>CP136059.1:501172258-502385740 GCA_032464435.1 Aegilops umbellulata
CATTTTCCGGAGATCATTATTTACGGAACATGAACTTTTCTACGAAACTTTTTTGATAACGATAATTATTTATGTAATATTATGTAGGGTACATTATTTAATGTAACATTCTTCCAACAAAATTTGTTGTCTCCAAGAGACATTATTAATGCTTTTCTGATAATTTTTTGAAAATATATGTACAACAATTATTAAATCTTTAGATCATAAAAGAAGAACATTTTTGTTTATTTGTTCATACTAAACAATTTGGAAATAATGCTTACATTATTGAGTATAGATCTTTTTGTTGCAACTTGTAGCTTGTCTATGGAACATTATTTGGTAACGTTATTCACGTAACATTATTGATGGAACGTTATAAATGGGATATTATTTATGGAACATTGTTCAAGGAACATTTCGTCAAGGAAAATCATTTAGGGAACATTTTTCGCATGAACATATGCGGAGAACATTATTCAAGTAACCTTTTAACGGGAATATTTTCCAGGGAACATTTCTAGCTAACATTTTCCAACGAATGTTATTAAGGGAACATTTTCCAATGAACATTATTTTAGGCAACATTGATTACGGAACATTATTCAGGGGACATTTTGAATGTGAACATTATTTAGAGAACATTGTCCCATGAACATTATTTAGGGAACATTTTCAGAAAACATTTTTTTTAGGTAACATTGCTAAGGGACCTTTTTCTAGTGAACGTTATTGGGAACATTTTCCAGTGAACATTAGTTTACAGAACAATTGTTAGGTAACATTGCTGACGGAACATTAATCAAGGAACATTTCGAATGTGAACATTATTTTAAAGAACATTTTTCCCATGAGCATTCTTTAGGGAATATTTTCAGGTAACATTGTTTTTAGGTAACATTGCTAAGGTACCATCTTCCAGCGAACGTTATTTAGGGAACATTTTCCAATGAGCATTATTTTAGGCAACATTTTTTAGGTAACATTGCTTACGGAACATTTTTCAATGAACATTTTGTCAGGGAACATTATTTAGAGAACTTTTCACATGAACAATATTTTAGGGACATTTTTCAGGTAACATTTTTTAGGTAACATTGCCTAGGGACCATTTCTATGGGTCAAAGAATGATACCTGAACTATGATGCAAGAATTTATGTTATAACATTCCAAAAAAATTAAAACAATGTATTCCAAGAACATTATTTAGGGAACATTATTCAAGGAACATTATTTTGCGGATTATTCGAGGAACATTTTCCAAAGGTCATTATTGGCGGGACATTATTTTTTATACTTTTTTCCTACGTAGGGAACGTTATTTAGAGAACATTATTCAAGGAACATTTTGTCAGCAAACAGTATTTTAGGGAACATTTTCCCATGAACAGAACTTATTCAGGGAACATTATTTTTTGGACATTATTCAACGAACATTTTTCCAAATATTGTTGGGCATTTTTTTTCTTTTTTCCTACATAGGGAACATTATTCAATGAACACATCAGGGAACATTATTCAATGAACTTTTGTAATGCAAAACACATTTACGATGGAACATCACTCATGGAACATTTATTAGGGTTTCTGCATGTTCAAATAAAGATTTCAAGGCGATCATCTTTTAGCACAGTTTAGGTAACTTCATACACACGTTGTTGGTACATTTTTTTTCATTCTTCCAACTAATATATTTCCCTTTTTGTTCTCAGCGGCCGCAATGCAAGAATTTTTCCCAACTCAAAGGAAGAGTACCATGACGAAACTGTTCTGCTATTTCTTTATCATGATTCCCAGTGATACTTTCTTGCATTACTTTCACTTGTAAAGAAGGTTTAAATCTGCAGAATAAGTTTGTAAAGGCAGCTGTTCCACGACTAGTAGAAATAGCGAGAAACAACAGATAAATGCCCTCTTCTACTTTCTTTATGAATACAAGGAAAATTTCACCATTCTTCTACTTTTTCCCAACTGAAGGGAAATGAAGAAATTGTTGTCTTAATGGTACTGTTTTCTGTTTTTATCATGTTTCCCAAAAGGTACTTGCTTGCGTTAATTCCAGCTGCATCGAAGATTTAAATTTCCAGAATAAGTTAGTAAAGGAATTCAAAGCTTTATATAGTTGTTTCCATACAGTTTTTTTGCATGTGTTTTTGATGCTCCTCCAACTTTGGAACTCTCCTAAAACTGTTTTTACAACTGTTGTTCGAAACAGGAGAAACAACTGAAATAGTTAATTTATCAATGAAGTTTCAAAGGAAACTGAAATAGTTATTACAATGAAGTTTCGAAAACATCTAAAACAGAAACAGCAGAAACATAGACAGCAGAAACTGCGCACGAGAAACAGTGAAACACGTGCCAAAAATAGAGAAATGCGCGCCAAACAGTTGAAGCACGGGACCAAGGCCCAGAAAGCCCGCAAGACAACTACCCTGTGCGAAAGCGCAACAAGTTGGCGCAGAATGCGTCCGATAGGAGCTCCCGTTTATACGCACAACACCTTCTGCTACAGATTACACCTCTCTTCTCCAACAGTCGGCCCAGGCGAGGCGGCGAGACGCGGCGGCCATCCAGAATCCAGATCCGCGCCGCCGCGGTCGGAGAGAGAGCACATAAAAAGGAGTGAGTGTTTGGGACGCAGGTGGTGTACGGCGCGGTGTTTGGGCCAGTGTTAATGGGCGCTGCGCTAGCGGACAACGCGTCGGCCAGGCTGGTGCGACGAGATTCGAGACAAAGAGAGGACGAGGAGCGGCGGAAGGGCGGCGGAGGAGCACCGGAGGGGCGGAGAAGCGGCGATTCGAGACGGAGAGAGGAGGAGCGGCGGGGGTGGCGCGGCCTAATTTGGTAGGGGCGGGCGGCGGCAGTGGGGAAGGCGGCGAATCGGGGCGGTTGTGGCTGTGCGGCGGGTGGACAGAGGAGGAGAGGAAGGGGAATAAAGGTAGTTGGGCGGTTGGCGCGTGGCCGTCGGTTTTACATCTCCTGTAGGTTGAGATGCAAATCTGCATCTCGGTGTTGTATTTTACATCTCGGGGGGAGGTGGAGATGTATTTTTTTTGATGTACCCTGTTAGAGAGAGAAATTTTTGGGCCTTGTAGTTGGAGATGCAAAATTTAGTTGTTTTTGCATCTACATTATTGCTTGGAGATCCTCTTAGGAATAATACTAAAAAATCTCATGAGGGCTAAAAAAGAGAAAACTAGAAGCCTACTAGGAATATTCCTCCAAAAGCTGGTTGAGGGCCGGCAAAGTGTCTTCCTTTCTTTCTCGCCCCTCCTCCCCCGAACAGAGCACTCTATCCACACTTTCCTTGTCTCCTCACGGCCACGAACAAGGCAGCAGTAGCGGCGGCGGCGCGTTTGAGCAAGGGGCGGCGGCGCGTTTGAGCAAGGGGCGGCGGCGCGGTCGAGGTGCAGCCGCTTTCTCCTCTCCCTTTCCCTTTCCTCCCTCGGCCCCGAAGCTCTGCCCACGTGAGCAAGGGCGGCTAGGAGATGGCGAGCTTCGGCGGCGGGGAACGGCGGCGCGTGCTTTGCTGATAGAGTGGAGATAACATTCTTCAGAGTAGTATGTCTGCATCTGGCTGTGTCATGAGATACTAGCAACATCGGCTTCAGTCTGGTGCTCATCTATTAATCTGTCTGCTGATGTAGACACTTTCTTTTGTCAGACTAGAGTGTACGCATTTGGTTGTGCGCATATTTACAATCCAATGCATTTTTCGTATGGTGTTGTTGACTTATTCCATGATATATATATTTTTGTGTAATTAGTTGATTAAAAAAACAGAACTCAAATTATAAGTACAGGGAGAAATCTTGCCATTTCATGGCAAAGAGGTCATCACAACAAAGATACCACCTCTCAATTTACAACCAAACACGAGGGCGATGATATCTCCAATCACGTGTGGCTAGGGATATCCTCAGCCAAGCCGAACCAAACCAAATGCCCCCTGAGTGCTAGGATGACGACCGCGTTTCACGGAGTCATCATCAGATCAAAGGTGCAGTCGCATGGCTAGTCAAATGTCATGCTCCATGGAACATTAGTTTAGTGGGATGTTCTCTTCATCTTCCGACTACTTAATTACTATTCTGGCATTAGTTAAGCAGGCATCGAAAATTTTGTCTAATTTTGCAGAACTGGACAGCCTGTCTTGTTATTGATTTTTGAGGGTAACTGTACTGTGGAGCTCTTTTACGGTGATTGGCGAGTTACAACTCGTAATTTCGTGTAACTCCGTCTCTGTTTTTTTCTAACCGTCGGATATGAGAAATGACTCAAGGGTTTTTTTGTGTGCAAAGGATAGAGTTGTAAATTAGCAGGTCAATCTAATCGCTAGTTAATCCCTGGCACAGCCTTCGTCGTTGTTAGGCTCCTCAATCCCCTCGCACAGGAGCCGCCGCCAACCCTGCCCTCGACCGTGGCGCCGTCGGCGTCCCTCCTATCGCTCGTGCCACCGCCGCCGGCGACCCTCGCACAGCCGCAGCCGCCTGCTCTCCTCTGCTGCCCCAGCGCCCCGCATCGCCCCGTCGAATAGGGCCTCCCCACGGCAGCGCCTCCTCCCTGGATCAGTCACCGAAGGCCATCAACGCCGGCGACCCAATCCATAGGAAGGTAACCCCGGGGCTTAATCTTCGGCCGCCGCTGCCGCCGAGGACGGCCCTGTTTTTTCATGTACATCCTCTGACCCCGTTCTCCTGCACAGTCGTCTGCCGCCACCGAGGACGGAGAAGGTCCGGTGTCTATAACCGTCGATTCCGAAAGCTCAACAGGTCAAGTGACCTTGTAGAAAATTTTGGTATGTAAAAGTTTCACTTATAATCAACATGTTCTTGTCGTTAAAATTTAGAAATAGTATCTTGACCAGAATAATGCGAATGATAGAGGTAGTGTCGTACAGGAAATAATCTTTTTTGCAGTAGAAAACAGTCAGTAGATATCATATCTTGTTTAAGTGTTCAGTTGCCGGTTACGGTTTGAACACTGGAGAGTGTGCCTTTTGTTTTGATACAATTCAGTTAGCATGGATGGTGTTTGTGATTGGGTGATGAATTTCACTGTGGCAACTACGGACAAACGTAATATTGGGAAGACTGTGCAGTGTGCTTTTTGTTCCGATGAATACAGTTTTGTTAGCTTGGAGGGACTTTGTGATTGGGTGATAAATTGTAGGTGTAAAGATAAGAATCTGGTTCTAATGGGGCAGCGACAGTTATTTGTTATTTTTCGAAAAAGAGGACCGATGCTTTGCTTCAGAAATATCTTCCCTATGGATTCTAGCGTTTAGTTGATAAAGTTACAGAGAAAAGACTTGTGTGATGTGCAGGTAGCAGGCTGCACAAAAATGTTGGGTGGGCAAGGAATTTAAGGATGGAAAAACTTTCGAGTTTCGCTGGAAGTTGCGTGATCCATGAGCTTCTTTTAAACCAGTCGCTTGTTTTGTAAGGGTGTTGGAGTGAATTGATCCCTTACAAGGATAGTTTGCTTTGTTTTGGCAGAGAGCCATCGTTGTTGCTCTGCTTTGCATGTTGTTACGTCTTGCTGATGGTTTATTTTTTTTCTCTGAACTGGACAAACCTAAGCTTGTATTATCCGTTTCATGCTGAATGACAGTGGCTCACTTAAGCTCCTTAATTTTACGAAAATATCTATCTTTCGCTCAAAATATCTACTCCTATTGATTTTTAATGAGTGGAACTTAATAGAGTTGGACTTCAGGGATTTATAAGGTTGCAAGTGTCTTTTTATTCTAGCAAAGTTGCTGCCTCATTTATTGAGGAAAGTGTTACTAACACTTTTGACCAAAAGAAGTAGGACTAATGTTTGCTCACATGGTCTCCTATGAACACTGATTGTGGGCGTCCACGATGGACGTTGCGATGCAGGGACTTGTTTCAACAGCGGCATTTTGAGGTCATGCATATGAAGATAGGAAATACTGTTGATGAGGTGGAGTTGATCGGAATGGGATGTATTTGGGATCATATCGGGTTCCCCTGCTGTTATCTCTGCAGAGACGGTTGAGCGAGACCGCAGTTTCTTGTTCTTGCAGATGAATTCTTGGATCATTTCTTCTGACTATAGTGAATGCCTAATCCTACGGTTATATGAGCAGCATTGTTTTGATGAACTAGGCCTTGTGGTTTTCCATCCATGTAGCTTGATTGCATTCTTCAAATGTGGCAAAGTAACGATCGAGTTGCACTTTTTTATTTGTGGGTTTGTGTGTGTGTATTGGGGGTTGTATTGCTCGCCTTGTGGTTTACAGAAATTTAGACGGGTGCATGACCTTGTTGGGCGTTGTATTGTCGGGGCTCCTGAAGATTGATAAAGTTGGGGCTGCTAGATTGCACGCCCACAAGTATCTTTCTTAGTCGTCTAGTCCCACAAGTATTGATCTTACTTGTTCAAGATAACTAATTTCAGTTGTCCGGGTCCACGCGCACCGATCTTAGTCGTTCGGACGGCAGTACCGCTCTTAGTCATTCAGAGCCACAAGTATCGATTTTAGTCGGCTCGACCCACAAGTACCGGTCTTACTCGTTTGGGCTCACTAGTATCAATGTTAATCATTTAGGCCCACACGTACTGATCTTAGTTGTTAAGGTAGTTGCGGGTCCGGATGACCGGTAATGCTAGTTGCCAGTCCAGACAACCCATACTAGTAGTTCTGGGTTCGATGACCCATAATGCTAGAAGTGGGATCAGATGACCAATAGTTCTAGTTGTGGGACCGGACGACCCATAGTGGTGCTGGTGGACCTAGACGACCCATACTTGAAGTTCTAAGTTCGGACCACCCATAGTGGTGATTGTACACCCGGATGACCCATACTTATAGTTCTAGGTTTAAACGACCCATATCTAGTAGTGGGATCGAACTACCCATAGTGCCAGTTGTGTGCCCACAAGTAACACTATGGGTCGGGCCACCAATACCACCTCGTGCCCCTTAATGTCGTCCGGTCCACCAATGCCACTACTAGTCACTCTGGATCGCCCAGGCTAACAAATACAACTAAGAATCACTCTGGGTCGTAGGGCCCACACATACTTCCGGGAGGATGGCCCCCGGGTAGCCCCAAGACTGCGAGCCGGACAGGGTGCCTGCCCGCCCGGGCCGGCTGCGCCAGGGCGTCTGTCGATAAAAGACTCCAGGGGCCTCCTTGCATCGACTTGCTCGTGGACGCTCGTTCCCGCCTCTCTCTTAGACGACGACACGAGAGGCAAGAATGGACAGCTAGCTCCTTCCTCCTCCACCAAACAGCTAGCTCCTTGTGCATATCATACCATTTCAGCGGGACTAGGGGTACCTCCCCCGGAGGTCCACAAACCTAGGTATGTCTTGTGTCTCACACCCGCGCGTCCCTACCTTGCTTCCGGAACCCACCGGCGTCCGCCGGGCATATGAGGCGGGTTTGGGGCGCCCGGCTATAGATGCTCCAACCCTCACAATACAAGTGCTTCGTTGATCCATATAAAATGCTTCGGACACACATTGAATTAGATGAGAGGAAATGATTCAGTACCATCATGCTTCCGGTGCATGCTTTCTTTAGTTTTGGAGTAGAAACCAAAGAATATGGAGGAAGCACAAAAAACTGATCAACGAGGGCTAAACCTGGCGTGATTTGTGGGGGTAGTTGTTAGGAAGCAAACTGCATGTAAACTGCCTAGCAGGCCCACGTTCCATTATTCCATCGTACGGAGTCAATTAGCGAACGGAAGGAGCTAATCCCGTGCCGGCCTTAAACATCAGATCCGACGTCCATCTTACTTTCTATCCCACGACACAGCTTCCCTAATGATTCACTCAAAAGAAAAAAAACTGCCCTAGTGACGGATTTTTCATAAATTAACTGGTCCCACCTAAATTTCGTAACGGTCCCACAATTATATGTAATTTCACGTAATTTCAATTTCGTAACTCCTCGTAACTCCTATTTTCCCACCGTCAGATAAGGGTGGATGAACGGCTCCTAAAATCGCCAATCACCATAACAGTTGTAAACTGTACTACCTCCTACTGGCAGATTCTCCATGTCGGGTGATCTTTACCTTTATGGTCAACGAATATAAAGAGGCTTATTGGTTGTTTCCCATCAACTGGTTGGTTGCTTGTCTGTCCACTATATGTATAGATATACCACTGAAGAGAATTAACCAGCAGCAAGCTAGCTAGCATTTCTCTTCTCCCGTGGAGTACTCCAGTCCCTTTCCTTTGAGGTCAGGTGAGTTACTTACTGTTCCATCAAGTTAATTTAGGCTTAGATGTTACTTGTTTCCTCTAGTTATTGTTCTGAATAACTTTGTGGAACTTTCCGAGTAGAATTAATGGAGCTCGGTTAATTTAGCAGATTTTCTATTTGCTCAAGTTTTTTCTCCTCCGCAGTTAAATCAAGATATGGATGGCAGACAATACATCAGCAGCTAGTTCATCGGAACGAGGACACGAAGAGCCACAGATGGACCGACGACTCCTGAAAGCAGCCGCATCAGGTGATTCCACATCAATGGAGGAGATGGCTTCGCAAGATCGAAGCATTCTTCATGGAAAAACTCCGCAAGGGAACACCTGCCTCCACATATCCTCTATCCATGGTCACCAGGTATTTTGCACGGATGTGGTGGCACTGGAGGAATCACTCCTTGCCACTGTAAATTTGGATGGGGAGACGCCTCTTCTCACTGCCATTACACGTGGCTGGGTCTCACTGGCTTCTGCCTTACTCCGATGCTGTCGTTCACGGCGGTTGAGCGAGGCAATCTTGCAACAAGACACGCATGGATGCAATGCACTGCACTATGCCATTCGCAGCGGCCACAGGGAGCTTGCGCTGGAGTTGATAGCAGCAGAGCCTGATCTGTCGAAGCACGTGACCAAGTTCAATAACTCACCCATGTACATCGCGGCAAAGAGAAATTTTGCAGATGTTTTTGAGGAACTCTTGAATATTCCAGATTCTAGTCATGCGGGACGCTGTGACAACAATGCTCTGCATGCTGCAGCTACAAATGGGAATGGAGGTGAGACCTAGGTGGGCAGCATAAATTACAGTAATATAGTGTAGTATTTACATCAAAGCGGCCATGGGATTGAAAATTTAGGATCATCTACAACATAGTTGATGTTACGATTCCTCAGCTTTTACATCTACAGTATCAGTTGTGCGCCAAAGGCAATCATCGTCCCTTGGCCGATCAACCATCATTAACCAATTCATGCCTTTTGACTATTTTTCAGACATCGCTACAAAAATTATGAGGATGCGACCTGAAATGGCCGGAGCAGCTAACAAGTACGGCAATACACCAGCAAGATTGGCTGTACTTTATAACAAGGTTGACATGCTACGAGTATTGCTAGAACATGATTGTTCTTTAGGGTATGAAGTGAGCACAAAAGGTTTTCCCCTGCTTCATGCTGCCGCATATCGAGGTCATATTGATGTTGCTAGAGAGATTATTAAACATTGTCCTGATGCTCCGTATTGTCAAGTAGATAACCAGGATGGTTGGACACTCCTACATACAACTATAGCTAACAATCATGCAGAGTTCGCTGAATTTGTCCTGAGGACACCGCAACTTCGCAAAGTCATTAACATGCAAGACAACCAAGGAAAAACCCCTCTACATTATGCAGTCCAAAGTTGCAATCCTAAAATAGTCGCTGCCTTACTGTCTCACGAGGATATAGATGTAACAATGATCGACAACAATGGTGATCCACCAACTTGGGAACTGTGGAAGGTCATACAGAATGCCAAGACTTTAAACTGGGTACGTATGTTACCTTTTAATATGAAGTGTGCATTCTTATGCTAGCTATAAGGTCATTTGTACCTTCCCTTTTATTAATGCATGCAGAATGAACTGTGCATGCTTATGCTAAAAGCGAATCCTCAACATACTGGATCTATTTATAATCTTCACCGGAAAGCCAAGCAAGAGGCGACTAATGCATCAAGGAAGGATGCAAAATCACTAACTCAAATATACACAACCAACACTTCGTTAGTGGCAATCCTCATCACGACAATCGCCTTTGCTGCCGCTTTCACCCTACCTGGAGGATACAGCAATGGCGCTGGAAGCGAGGGACTTCCCGTCATGTCTCGCAAGGTTGCATTTCAGGCATTCTTGATCTCTGACACCTTAGCAATGTGCTCTTCATTTGCTGTCGCCTTCATATGCATCATGGCAAGGTGGGAGGATTACGAGTTCTTGGTTTACTATAGATCCTTTACTAAGAAGCTCATGTGGTTTGCATATGTGGCAACTACCACAGCCTTTTCAACTGGTTTATATATGGTGTTGCCCCCACATCTCCACTGGTTGGCCATTGCAATTTGCATTACTGTAGCTTTGTTGCCCATTCTCACGAAGCTGCTGGGCGAATGGCCTGTCTTGAGCCTTGGATTTCGGCTGGGAAAAACTTTCAACTCTGATCTCCTTGACATTGTATGACCTCAGATATTTCTCTTCTGGTCCTTGTAACATTTTGTAATCTATCTGTAGTTGACACTGTTTGGCTACTCATATAGAATTGTTCACTCATCATGCTAAAATATTGTATTATTATTCTTGTATTCAGCTCAAATTTTGGGACAGAATGTGGTCATGTTATTCTTGTATTACACTTAAACTAAATGCAGTTATTCAGTCTCTAGAGATAATTCACGTCATCTGGAATGGCAGTCGCCATAGGTTAGCAGCATCTGAAAGACGAGAGTAGTCATGAAACCATATAAAAAAAGCTAAAAGCACCACAGAAAAGTATATTATGAAGAATTCAGGTACTGTTGAGCACTAGTAAGATTGCACGTGCAATGAATGTATTGATAGATGCACAAAAAAGCAGTCTGTTTATAACAAATACTGATGTGTACAAATGATTGGTAAGCCAAACAATCATTTATTTGCAAATTGCTTGCAAGCAGAAGCATAGTATTAGCTTGTAAAAATGCAATCCTTATAGATATATCACGGCAAAATATAACCTGTAGTACATTTTAAAGCACAATATGTAATCATTACACCATGGATAGCATGTAAAATTTTACACTTTTATTACAACAAATCAGGAGCCATGAATACTAATGATAGCAGAGGACATAGTGTAATAAGTTGAAGCAACTTGTGCCACCAGTTCACCCGGATCAAGGACTTAGTGTTGGCTCTCATCTCCTTGGATACGACATACGGGACGGCGGACAGATCACCCGGCAGTACTGACTGATGGCGACCCGAGGCATCTGTTGCTCCTTGGTTCTCAGTTTCTGGGTCAAGATTGTGATGATGGAACGCATGAGGCCACAGCCCTGAAGCAGAACAGGTAACATTTCACTTCAGTTATACTACTGCCTCTTTTCGGAAATAAGTGACGTGGCTTTAATCCGAACTAAAACCACGTCACTTATTTCCGAACAGAGTTTGCTAAAAGGGCTTCATTTGTAACATCTGACACCGGCAGAACAAAGAGCAATGGTATTATGTGCTCCTGAATTACACTATGTATCACCTGAATTGCTAGTAACACCTGACACCGTTGACCCTGAATTACATTATGTATCAAATTTGTATCATGTATGCAGTAGCAATTCAGGACCAACTACCGTGTTGGCTAGCAGGATGTGGGAAGAAGTGCAGGTAGCAGAACGAAGCAGCCACCAGCCCTGTACGGGTACACCCACACGATTGACAGTCTGTCAGCGCAATCTTCAGGAGATACAACTACTGTACTTGTCTTTTCGGAAGAAACAACAACTACTGTACTTGTAAGTTGGAAGTGCAAACTCCGTTGTAGACTTAACTGAATGAATGAAAGCCTGTATGTGATGACCTCAAATAATACAGTTGCTCTGAGGTGTGCCCTGGACCTCTGAAGAATTCTTGTAGCCAAACAAATACTGGTGTCTAGGCTTCTGCAGCATATGCATCTCGCCGCGTGGGTTGGTCATCTGTGTTCTTGGGTGCAGCCAAATCGGTGGCGTTCGTTTCACCTTGCTAAGCATTCGATCCCCTTGGCCTCGATCATCGAAAGGAATCGAGCTTGGCGTTTTTGCCCATTCCTGTTGCTACTGGAGTGGCATCCTCTGCTTCTTTTGCCACTCTTACCGGTGTTGTATCCATGAACCACTCTTGTAGCACCTGTGAGGTTTCAGTAACTTATCAGTATTCAGCTTGCTTTGTGCTTATTCAATTCATTTGTCTTCGTGACCGTGTCCAGCTTGGAAAAAAATAGGATATGCAACAAGGAGCAGCTAGCATGACAAACTTAAGATACGATGATATCTAGAATCATACATGCATGGCACCTCACCTCATTGTTGTCGCAGGCGGACAAAGCTGTGAGGCCGGCCGAGACCATGGTTGGTTTCTCCGCCTAGAATTGGCTTTTTCTAAGACTTTGTTAAGCTCCCTTTCCTTCACACCCATCAAAGATTTATCACCTCTTCCTCCTGCTGCTTCACATTTGACGGTGAATCTCTCGTCGACGGCAAGCAGCACGGGCCCAGGTGAGCCCTCAACCTTGCTTTCTTCTATGGTTTCATTTCTCCTTCCGCTTTCCACATACCCCTTTGTTTTTTTCCCCATCTTTGGTTCAAAACAGAACCCAGCAATCTATTGCAGCTCTGAAATCAAAGAAAAAGATATCGCATGCATAAAGCATAATTAAAATGAGTTTCATATGTGAATAAATCTCACTTGAATATCCCAGTGTATATTTACATACTCCCTCTGTTTTTATTTACTCCGCATATTAGAGTTGACTGAAGTCAAACTTACTAATATTTGACCAAGTTTATAGAAAAAATATACAAATATTTACCATAACAAATCTATATGAAATGGAAGTACATTCAATAATAAATCTACTGGTATTGATTTGTTATTGTATATATTAATATTTTTGTCTATAAACTTTGTTAAAATTTATAAAGCTTGACTTTGACCAAACCTAATACGCGGAGTAAATAAAAACGGAGGGAGTACGTGATTTCTGGTCAGGGTGTTAACCTTAACAGTTCCAAATAAATATTTAGACTTTATCAACTAATTCTCACTTCATGACATTTCTCTACTTATAAGTGGAAACTAACTTCATTGGGATTTTTGGTGGGAACATATCTTGAGGAAATAATCACTACAATAGTTGGCTTGTTGTATACAAATAGTCAGCTTGTTATATAATCTGACTAGAACAATTACTTCCTCAATGCTAATTGCATCGACCGCTTGCTCGCAGGACGGATATAGATGTCTATTCCAGCCAGCATGAGCTTATCCGCTGTTGGGGTCGTTGGTGCCGTCAACGAATGTGTCACTTTGTTTCAATGGGCCAAATCTGCCATTCCATCTCTTTACTCCCGATGGAGTGGCACACAGGAGCAAATTCTCCAGGACCATGTGTTGCAGTTGGAGAGTGGCCTACAACGCCTCAGGGACACCCTTCCTGCAATGTACGACCTCATTAATAAAGCAGAGTGGAGAAGCCACGAACATGTTGTGGCCAAGCTCCTTCCTAATCTCAAGGATGCAGTGGCTGAGGCCGAGGACCTTCTTGATGAGTTTGGATGGTACGAGAAGGTACAAGTGGAGGGCAATGCAAGCCAATCTTCTTTCATTGACTTCTTTCATACCGCCGTACAAGGTAGCTTTAACAAACTGAATGATGTCCAGTTGAGGTTGAACCATCTTTCAAGTCAGCTGGAGAATATGGGGCTCCGTGGAGTTACACGATGCTTTGACAAAATAGTCAGGCCGGAGACCACATCTTTTCCAAATGAAACAAAAATATTTGGTCGTGACAAGGAACTAAAGCGCTTACTGGGATTTCTCAATGTACCTGCAATTTCAAAACGCAAGAGGGCAACTAGTTTGGAAAGCACATCAGCAAGCAATCATGTTGGTAATCAATCGAGAATATTGGGTCTTCATGTTTTGCCAATTGTTGGAATTGGTGGTGTTGGGAAGACTACCTTGGCCCAACATATTTGTAGTCATCGACGAGTGAAATCTCACTTTGACATGATAATTTGGATTTGCGTCTCAGATGACTTTGATGTGAAGAGGTTAACTAAAGAGGTAATACAATCATGTACTAGAAATGAGGCAAAAACTGATAATTTGGATTCTCTTCAACGTGATCTCTCTAACCATGTGAACAATAAGAGGTTATTGATAGTCCTCGATGACATGTGGGATGATGCCTTGAAGGAAAATGGGCAGTGTTGGAAGAGGTTTTGTGCACCTTTTAGAAGTGCCCAACATGGAAGTGTGATGTTGGTCACGACTAGATGTTCAAATGTTACCGAGGGGGTGCGCACAATGGAGCCCATTATAGTTGAAGGTCTGAAGGACGACGTCTTTTGGAATTTGTTCAAATTGTGTGCGTTTGGATCTGAGGGTTCTAATAACGATCCTGAGTTAGAGAGCATTGGTAACTGGAGCAGATGAAGAGGTGATTGCAAAGTTCAAGCTACAGATGAAAGAGCTTTTCAAGATGGATGATCTATGTCTTTTGAGCTACTACCCCGGGATAGAGGTACATCAAAAGACGAAAGGGATCACACTATGCCAGAAGGCATACACAAGGAAGGTACTTGAAAGCCGTGGCATGAAATATTGCAATCCAATTGACGCTCCAATGAAACCTCGTCTTGAGCTAAGTAAGAAGAGCAAATCACCTGCAGTTGATGCAATAGAGTATATTGCGGCTGCAGCTGCGGCGTGTCAAGGTGTGTGGCTAGAGAGGCTACACGGTAATCTCATGGATCGAGATCTGGAACAACTGGTGCTTAATGTTGACGGCAAGTCTGAATGTTTTTTACGCGAAGATCCAGTGCGGCATGATAGGAGCAAGCACATTGATACGGTGTATCACTATACAAAGGATTGCGTGGAAGAAGGTAAGATAAAGGTCAACTACGGTTGCACTGATGATCAGCTGGCGGACATGCTAACCAAGGCTTTGGATAGAGAGAAGTTCTTGGAGATGTGAAAAAGTATCGGCGTCGGAGCTGTGACGTGACGACGTCGTGTTTAGGGAGGTGATTGTTGGAACTAAACACAACATATGTGTCCGTGTTAGTTTCCTAGACGTCACCTAGTAGGACTTGCATTACGTAGCTGAATAGGATTAGTGCTATTCACCGATTCCGATTGGTACTACCTTAGCCTAGCTGCTATATATATGTAAGCACCCCTTGTAAACCATTGTGGATTTGCGAGAGCAATACAAAGAAACAACGGGAGCGACACGCTCCCGTGGCCATCCAAAATCGATTCAAGTGCGTGCGTTTGTGTATGTGCGTATTGGTGTCCCGGCCAGTACTACTAGTGCATACTAGTACATGAGTCAGGAGAGAATCGATCAGGATTAGCTAGCTAGGCTAGTTTTGCACTGCGGTGCACCGTCTATCTCAGCGTAAAAGAACTTCGCCGGGATCGTCAGCGTTGCTTCATCGTCGTTCATCGTGTGTCGCCCTACGTCCGAAAGTACTCGGCGTCGGGTCTGGGCCAACAGGCAGAAGTCTGCACTTCCGGATGCGGCGTACAAACTGTGGGATTTGGGAGTAAATCAGGATCAGTTTGTAAAATGAGCAGGCAGCTCAGCCTTTCTCAAAAGGAATTTATTGCGGTGTGCAGCAGAGTAAAGGCAGTGTACTTCTGCTCACCAGTATATGCATATGATGCCGAATGTTGGTGCTGATGATGCTTGGGTGACTTGAGAGCCTGAACTAGCTAGAGAAGCCTGCTTATTTTTCGAGACATTGTCTGGGGTTTATGAAGGGAAATAGATACAACACTTTTCAAGGCTAGGTACAGAATTTCCATTAAGGGCCTTGTTTCATTTTTCAAGTATCCCGGGCTAGTCGTCAGTAGAGCTTTCTTCTTGTTTTTCTGTTGTTTACCTCTTTGGGACTAGCCCCGCCCTCTGTTTTAGGTTTTATTCTATTTCTTTGTTTTCCTTGTACATTTATGTTTGAAAAATAATATAAATATATGCATTAGAGTCGTGTTTTTCTGATCAAAAAAACTTATGGAGATTTATTGTCTTCATTCGTTCACACTACTTTCTGATTGATGAATAATGTTTCATACTTTTTGCGGTAGCTGTACTTTGCTCCAACACATAATAAAATATCACAGGGTAGATGTCACCAACTTTCTCTAATGATTCGTTGGATGATCCTTTCTTACCAATAAGTTGCTGTAATTAGGAAGCTTGTTTCATAATATGAATGCGGAAGGTTTCTAGCACACAACGATGTGCCATCAAATCATTTATATTCTGATCCGTAGCTGTTTTCATACCCCCAAATGCAGTTTTATAACACTTTGCTATCAGAAATTACTTAATGGCAGCAAATAATATTATCAGGAACTTCTCAACAAAAATTTAAAACCTAAAGATCCATTGACGTGCCCGGATTTTGAAAAGTAAGTACTATTCCAGGGTTTAGTGTTGTTGCTTCAGTCCGTGATTCCTTAAAAAGCAAGCTATTGGTTAGCAAGTTATAGATGATATATTAGTTGACTTTTGTTGTCAGAGAATATTTTAAATTAGTTAACCGTAACAAGGATTTATGAAAGCTTATATTCCACAAAGACATTATTTTGCATAAAACTCATCCGCCCTTTCAACTGAGTCAAAGTGTTCCCCAAAATCAAACAGCCGTATGGTGTCTATCTGCAAAGAAATCCAATCAGTTTTGTAATTAAATATTCGGCGAGAACAAAAGGGTGACCTCAGCTCATTCACTTTTCCTTTACATTATTAGTTTCAAATCTACAAGTTGTCAAGAGGCAGTTTGCCCTTTTTATATGTGCACCTTTTGGCCATGCCGAACAGTCTTCCCTGTACTTTATCTGCCCAAATACATTTTCAGACAATATTTTACACATATTACTGGTCTAGTTGTCAAAGTAGATTATGGCTGAAATTTTGGTGAAAGCAATGTGTAGGTGTATGTTAAGTTCTGCAAGAGAAAGTCCTCAACTTTTCTGTTGCAACTAGGACAAAGAACTGTTCTTTGTCTCTATAATCGCCGATCCTTGTCACTGGAGACGGGTGCATATGGGCTGCTTGATCATCATGATCCAGATTCCATAATCTTGTCCGACTGGAGTCAAAACTGGAAGATTCAAGCCCACGGCCCCACACTCAATATAATACTTATGCACGGGGGCAAATTCAATGGGGCTCATCACTCATATACTGTCTGTAGGAGTGATCCTGTTAGAGCTGTAAGTTTCAAGATATGCTTCATAGTTCATACTGATGAAACTTGCCCAAGCCTTGTAGCCATTTTGATTACACACTTCAGATCAAAATAAGAAGCTCAGATGGAAATGGTTGCACTTCCACACAAAACCCTGGCAAGGTCTCCCTTTGCAGATTAATGAGATTGAAAGGGATGCAGCTACTAATCTTCACCTTGGAAGCAGTTCTAATCTTGCACATGTGCCTCTGCAGCTCCCCATCTGCTGCAATCTGTACCTGTCAAGTTCAGAGGGGAAAAAAGGATGGTCACAGAATTCTTGGTAAATGATTCACCTGCAAGGTGTAATCCGCCACACGATATAGAAGATCAATGATGACTGCAAACACAACTTCTCGTGGGGGGTCACCATAGCATCTTGTCTCGTCGCCCTCGGATTGTAGGCAGTTGGAGTTTGCTTGTATCCTGTACTAACTTGTGTGTTCTCCTGCATGTCCCCGAAAAAAGATACTCCCTCCGTCCGAAAATACTTGTCATCAAAATGAATAAAAGGGGATGTATGTAGATGTATTTTAGTTCTAGATACAGACCTTTTTGTCCATTTTGATGACAAGTTTTTTCGGACGGAGGGAGTATTTTCCCATTCTCTCATCCAACCTTAGCCACTGTAGAAATGTTGACATCTGCGACACAATTGGACTTGCTACCTAGTGTAGTGGTTCTTACAACTTCTGAAAAAGTCCTTTGTTACGTGTTGTCCACACATTAGACTCCAGATTGTCACATCATGGGCTACTTATTTGTGGAGTATCTAGACCACCTCATCTTGAAGATGATCGCAGCTCAGATTTTGACATATGGACATCACGGTACCAACTACTCCTATTTCCATAGGCAGCCGTAGCAGTCAGTGTGATAGATTCAGTGAGCATTCTGCCTTGCTGTACGGATTTGGTTAACAGTAAGAATTGTCTTACCGATAAGCTTATCATTTCTTAAGGAGAGATAACTTTCCAAGCAATCTTTTGACAAAGCATATTCTGTATTATTTATGCAATGCACAATTATTGATCAAATTAATGATAATCCTCTATTAGTTGAATAAATTATTTGGCTTTCAACCATGCCTTTTCTTGGAAGGGCAAAACTGGTAATTTTGTTAAGAAAAGACAGTGTGTTCTAGATTTCTATTGCACTAGTTGCATAAATTATTTGGTTTTCAACCATGCCTTTTCTTGGAAGGACAAGAATGGTTGTTTCCTTGAGAAAAGAAAACGTGTTAAAGCTTCCTAATGTGTGGGAGAAATGCAAATGTCATAATAGCTCATAATCATGCTGCTCTGAGAATCTCCTATTTTTGAATGTCAAAGTGATCGTTTTCTGGACCTCGATTGAAATATGAATCTCCAGTTAACTTGTATCCAAAGTTCAAATAGATTGCACACTTAGCCTAGCATGATAAAAAAATATTTTTTTAATTATTGGAATAGCAGGAGACATGATATAATATTGGAGGTTGATGGGACAAGCATTATATAATAATAATAATAATAATAATAATACAAACGTGTTCTTTGATAGTTAATCATGTTTGAGTTTGTTTTGTCAAAACTGATGATTACTTACTTGATTGGCCGACCTCTACTATATATGTGATACTTGCTATTTGTTTCCTCTTCGCCTCATCACTCCAAGACCCCTCCCTTTCCTTGACATGGAGCTTGAGCTTAGTCTAGGCGATCTTCCAGCTCCAGTGAAGGCCAACACCATGCCTGCGCCGGCGACATGCCAAGGAGAAGACCGCGACGACCTTGCGCTAGGGCTACGAGTAACGGCTACCGAAAGAGCTGACCAAGAAAACCAGAGGACAAGCATAGAAACTGCAGAGGGAGAAGATAGCGACGAAGCATGCCGCGAACTGCCTGTCAGAGCAAGCCCTCTTCACCAAGCCTCTGCACAAACAGGTAACTTGAAGACAGTCCTGCAGAACAAGATGTTGAATTGATTGGTTCCCATCCCAGTAGGTCCATCCCATCCATATGTTGCTATGTGCTCGTAGCTTCTGTCTGTAAAATTATTTGTATGTTGCTGAGTCATTTTTCTGTACAGCGAGTGCGAATTCACGCGGGTTTGATGTGAACGCTGCTGTTCCGGTGGATGGCAGAGCGTCGACAGCGAGGTCTTTGTCACCGCCGTCCATGCATATGGAGGTTCCTGTGGCACAGGGAGTTGATGAGGAAGCTTCAGAGGATGAAGACAATGGAGGTGGAAGGGTGAGGAAGAAACTGAGGCTGTCCAAGGAACAATCTGCGTTCCTAGAGGGTAGCTTCAAAGAGCACAGCACGCTAACCCTGGTATGCTAAGCACCCTATATTGTTCTGCCTCCATGTTTTTTCTAACCGATCAGAATAAATCGATGATATTGCTGGATTCATTCGGCATATATCCAGGAACAAAAGAACTGTTTAGCCAACCGGCTGAGCCTTCGACCACGCCAAGTTGAGGTCTGGTTCCAAAACAGAAGAGCCAGGTAACAAAATTTATATACCAGTAATTTTCCCTTTTGAGTTTTGATGTCACCATTTTCCAGAACAGAAGAGCGAGGAAATCTAACACCATGTCTATCACAGGACTAAGCTGAAGCAGACGGAGGCGGACTGCGAGCGCCTGAAGCGTTGCTGCGAGGCGCTGGCACGGGAGAACCGTAAGCTCCAGCGGGAGGTGGCGGAGCTGCGCGCCTCCCGTGCCCCGTATCCGCTCTACAATCTGAATCACCACATGTCTGGGTTCGGCACGGTGCTCCCAGCGTGCTCATCATGTGACGCCACCGCCCGTTCCACCGCCTCCGCCGTGTCGTCATCTCCGGGACCGTCGCCGGTGTCCACCTTGCTTCCCGGTAGGCCTCATTTTGGCCCCTTCACCGTCAGCCACCCGGTGCTCCCCCTACGCCGCCAGCCGTCGGCGACATTGTGACGTGGCTGGCTAGCCCGGCCGGCCCGTTCATGCTGCCTTAGTTATGTAAATAGTCTCTTGTGTTTTTGTCACCAGTGATGTACATACATACGTAGAAAGGAGTCGAAAACCATGTGTACATCTACTTTGTAAACTCTATATAGTTTAGCCAGTTTTATAACGGTAGATGAGCTGAGCTCGCTCATAGTAGGTGTGGAATTTGCTATTACGTGGCTGACTTTTAGAAGTTGATTTGGCTTTTGTGTAAAATATGATCGATCGATGATGTGGTTTGCAGAGTGTCATCCTGGCAATTGTCGGGAGACATCTAATTTCCATTTGTGTACCAGTCACAGTGTAGCACATGCCATTTCCTGGTTAAACATTAACTGTGACCCAATGACTTGGCTGAAAAGGACAATGAAATTGGTGATGCGGACCTCTGCAAATTACAATCATTGAGGCTGCATCACTGTCACTACGTATGCCTATGTGTAGGAGAATTTGCCAGTTATGAAACTTCTCTTGGTGGTTGCGTGATTGCCGGCAAAAAGAAACGAGAGGGAGCATGCAACGTGTAGCAACACTGGCCAAATAATCAAACTGCTGTATGGAATTCTGGGTTCCGGACGCCGTCAGCATCAAGTTGGATATGCCCCGCACACCTGTCACCTAAGTGTGCACTACGTTGAAATTATGTCGATTATCTATATAGGGATATATATTGTTTGGACTTGGAATATGCAGAGGGTTCGGTGTTTGGGTCGAACATATGAAACTCAGAACTATTATATAAGGACTGATATTTGGCACATGTGTGCCATATAAGCAAAACTGGCACACCTCTACTTCTTTCACTTTAAAGTACCACACGATCCCTCTTTCTTCGACCCCACCTTCTCCCGAACGACCCCACAGGCTCGTCCGAGAAACCTACTTCTCCCGCACATTTCGCGCGCCCACCCCTAAGAAAACTGCCACTTCTTCACGTCTACCACATGATAAAAAAAAATATTGCGCATGTGGGATTCGAACCCACACCTCCTTGGCACCAAAGCGCGCCACCACAACAACCTCACCCTTAGGTATTTGTTGCCCAAACTAAAAAAATTAATCGCTTTGATCCTTTTTTTTTACAATTATGTTACTACAAAAAAGTACAGAAAATTACCACAATTTTCCCTCATGACAAAGTTACCATGGTATTCACATGCAAGTTATCAGGCCTGAGTTGCGTAAGTTACCGTGCTATTTACATAGAACTTACCAGGTACTATGTTTCAACAACTACACCCCTTTCAAAGTTGCCACTGTGTTATAGGGTCTTCGATGTGTAAAATACCGTGGTACTTCCACATAAGTTATCAGGGTATGTGTACGTCAACCTCGTCCCTGGTGAAAGTTACCATGGGAGAATGTACATGAGTTACCGGGTCTACAGTTCGTATATTATCATGGTACCTACACCTAAAAACCTGGGTGTGTTTCGGTAACTTTTCTCATAGGTCAAAAATTACCAGGATGTTTTTGCGTAACTTATCACGCCTATAGCGGATCAAAGTGGGCCGTTTTTCTGGGCCAACCCACGAGCACGTGTGCTCCTCATGACACTAAACATTATGTGGCTTTTCTGTGGCACATCATGTGTTGTGTTCATCTAAAAGGCCCCGCGAGGCGAGTGTATATTTTTAACAACTTGTTTTCCTTTGGTAAAAAGTTACCATCATGTTTATATTGTAAGTTATCGGTTATGTGGTGCTTATATGATCATGTTATTCACAGAAAAATTATTGGGGATGTTTTGAACAACTTTTCCCCGGGACAAAAGGTTATCATGGTGATTCTAGGTAACCTATCAAGTCCGCAGTGCTTAAAATATCATGCTATTTACATAAAATTTATCAGGGGTATGTTTCAGCAAAATTTCCCCCACGGATCAAAAACTTATCATGGTGTTTAATTATCGCGGTGCATATGTTTTCATGCTATTTACACATACAAATACCAGGAGAGGGAGGTATAGCACCGTGCTATTTACATAGAAGATACAGGAGTATCTTTTCAAACAAAATCTTCCGTATGGTCAAAGTTACCATGGTGTTTCTACCTCTGTTATCAGATGTGCGATGCGTGGTATACAAATTATGATAAATGACGCACACATAAATTATCTGGTATCTTTTCACATTTTTCTTCCCCAATGGTTAAAGTTACCACGATGTTTGTATCTAAATTATCAAGTCTATGGCGTGAATGTTATCATGCTATTTACAGAAATTACCGGGGGCCGGGGTTCAACAAATTTATTACCAATGATCAAAGTTACCACGATGCTTTCACCAAAGTTATCACGCCTTCAATGCTTATGACCATGCTACTTACACATAATGTACCCCGTGGTATACAAAAGTTATCATGTTGGTGGTGCGTCATTTATCGTGGTGGTGATGGAGAATTTACCACGGGAAAAGTTTATGCGCCAGGTTTGATAGTGAAACAAAAGTTTTTCAGTGCTAAAATATTAAAGGCAAAACATGTCAAAAACAATATTTTCCTTAGATTGTTCAACAATGTGTGTCATAGGTGAGATGGTTAGCTCCCTTCATTGATTATCTGCAGACTAGAGATCAAATCCCACTTCAAGCATTATTTTTGCCCAAAAATCTGGAAGGCGCGTAGGGCCGTAATTGATGGTTGAAAGGAAGGAAATCAGGAGGGTGGGAAAGGAAGGAGATCAGGAGGAAAGGAAGGAGATCGGGAGGACATGCGGGAAAGGAAGGAGATCGCGAGGAAAGGAAGGAGATCGCGAGGACGTGCAGGAAAGGAAGGAGATCGGGAGGGCGATGCGTGTGGCAGTTTTGCAATCTGCCACACGGTTGCCACTTACATATTTCGATTATATAAATGCGCCGTGGCATGGCCAAAAGAGACTAAACGAAGCTGTTGGCTAGACAGGAGATCATGAAGGGGATGGTCCGGGCGACTGTGCCAAGGGTGTCCGGACATGCCATGGGGGCGTTGAGATGTGTCTGATGGCCATGGCGAACTTGTCATCGATATGTATCATGTGATTTAGTTCATGGGAGGGAGCACCCATAGTCATGCTTCAGGGGTATAGCCATGTTGACATATTTGGTTAACATACACGTATCGTCTCACCGTTCTTAGAAAAAACATATCATCTCTCTCATCTACTTTTAGTAATGATCTATTTGCATATTTCGTAACACACTTTTCCATGTCAAGCATTGTAAGATAAGCTTGGCGATTACGCACGTCGAGACAAGGGAAGAGACATAGAAAGTTGACAGGGCCAGGTCTGGCTTACACCTGTTGGAGTGGCAAACCTCTGGAAGCAAAGTCTTCAATAACTTTCTGCAAAACATCCACTACTCATTGATTGGACGTTCAGATTTCAGATCACGTAAGTGTTTGCGTCGACGTTGGATGGATCGTTTGCGACAGCGAGCACACACACGTGCCGCCGTCCTTGTCGAAGTGTAAGCACCCAATCAAAGCTTCGAGTGCGAATATATGCTACTCTAGTGTTGTAGCTGGTCGCGAGGAAAGGAAGGAGATCGCGAGGAAAGGAAGGAGATCGCGAGGACGTGCAGGAAAGGAAGGAGATCGGGAGGGCGATGCGTGTGGCAGTTTTGCAATCTGCCACACGGTTGCCACTTACATATTTCGATTATATAAATGCGCCGTGGCATGGCCAAAAGAGACTAAACGAAGCTGTTGGCTAGACAGGAGATCATGAAGGGGATGGTCCGGGCGACTGTGCCAAGGGTGTCCGGACATGCCATGGGGGCGTTGAGATGTGTCTGATGGCCATGGCGAACTTGTCATCGATATGTATCATGTGATTTAGTTCATGGGAGGGAGCACCCATAGTCATGCTTCAGGGGTATAGCCATGTTGACATATTTGGTTAACATACACGTATCGTCTCACCGTTCTTAGAAAAAACATATCATCTCTCTCATCTACTTTTAGTAATGATCTATTTGCATATTTCATAACACACTTTTCCATGTCAAGCATTGCAAGATAAGCTTGGCGATTACGCACGTCGAGACAAGGGAAGAGACATAGAAAGTTGACAGGGCCAGGTCTGGCTTACACCTGTTGGAGTGGACGACCAGCTACAACACTAGAGTAGCATATATTCGCACTCGAAGCTTTGATTGGGTGCTTACACTTCGACAAGGACGGCGACACGTGTGTGTGCTCGCTGTCGCAAACGATCCATCCAACGTCGACGCAAACACTTACGTGATCTGAAATCTGAACGTCCAATCAATGAGTAGTGGATGTTTTGCAGAAAGTTATTGAAGACTTTGCTTCCAGAGGTTTGCCACAACACCATCTTCTGAATAGCATGCCTTGTCCGGTGCTCCAGTACGCAGACGACACCCTGATTGTATTGAAAGGAGAATCTTTTTTTTTGGAGGGTATTGAAAGGAGAATTTAACGAAGCCAGGCTTTTGAAGGAGGTTTTGGATACTTTTGCAAATACCAGGGGACTGCCCATCAATATTGATGATACTGATATAGTTGCCATATCTCAAGTGTCAACAGATCAAGTAAACAATTCTGAGTTTCAAGATATTGTGTTCATCTTCCTGGCCCACATCCTTCACTTGCAATTTGTTCTTATGGATATTTAGGAATGATATGTGTTGCATCAAATTGTAGCTTTCAGAGAACATCAAAGCAATCCAAAACCTCCTTGGAACTGAGATAGATATAGGGGATCAGGTAATACATAACCAGATGGAGTCTCGAGGAGCCTATGGAACATTCTCCGTGGCGGGGCTGAGCTGAGAGTAGTTACACCCTCTGTTCCAGTTTGATTTAATCGACCAAAGCGTCTTATATTCAGGAACGGAGGTAGCACTACTTAAGAAATTGTTTTTTTTTTGTATTCTGATACTCAGAGCGATTATTTCACTCTTATAGCTCTGAACTAATGATACTTTAGCAATTATTGCTCTCCTGCTACCTCAGTACTTCCTCCGTCCAATAATCAAAAAAACGTCTTACATTATGGGACGGAGGGAGTACCTTAGTACTTCACACATTTTCTAATGTACGCACCGTTTGTACTCACATATAAGATTCATTGGCCTGAATTAGTGAATTGGTTATTGTTTATTGTTCATACAATTGATTGCTCTGAATTGTTATTGTTTTATGACCTTCTAAAGGTGCCGTTCCAAGCTCCATTCAGTGCTGAATGTTCACAAATAAACCAACAGTTACAGTTTTATTTTGCTTCGAAAGTGGGCTAGCCTATTTGCACTGGTCCAAAATAAATAAGTAGACCAATACGCCAAAATGTTACGAACAGATTTGGTCCTTGAATCTGTCTATCATCATCCTATTTGCAATGCACCTGTAGTGGTAAAACCTGTAGGTAGCCGTACTGCCATGATTTTGTCCAAAACTGTCATCTTTGAATATATTGGTCATCGTTTTATGGTATATGGAGAATGATGTTCTCTGATTTGCAAAGTTAAATTCTATAGAAGGAGTCACATTCATATTATAGAATATTAGTTTAGCTTTAGCACATGGATGTCATTCTTTTTGTACCATATGTGGTGCAAATTAGATGTCGGTGATCCGAACTGTCTTCTACGGGAGCATTTCATTTTACTTTAGATGGGAAACGATTAAGTCTGGAAAGGCATAAGTACATGTAAACAAGGATGAGGCGTTTAGTTTTTTTGAGTTCCCAGTTGTAACTGGTCAGCAGATCGATTTGTGGCCATTGTCAGGTGACGATCGTGTTTTTCCTTTTTTTTTTCGTAAGATGGTTTTCTTCAACTTCATTGTTTCATCATCCACTCTGATGGTGTAATGTTCCGTCACCCTATTTGTGATAGTTCACAATTACTCAAGGCAGACCAAAGCCTCTGTGCGATCTAAATTTCTCCGAAGGCCCAATTCTTTTTGTTCCGCAACCGCTTTATAAACCCATTTTGATTCGTGACTTGCTACTGTCTGAGAAAAGAGTGGCCATTACTCAACTTCAAGTCTGTAAATACACTAGTGCCCTATATTTGCATTTCTTTTGTTTATGTGCATATCAGTAATTGTTCTGTCTGCATCAGGTTACTGCCAATTATGAAGATACCCAGGAGAAAAACTACTCAATGAGGGATTTATTTAAAGGCCGTCAAAACACGGCAGCGATCAGACCATGCCCCTAAATCAGTCCGGTTTTTTTTTAAAAAAAAAATCCACAGTAGCAGTGGCTATGTGATGCTGTATTTGCCGCAAAAAATGTTTTCTTTTATTTACTCATCGTATCCCCTCAATTGGTTCCATAAGCTTTTTTGAAAAGATACGAGCACTAGTTGACTCCCTCTTCGTTCCCTTTTGGGGCAGCCAGTCAATTCCTAACATGTTACGTCATCTACAAAATACTTACTTTATTTTGATGCAAGTGATAGCAAAAGTATATACTGCATTTGCATGAACAGAAAATGCACTTGTTTAGGACTAGATCAATGTATTGATTCTGAAAACTCAAGGACTAGATCAATGTATTGATTCTGAAAACTCAAGGACTAGATCAATGGATTGATTCTGAAAACTCAAGGACTAGATCAATGGATTGATTCTGAAAACTCAAGGACTAGATCTACTTCGGTCCAACCACGAACCAAATCGCGCAATTTATTTGTGTTCACAAGAAACATATACAGAACAAGAGTTCTACTAGTACCTACCTACCTACAAGGTGATGTCTCTCATGGTGCGTGCCTGCCCCCATCCCCATGGTGGTCGTATTCAGTTACCATGCTCTGCCGCTGCCAGCCTCCATGTTATCCAACGCTCGGCCATTGCTTCTCATCTCCATGGAGGCAACATATTGTACCACGGACAGATCATGCGGCAGCACCGACTGATGGGCATCTGTTGTTCCTTGGTTCTCAGTTTCCGGGTTAGGATTGTGGTGTCGGAATGCATGAGGCCACAGCCCTGAAACAGAACAGGTAACATTTCACTTCAGTTACTACACGATAGTTGCGGAAAAGGGCTTCATTTATGTACATCCGACAATGGCGGAAACAAAGAGCAGCGGCATTATGTATGCACTAACAATCCAGAACAAATGTACTGATGTGGATGTGGTGGTTGCTTCATATATAAAGCGGGGCCAAAACCTATTTCGTTAATCCAGAATGAATTATAAATGTACCGTGTTTGCTAGCCGGATGCGGGAAGAACTGCAGGTAGCAGAACGAAGCAACAACCAGCCCTGCAGAGATACACCCACATGAACAGCAGTCTGTCAGTGCGATCTTCAAGAGACGGAGACACTACTGAACTTATAACGGCTCTGATGGAGTTGGAACGTACCAAGGATCCCACCGGCAAACACGTCCTGCCAGTGGTGCCAGTAGTCTGCGACCCGCGACACGCCGACCATGGCAGCGAAGAGCAGCGGCAGGATCACGATGCAGAGCTTGGCAATGTGTCCGCCCCGGTCAAACACCCTGATCTTGCCGGCAAGGTACCACGAGAGGAAGCCCAGCCCGGCAAAGGACCCTGCATTCCATACCAGATGAACACGAGAAAACTATCAGACCGAACTGTTTTTTTGCCAAGGGGGGAGTGATATAGAAAGATAACCGGCTCATGCTACAGTGCAACTCAAACAAGTTCAGATGGTCTTCAGAATTGCAGATGGTGGCCAAGCTTACATGAAGTGTGGCCACTGGGGAAGCTCTTGTGCCCTTCTTTGATGACTTTTGGGTCTCCGTGGCATATGACTTGTCGAGTGATCGCCTCGTAGTTCTGAAATGGCAACCGAGTTCAGCGTGGCAAATGTTGAAGAAATGGGAAGCTCCGGAGAAGCAATTGCGGAAGAGAGCTCACCGGCACTCCATCAGGAAAGCACCGATAGTAGAAGTTGGGGCGAGGCCTGCCGACGCCGTCCTTGATGGCGTCGGTGAGGACGCCGGTGATGAGCACGGAGAACAGCAGGCCTGCAAATTTCCCCACACATTTTTCAGAACTGATGACAAGAACAGTTATCTGAATGAACTGACGCAGTTGCGGTCTGCTGCAGCAGAACAATTAACAGTAGCACCGCAAGGATAACCTGCCTAGTATGGCGTGGTGCAGGTCGTAGGCATTCCTCTTCTTGACATAGATGGCGGCGAAGATGAGCATCGGCAGGATGACGGCGTATATCTGCATCCGTCCACCGCCGTCGCCGGCGAGCAAGGTCCGGTCAATGGAGGAAAAAGAAGAGATTTTGCAGATAAGGTCAGGAGGGCAGGTGGGGGTGGGTACCGGGACGGCCCAGACGGGGATGGTGTTGGGCTTCATGGGGTAGCGGAGGTCGTCCATCATGAACTCGGCGACGAAGCGGTGGAAGGGCGTGATGAGGTTGAGCACGACCTCGATGGCGGCGAGGAGGAGGAGCACGATCCAGTCGTACATGTGCCGCCGCGCCATCTTGGCCCCGTGCGTCCTGAGGCACGGGGGCGGCGTCGCCCCGAGCTGGATGGCCGGCGCCGGTGGCGGCATCTTGGTCTCCGGCGCGGGTAGGAGGGGGGATTCGATGGATTCGCCGGGCGGATCCCCTGCCGGGCCTGCGTTTTCCATGCGGCGGGGTTAGCGGGGAGGGGAGGGGAATTCGTGGACAGCGCATGTGCAGCAAGACAGGGGGTACTCACGGGCTCAATGACAGGTGCAGCGACGACAGGCACTCACGGGAGGGCGAACGGAGAGCGGAGATTCCTCCTGCCGGAGCCGGCGGTCCGAGGTCAACGGCGGCTTCAGGGACGAGCGGGGCAGCACCACCACCTCCTCCTCCTCCTCCTTCGCTGCAGGGACAGCGGCCGCGAGCTTGACGGCGGCGAGCCGCGCGGCCTCTGTTTCTTACTTGCCTCGGCGCCTCTGTTTCTTGGATTCTTTGCTTTTCTCCGCTCTCCGGGGCTCCGGTCCGGTGCGGCGGCTTCCGGTGTTGAACGCCCGCCGCCGATTTCTGCGCGTCTGTTTCTCGGATTGATCTCGACGATCCTTCCTTCCTCGCGCCTTCCGCGTGTGCTTTTCTGGTCTGGGAATGGAGGGCCAACTGGGAGCGGGTGACACGGGGGAGGTGTGCTAGGCTAGGCTAGGGCGGCTGGCCCATCCATGGAGACTGGACTGGTTCAGGTTGTTGGAATCGAGCGCGTCGTGGGCTGACTTGCCGCCGCCCGTGAGCTGTGACGACGACGATTTCGGTGGTGGTTCGCCGGCCAGGCGCGACCCGTCAACGTTTAAATCAAACAATATCTTCTGCGGGAGATAAATGCCTTCGTTTTCTGGGATTTATTATGCGTCGACAGACACTTCATCTTCAAGGCCAAGTATATAAGCTTCAGAAACTTCGCCGGTGAGGCGGTGAACAATAGAGGGTCGACACGCCGTCGAGAGAAAACAAGAGAATATAAAATGCCAAGTGCAGACAACATTCATACGTACGAAACGGTTAACCTGCTGCGTTTTGACAGGTTTATTATACTATATATACTACGCACTAGTTTTTCAACACGGTAGTTGTTTTTGAAGAGTATATTCATATGAACGAGTCGCTTTAGAGGAACTGCAACGGACCGACCCAAATGGATATAAATTTTATCCACATTTCGTCCATTTGGGTCACCCGTTCGGGTGTCCGTACCCGCTTTTTCAATTGGGTCGGCACGTGCGCTTAACGGGGGCCAGACCTATTTTTAACATGTCTACCTTGACATGGCGAGGTGAGAGCTACAGCAACACCGGCCTAGCGCGTGTGCGAGGCGAGGTCGGCAGGGAAGGAACGGCAAGCACGGCGGGGGCGCGGCCGTCCCGGGCGAGGCGAGGCCAGGCGCTGCCCGGTCGGGTGAGGCGAGGCATGGCCGGGCATGGCGGGCTCGGCGGGGCCTGACGCAATGGGGAGAAGCAGGGCACGACCGGGCCGGGCGAGGCGCGACGGGGCCGGAGGCGGTGGGGCGCAGCAGGGCGCGGCCGGGCCGGGCGAGGCAATGCCCGGGGCGAGCGGCGCCGACGCAGTTGTGCGCGGGCTCCCGCTGCGCCTTGGAGTTGAGCTGCACTTGTAGCAGTCCGACATGGCGAACGCAGCCCTCCACGGCGGCCGCGAGCTTCCGTGTTGTGCACCGGTGAGTTGGTGCAGCTCCTGGTCGGATGCTGGTCGGATATTGATCGGATGCTAGTCGGATGCTCGCCCTTGCGTAAGCGCTAGCTAGCTGCGCACCGCTGTGTATGTGCTAGGTAGCTACTAGCTGCTATCCACACCGCGCACAACTGCATGTATGTGCTGGCTAGCCAGCCGGGGGCCGCGTGGTGGCCGCTGTGCTCGCCGCCCTTCCCCTGACCTTGGACTACACCAGCACTGCTAGAGCGGCCTAGAGCAGCACCAGCTCGGCCTCGACGGCACCAGCGAGCAGGCCGAAGTGCCTAGCTACTGCTGCACCCCCAACGGCGGCGGAGGCGCTCACGTGCTGCCCCCCCTCTCCCCCCCACCCATGACTTGGCCGCCGCCGCCGACCAGCAGCTGCACGACGGAGGTGTAGGCGCGCGACCACCCCCAACCGCTGCGGCGGTGCAGGGCTCCGCACGAGGCGGCTGGGTGGCGCAGTCGCGCACGGCTCCGGCGAGGCGGCGCGGTGGGCGCGGTGGTGCACAACTCTGGCGAGGCGGCGTGGTCGTGCACGTCTCTTAGTGTTCAAAAGAGTAAAATGTACGGAAGCATCTCTTTCGTGTCACAACTCTTGAAAAACCATCACTTTACAAAAAGTGACACTGACAGTGGCAAAAAACACTAAGGCCTCTTTTGATTTGAAGGAATTTTGTACGAATTCCATAGGATAGAATTTTTATAGGAAAATTTTCTTTAGTGCCTTTTGGTTTATAGGAATAGAATCATATTCCTTCGAAGGAATTCTTCCTATCCTTCACAATTTATAAGAAAATAAACATTAGCTAGACTTGGGCTTTCTTTGGTTCATAGGATAAGATTATCACAGGAATAGAAAACTTGTAGGAAATGAGATGGCATATATCTCAAATTTTATGAGTATGATTAGGAAAAGAGATGTCATTTGATTCACATCATAAGAATTTTTTCATTAAGTCTAGGCTCATGTTTATTTTCCTTTGAAATGTGAAGGATAGGAACAATCTTTTTTTTTTTTGCGAATGGATAGGAACAATCCTATGTAGGTCCATTCCTATGAACCAAAGGGCTTTAAAGAAAAAATTCCTACAAAAATCCTATCCTATATAATTCCTTTGAAATTCCTCCAAATCAAAGAAGGCCTCAATGAAAGAAAAAAAATCCTATGATGTGAATCAAAGGACATCTACTTTTCTATTCCTACTCATAGGATTTGAGATGCATGTCATCTCATTTCCTATGACTTTCCTATTCCTATGATTTTTCTAGCCTATGAACCAAAGGAGGCCTAATGGTAAATGCTAATTGGGAGGTTTGAGCACTTTTTTTGCTAACTCAGCTCGACGGGTGGGTTCGGCCGATTAGTGAGGTCATCAAACCACAATATAATTTTTATTATGTTTAAGGTGTTTTGTACTTCTGGTGAATCTTTATAATATAACTAGCAAAAATGCCCGTGCGTTGCAACGGGAGAAAAAAATACTCTCATATCTCTAGCTAGGCCAGTTGAACAAACTGTGCGTAGCCGATTGGCAGGTTATGAGATCGAACCCTCCCATCGATAATTTTATTTTTTGCCAGCTCTTTGGACCTGGGCCACATGTGCCGCCAGACGGGTTTCCTCCGTTGGGCCAAAACGGGTGACAAGTAATGAAACCAAATAGCGTACGTGAAATTAATTAAAGCGTGACCAAACGAAGCGGGACGAAACCAAAAATATCACCTCCCTTTAATATCTTTATATAATTATATAATTATAATATAATTATAATATAATTATAATTATAATATAATAGATCTGATCTTTCTCGCAAAAAAAAAGTGCTACCATGTTTTTTAAGTTTCTTTAGAAGTACTTAATGGAAAGTGACCCAAATCGTAGCCAACCACGCATCCCAGCGATTAGCAGCAGCAGGCCAAAACGGAACGGAAATGTTAACGCCCACACGTGTGGGTTCGGCCGATTAGTGAGGTCATCAAACAACGATATAATTTTTATTATGTTTAAGGTGTTTTGTACTTCTGGTGAATCTTTATAATATAACTAGCAAAAATGCCTGTGCGTTGCAACGGGAGAAAAAAATACTCTCATATCTCTAGCTAGGCCAGTTGAACAAACTGTGCGTAGCCGATTGGCAGGTTATGAGATCGAACACTTCCATCGACAATTTTATTTTTTGCCAGCTCTCTGGACCTGGGCCACATGCGCCGCCAGACGGGTTTCCTCCGTTTGGCCAAAACGGGTGACAAGTAATGAAACCAAATAGCGTACGTGAAATTAATTGAAGCGTGACCAAACGAAGCGGGACGAAACCAAGAATATCACCTTCCTTTAATATCTTTATATAATTATATAATTATAATATAATTATAATTACAATATAATAGATCTGATCTTTCTCGCAAAAAAAAGAGCTACCATGTTTTTGAAGTTTCTTTAGAAGTACTTGCATCCGTGTTAATATATTACGCCTTATTCGAGGTTTCCTTATAGCAAAACCGTAAGTAATGATGTAAATATTTGTTTTTACTGTCGCCCTAACAAAATTTGGACAACATGAAACCTCTTGAAAAACCTAATGGAAAGTGACCCAAATCGTAGCCAACCACGCATCCCAGCGATTAGCAGCAGCAGGCCAAAACGGAACGGAAATGTTAACGCCCACACGTGTGGGCGTTGACCATCTCGACCACACGCATCCATCACCGTCCAGTGCTATATGCACGAATCTTGGCACAATCTGGCTGATTTTCTGTGCCATGTAGGACAAGGCGCCTGTGTGGTGTGTGACATAGTTCGCCCGCACGTCGGTTGCCCCCCCCCCCCGCGGTCAGCGGTTGCCACTCAGGGGCGTGCGGTGGAACTGCTATGCACCCGCACGCCACGCGCAGACCGTGGTTGACGTCAAACACGTCGCGCACTTCGCCCGCCTACCCCTCACGGTTCCATTTACTCATCCCCACAGTTACTCGCACAACCCACTTCGCATTTCAGACGATTGGAGGAAGACGAGGGGAGAAGGCGACGGCGGAGGCAGAAGAGTCGATGGAGTTCACGGCCATCGGTGGTGCTCGCCAGACCGGAGCGGCCTCGCCGGAGCGCGTACATATTGAAGGTAATGCTCGCTCCCACTCTCACAATCCTTGCCTGCATTCCCCCCCTTCCCTCGGTGTTCGATGCTTCGCTCGAGATTCGTAGAGATTCAGGCGATTTGGCGATGCGTCGGCGTTGCCGCCGGCGGCGGAGTCCTATGCTTGCCGTTTTCGGTAGCACAAGGCAGTTTCGTCGCCGCCGCGGTGGCGGTCTCGCCGGTGTGGTTCTGCCTATCCGGAGACACACACTGGTTGTGCCTTGGGATTGGGCCATTTTTTGGGGTCTGATAGTTGTGCATTGCTTCGAATTGGTATTTGCGATCAGTTCGGGGAGAATTATGGGGATGAATTTCAAGTCATTATAGTTGCCATTGAACCCTAGATCTAGTTAGTTGTTTTTCAAACTACAGTATGAAGGCAAACGTGGTGGTTTGAGTAACTATCATGACTGTATGGCAACTAATTTTCTAAATGACTGTGATAGTTGCCACAAACATCCTTTTCCACGCGCAACTATTTTTTTTCTGAATGACTGTGATAGTTGCCACAAACATTCTTTTCCATGCGGCAACTAATTTCATGAATGACTGTCATAGTTGCCACATACATGCTTTTTCCATGTGGCAACTAATTTTTCCTGAATGATTGTGATAGTTGCCACACTGTATGAATGGTAAAGTGCAGTAAATCGGTAGCCACTACAGTTTCAGTAACCAATTGCACTGGATGGCAACTAATCTGCACATCAACTATGCCTATTGCCACTTGGATAGTATATTCTTGTGGCAATAGACTATGAACACACTGTGGCTGTTGCCATGTTGTAGACAGGATAATGTGGCAATTTGGCTGCATAACATGGCAACTAATTTGCACATCAACTGTGTCAGATGCCATATATATGCTCTCCATGTGGCAAGTTTTTGTCTGAACACAGCATGTCTGTTGCCATGTTACAGTCAGTATAATGTAGCAAATTCATTGTACGGCAGGCGCAATTTTCGTGTTTTTGCCATGATGGCTTGTGATATCTGAACACACTGTGGCATTTTCAGGTTGTTCATTAGATGTTTTTCATCGCTTTTTTGAATTCTGTGTTGCATTTTTAACATGGCAATTTCAACCTAGCACATTTTTTCCATTGAAATACATGGCAAGTCATTGTTGTATGAGGACAGGGTGTGAGCTGCCACATCTTAGGTTTCTGCAGTGGAGGATTTTGTTACTTTCTTTTCGTAATATCTTGTGCTAACATGGCAACTTCCACATTTTGTTTTTAAGTGCATTTACGATCTGTACATTTTTTTCAAATGTAACCAATGTGCTTAATTGCCACATTTATGTTTTCAACAATCACAGGGGGGTGCATGCGCGTTCATGTGATATTTTTGCATTCACTAGTTGACATTCTTCACTTGAGCCCATGCGGCAAGGACATTCTGTTAAGTGGCAACTGCTTACTTCCTGCATTTTCATTTCCACCGTGACAATTTGACATGTTCTTACCTCAGCAGAATGGCTCGTGGCGATCATCAAAACGATGATGATGATTTCATGGATCCACCGCAGCAGAATCGGGCAACTGGACGGAGAAAAGAGGGCAACGAGGTAACTGTCCACACACCCTCTTCCTCCTACATATGTTATTGGTTGCCACCTCGAGCTTGCAGTCGTCTGTCATGAACTAAAATCTCATGACAGTGAAAACATGGCAACAAACTGACCATTTGTCTGTTTTTTGCAGAAGAAGAAACGTACTCGCAACAGGGCCTCCCAGGAACGACTGACTTCATTGACTGACAGATTCACCGACGATCAGAAGGGAGCTGCTGCTGAGATGGGTATGCAGGCTATGATGAATGTCCGGTGCACGAATCTAGTCAACCCTGTTTGCGACTGGCTTGGTGAGATTTACGACCCCGCCTCCAGGGAATTTGTGATTCCGGGACGTGGAAGACTGCCGTTGAACAAGGAATCCGTGTTCTGCACTTTGGGTGTGCCCCGTGGACAAATCAAAGTCCCGTATGAGGTCAATAACAAGATCGAGGAAGCGTTGTTTCCTCGCTTGTTTCCTGGGTTGGAATCCATGTTGAACACGTCTGTACTGGCAGATTCGCTGCAGGCCATGACAACCCATGGCGACGTTTTTAAGATGAAACTACTCATGTACCTCATCTCAGCTGTTTTCGCGCCGACCACTTCTCTTCGCCCAAGCAACAAATGCTTCCCCATCCTGGTGAATGATCTATCTTTACTACATTATTTTTCCTTCAATTTTTCTGCTCCGATGTCATGTGCAAGCTAGTCACTGCCAGTGTTTTTTGATGTTTTTTCCATTTGATTTCTGATGCGGCAATTCGTTGTTATGAATTTTGTGCGGTGCAGGCGAAACTGAAAGATGTGAAGAACATGAATTGGTGTAAGTTCATTGCCGACTTCCTGCATGATGCATTCTCAAGCAAGATGTACCAGAAGGGTTGTCGACTGCATTTAATGGTATTTTTTTACCAGTGTCCTTTTTGTGGACACTCTTTTTAACACCTTTTTATTCATGCATGGCAACCTAACCGTAACAAGATGGCAACTGCCATATTAACAATATGGCAACTGCCATCATGACTATATGGCAACTGCCCATACTATGATGGCAACTGCCATCATGACAATATGGCAACTGCCATCATGACAATATGGCAACTGCCATCACACTATGATGGCAACTAGCACATACAGATGGCAACTTCTTATTTTTCTCTTTTTTAATGCACTTCAACTTGATGATCGCAACTGATATTTCTTTCTTTTTAAAATTGTTGTACATCAGCTCATGTATGTCGACTGTCTTATCTGTCCACCATGGATTTCACTGGGGCAGGAGGCCCGCCGCCTACGCACAAGTTTGTTGTTTCTGCGTGGACTATCGATGCTGTCAAGGCTGTGCTTGCTACAGACAAGGCAACTGATACCAAATATGGAAAACTGCAGGTTAGTTCTGGTTTCTTTCTCTACACGGCATTTTTTTACAAATTTTGCGGCATAACATATCGTCGTGTGGCAACCATCTGTGGTTAACAAGAGATGACTACCTTTGTTAGCCATGGCTGTCTGAGTATGGTATCCATGTCTCACTCCACATGGCAACTCTGTCATTCGTGCTGAAACTTATATTCGCGTCTTCTTTTTTTGTTGTATTTTTTGCAACACATTAACTGCTAGTCAGTGTTCATCATTCTCTCTCTTACATCCTGCTAGCTATTTTTTTTGGTTTTTTCCAGATGATGGCCAAGCATGCTATATACTACAGCATGTTTGGAGGGCCTCAAAACTTTGGAAAGTGGATGGACGTGCACTCAGCTCCGTCTTGCCCTATTGAGGTAATCAAAGATATATATCTATGGTTGCCTTGCATTATTTTTTATGTCGTGCAAGTGACTGTAATATGGTTGGTTACTACTGCTTCTTGTTTCATGCACAGGCGAGGGCACCTGTTGAGCATCTACTTGGGCAGTTTGCATCCGGAATGACCAGCTTGCTCGAGAAGTTGGTTGAGGGGTGGACGTCCCTTAATGGCTCCGACAGCGACGCGGTTGTGAGGCAGTTCACTACATTTGTCCCAGAACAGACACATCGGCCAACTGGTTGCCGTGGCCGGTATGACTACAACAGTTCCCAAGAGCTTGCTGACACACAAGATGAACTAGATGGAGACGCTGGTCTCAGCAAGGATGACGACGATGACATGGAGAACATGCAACAGGACACCGATGATGATGAACATGTTGAAGTTCGTGCAGGTGGTAAGAAGGGAAAGGATGCACGAGATGTCCCCCCACCGGAGAAAGTCAAAGAACATATGGCTGCGAGAGGCGAGGGGGTGTTACCATCAAAGAGGGGGAGGGCTCCAGAGGATGTTGGGCAGGGTTCTCCTAGCAAGAGGTCTAGGACCGACCCCGTAGCTGCTAGGAGGAGGTTTGACTTTAATTTTAGTTTTTTGTTTTTGTCTATTTTTTTGGAATAGAATGATCCTTTTTGCATTTGTTTGCTAAGCGCGGCAACGAGTTTGCTGTCTGACAATTGCCACCTCTTGTTTCCTCCATCTTACACGTGCAGTGAGGCGACAGCTGGTGGACAAGCAGTTACGATGAAACATGCACCAACGCCAACCCGTGTTTCTGCTCGGTTGAACAAAGGTGCCCCCATTGCCGGTGACACCCCTTCCACGAGGTCATCTCCTCGTACGACGATGTCCAACACCGGGGATCCTGTCGTGCTGCTAGACCTGCGAAAGCCAGTCAAGAAGTAGGTTTTCCATGTGCTTTCATTGACGTAGTGCTATATTTTTTATTTTCCAATGCATCCGTTCAGCTTGCCACATAGGCTTCTATCATCGTCCCCACATGGGCAACTGCTATTTTTTCAAATGATTTCCTTCCTTTTTAAATTCATGGCAACTCCTGCTTGTTTTGACATGGCAACTGCTATCTAGTCCAAATGGCAACTCTTATTGTACCTACATGGCAACTGCCATCTTTTCATTTGGCTAGTGTGCTCATCCCATACCTAGTTTTGAAATTGCATTCCTGGCAGATCAGACATTTCTATCATTCTTCAAGTTGGCTAGCATGGCAACTCTTGCTGGATTTGCATGGCAACTGCTAACTATGCCACATGGCAACTCATATTCCCCTTACATGGCAACTACCAGCTTTTCCACCTACTTTTCATTTTTTTTGATTTTATACCATGGCAAATATTTTTTGTTCATTTTTAATACCTTTTTCACGTGCTTTCTTTTTTGCAGGGTGAAGAAGACTACTTCACGCGGGGCCAAGCATATCAATAGGGACCCACTCGAATGCCTTCATTCAAAGTTGTCAACAGGGGGCAACTCAGATGTTCATGAGGCGCCAGTCGACAAAACTGCTGCTGCACCGTCAACTGTTCCCACTAACTCTGACGCAAGTGGCCGACCATCTCCGCCGGTTGCAGATGTGCAGGTTAGACCAACAGGCATCCGTACATCGGGGAGTGACGAGCCGGTGTCTGCCAGGACAGCTGAAATATTGCCAACTCTTCTGGCAATGAAGGATGCTGCTGTCAGCCATGCCACCCCGTTAGCAAGCGTTGAAGTGGACGCTCCCGAGACCAACCTAAGCAAGGAAGATTCCCGCTCATCTGACACTGATTCCAAGCACGTGCGTGGTGGCACTCCTGTGTCCACGACAGAAGTGGCTGAGGCGGCAGTTCATAATGATGTGCCATCTGCAGGTGAGAGTCTTGGCACAACAGCTCCAGCTCCTGTCGGTGCAGATACTGCTAAGGCGACAGTTTCGCGTGCTGGTCTTCCACCGAGGCGTCGTAGCCCCCGCAAGCAATCAATAGACATACCCAACGCACCAGCTGTAGCTAGGAGCAGCAGAGATGAGTCTGGTTATGTTCCTGCATCCACACTGTTCCCGCCACCTGCCAAAAGCAATGTGATGGAGAAACCTGAAGACCGGAGCACAACTGATGCAAGTGTCAAGCCGGGCACGAGTGACGCAGGTGAACGTCCGGAGCAGACTGCGCCTTTACCTGCAGTGGAAATCCCCAGCTTAAACCTGCGCACTTCCAGGCTCCCATTCAATGTTGGTGTCCCCTACAGCCCAAACAAGAAGATTATCAAGGAAGTTATGGCTGATACCGCTGACAACACGCCCCGCCCTACAAATAAGCCCGATCATTTTGTAGCGGCCGATTCAGATATGTTTGTTGATCTTTCACCCTTGGATTCTGCCCCGCAAGTTGTTCGCGGTCCGGCCAGTAGGCATGAGAGGCACCCAATGGCCTTCACCCCACCGAGCTTCAGCCTTGGCATCAGTCAAGATCAACCAGTGGTGCTAGATCCTATGTCAGTTGCCTTTGCTTTCCCGGGAGGCATGCCCGCAATGATGGCGCAGCCAATGGTCGAGGGCAGGAAGGCTGTCAAGTTCGCAGAGCCGATCGTCCAAGGTACATTTCTTATGTGCTTACCATTTTCTTGTATACATATGTGTATTCTGACTTTTGCCTCAAGCATTTTTTTGGGTTTCTCACTTGTGATAGCAATTGTTATGTGATGACATGGCAACTGAATTTTTACTGCACCATGTCACCTACATTTTTTTTGTTGCCATGCTGCATTTTACATTCGGCAATCACATGGCAACTGAAGTTGATTCAACATGGCAACTGTAGTTGTTGTCACATGGCAACTACAGTGCAATACACATGGCAACTGGATTTGCTGCACCATGTCACCTGTATTTTTGTTTCCATGCTGCATTTTCCATTTGGCAAGCACATGGCAACTGGAGTTGACACAACATGGCAACTGTAGTTGCTGTCACATGGCAACTACAGTGCACTACACATGGCAACTGGATTTGCCTCCACATGGCAACTCCCTACTTTTTGTACCTACATTTCACATCAAGCACGCTATCTTTTCACATTCCATTTGTTTTGTTTTTCAGGTATCCTAACCCACTTTTTTTGATCCTTGCAGGCACCCCTGAGGAGATTTCACCGTCACTTGATGAATGTTACCGTAGGATCGAGGAGGCAGCATTGCAGAGGAGGTCCTCACGAGGTCAGGGGCAATCAAGTTCCAATGTGCCTGCAGATATGGTATCTGAGGATACCATCAGGAGTGCCACCCCTGGTTCTGTGAGGCAGGAGAGGGTAGTTCACCCACCTCCCGCGAAAGACTACGAGCCCGAAGTCAGGGCCACAAAGGAACCATCCCAGCTGTACGATATTGTCAAGCGATTTGGAAATGTGAGGGCCAGCAGCAAGCACATGAAGGAGCTGAAAGCATAATGACCACATTTTGCTTTGCTCTTTCTGCCACTCATATTTTTTCTACTTTCTATAGATGATCCGCTTACGTTTTAGTTCTTCCTTTTTTACTTAGTAGACATGATTCTTTCATGTTATATCATTTTCATATAGCTCATGTTTGGACAGAACCAAGGTCATTCAACGCGAAGCGACGTACGTCGACCTGGGTGATCTTGCCGAGTCCGTGAGGCCAAATGGTAAAATGTCGACAAATGTAGTTGCATGAGGGATTGACTACATCAACAAGAATATGGATATGTGTCCCGACAAAACAATCATGCATTACAATGTGACCTGCAAAATATGGGATGGTGACTTCCACCACAAAATCCCGAGGAATAATTTTGCTCAATACGGTCAATTCAAGCTCACACTGAAGAAATATGTGAGTACTCCTCCCCTGCTTGCACTTTTTTTTCACATGGTATGGTTTTTTGCCATTATCTGCACTCTGTTTATGTGGCAGATGTTTCATGCGGCATCAGCTGCCGTGCAAACTGACTTTTTGATTTTTGCATCCTGTGCAAACTATGTGGCAACTTCAAAGTAAAATACACGGGAAATTTTGTTCATACATGGACGGCAACTTTCTTTCAACTACCCACTATAACTAAACATTCTACGTGATTCTACTATCTTTTGTCTCTCTGCTGTTCTTCATGTGAACTATGCTTCTCATTTCCTTCACTTTTACATGCAGGTCATGTTCCCCATGTTCCAGGAGCTTGCACCACACGACCCACACGACAAGTGTGGTCACTACGCGGTCTGTCTTGACCTGAAGAACCAACACTTTGAGGTGCTTGTTTCAATGCATTTGGCAGCCGATGCAGACCTTACTTCGCATGCTAAATACTTCATCGACAACATCAAAGAGACATGGAACCGTCACTACAAAAACTCAAAGGTCCAGATCAGAAATTTCCCGATTGAGTACGTGGCGACTACGAAACAAGGGAACACGTAATTTCCTACCCCCACCCCCTTCATGTGCCATTTACATCAATCCCACCCCTCTTTGTTGTTACATATGAAATGAAGTTTATCATTGCTATGTCTGTCCTTTTTGCGAGTTCACCTGACTCTTTTTCTTGTGCAGGACGGACTGTGGCTTTCATGCGTTGGAATACCTTGCAAAGTGGAAGGTAGACTTGTTCCCGTCGTCACAGCTGCAATGGTCGTTGAGCTCCGGAAATTTTACACATGGAACTGGTTGACGAATGAAGATTTCAACAAGCGGTTCGGAGCACGCGAGTTCATGGAGGAAGCTGTCAAGAAAGTCATCAAGAAGTACAAGTGATCACATGGCGTTACACACTGGACGCATACCTTACATTCTGTTGCCGAGGAATGTAAGGTACTACCCTTTTGTTCTTCTCAAAAACTATGTCCGTGTGCTATTCTATGACTGCAACCCCGAGTAGCCTAGTACGCAGTGGTTGTTCGTGAATGACATTTGAATATTTTCTGTAATAGTTTGTGTGGATGTGAACCTATTTCAGGTGTGATAGTAGATACGTTTTATGTTTATCATTATTATTGTGGTTTCATCGTTTGCACCACCAGGTTGCGGCTTCGAATGCGTGCACTATGTTCTAAAACATGGCAACTGTAGTTCATCACACATGGTTATTAAAAGTCATCATCGTTTTTTCATTTTGGCTGTTTTGCTTCTTCTTTTTCATTGCTAACTGCACCGGCTACCATGGTAGTTTTGATCATGTAGTCGTAACCTTTTCTGCGGTTGATGCACGTTACGCTTTTTCAACTTTGTTTCCAATATATTTGCACACAACACAGCATGTGTGACTAAAGCGTGTCGAATTATCCTGAAAATATACGCAATGTAGAGTCATTACAAATAAAATGGCATTTTTCAGTACAGCTAACAGGGCAGATTCAATACAAAGAACACGGCAGATTCAACATAAACAAGATGGCAGATCCAGTATACTTGACATGGCGGATTGAGTATAATTAACATGGCAGACCCAGTATATTTACCATGATAGATTCAGTATAAAATATCATGGCATATTTAGTACAAAATAGCATGGCAGATTAAACACATATAACATGGTAGATCAAGCACACACAACATGGCAACTGCAGTTACCTATTCAATGCGTTTTCCTGCAACTTCTGATGCCCCTTAAGAGTCAGTCTCCCATTTCTAGAAAAAATTCACAACATCTAGGTTACAAAACAAAATGTCCCCAAGGACCATGTCACAACGCCCCAATTTTGCTTACGGATTGCCCGTCCCTTTCTTCGTTTTCTTGTGTTTTGCTTTAATCTCCAATCCTGATTTGTACCTTATCTCTTTTGGACGCCCCTTTATGAGGGAATGGGGCGGGTTCCTGACCTGTGTTTGTGTGCTTGCTGTTCTAGAGCCTATCTCCGATTTTTCAGATGATGGCCCCGTGGACGAAGGCACACTTGATGTGCGGGGGAACCTGTGTAAGGCTTCCTCAGCTTTCCTCTTCTTGATCTCATCAAGCTCTCTTTTCAGGGCCTTCCTGTGTTTTTCTGCGGCTCTCGCTGTCTCATCACTCTTGCATGCTTCTTCAATTAGCTCAGCATAGTTGTTTGTCAGCACAACATGCCTCACGGCTTCCATGGTTGACTCAGGTCTCTCGTCATGCACAGCCAGAACTGCGTTTGTTGTCTACGGCGCCAACGCGTCATCAGCGTCCCAAGTCCATAGTCGCCTTATGAAATGGCAGGGCATCTGTGTCACATCGTTCATGTCCATTACTTTTAGTATGTGACATCACACAATGCCGTCCCGTTCAAACTTGCAGCATTGGCAGTAGTATTCGCCTTGGCCGATCGAGGCTTTCACGAAGTAGTTCCTTCCTTTGTCCGGGTCTTCAGGTTCTAAATCTGACATGCCCAAAATAGAACACACCTTGAACGTGTGTTTGTCCACCTGGAAAGCCGTGAACATGCTGGCACGCTTTATTTCTTCCTGGAATCTGCAAGTTTTGTGTGTTTTCTGTTAAACTATCGTGCGCTCTTTTTTTGTAGCACCTTATGTTGTCATGGAAATAGAAATACATTTTGTTTGAACATGTCAATTATAGTACATTGAACTTGGCAAATATAGTACATAAGACATGACAAATATAGTACATAAGACATGGCAACTGTAGTACATTAGACATGGCAACTGTAGTACATTAGACATGGCAACTGCAGTACATTAGGCATGGCAACTGCATAACATTTTTCAACTGGCCATCGTCATTTCCACACCAACATTTCCAAATGGAAGCACATTGCATAAAACATGGCAACTGCATTTTATTAAACATGGCAACTACATTTGAGTAAACAATGGCGATTGCATTTCAACAAACATGGCAGTTGCATTTTAGTAAACATGGCAATTGCATTTCAATAGATATGGCAACAACATAAAATTTTTCAGTTGACATTGGCACTTGCATACCATCATGCGCAATGGAAGTACAGTGCATTAAAACATGGCAACTACATATCATTGAACATGGAAACTGCATCCGGGTAAGCATGGCAAACAGAATTTCCATTGAACATGGCAACTGCAACTGAGTATGCATGGCAAATAGTATTTTAATAAACATGGCAACCACACATCATGGCAACTGCATTGCATTCTATATGGTACCTACTGCCTTCGTGCTTTGCGCAAATAAGACTTGTAACGCAACTGACTTACTTGTTAAAGATCTTGTTGGTGTATATCTTGCTCATTTGCCTCTCCATCGGTAAATACGTTAGCAATTTTGGCTGCTTTAGCGCGGTGTTCGCTTCTTGCTGTAGCTCAGATCCCAGTATTTTTTGTTGCAAAGTTGTGTACCGCTTGGCAAACTATAGCAATGAGTTGCCAGGGCTCACGTACCGCTTCAAAACAACATTGAACCCCTCGCTGCGCTGCGTAGTCTGCAGAAACGGGAAAAAGCACTGCATGAAGTAGGCCGGCACCCAGTACGTTCGCTTCTCCCACAGGCTAGCAAGAGTCTCGTTGTCTGGGACTTGATATGTTTCAATCATGACCATACAGCTCCTTTCAAACTCCTCCACCGTCAAGCTGTGGTCCACGCACAACTCAAATGCCTTGTGCAGCTCTGGACAGTCAGCAAAGAACGGTCCTAGCGTCTCCTCAGCCTTCTTTATAATGTGCCACCTGTAGTGCTTGTGCACTGCCAACGGAAAGACCTCCTCTATGCCTGCACGCATGCTAAAATCCTGGTCTGTTATTATGTTCATCGGAGCAAGTCCATCCATGCACTCCAAGAAGGTCTTGAACAGCCAAACGTACCCATCCGTGTCTTCGTTCCAAACGAGCCCGCATCCGAACTGCAACGACTGATTGTGGTTATTTATTCCTATGAATGGAGCGCATGGCATCTTGTACATATTAGTGAGATATGTCGCGTCGAATGAAATGCAATCTCGGAAATGTTTGTAGGCTCTCCTTGCAGCACCATCCACCCAATACATGTTCCTGACACGGTCCTCATCGTCCAACCTTATCCTGTAGAAGAAATTTGGTTCTTCCTTCGCTTTCTCATCGAAGTAGGCCATTGTGGCCTCTATGTCAGCCAACTTGCTCTCTCTACTGTACTTTGCCTTTAGGTTTGTGACGTCAGCTGGTATGTAGGGCATGCTACTCAGAGTCCCTTTTTTGCTGTGTATGAGTGATAGTATCTGGACCATTCTTGATGGACCGACATTACAATCATGTAGCAGCTTTATGAATTTCTTCTCGAGGGGGGTGAATCCTCTGTGGGCGGTCAGAAATTTTACCAGGTCAAACTTCTTTATTAGCTTGTGGTTGTGCTTGTCAAAATATTTAGTGACCACCCACTGTGCTCCATCTACGTTCAGCTTACACCGGACAGGGCATTCCGTCTTGAGAATGATACCTCTCTTTCGTTCTGGAACGATAGGCGCAACACCTTTCCCCTTCTTGTTCATTCGTGCCTTGTGGCACCTCATCTCACATCTGCTGTACTCGTTAGTTTTCTTAATTTTCCTATGGTATTCGGTGTTGACCGCAAACCCATGGAACTTTGCATATGTCTGGTAGAATTCCTTTGCTTCTGCGAACGATTCAAATCTCTGCCCAACGTACGGTGGCTGAGGTACCATGATCTCCGATTGCCCACCATCTTCGTCCCCTTGTGCTTCGTCATCAGTTTCATCATTCACTGGCAACAGTTTCATCTGCTTGAGTGTTGCCAGTGCTTGTGTTCAAAGGGGTGTCTGTCGGCATTGCTAGAATGATTTCCATTTCCGACTCTGACTCAGCATTGTTCGCGGCATGATTGTTGGCTGGCTGGTGGAACGCGTCTTCCGTGCGCTCAGAGCTTCCCGCAGTAGATGTCCCCGCGCCGCTGTTCACTATAGTTGTAGGCCCTGTAATAGAAAAACAGGTACAAGCGTAAGATTTTGCTTGAATAACATGTATATTGTAACGGATCACATCAACTTCAAGTGATTTGGCATGACATCATTCGAACAGCAAGCCGTGAGTCTGCGTGTGGACATGCATGGCAACTGTAGTTGTCTAGTCATGGCAGCTACAGTCCAACAAACATGGCAACTATTGTTTGCAAATGCACGACAACCAGCTCCTTTTTAGTACGAAAACTTGGATTTCTATATGCATGGCAGCTGCAGTCCTGCATACATGGCAAATACTGCTACCAATACATGGCAACCAGTGTGTTCTAGCATCAAAACTTTGCATTCTAGGCTTGAGCTCACTAGGCAAATGCGATCAACCATTAGTGTTGCACACATGCTTCTCGCAGTTGGCAAATTTCCGAAGACAATATACGACTCATTGCACACAACCACTTGTTAGCGTTTTATGCTTGATTTTTGTCCACCATCACTAATACAAATCTTCTTTTTCTTCATGTGCTATTTTGCCAGAAAAACAATTGTAGTGCTCTTTTGTGGTTCAATTTTTTCCTTACCTTACGTGGCATGTGCTCGCCATGTCGGGGCACTGACCCGCTACGTACAGATGGCCGAGTCAGGGCAGGAGTTCGTGTCCTTCTCCCGTGCCTACCCTGTTGCCTTCAACTGGCTCACGAGCCTTACCCTCAGCCACCTCGTGTTTGGACACTCCGACATCACCGACCTCGTTAACGCATGTGATAGGCTCAAGTTCCTCGGCCTGAGATCCTGCACGGTGGTTGAGCAAGCCGTGCTGAAGATTGACGCACCGTGGTCCGGGATCTAGGAGCTCGAGTTCCTCCGCTTTAGGTGCGCCTGGATCGAGCTCGTCTCCGCCCCCAAGCTTAGGCACGTGCGGTGCCAACATTGGCGATTCAAAAGCCCTCCGGTGCGCTTTGCCTATGTTCCTGAGCTTCATAGCGTAGGCCTCACTTCTGGTGCCAAGGCGTGGCAGGCGCCATTCGCGCTCAGTGAGTGCCTGCCAAGCTGTGCCTTGAGCCTGTGCAAACTGACTTTCAATTTTTGCTCCCAAATGGTAAAGTTAATTTCTGTGCACACCATGAACTTCTTCCGTATCCACGTACCATATATCATGTGTTTTTCTTTACCAATTTCAGTTATGCATGTGTGTTCGTCTTGCTGCAGATTTGGATTCAGCCCGAACATCCCAAGCACCTCATTGCTATATTCAGAAACCTGACGGGTGTGGGGCTTTTCTCTATTACTCCCAAGTGTGGTCTGATGTGGACTCTTTTTATCCTTGAAGTTGCACCTGCCCTGCAGAATTTTATAGTATGGCTCGCTGTTACTTCATCAAACTTTTTAAATTTTAATCCACATCACAGTCTGGCTCTAAAATTGTTGTTATGTTATCCTGCAAAGGTTGGTGGCAAGTTTAATAAACATGTGCCATTTACTCCTTTTTTGTCCTTGCATGAAGTTATCTCGACATTCATGTGTGAAAAAGCCCAAGGATTGTGCCGAGAAGACTAACATACTCTGCGAGCCATCCAAAGATTTGAAGCACTTCAAGTTGAAGTTGTTGGTGATGAGAGGGTTCGAGGTGGAAGACAAGGTGACAAGGTATATAAAGTTTGTCATGGAACGAGCCATGGGCTTAAAGAGAATCGAGCTGTGTGGTAAACACCCATGCAAGGAATGTGATGCCGAGTCGCCGGGAACACCGTGGGTGGATGAAGCTAGCAGACATCAGATCAAGGAGCGACTCATACATGGATCCTCCACGCCCGTGGAGATAATAATCAAGAAATGATATAATAATCTTATGGAAGAAGTGCTGACAGCCGTTGGTAGAGCAATGACATCGCCGAGTTAGACATAAATGTTGTTTAGTTTTAGTTATTGATGGTGGCATGGACGTCACATTACATCGAGGGTATAAGTTGCGCACCTCCTGCCCTCATGGGAGACATGAAATAGTACAAAATGGTAGCAGGTAAACTTCCAACAATATTATACAAATCTGATCATTAACTTCTAACACTAGACATATTTACCTCTTGCTCTAGTTAAAATGGCAGTGGTGTCATAGGCTACCTGGTGTGGACGGGACACCTTTATACAAAACGTGAGTTATCCTAACACGTTAGAACATGAGAAAGCAACTTCTTGGATCTGATTTGATCCAGATCGACAGAATGCTTGAGATGTCTCATGGAACGTGGTTGGTCGTCAAATTTTTGTGCAAAGCTAGCACAAATGTACAAGCGGCATTTACCTAAATTTTGGTCATTTTCAACTGATATTCAGTTTGGATCCCGGGAGCATATACTCCTTGCATATGCAAAAAATCAATTATCCCTTCGATCTATATTACTTGTCGCTGGTTTAGTGCAAAGTTGTACAAAAGGAAAAAAGCATACCTAAGTTCATTAGCTTTACGTCGACTGTCCCGATCGTGATTTTCCTACCCTCAGGGGGAAAGTAAAGGTTGTGGGCGTGGAGAGAGTAATACTTTATCAAGAGTTAAAAAAAATTAATACACAAGGATTTCGAATTTTAATCTAGTTAGCAACTCCATACACTTCTTTTCTTTTCACTTTGCTTGAATGAAACAAACTAGTGGAAACAAATAGTTGCCTAGGATTTTGCACCAAATAATTCACAAGTCATGCCACTTTTCATCGGGATTTTATAAGGGTTTTCATTTTGCGTGGGAGGGATAGGGTGAATCAAGGTTATCTTCCAGTCAATTTTCCGGCTTGAAATTCCCTTTGTTTAACCTCTTCTCTTCATTTATCTTTTCCTCGGAAACCCCCTTCTGATTCACATCTTGAAGAACTGGAATTGGCACTGTATCACGAATGAAAATAGAGATATCAGCAAGTTATGTAAAGCAAGAGAGCTGCCCTTCATATTAAAACTGCTACAAATTTAGTATCAAACTACAAATTGGGTGGATAGACCAAGGAGTGGAAGAATAAAAGACCAATGCCACATGCACAAATGAAATGGCTAGCAACCCATTCCTAAGCAAGGGGGTTATTCCAATTTGTCTCTATCTATTGGTGGACAAATGAAGGGAGCGAGTAAGTGGACAGAGGAATAAAAAATGAAGACAAAGAGAACTATGCTATTCTGTTTGTTTTACTCAATGAACAATTTCCTTTTGTATTTTATTTTTTCTCTTGTTTCGAGTATATTTGTTTTCAATTGCCACGAATCATAATAGTTGCCATGTGATTTTTTTTGTAGAAACACAATAAAATTTTTGATTTTTTTCACGCGGCAATTAGTGTTTGTCACATGGCAGATTTTTTTCAATTTCTTTAATCTAGTGACATGGCCTCTTCAGAAATTTGTTGCCATGTCACTAGTTCAAACTATTGGTTCAGTCATGGTACTTTTATTAATAAGAGCACACCATTTTTTTAACTGGTACATCAATTTTGTTGTTTCATGCATGGCAGCTTTTTGTGTTTGTCATTTTGTGCTATGACAAAGAAAACATGGAGTATGGCTTTTCTTACTAAGAACATGACAATTTTATTTTTACTAGCATGGTAACATGATTGTTTTCCATACTATCATGATAATTTTATTTTTTACTTGCACATCATTATATTGTTTCGATAATGGGAATTTTCTGTATGTGATTCTATTGATATGGCAAAGTAAAAAATAAGAGCACGACATTTTTTATTGCCATGAAATTTTATTTGTTTCCAGCATGGAAATTTTTAGTTTTTATGATTTTGTGTTATCACAAAGAGAACATAGAGTATGGCCTTTTTTAATAAGAACATGGCAATTTTATATTTACTAACATGACAATTTTTATTAGTTTGATCAAGGGAATTTTATTAATAACAGCACGGCATTGTTTTATTGGCATCTAATTTTTATTGTTTCAACCATGGCAATTATGTTTGTGATTTTGTGTTATGACAAAGGAAACATAGAGTATGGCCTTTTTAAAAATAAGAACATGACAATTTAATTTTGACTGGCATGGCATTTTTTGTTGTCTAGTTCAAATTTAAATTTTCTCATCATTATAATTGATACTAAAAACTTGTTGGCATTTCAACTATTTTTTTTTCTGTTGGTCATGGCAACTTAAATTTATAAAATTGTGGTAACCTTAAAATACATTTGTTTTTAGTGTACAATGGCAAATTCATATGCTTTTCTTTTAACTGACATGCATTTTGGCCACGTTTGCATTTTTTTGTGTAGTTTATCATGGCAATTTTATGTGGGTATTTCCCTTTTTCCTTTTTTAACAATTTTTTTACTAGTGCGTGAAATTGGGCTATTCTGCGCCAACTATGGAGCATGATATTAATTTGTCATTTATGTGAGGGGTTCAGGCTGGAGCTTTTTCTTACGAATGATTTCCTTCACCACAACGCCCTACGTGGAGCGAATGATACATTCGCTCGGGGTGCTTTCCCGACTGGCGTAGGTCAGTTATTAGCATCCTATTATCTCGATGGTTGTCTCTAGGGCACATTCCGACAAAATCTAAAGTTCGATATAGTTGTCGGTTTTGAACTGAAACCTTTATGTATGATTTTACTTAGATGTAAGAACTATGTTTTTCACAACACTAGTAATCCCAATTCACATGCTGTATAGTAAATCGTCCCTACATGTTCCACCACGTACGTGCATCGAGCCTACACGCAACGAATTTACGACAGACAACTTGGCCATGCACATATCACCTGATCACTGTGTGTCTATCTCACAATGAGCAGTCGTCATCGTAGTCGTTCAGAGGCACCGTATTTGAATGTATGGGCAAGTTACAACACCATTTTTGTGTATTTTGGCACCAAGCTGACCGCGCTGGATAAGTTTTCTAAGAAGCAAAGGATGTCTGGCATATGTATTACCTTTAAATAAAAAAACAAAAAAATAAAAAAATATTAAAAACCACACATAAATTGCACCTCTTTTTATAATATGCAAGAATATACGTCGGTGAGTCTAGCATCTAACAATTTGAAAAAATGAGAAACAAGCATAAAAAATTTATTTGTGATAAAAAATGGATCATGCGAGTGGATTAACCCTAAAATAAATAGGTACAAATTTTAAAAGGAAGATATGTTGGAAATATGCCCTAGAGGCAATAACAAAGTGGTTATTGTTATATTTCCTTAATCATGATAAAGATTTATTATTCATGCTAGAATTGTATTGACTGGAAACTTAAATACATGTGTCAATACATAAGCAAATACCAAGTCCCTAGTATGTCTCTACTAGACTAGCTCGTTGATCAAAAGATGGTTAAGGTTTCCTGACCATAGACATGAGTTGTCATTTGATAACGGGATCACATCATTAGGAGAATGATGTGATGGACAAGACCCAATCGTTAGCATAGCATATGATCGTTCAGTTTATTGCTACTGCTTTCCTAATGTCAAATACATGTTTTTTCGGCCATGAGATCATGCATCTCCCGGACTCCGGAGGAATGCCTTGTGTTCCATCAAACGTCACAACCTAACTGGGTGATCATAAAGGTGTTCTACAGGTATCTCCGAAGGTGTTTATTGGGTTGGCATGGATTGAGACTAGGATTTGTCACTCTGTATGACGGAGAGGTATCTTTGGGCCCTCTCAGTAATACAACATCACAAGAAGCTTGCAAGCAAAGTGACTAAAGAGTTAGTTACGGGATGATGTATTACAGAACGAGTAAAGAGAATTGCCAGTAACGAGATTGAACTAGGTATGGAGATACCTACGATCGAATCTCGGGCAAGTAACATACCGACAGACAAAGGGAACTACGTATGTTGTCATAAAGGTTTGACCGACAAAGATCTTCGTGGAATATGTAGGAACCAATATGGGCATCCAGGTCCCGCTATTGGTTATTGACCGGAGAAGCGTCTCGGTCATGTCTACATCATTCTTGAACCCGTAGCGTCCGCATGCTTAACGTTCATGGACGATATAGTATTATATGAGTTATGTATGTTGGTGACCAAATGTTGTTCGGAGTCCCGGATAAGATCACAGATATGACGAGGAGCTCCGGAATAGTTCGGAGGTAAAGATTGATATATGGGATAATAGTGTTTGGTCTCGGAAGGGGTTTCAGATATTTCCCGAATTGTTCCGGTACGAGAACACTTTATTTGGGCCAATGGGTAAAGCCCACGAGGCTTTAGGAAGGTGCAAAAGAAGTTCTGCGGAGGCCAGGGGCCAGACGCCAGGGACCCTGGCGTCTGGTCCTGGAGTCCGAGAAGAACTCTTGCCTTGCATGCCAAACCGACTTTGAGGAGGCTCTTTCTCCAAGAAATGACCCTAGGGCTCATCATATAAATAGAGGGGCGTGGCTAGCAGCCGGAACACACCAAGATTCGCCAAACCGTGTGCCAGCAACCCCGCCCCCTCCAGTTTATCCTCCGTCATAGTTTTTGTTGTGCTCGGCGAAGCCCTACGGAGATTGTTCTTCACCACCACCGTCACCACCCTCGTGCTGCCGGAACTCATCTACTACTTCGCCCCTCTTGCTTGATCAAGAAGGCGAGGACATCATCGACCTGAATGTGTGCTGAACGCGGAGGTGCCGTGCGTTCGGTACTTGATCGGGACGGATCGTGAAGTTGTACGACATCAACCACGTTGATAAACGCTTCCGCTTAGCAATCTTAAAGGGTATGAAGATGATCTCCCCCTCTCGTAGCTATGCATCTCCATGAATATATCTTGCGTGTGTTCAGAAAATTTTGTTTTCCATGCAACGTTCCCCAGCAAGATACTATAATGCAACTATGTGTAACATAATAGAACATAAAAACTTCTCCTTTAAGTAGCCTTCTCATTCAATCTATACTAATATGCTAAAATAAAAAATAAAAAACATTGAAGATTGTAAGGAAAAATGAATTAGTAGCATGGTGTTACGCTAAAAAAAGAAGGAGAATGAAAAATATAAAACAAATAATGACAATTTTTCAAACAATTTACACATATATTATGTATTTTATAATATGCGATAATAAGCATATAATATTAGGATTTTAAAATAAAAAAATGCTCGGTTGCCCGAAACTCTAATACTTGTGGTGATGCACCTTAAATAAAACGTGAAGAAAAAAAAGATAGAAAAATACCATTAAAACAGAAATAATTAGTGCAAAGACCAATGAATTGGTAGTTTTTTAAGAATGAGTACATTGGCGGCAATTGTATTACCCTTAAAAAGAAAGAAAATATAAAAAAACTAAACCATAAAATGACACAATTTGTACACAATATGCAAGAATAAGCATATAATAGTGAAAGTTTTTAAACAATAAGTTTTCTAAAGAAGAATGAATTAGTACCATTGTTATAACCCATAAGAAATAAATAAAATGAAACAAAAGCTAAAGCAAAATCAAAATAATTTAATTTACAAGGAAGAATGAATTAGTGGAATTGTATCACGCTTAAAGAATAAAATAATAATAATAAATAATAAATTAAGTATTATCAGGAAGAATGAATTAGTGGGACTGATATTACTCTTAGAGAAAAAGGAAAATGAAAATGAAGCTAAACTAAATCAGAATAATTAAGTTTTTAAGAATGAAGTAGTGACATTGGTATTAGCCTTTAAGAAGAATAAAAATGAAGTAAAAAGAAAAAGAAAATCAAAATAGTGAAGTTTTCTAGAAAAGAATGAATTAGTAGCATTGGTATTACACTTTAAGATGAAAGAAAATGAAAAAAACTAAACAAATCAAAATAATGTAATTTTCTATGGAAGAATGAATTATGGCATTTGTATTATCCTTTAAAAAGAAGAAAATTTAAATAATGACAAATTTTACATAGAATTTACGCATTTTCATGATATGCAAAAATAAGCAAATAGTAGTAGAAATTTCACAAAATAGAAGTTTCATAAGAAGGAATGAGTTAGTGGCATTAGTATTTTACCTTAAAATGGAAATAAAATAAAAACTAAAATAATAAAATAATAAAATAATAAAGTTTTCTAAGAAAAAATAAACTACTGGCAATGGTATTACGCTTCAAGTAGAAAGTAAATGAAAACCATGAAACAAATGTGACAAAATTTGCAAAAAAACTCATAAATTTTGCTTTATCACAATATGTAACAATAAGCATATAATAGTGAAATTTTCGGAAATAAGACGTTTACAAAGAAGGAATAAGTTAGTGCATTGGAATTTTACCTTTCAAAAGAAAGAAAATGGAAGAAACATCAAAATAATCAAGTTTTCTAAGGAAGAATGAACTAGTTGCATTGGTATTAACCTTTAATAAGAACATATAAAGAAAAACTTGCACACAACTTTACACTGAAATTAAAAAATTTATGTCGGGACCCCGATCCTAAGCCACATTGATCCAGCATGTAACACATCATATCACCTTGCGGCCTCACGCACGGTACTCCCATGGGTGCCACCTTACCTGGCCCGGGACCGTTTGCGTCTTTTGACTCACGTATATGATAGTGTCGCTAGCATCCATATGACAGAGAACCCGGGCCGACATGGCTAGTCGTGAACCCAAGGCGGCACTAACCCATGAGGACAGGCATACATGAATCACATCGAGCATGTCGGTCAACAACGTATAAATCCAGGCTGTAGCACTGGGCTAACAGGACTCCGGTAACCCGGGCTGTAGCAGGCTAGGCAGGACTCCGGATAACACCGCGTGACATTTCCCCGAAGGGACAGACACAGGAACGACGTGAATCACATGCCGACCAGTCAAGTGTTCCGAGCAGTAGTGCTGGGCTAGCAGGACTCCGGTGAACCGGGCTATAGCGGACTACTATCGCTTAGAAGCACTAGACTACATTTCCTCATACGATAGGCTGCCAAGGATAAACAACTAGATAGTCGGATCCCACACATAGCAATACACGTTACACGTACGCATAACATGCAAGTATGTGTTGTACAACATGGCATCACAACATAACGCAAACTCATATAGATAAAGGCCCAGAAGAGCCACATAACATTAAATACAAACAGGGGTCACATGACCCATCATTCAGAGCATACAAGCAACGGAAGCATTACATGTCTGAGTACAGACAACTACAAAAGAAAAAGGCTGAGAAGCCTGACTATATACAAGACCCTCCCAAGAGTGCAAGATCGTAGCTGAGGTAACAAGCTACTCGTCGAAGTCCAAGCGGAATTACTAGAAAGACCGAAGTCTCCGCTGCAAAAACATAAATAAAGCAACATGAGTACAAAGGTACTCAACAAGACTTACATCAGATCCTATCATACATGCATTTGTATCAAGAAGGTAATGTGGGGTTCAGTTGCAGCAAGCCAGCTTTGACTCAGTGGCTATCCTGTTCTACGACTACAAGAAACTTCTTTGAGGTGAAGCAGCGCACACGAGTCCACTAATCACCACATCAATACACTACTATGGATTCATCCCCGTCTCTCTACGAGGAGGCCATCCATAGCACTCACACTTTTCTTGAGCATTTTAGGGTATCCACTTTAAGTTGTCTATGTACCACGTAAGCATCCAAGAAGTCCATAACTGAGGACACGGCTATTCGAATAGATCATGATAACCCTGCAGGGGTGTACTTCTTCACACACGCTCTCACCACTTATCACCATGTACACGTCATGTATCTCGGCAACCTTCAAGCGGAAGCCTGGCGAGGGTGTCGGCCACGACCTAACTAACCACACAAGACTCTAGTCCAGGTTTATCGCCTATTCGGGTTCCATCCGCAAGGAGATCCGGCTGGGGTGTCGCTCACGGCCCCAAACGATGTGTACAGGGTTCCCGAGCCCACCAACCGGGTGCCACTCGGTACACCGGGCCACGTGTGCCTAGTCTGTCCCAAGCCCACCCTGCCGGGTGCCACTCGGTAGAAAAATAGCACTACCTACAAACACCAGAAACTAGTTGCGACTCCTGGACAGAGACCGAGGTGATTAATAAGTCGAGAGGGGCACTTAAGCATTCCAATGCGTGGTAGTAGCTGTTGGAAATATGCCCTCGAGGCAATAATAAAAGCATTATTATTATATTTCCTTATTCATGATAATTGTCTTTATTCGTGCTATAATTGTGTTAACCGGAAATCGTAATACATGTGTGAATAACAGACAACAACATGTCCCTAGTGAGCCTCTAGTTGACTAGCTCGTTGATCGACAGATAGTCATGGTTTCCTGACTATGGACATTGGATGTCATCGATAACGGGATCACATCATTAGGAGAATGATGTGATGGACAAGACCCAACCCTAAACATAGCATAAGATCGCATAGTTCGTTTGCTAGAGTTTTCCAATGTCAAGTATCCTTTCCTTAGACCATGAGATCGTGTAACTCCCGGATACCGTAGGAGTGCTTTGGGTGTGCCAAACGTCACAACGTAACTGGGTGACTATAAAGGTACACTACGGGTATCTCTGAAAGTATCTGTTGGGTTGACATGGATCGAGACTGGGAATTTGTCACTCCGCTTGACGGAGAGGTATCACCGGGCCCTCTCGGTAATGCATCATCACAATGAGCTCAATGTGACCAAAGTGTTTGATCACGGGATCATGCATTACGGTAACGAGAAAAGTGACTTGCCGATAACGAGATTGAATGAGGTATTGGTATACCGACGATCGAATCTCGGGCAAGTAAAATACCGATTGACAAAGGGAATCGTATACGGGATTAATTGAATCCTTGACATCGTGGTTCATCCGATGAGATCATCGTGGAGCATGTGGGAGCCAACATGGGTATCCAGATCCTGCTGTTGGTTATTGCCCGAGAGCCGTCTCGGTCATGTCTGCATGTCTCCCGAACCCGTAGGGTCTACACACTTAAGGTTCGGTGATGCTAGGGTTGTAGGGATATGTATGTGCAGTAACCCGAATTTTGTTTGGAGTCCCGGATGAGATCCCAGACGTCACGAGGAGTTTCGGAATGGTCTGGAGGTAAAGATTTATATATGGAAAGTCATCATACGGACATCGGGACAAGTTTCGGGGTTATCGGTATTGTACCAGGACCACCGGGGGGTCCACCGGGTGGGGCCACCTATCCCGGAGGGCCGCATGGGCTGTATGAGGGAGGGAACCAGCCCATAGTGGGCTGGTGCGCCTCCCCCCCATGGGCCCATGCGCCTAGGGTTTGGGGGAGGGAAAACCCTAAAGGGGGCGCCCCCCTTGCTTGGGGGGCAAGCCCCCCTTCCCTGGCCGCCGCCCCCCTAGGAGATCTCATCTCCTAGGGCCGGCGCCCCCCCCCCTTGGGGGTTATATAAAGGGGGGAGGGGAGAGGGGGCTGATCACCCATTGCCCTGGCGCCTCCCTCTCCCTCTCCAACACCTCCTCCTCCTCCATTGAGCACGGCGAAGCCCTGCCGGAGTACTGCAGTTCCACCATCACCACGCTGTCGTGCTGCTGCTGGAGCCTTCTTCCCCAACCTCTCCTTTGCCTTGCTGGATCAAGAAGGAGGAGACGTCACGCTTTCCGTATGTGTGTTGAACGCGGAGGTGCCGTCCGTTCGGCACTAGATCATCGGTGAATTGGATCACGGCAAGTACGACTACCTCATCCACGTTCACTCGAACGCTTCCGTTGCGATCTACAAAGTGGTATGTAGATGCTATCTAATCTGAATACTCGTTGCTAGATGAACTCATAGATGGATCTTGGTGAAACCGTAGGAAAATTTTTAATTTTCTGCAACGTTCCCCAACAGTGGCATCATGAGCTAGGTCTATGCGTAGTTCTTCTTGCACGAGTAGAACACAATTTGTTGTGGGCGTAGATGTTGTCAACTCTTCTTGCCGCTACTAGTCTTATCTTGCTTCAGCGGTATTGTGGGATGAAGCGGCCCGGACCAACCTTACACGTACGCTTACGTGAGACCGGTTCCACCGACTAACATGCACTAGTTGCATAAGGTGGCTGGCGGGTGACTGTCTCTCCTACTTTAGTTGGAGCGGATTCGATGAAAAGGGTCCTTATGAAGGGTAAATAGAAGTTGACAAATCACGTTGTGGTTTGAACGTAGGTAAGAAAACGTTCTTGCTAGAACCCTAATTCAGCCACGTAAAACTTGCAACAACAATTAGAGGACGTCTAACTTGTTTTTGCAGCAAGTGCTATGTGATATGATATGGCCAAAGTTGTGATGAATGATGAATGATCTATATGTGATGTATGAGATGTTCATGCTATTGTAATTGGAATCACGACTTGCATGTCGATGAGTATGACAACCGGCAGGAGCCGTAGGAGTTGTCTTTATTTGTGTATGACCTGCGTGTCATTGAGAATCGCCATGTAAATTACTTTACTTTATTGCTAAACGCGTTAGCCATAGTAGTAGAAGTAATAGTTGGCAAGCAACTTCATGGAGACACGATGATGAAGATCATGATGATGAGGATCATGGTGTCAAGACGGTGACAAGATGATCATGGACCCCAAGATGGAGATCGAAGGAGCTATGTGATATTGGCCATATCATGTCACGTTTATTATTTGATTGCATGTGATGTTTATCATGTTTTGCATCTTGTTTACTTAGAACGACGGTAGTAAATAAGATGATCCCTCATAATAATTTCAAGAAAGTGTTCACCCTAACTGTGCACCGTTGCGACAGTTCGTTGTTTCGAAGCACCACGTGATGATCGGGTGTGATAGATTCTAACGTTCACATACAACGGGTGTAAGACAGATTTACACACGCAAAACACTTAGGTTGACTTGACGAGCCTAGCATGTACAGACATGGCCTCGGAACACGGAAGACCGAAAGGTCGAGCATGAGTCGTATAGAAGATACGATCAACATGAAGATGTTCACCGATGTTGACTAGTCCGTCTCACGTGATGATCGGACACGGCCTAGTTGACTCGGATCATGTAATACTTAGATGACTGGAAGAGGGATGTCTATCTAAGTGGGAGTTCATTAAATAATTTGATTAAATGAACTTTATTATCATGAACTTAGTCTAAATATTTACAATATGTTTTGTAGATCAAATGGCCAACGTAGTCCTCAACTTCAACGCGTTCCTAGAGAAAACCAAGCTGAAAGACGATGGTAGCAACTATACGGACTGGGTCCGGAACCTGAGGATCATCCTCATAGCTGCCAAGAAAGATTATGTCCTACGAGCACCGCTGGGTGACGCACCTATTCTCCCTGCACAACAAGACGTTATGAACGCTTGGCAGTCGCGATGCGATGATTACTCCCTCGTTCAGTGCGGCATGCTTTACAGCTTAGAGCCGGGGCTCCAAAAGCGTTTTGAGAGACATGGAGCATATGAGATGTTCGAAGAGCTGAAAATGGTTTTCCAAGCTCATGCCCGGGTCGAGAGATATGAGATCTCCAACAAATTCTTTAGCTGTAAGATGGAGGAAAATAGCTCTGTCAGTGAGCACATACTCAGAATGTCTGGGTTGCACAACCGCTTGACTCAACTGGAAGTTAATCTTCCGGAAGAAGTGGTCATTGACAGAATCCTCCAGTCGCTTCCACCTAGCTACAAGAGCTTTGTGATGAACTACAATATGCAGGGGATGGTAAAGACCATTCCTGAGGTGTATGCTATGCTAAAATCAGCAGAGGTAGAAATCAAGAAAGAGCATCAAGTGTTGATGGTGAATAAAACCACTAAGTTCAAAAAGAGCAAGGGTAAAAAGAACTTGAAGAAGGACGGCAAGGAAGTTGCCGCGCCCGGTAAGCAAGTTGCCGGGAAGAAGCCAAAGAATGGACCCAAGCCCGAAACTGAGTGCTTTTATTGCAAGGGAAGTGGTCACTGGAAGCGGAACTGCCCCAAATACTTAGCGGACAAGAAGGCCGGCAAAACCAAAGGTATATGTGATATACATGTAATTGATGTGTACGTTACCAGTACTCGTAGTAGGTCTTGGGTATTTGATACCGGTGCAGTTGTTCACATTGTAACTCAAAGCAGGAGCTACGGAATAAACGGAGACTGGCGAAGGACGAGGTGACGATGCGCGTCGGGAATGGTTCCAAGGTCGATGTGATCGCCGTCGGCACGCTGCCTCTACATTTACCTACGGGATTAGTTTTAAACCTCAATAATTGTTATTTAGTACCAAGTTTGAGCATGAACATTGTATCCGGATCTCGCTTAATTCGAGATGGCTACTCATTTAAATCCGAGAATAATGGTTGTTCTATTTATATGAGAGATATGTTTTATGGTCATGCTCCGATGGTTAATGGTTTATTCTTGATGAATCTCGTACGTGATGATACACATATTCATAGTGTGAGTACCAAAAGAGTTAAAGTTGATAACAATAGTCCCACATATTTGTGGCTCTGCCGCCTTGGTCACATAGGTGTCAAACGCATGAAGAAGCTCCATGCAGATGGACTTTTAGAGTCTCTTGATTATGAATCATTTGACATGTGCGAACCATGCCTCATGGGTAAAATGACCAAGACTCCGTTCTCAGGAACAATGGAGCGAGCAACCAACTTATTGGAAATCATACATACCGATGTGTGCGGTCCAATGAGTGTTGAGGCTCGCGGTGGCTATCGTTATGTTCTCACCCTCACTGATGACTTGAGTAGATATGGGTATATCTACTTAATGAAACACAAGTCTGAGACCTTTGAAAAGTTCAAGGAATTTCAGAGTGAGGTTGAGAATCAACGTGATAGAAAGATCAAGTTTCTACGATCAGATCGTGGAGGAGAATACTTGAGTCACGAATTTGGCACACACTTAAGAAAATGTGGAATAGTTTCACAACTCACGCCGCCTGGAACACCTCAGCGTAATGGTGTGTCCGAACGTCGTAATCGCACTCTATTAGATATGGTGCGATCTATGATGTCTCTTACCGATTTACCGCTATCTTTTTGGGGCTATGCTTTAGAGACTGCCGCATTCACTTTAAATAGGGCTCCGTCGAAATCCGTTGAGACGACACCGTATGAATTATGGTTTGGGAAGAAACCTAAGCTGTCGTTTCTAAAAGTTTGGGGATGCGATGCTTATGTGAAGAAACTTCAACCTGAGAAGCTCGAACCCAAGTCTGAAAAATGCGTCTTCATAGGATACCCGAAAGAAACTGTTGGGTATACCTTCTACCTTAGATCCGAAGGCAAGATCTTTGTTGCCAAGAATGGATCCTTTCTAGAGAAAGAGTTTCTCTCGAAAGAAGTAAGTGGGAGGAAAGTAGAACTTGATGAAGTGTTACCTCTTGAACCGGAAAATGGCGAAACTCAAGAAATCGTTCCTGAGGTGCCTGCACCGACTAGAGAGGAAATTAATGATTATGATCAAGATACTTCTGATCAAGCTCCTACTGAAATTCGAAGGTCCACAAGGACACGTTCCGCACCAGAGTGGTACGACAACCCTGTCTTGGAAATCATGTTGTTAGACAACGGTGAACCTTCGAACTATGAGGAAGCAATGGCGGGCCCGGATTCCGACAAATGGCTGGAAGCCATGAAATCCGAGATAGGATCCATGTATGAAAACGAAGTGTGGACTTTGACTGACTTGCCCGTTGAACGGCGAGCCATAGAAAATAAATGGATCTTTAAGAAGAAGACAAACGCGGATGGTAATGTGACCATCTATAAAGCTCGGCTTGTCGCTAAGGGTTATCGACAAGTTCAAGGGGTTGACTACGATGAGACTTTCTCACCGGTAGCGAAGCTGAAGTCCGTCTGAATCATGTTAGCAATTGCCGCATACTATGATTATGAGATATGGCAAATGGACGTCAAAACGGCATTCCTTAATGGTTTCCTTAAGGAAGAATTGTATATGATGCAGCCGGAAGGTTTTGTCGATCCTAAGAAGGCTGACAAGGTATGCAAGCTCCAACGCTCGATTTATGGGCTGGTGCAAGCATCTCGGAGTTGGAACATTCGCTTTGATGAGATGATCAAAGCGTTTGGGTTTACACAGACTTATGGAGAAGCCTGTGTTTACAAGAAAGTGAGTGGGAGCTCTGTAGCATTTCTCATATTATATGTAGACGACATACTTTTGATGGGAAATGATATAGAACTCTTGGACAGCATTAAGGCCTATTTGAATAAAAGTTTTTCAATGAAGGACCTTGGAGAAGCTGCTTATATATTAGGCATCAAGATCTATAGAGATAGATCGAGACGCCTCATAGGTCTTTCACAAAGCACATACCTTGATAAAATATTGAAGAAGTTCAATATGGATCAATCTAAGAAAGGGTTCTTACCTGTGTTACAAGGTGTGAAATTGAGCTCAGCTCAATGTCCGACCACGGCAGAAGATATAGAAGAGATGAGCGTCATCCCCTATGCCTCAGCCATAGGATCTATTATGTATGCCATGCTGTGTACCAGACCTGATGTAAACCTTGCCGTAAGTTTGGTAGGAAGGTACCAAAGTAATCCCGGAAAGGAACACTGGACAGCGGTCAAGAATATCCTGAAGTACCTGAAAAGGACCAAGGAAATGTTTCTCGTTTATGGAGGTGACGAAGAGCTCGTCGTAAAAGGTTACGTCGACGCTAGCTTCGACACAGATCTGGATGACTCTAAGTCACAAACCGGATACGTGTATATTTTGAATGGTGGGGCAGTAAGCTGGTGCAGTTGCAAGCAAAGCGTCGTGGCGGGATCTACATGTGAAGCGGAGTACATGGCAGCCTCGGAGGCAGCACATGAAGCAATTTGGGTGAAGGAGTTCATCACCGACCTCGGAGTCATACCCAATGCGTCGGGGCCAATCAAGCTCTTCTGTGACAACACTGGAGCTATTGCACTTGCAAAGGAGCCCAGGTTTCACAAGAAGACCAGGCACATCAAGCGTCGCTTCAACTCCATTCGTGAAAATGTTTAAGATGGAGACATAGAGATTTGTAAAGTGCACACGGATCTAAATGTCGCAGATCCGTTGACTAAACCTCTCCCTAAGGCAAAACATGATCAGCACCAGAACTCTATGGGTGTTCGATTCATCACAATGTAACTAGATTATTGACTCTAGTGCAAGTGGGAGACTGTTGGAAATATGCCCTAGAGGCAATAATAAAAGCATTATTATTATATTTCCTTATTCATGATAATTGTCTTTATTCGTGCTATAATTGTGTTAACCGGAAATCGTAATACATGTGTGAATAACAGACAACAACATGTCCCTAGTGAGCCTCTAGTTGACTAGCTCGTTGATCGACAGATAGTCATGGTTTCCTAACTATGGACATTGGATGTCATCGATAACGGGATCGCATCATTAGGAGAATGATGTGATGGACAAGACCCAACCCTAAACATAGCATAAGATCGCATAGTTCGTTTGCTAGAGTTTTCCAATGTCAAGTATCCTTTCCTTAGACCATGAGATCGTGTAACTCCCGGATACTGTAGGAGTGCTTTGGGTGTGCCAAACGTCACAACGTAACTGGGTGACTATAAAGGTACACTATGGGTATCTCTGAAAGTATCTGTTGGGTTGACATGGATCGAGACTGGGAATTTGTCACTCCGCTTGACGGAGAGGTATCACCGGGCCCTCTCGGTAATGCATCATCACAATGAGCTCAATGTGACCAAAGTGTTTGATCACGGGATCATGCATTACGGTAACGAGAAAAGTGACTTGCCGATAACGAGATTGAATGAGGTATTGGTATACCGACGATCGAATCTCGGGCAAGTAAAATACCGATTGACAAAGGGAATCGTATACGGGATTAATTGAATCCTTGACATCGTGGTTCATCCGATGAGATCATCATGGAGCATGTGGGAGCCAACATGGGTATCCAGATCCCGCTGTTGGTTATTGCCCGAGAGCCGTCTCGGTCATGTCTGCATGTCTCCCGAACCCGTAGGGTCTACACACTTAAGGTTCGGTGACGCTAGGGTTGTAGGGATATGTATGTGCAGTAACCCGAATGTTGTTCGGAGTCCCGGATGAGATCCCGGACGTCACGAGGAGTTTCGGAATGGTCCGGAGGTAAAGATTTATATATGGAAAGTCATCATACGGACATCGGGACAAGTTTCGGGGTTATCGGTATTGTACCGGGACCACCGGAGGGTCCCGGGGGGTCCACCGGGTGGGGCCACCTATCCCGGAGGGCCCCATGGGCTGTATGAGGGAGGGAACCAGCCCATAGTGGGCTGGTGCGCCTCCCCCCCATGGGCCCATGCGCCTAGGGTTTGGGGGAGGGAAAACCCTAAAGGGGGCGCCCCCCTTGCTTGGGGGGCAAGCCCCCCTTCCCTGGCCGCCGCCCCCCCTAGGAGATCTCATCTCCTAGGGCCGGCGCCCCCCCCCTTGGGGGTTATATAAAGGGGGGAGGGGAGAGGGGGCTGATCACCCATTGCCCTGGTGCCTCCCTCTCCCTCTCCAACACCTCCTCCTCCTCCATTGAGCACGGCGAAGCCCTGCCGGAGTACTGCAGTTCCACCATCACCACGCCGTCGTGCTGCTGCTGGAGCCTTCTTCCCCAACCTCTCCTTTGCCTTGCTGGATCAAGAAGGAGGAGACGTCACGCTTTCCGTACGTGTGTTGAACGCGGAGGTGCCGTCCGTTCGGCACTAGATCATCGGTGAATTGGATCACGGCAAGTACGACTACCTCATCCACGTTCACTCGAACGCTTCCGTTGCGATCTACAAAGTGGTATGTAGATGCTATCTAATCTGAATACTCGTTGCTAGATGAACTCATAGATGGATCTTGGTGAAACCGTAGGAAAAATTTTAATTTTCTGCAACGTTCCCCAACAGTAGCTAGTCATTGGACGACATACACGGAACTCAGTGCTTAAGGACAGTTCCAATGAGACAACCCACCATGTACTCCTACATGGCCTCTCACCGCTACCTTTACCAAATCGTGTTCACACGCTTAACTCTCAGCATCAGAACATATCATGACACTCAAATCCATCCCCAGTGAATCAGACCTGACACAACTCTAAGCAATAGCAGGCATGGCATGGTAGGAACACAACATGGCTCAATCAACTCCTACACATGCTAGTGGGTTTCAACTATTTACTGTGGCAATGACAGGTCATGCAGAGGAATGGGTTCAACTACCGCAGCATAAAGTAGCAGTTGAATCGTTGTTGTCCTAACGCAATAAAAGAGAGCAGGAGCGAGAGAGTGGGATTATATCGGAATGAACAAGGGGGGGTTTGCTTGCCTAGTAGATCAACAAGGAAGGCACTGCTCCACAGACAGATACTCTGGAACGGTCTCCGGAGTAGGACCTATCGAGAAGGAACGGTGCCAACAATCAATACACAAGCATATGCAACAATATGATGCATGAACATGGCATGAAGATGTGATGTTGTTGATCTAATGCAACTAGTTATTCAAATTGAATGAAGTCCATTTGAACCAAGGGTTCAAATGCAACTCCAAATTAAGCTCTTATATATGCCATTTATATGTTTTCACTTATGCAGCATGTATAAGTTGTTTTGTCATGGATGAAACTGGTACACATGGATAGATTGCATTTTTCTGATGATTTTTCATATATAAATCATTTCAATCTGAACTACGGTTGAATTGATATGATTTTTTGAAGTTTAGAATATTTTCTGGAATTTCCTGTTTAAAATAATTCTAGAAAATAATTAATTGCATCAGCACTGCGTCATGCTTGCGTCAGCAAGTCAACAGCGCTGGCTGGTCAAACCTGACGTGTGGGGGCCACACGTCAGTGACACAGTGGTTAAACCCGGTCAAACCCGCACTGACCAGGGTTTGACTTGGCCCTGGGGCCCACGGTCAGCAGCTGGGGGTGGTTTAGGTTGCGGGATTAGGCGCTAATGATAGCCACGTCGGCCTCGCCGGAGTTCGGCCGGCGACGACCTCGAGCCGCGGCGGTTCTTCACCGGAGTTGCACTATGGGCGGCGAATGGACGCGCGGAGACCACCCGGGCGTAGCCCGTTGTCGTCCGCATCCAGCAGAGCAGGTGGGAGGCTGCGGGGGCGGCGGAGCTCGCCGGAGCGAAGCTCGGGGCGGCGGCCGGAGTCGGTCCTCGACCGAAATCGCGGCTGCAGCGTGCAAAAGATAAGGGGGAGAGGGGGATTCGAGGTGGGAGCTCACGGCGAATCCAACGGTGGGGTCGGCGAGCTCGGGGATGCGTTGAAGACGACGGGGCGGCGAAGACGATCTCCGACGACCGGAGATGAAGACGGCGGCGAGGCGGCTCTCCAGGGCCTCCCGAGGTGCGTGTCTTGACGGGGAGGTAGCCGGCGATGGGGCGGAGCTTCTGAGCACGGGGAGAGGGCGAGGGGACTACGATGGGCGCGGCAAAAGTGGCCAGTGGCGGCGGTGGCGCTCGGGCGGTCGCGCGGGAGAGAACCAGGGGAGGAGGGAGAGCGAGGGAGAGGTAAATAGGTGCGAGGCGTCGTGGCGACGCGCGGGGCAACCAGAGCGACGAGGGGGAGCCAGGCAGGCGAGCTGGTGGCGTGGCGCCCATGCGCGCGGGCGACGAGCGCGTGCCTCTCGTCCTCCTGGCGCCAGGAGGACGATGACTGGCGTCGGCAGGAGGTGGGCTGGGCCAGCCTGCTGGGCCGACCTGGCAAGTGGCCCAGGTAAGCGTTTTCCATTTTTTTGGTTTTCTTTTCTATTTTTCTGACATTTGTTCTGATTTAGTAATAATACTAAATCAATTTATTTTCTTCTGACAATTTTTGCAGGGACCTAAGGAATTATTCCAAAGCCCCTCACCAAAATTCAGAATTATTGGACATATATAATATATATAACATATATATATCCTATGCAAATATTTACCGGATTAACTCAAATGGCCAAAAATAAATACTTCTGAGCTCCCAAAAATATTGGTTGGAATTTACCTCTGGCCAATATTTTTATAGAAAATCAGGAACATTTTCTTGGGCCAAGTTGAAGCAATTTTTATCTGGGTCATTTCCAGAATGATTCTGAGGGTTTCACAAATCCCCATTTCAAAATTAAAATGGAATTTAAACATGATGCACACATGACTAGATAGTCTTGAGCATACCAGAACTAGGGATGTGACAATTTAAATATGCAATGAATAATGTTTCATGCCATGGCTACTCAGAGCTACAGAAAAAACTTCATTACTTCTATCAATGATGAAGATGGAAATCCTGTCCAAAACCATGATCATAAGGCTGCTATCATATGGAAATCTTTCAAGGACAGATTGGGCAAGTCAATTGACCCACATATGTTATTTAACCTGGAGGAACTTATTCAGCCATCTGACCTCTCTGAACTTGAAGCCCCTTTCACTATGGAGGAGATTGACCAGGTGATTAAAGATATTCCATCTGAAAGAGCACCAGGACCAGATGGCTTCAATGGTGCTTTCCTAAAAAATGCTGGGATATTATTAAACAAGATATTTACACTATGATATGGGATTTCTTTGAAGGTAACAATGACATTCAGAGTATCAACACTGCCTTCATTACTCTTATTCCAAAGATTACAAACCCTCTCAGTATGAATGATTTTAGACCTATTTCCCTGGTTAGTCTTCCCTTAAAACTTATTACTAATCTTATGGCTAACAGAGCTCAGAAAATTATCACCTCAGTTATACATCAGAATCAATATGGGTTTATCAAAGGCAGAAATATTCAAGATTGTTTGGGTTATGCCTTTGAATATCTCCATCTATGCCATCAATCAAAAGAACCTATCATCATTCTAAAGTTAGATTTTGAAAAGGCATTTGATAAGGTGGAATACAAAACCATTATTGCTATGCTCAGAGCCAAAGGTTTTGGACCTAGATGGGTCAATTGGGTTGACAATATTCTTCAAACTGCATCTACTTCTGTCCTACTTAATGGAGTGGCAGGAAAAAAATCATCTGCAAGCGAGGGGTCAGACAAGGTGATCCTCATTCCCCTCTATTATATGTTATTACAGCAGATCTCCTTCAATCAGTTATTAATGCTGCCTGGTCAAATGGAGAATTATCCCTTCCTATAAATCGTGCATATGGTCAAGATTATCCAATCATACAGTATGTTGATGATACTTTGTTGATTATGCCTGCTAATGAAGATCAGCTAAACCACCTCAAATACCTTCTGAATCTTTTCAGTCTGTCCACGGGTCTTTTTGTTAACTTCAGCAAATCCACTATGATTCCCATCAATGTAAATCATTAAGAGGTCACCAGACTTGCCACATTATTTGGATGCAAGATTGAGAGTCTTCCCTTCACCTACCTAGGTCTTCCCATGGGCACCACAAAACCATCAATACAGGATCTCATTCCTGTCATATCCAGAATTGACAAAAGATTATCTGGAGTTGCTAGATTCATGAATTATTCTGGCAGACTTACTTATATCAATTCAGTTGTTGCTTCAATGCCAATATTTGCTATGTGCTCTCTCAAAGTGCATATCACCATCCTAGATCATGTTGATAAGTCAAGCAGAAATTTCCTATGGTATGGAAAGGATATTAATAAAGGAGGCAAATGTTTGGCAAGCTGGCAGATGATTTGTAAGCCAAAAAATCAAGGGGGTATTGGAGTTCTGAATTTGAGAGAACAAAACAAAGCCCTACTTATTAAGCATCTATACAGATTTTACAATAAGATGGATGTACCTTGGGTTAATCTTATTTGGGAGGCACATTATCAGAATAATGAAGCCCCTCATTCTAACAGGAAAAAAGGCTCTTTTTGGTGGAGAGATTGCATGTAAATGTATGATTACTTCAAAGATATGACAACTTGTGATATTAAAAATGGGGATACCAATATGCTATGGGAGGATAAATGGAATGGTGACATTATGAAGCTAAAGTTTCCTGAGCTACACTCTTTTACTTATAAGGATAATATATCTATCAAAGATGCCAAGGATATGGATAATTTATATAGTTTATTTCAACTACCCCTATCCATTCAAGCACATCAGCAATTTCATCAACTTTCTGGTGAATTAAATGCCATCAGGGACAACCAGGATCATGACATTTGGAATTTCAATTGGAGTAACAACAATAACATGACCAAGATGATTTATCAATTCCTTATGAAGGGTGAAGATGCTGCAAATACTTTTAAGTGGATATGGAAATCATGTTGCCTTCCTAAACATAAATTTTTCTGCTGGCTTATGCTTAATGACAGGATTAACACATGTGACCTCTTAACTAGAAAGAGCATGCATCTTGATTCCACTACATGTGTGTTATGTAATGCAGAAGACATGGAAGACAGAATGCACCTCCTCTTCACTTGCCCATTTAGTCAAGGTTTCTGGTGGGAGATTGGATTGAATGGAATTCAGACTTGGATATTCACAGTATGATCATGGATGCCAATCATAGATACAAAATCAAACATTTTATGGAAATCATGATAGTGGGCTGTTGGAGCATTTGGAATCAAAGAAATGGGATGATATTTGAGGGGATACCTTGCTCTATTAATGAATGCAAATTTGATTTTATCAGATCTTTCAAGATTACCATGATGAGAGCTAAACCATCTCTGAAAGATGGCATGTCATCCTGGATGGAAAAAAATTATATGAGACCAGGTCTCACGATTAGCAGGTGAGACCCACCCTGATGGATGACACGTGGCATTCACAAATCACAAAGCATCTAATCTTTTCCCCCTGATTTCAAGTGGGGGTGGGGTGGATGCTTTGTGATTTGTGAATGCCACGTGTCATCCATCAGGATGGGTCTCACCTGCTAACCCGTGAGACCTGGTCTCATAGAATTATTTTCCATCCTGGATTGACAACATTTAATTCCAATAATTTAGATTTTCCTTTTCTTCCCATTTCCATATATCTTGTATTTTTCCTTTTCTGGTTGTCTCCCCAACAACCATTGTAAGACTTTGTCACTTGATCTTCCTATATTAATGAAAAATGACACATACTGTTCTCTGGTCAAAAAAAGAATAATGTTTCACACTCTAGTGTAATTTACATACATACTCTATAGTACTTGCGTGTTCAAATTTCCACTTATCCAATATGCAAAGAATACCCATGTGAAAAAAAATTAAAACCAGCTAAAAATGAAAAAGAAAGCAGAAAACAGATACAAACAATAAAAATAGGAAAATTGACTTATCCCAAACAGGGGCAACACAAAAATTCGGCCTAAGAAAAATGAATTACCCCAAACAGGGGCCAACTCAAAAATTGAAAATCGACTTGCCCCTTACAGGGGAAGTAAAAAATGAGCCTGAACACACACAAGAAAAAAAAACTGAAATCTTGACAAAAGAATCAATGATAAGAAAATTGACTTACCCAAATTCAAAATTCAGACCACTTGCATATAACTAAAGTGTAAAATAAAAAACACTGAGTCCATTGTGCCCTAGTGAATTCGCCAAAACAACAGTATTTTTAAAACTGTGGTAATCCAAAACTTCAGTTTTTCAGCGTGTGACCAATGAATACTTAGGTTTCTCAAAACTGTAGCTTTTCTCTGTTTTGCCAAAGCCAGCAATGCGTTTGGCAAATGCTATTTTACTGTAGTCTTATGAAAAAGACTTTCCTCTCCCATTATATATAAAGCAACGATCACCGCCCAATACAAACACGTCATCACAACACATGTACACACGCAAGGCAAGATACACAGGCGCTGAGCACAGCAACACCACCCCTATCTACGAAGAGATGAAGCCGGATACGACAATCCGTGGACTCCAAGGCGGCGCCTTGAGGAAGGATACAACACCGGAGCGCCGCCACCGCCCCATACGAGGATCAGAGTTTTTCCTAGAGCAACACGACGGGCGATGAGAGCCGCGGCGACGCCTTCAAGAAAGAAACAAGCTTCGCCGCCGCCGGTTTGTCTGAAAATAGAACATGTTTTCACCCCGGCCAACACTCACCGTCACCGAACGCCACACCCCGGCTACCACGTCGCCCACGCGGCCATGGCCATCGAGCAGCACCGAGCCGCGTGCTCTGCCCATGAGCACCGGGCTACCACCACCAGGGGCGCCGCCCCGGCATTCAAGACCTAGACACCATCTGACCCAAGATCCGCCGCTACCCCAACCGAAGAGACTAGCGGAAAGGCCCCGCCTTTCGCACCCCTTGACGGCCACGCGGCCGCGACAGGCGTCACCACCACGCAAGGCCACGCGTCCGCGATTCCGCCGCCAGACGCCCGCAACCACGCCGACACACCCTGCACACGCGCATCGCCACCATCCGAAGCCCCACGGCCCGTGCCGGCCATCTTCGAAGGAGAAGTGAGAAACCCCGCTGCCGTCGACGCCGACCAGACTTTGCCCGACGGCGGAGAGGGGAGGGAGGCCGGACCGGCGGCGGCTCCAGGGTTAGCCCCCCCTCCCCCGCGTTGCTCGTGAGAGCGATGCGTGAGGGAAGGGGATGTGTCCGCAATCTTTACTGTAGTTTTGACTGGCTGAACCTAACACACCCTCCCCTACACTCAAGGAACTGGTCTTCGTGTAAAAAGGATCGCTCAATGCATGCAACCACGCCATATCCTCTCGCCGCATGGAATCAGTCAACTGTGCATCTGTTCCAACTACCAATTGATCTACTTCATGGGCGACTCATGGAAGCTACAAGATCGCCGTAAAGTAACCAGCGCCGCCTTCCCAACCAAGGGGAGGAGTCGGAGGAGGCTCCTGAAATTTTTCTCCGTTCAGTTTAGAAAAAAGAGATCGGGACCTCTTTTTTAGATACCACAAAAAAACCACAGTATGAGAGATACCATGGTATCTTAAACCGCAGTATTTGTTTCATCCAAACATCCCAAAGTATGTAATACCAAAGTTTTTTTTGAAAACCACAGTATTCCAAAAAAACTGCAAAAATACTCTACATCCAAACGCACCAGAAAGCACACGAGCTTTTCCGCAGCAGTAAAAAGCAGAACACTGCATGCGCCAGAATCTTCACCGCTTGTACACTCAGATAAAGCAGCCAGCGGCTAGTAAAATGTATGACTAATGACAGACTAAACAAACAATCTGGAAGAACCTTTGCTTTTCTTGCACTAGCTGTTCTAAGACAAGATCCCTTGCCTCGATACCATTCAGTAGCCTTCTCGAGACGTCTTCTCCTGGATTGTTCTTCAAGGAAGGAAGGGAACGGATGAAAGGAAGGAAGTTAAGCTGACCCACATCACCATGGATAATCCTTGCATGCTCTCCGCAGTTGATGGGTGACTGTATATATACCATACAAGTGTCGGCTTTGGAGGCCAGCCAGCCGTCGAGCGCAAGAAGCCATAGTAGAAGAAGACGAGGAGGAGGAGGAAGAAGAAGATGGCACAGATGCTGCTGCACGGGGTGGTTGACGCCAAGATCCTGGAGGCTGACCTCTCCGTCACCTCCGACGGCCAGCTCCGACCCACCCGCAAGGTCGGCCATGGCTTCCTCTTACCTCGTACCTCTACTTACCACAATTTTTTCAGGGATTTCACTTCTGTATGTGCATGCATGTAAGCAGACTGTCATGAAGAAAAGAGTCTTCTCATGGATCAAGAAGCTGTCATTCTGCAACAACTGTCAGGTCAGATTCATTGTCACGAAGCTAAATCGAATTAACAGTCCATGTCGCGCTCGCACGCCGGCCTAACCACGTAGAGAAAGCAGCAGCAGCTGGAGAACGCCATTGGGCTCGGCGGCACGGCGGGCAAGCTTTACGCGACGGTGGACATCGACAAGGCGCGCGTCGGCCGGACGCGGATGGTGAGCCCGAGCAACGCCCCCGCGTGGAACGAGTCGTTCCACGTCTACTGCGCCCACGACGCCAGCCACATCATCTTCACCGTCAAGGCCGACAACACCGTCGGCGCCACGCTCATCGGCCGCGCCTACCTCCCCACCGGCGGCGACGTGCTCGCGGGCCGGCGCGTGGACCAGTGGCTCCCCATCTGCGACGACAAGCGCCGCCCACTCGACGGCGGGGACAGGATCCACGTCCAGCTCCGCTTCACCGACGTCGCCGACGACCCGGCGGCCCGCTGGGGCGCCGGCGTCGGCTCCGCGGCCTACCCGGGCGTGCCGCGCACCTTCTTCGGCCAGCGCCGCGGCTGCCGCGTCAGGCTGTACCAGGACGCCCACATCTCCGACGGCTTCGCGCAGCGGATCCAGGTCATGCTCGCCGGAGGGAAGCCGTACCAGCCGCGCCGGTGCTGGGAGGACGTGTTCGAGGCCATCACCAACGCCCGGAGGATGGTGTACATCGCCGGGTGGTCCGTCAACACCGGCGTCGCGCTGGTGCGCGACCCGCGTAAGCCGTCGTCGGGAACGCTCGGCGAGCTGCTCAAGAGGAAGGCGGCCGAAGGCGTCAGGGTGCTGATGCTGGTGTGGGACGACCGGACGTCGCTGGGCCTCGGCCCCATCCGGCGCGACGGTCTCATGGCCACGCACGACGAGGACACGGCCACCTACTTCCGTGGCACGGGCGTGCGCTGCATCCTCTGCCCCAGGAACCCCGACCAGGGCAGGAGCTACGTGCAGGACGTGGAGACGGCGGCCATGTTCACCCACCACCAGAAGACGGTCATCGTCGACAGCAGCCGCAACGCCGCGCCCAACGCGTCGCCGGGCCTCGTGAGCTTCCTCGGCGGCATCGACCTCTGCGACGGGCGCTACGACACGCAGGAGCACCCTCTCTTCCGGACGCTCGGCACCACGCACCGCGACGACTTCCACCAGCCCAACTTCCCCGGAGCGTCCATCAGCAAGGGCGGGCCAAGGGAGCCATGGCACGACATCCACTGCCGCATCGAGGGACCGGCGGCGTGGGACGTGCTCGACAACTTCGATCAGCGCTGGCGGAAGCAGGGCGACGGCGACAACCACCTCGTCACCCTCGACCGGGGCTGGGCGGCGCGCGAGGCGGTCCAGGACGCCGAGTCCTGGAACGTGCAGGTGTTCCGGTCCATCGACGGCGGCGCGGCAGCGGGGTTCCCGGAGAAGCCCGAGGAGGCGGTGCTGATCGGGCTCGAGACGGGCAAGGACCACGTCATCGAGCGCAGCATCCAGGACGCCTACATCCACGCCATTCGCCGCGCCCGCGACTTCGTCTACATCGAGAACCAGTACTTCCTCGGCAGCTCCTACGCGTGGCGCCACGACGACGGCGTCACCGTGGAGGACATCAACGCGCTGCACCTCATCCCCAAGGAGCTGTCGCTCAAGATCGTCAGCAAGATCGAGGCCGGCGAGCGCTTCGCCGTGTACGTGGTGGTGCCCATGTGGCCCGAGGGCGTGCCGGAGAGCGGCTCCGTGCAGGCCATCCTCGACTGGCAGCGCCGGACCATGGAGATGATGTACAAGGACGTCGCGCTCGCCATTCAAGCCAAGGGCATCGAGGCCAGCCCCACCGACTACCTCACCTTCTTCTGCCTCGGCAACAGGGAGGCGCCCGGCCCCGGCGAGTACGTGCCGCCGGAGAGGCCCGACCCCGACACCGACTACGACAGGGCGCAGCAGGCCAGGCGTTTCATGATCTACGTCCATGCCAAGACCATGATAGGTACGTAGCTAATGTCTGCATCCATCCTTCTTCTTCTTGCTGACATTTTATTTGCATTGCAGTGGACGACGAGTATGTCATCGTGGGATCGGCCAACATCAACCAGCGCTCCATGGACGGCGGCCGGGACTCGGAGATCGCCATGGGCGCGTACCAGCCGGGCTACCTCGCGTCCACCAACCGGCCGGCTAGGGGGCAGGTGCACGGCCTACGACTCGCCCTGTGGCAGGAGCACCTGGGCCAGGCCGCCGGCGCGGCCGACCTCCTCCAGCCGTCGAGCCTGGCGTGCGTGCGCGGGGTGAACCAGGCGGCGCAGCAGAACTGGGACATGTTCGCGAGCGATGCGCCGCCCCAGGGAGACCTGCCGGGCCACCTCCTGGCTTACCCCATCGGCGTGAGCGACGGTGGAGAGCTGCTGGAGACGACGGCCTTCTTCCCGGACACCAAGGCCAGGGTGCTCGGCAACAAGTCCACCTACCTCCCCCCGATCCTCACAACATGAAGGCGTACAAGATCATCTACGACTACGACGATGTCTGCTCGTCGTGAGACGGAGATGGACACACAGAGATCAGGTGATATGTGCATGGGTTGCCTATCGTAAATTCGTCGCGTGTACGTAGGCTGGATGCACGTGGCGGAACGTGTATAAACGATTTACCATACGCTTGTGAATTGTGATTGCTAGTGCTGTAAAATAACAAGGTTCTTACATCTAAGCAAAATCATATAAGAAGGTTTCGTTTCAATTCAAAATCAACAACAATATCGATCTTTAGATTTTCGTCGGAAGGTGCCCTAGAAACAATCATGGAGATATAGGATGCCAATAATTGGCGTACACCAGCCATGAAAGCATCCCCACCGAATGTTACATTCGTTACCTCCATGCACGGGGGAAGCAGTGAATAAGTAATTTTACGGAAGCTGGGATGTACCGGTGTTGGATCCATCCTTCATCACTTTTGTCAAGTCCATATAAGTTAGTAATACAACTGAACTGACACGTTGTACAGAATACAATATCATGGACCCACCATGCACGATATCTAATCTTACTATCATTCTCCGTCACACTTCAGTCTCCTTTCCCCTCCCTATCCCGATTATTTCTCTCTCCGTCGCCATTGTTGGTCCTCAAGTTCTTGCTGTAGTTTAAGAGAAGAGTGGAACCGGAATAGATCTTAGTGACCACTCGATTCGAAGTCATCATCCTCTATAACACTAAGCTCCCTAGTTTTAAAGAGCCCATATTCAATTGAGGTCTTCAATTAGAATTGGGTCACCCAATTTTATCTGGGTCAACAATTTCTCAAAGCTTCATCATTCAATTCTTTTATAATATACATTATGCTTCCTAATTTTACCGAAAAAGGTTTCGCCCCGCTTTATATATAAAGCAACGATCAACAACAACCCGGTGCAAACACACGCCACCACAACACACACATACGCCCAAGGCAGGATACAAAGGCGCTGAGCGCAGCAACCCCATCCCTAGCACTACACGAGCACCCGGGGACTCCAACCATGAACGCCACCGCGAAGAGATAAACCGCATATGACAAACCGAGGGCTCCAAGGCGGCGCCTTCAGGAAGGTTACGACACCGGAGCGCCGCCACCGCCCGATCCAAGGATCAGAGTTGCCCCTAGAGCACTACGACAGACAATGAGGACCGCGACGACGTCTTCAAGAAGGGAACGAGCTTCACCACCGCCGGTTCATCCGAAGACAGAGCAGGTTCTCACCCCGGCCAACACTCACCGCCACACCCCGGCTACCACGGCGCCCACACGACCATGACCACCGAGCAGCACCGACCCACGGGCTTTGCCCAGGAGCACCGCGCTACCACCACTAGGGTCGCCGCCCCGACATCCAAGACCTGAGACACCACCACACTCGAGACCCGCCGATACCCCAACCAAAGAGACGGGTCGAAAGGCCCCGCCTTTCGCACCCCTGGACGGCCCCCGACGCCGAGACCCAATAGGACGGCCAAAACTGGTCCCATCGACCCGTCCTGCCACACCGGGTGCGAGATGAGCACGATCCTGCAGCCGAGCGCGATACGAGCTCAGTCCTGCAGCCGGGCGCGAGACGAGCATGATCCTGTTGCCGAGCGCGAGACAAACTCGGTCCTACAGCCAGGCGCGGGACGAGCTCGGTCCTGCAGCCCCGGGCGCGAGACGGGCGATGGACCGCAGCTGGGAGAGGACCAGCCCTTCGATGGAAGTAGCATCCGGACGCCGAGGAGAGGGATCGAAGGCCAAAACAGTCCACCTGAAAACGAGCCGATGCCAGCGGAGAAGCCAACCGTCGCTGCAGCCAGAACCGCCGAGCTGCCGTGTAGATACCAAGCAGCAGGGAGGCCACCATACCACCCCGCGCCGCTGTAGCCCATGACAAGAGCAGCTACCACGCCGGGCTGCTACCCAAACCGCGCCGCTCGCCGGGACCAAGACTAGGTCCGACAGAGGACGAAACCACCGGTCGCACCTCCTCCCGCCAGCCCTGCCACCAAAGCACTAGCAGACGCGCCGCCAGGATGCAGCCACCGCGGCACCACCAGCCATCCGCGCCGCTGCATCTAGGAAAGGGAACGACACACAGATCTGGCAGCTAGCCCTGGCCGACCGCGACCACCCCACCATCCGCCTGGCCCCCCCGACGACGGCCCCAGCCAGCCGCCCGCCGTGGACCGCCGCTGCACCCCCCCCCCCCCCCGCCGGACCTCACAGATCGACGCACGCCGCCGCGCAGCCGCCACACCCAGCGAGGAGGGAAAGAGAAGAAAGGAAGGCGCCCAGGAAGAGGCCCCGCCGCTGCCCTCACTGGAGCCTACCCGGGCTTCGTCGGCGGAGCGCCTCCAGCAATGGCAAGACGAGAAGGGGAGAGGGGAAGGCCCGGCGGCGCGCGAGGGGAGTCGGTCCCCGAGTCGCCAGAGGAGTGCGACGCAGGGGTGGGTGTTTTTTCTGAAGTAGGAGTCGCCAAATTAATTGTAGTATTCAATTTAAAATTGGGGTCTGCCTAATTTTTAAGGTCCCACAATTAATTGTAGTATTCAATTTAAAATTGGGGTCATCCGATTATGACCGGGACAACAATTTGTCAAGCTCTCCCGTTTAATTCTTTTAATTCATTATGTACCCAAATTTTGAAATTCTTTCATTCAATTGAGGTATTCAATTTTAATTTGGTTTATGATTTTGACCAGGCCAACAATTTTTAAAATCAATCAACTACAACCGACCTATAAAAACATACCAATCCCGCGAACCCTCCCGTCACCTAGAAAAAAAAGGTGGCACCATGAGATATTGTAGTATCAATATATTACATGCAAACACCGACACAGAAATTTCCCCACATAGATATAGGTTGGTTAGTGGATAACACAGGATCACATGACGGAAGGCCTACCAAATCCGCACGTTGTAAATAAAAATAAAACACACTCTATCATCTCCCCCACCCAGCAAACTAAATATTCCATCAATTATAAAATATATGGGGTATTAATTTTTTAGACAGTCAAATTTCTTCAACTTTGACCACGTTCGGAGCAAAAATATTGACATCCACCATATTAAACAAAATAGTATGGAAATTCATTTCGTGATGAATCTAACAGTACCGATTTGATATTATGATTTTGATATATTTCCTTACAAATTTGATCAAACTTAAAAAGTTTGACTTTTCAAAAACATAATACACCTTATATTTTGAAGCAGAGTGATTATTTTTCTAAGAAACCCAACATTACAAACGGCGCAGCAAAGCGCGCACGACCCTTCTAGTTGTGACTATACCTACCAGGGGGAGCAATGGGGGTGGGTGGAGCCTGTGTTCTATCTTGTTGATCTAAAGAAACAACAGGGAAGGCAAATTTTACTGGAAAGCATTTTCACTCGACCGTAAAATTACGCACTACCAGACGTAGTTTCAAGTTGTTACGATCTCAAACGTAGCCAGAGAGAACTGCTATCTGAACTGCGATGCTAACGACACCAGACTACTGAGTGAACAATTTCTCAAAGTTTCATCTTTCAATTCTTTTATACTATACATTATGCTTCCTAATTTTACTCAAAAAGGTTTCACCCCGCTTTATATATAGAGCAACGATCAACAACAACCCTGTACGAACACACGCCACCACAACACACACACGCCCAAGGCAGGATACAAAGGCGCTGAGCGCAGCAACCCCATCCCTAGCACTACACGAGCACCCGGGGACTCCAACCGTGAACGCCACCGCGAAGAGATAAACCGCATATGACGAACCGAGGGCTTTAAGGCGGCGCCTGCAGGAAGGTTACGACACCGGAGCGCCGCCACCGCCTGATCCAAGGATCATAGTTTCCGCTAGAGCACTACAACAGACAGTGAGGGCCGCGACGACGTCTTCAATAAGGGAACGAGCTTCACCATCGCCGGTCCATGCGAAGACAGAGCAGGTTTTCACCCCGGCCAACACTCACCTCCACACCACGGCTACCACGCCGCCCACACGACCATGACCACCGAGCAACATCGAGCCACAGGCTTTGCCCAGGAGCACCGCGCTACCACCACCAGGGTCGCCGCCCCGACATCCAAGACCTGAGACACCACCACACTCGAGACCCGCCGCTACCCCAACCAAAGAGACGGGTCAAAAGGCCCCGCCTTTCGCACCCCTGGACGGCCCCCGATGCCGAGACCCAATAGGACGGCCAAAACTGGCCCCATCGACCCGTCCTGCCGCACCGGGTGCGAGATGAGCACGATCCTGCAGCCAGGCGCGATACAAGCTCGGTCCTGCAGCCGGGCGCGAGACGAGCATGATCCTGTTGCCGAGCGCGAGACAAACTCGGTCCTACAGCTGGGCGCGGGACGAGCTTGGTCCTGCAGCCCCAGGCGCGAGATGGGCGATGGACCGCAGCGGGGAGAGGACCAGCCCTTCGACGAAAGTAGCATCCGGACGCCGAGGAGAGGGATCGAAGCCCAAAACAGTCCACCTGAAAACGAGCCGATGCTAGCGGAGAAGCCAACCGTCGCTGCAGCCAGAACCGCCGAGCTGCCGTGTAGATACCAAGCAGCAGGGAGGCCACCATACCACCCCGAGCCGCTGTAGCCCACGACCAGAGCAGCTACCACGCCGGGCCGCTACCCAAACCCGCGCCGCTCGCCGGGACCAAGCCTAGGTCCGACAGAGGACGAAACCACCGGTTGCACCTCCTCCCGCCAGCCCTGCCACCAAAGCACTAGCAGACGCGCCGCCCGGACGCAGCCACCGCGGCACCACCAACCATCCGCGCCGCTGCATCTAGGAAAGGGAACGACGCTCAGATCTGGCCGCTTGACCGCGACCACCCGACCATGCGCCTGGCCACCCCGACGACGGCCCCAGCCAGCCGCCCGCCGTGGACCGCCAGTGCACCCCCCACCCCCCGTCGGACCTTGGAGATCAGCGCACGCCGCCGCGCAGCCGCCACATCCAGCGAGGAGGGAAGGAGAAGAAAGGAAGGCGCCCAGGAAGAGGCCCCGCCGCTGCCCTCACTGGAGCCCAGCCGGGCTTCGCCGGTGGAGCGCCTCCGGCAGCGGTAAGACGAGAAGGGGAGAGCGGAAGGCCCGGCGGCGCGCGAGGGGAGTCGCTCCCCGAGTCGCCAGAGGAGGGCGACGCATGGGGTGGGAGTTTTTTGTGAAGTAGGAGTCGCCAAATTAATTGTAGTATTCAATTTAAAATTGGGGTCTGCCTAATTTTTAAGGTCCCACAATTAATTGTAGTATTCAACTTAAAATTGGGGTCATCTGATTTTGACCGGGACAACAATTTCTCAAGCTCTCCCGTTTAATTCTTTTAATTCATTATGTACCCAAATTTTGAAATTCTTTTATTCAATTGAGGTATTGAATTTTAATTTGGTTTATGATTTTGACCAGGCCAACAATTTTTAAAATCAATCAACTACAACCGACCTATAAAAACATATCAATCCCACGCACCCTCCCGTCACCTTGAAAAAAAAGTGGCACCATGAGATATTGTAGTATCAATATATTACATGCAACCACCGACACAGAAATTTCCCCACATAGATATAGGTTGGTTAGTGGATAACACAGGATCACATGACGAAAGGCGTACCAAATCTGCACGTTGTAAATAAAAATAAAACACACTCTATCATCTCCCCCACCCAGCAAACTAAATATTCCATCAATTATAAAATATATGGGGTATTAATTTTCTAGACAGTCAAATTTCTTCATCTTTGACCATGTTCGGAGCAAAAATATTGACATCCACCATATTAAACAAAATAGTATGGAAATTCATTTCGTGATGAATCTAACAGTACCGATTTGATATTATGATTCTGATATATTTCCTTACAAATTTGATCAAACTTAAAAGGTTTGACTTTTCAAAAACATAATACACCTTATATTTTGAAGCAGAATGATTATTTTTCTAAGAAACCCAACAATACAAACGGCGCAGCAAAGCGCGCACGACCCTTCTAGTTGTGACCATACCTACCAAGGGGAGCAATGGGGGTGGGTGGAGCCTGTGTTCTATCTTGTTGATCTAAAGAAACAACAGGGAAAGCAAATTTTACTGGAAAGCATTTTCACTCAACCGTAAAATTAGGGACTACCAGACATAGTTTCAAGTTGTTACGATCCCAAACGTAGCTAGAGAGAGTACTGAGTTTTTTACAACCCAAGTACTCCGTATTTGTTTTGTGCCGATCCTACGAAACCTGAAACGCTTATTACTTTCCGTTTCACAAAAAAAAAACGCTTATTATTTAAGCCATTGCTCGACTTGTTGCCAAAGTTTTGCTACAAAACATACCTGCGCTAGCGCTACAACAACCCAAAACCCTAGTAGCGTCCAGCGCTACCGGTCATGGCCATGGCGGCGGAACCGGACGAGCACGATCTTATCAGCCTCCTCCCCGACGAGATCCTAGGCATCATCATCTCCCTCCTGCCCACGGACGACGGCGCGCGCACCAGCGCCCTCTCCCGTCGCTGGCGTCACCTCTGGCGCTCCTCCCCGCTCAACCTCCACGACTACGACATCAGCGGCCATAGGCGTGGCCTCAACGTCAACCGCCTCGGCCTCGCCAAGAATAAGCCCCAGCTCATCGCCGTCATCTCCAAGATCCTGTCCAGGCACCAGGGATCCATACGCCGCTTCTCCCTCAGCCACGACTACTACCACATCAGCGGCATCCACGACACGCTCCGCGGCTGGCTCACGTCCCCCGCCCTCAGCAACCTCGAGGAGATCCAGATCATCAGCTACAGCTACAACTACAGAGGCCAGGAGCCGCCGCTGCTGCCCTTGAGCCGCTTTGCGCCGACCGTCCGGGCCGCCACCTTCGTCCTCTGCTGCTTCCCTGAGCAGGCGCCCATCTTTCGGCAACTGAAAAGGCTCGTCCTCCATGACGTGACCGTCCCCAACGACGACCTCCAAGGCGTGCTCTCCCGCTGCCCTGTGCTCGAGAGCCTTCTGATTGACAATGACGTTGACCATAGAACTGACATTGTCCGGGTGCTGATCAACTCACCGTCTCTCAGGATCATCGAGAATGGCTACACAGTTCAAGTAGTCATCGAGAATGCCCCTCGGTTGGAAAGACTCATCACATCTCTGGACTTTCGTAATACCTATTACACTTATTACACTCCGATGTTCGTCCGGGTACCCCATGCGCGGAAATTGGACATCTTGGACTCATTAAGAAACTTCAGTGAAGTGGTTCTGGAAAGCTTCAGAACAACCATGCGCGACGTGAGGGTTTTGGTTCTCAAGGCTTGTGAACCTGATCTCGATCATGTTATCGACTTGCTGAGATGCTTCCCATACCTGACGAAACTGTACATCACGTCTTCTCTGCGGAAGTGTGAGAAAAATGATGGACACGGTTATAACCCGCAAGATCCTATCACATGCCTTGAGCTCCATCTCACGGAGGTGGTGCTGAAGCGCTACAAGGGCAAGCAGCCGGATGTGGATTTTGCCAAGTTCTTTGTGGTGAATGCTAAAGTGCTCGAGTCAATGAAGTTTGGCGTCCACGACAGTTGCACCGATAAATGGATAGCTAATCAGCGCCGGCGCCTACATCTGGATAGCAGGGCCTCTCGAGACGCTCAATTTGATTTTAGATCTGATCTTACTTGTGATGATTTTGCTTGCTACGACGTTCTTTCTATGCCTGATCCCTTTGGCATCAGAAGGTCTTGTGCATATTGTTCACAAGGCTGACCAGGTTGGTGATCTTGTATGAGATTTTCTTGCACGTCCTATTTTGGTGCAAACATGCATGGCAATAAGTCTAGCTATCATATGTAGTTTTATGGATCTTCTATTAGTACAACTATTATGTCCTTCTATATCCATTCATTTCATTGAATAAAGAAGCTAATTTTAAGATAGGCTTCAGTTGGTGCCTCTTTGATACAAGTGCATCTCCTGGTCTCCAATCCTCATAAGGTGTCATTCTAATACTGCATGTGTTCCATGTCCGTCTCCCTGATATTATAGCATAGCATCACAAATGGTCGAGTACATAATTGCTTTAGACATCCATGTTGGAGAGAGATACCCCATCAGCAAGGATGTTGTCATGGAAGACATAGAGCTAGTTTCAAGCATATCCTTCGATCGTAGGTGCATTGGACCCAACACTGAATTTCACAAATCTCAAAAGGGAATTTTTAGTACCTTTTGCTAGCTAACCCTTCTCAACTGAAACTTGTTGATTATGCACTGTCAGTCTGCCTTGTCTTTGCAACATAAACGGATGTGGAGTTTGTTGTAAAAGGTACCTCATGATGTTTTGATAACCGCTTGTGCAAAGCCAATGGTAGAACAAGTTTGCGAATGTGATGTTTTTTTGCTTTGCATACCCACCATTGATGAAGCGACCCGGTGCTGCTCTTGCCGTCATTATTTTGATTTTGTTTTACTTTCATTTTCATTTTATTTTTAATCCAAGAGTAATATCAATGCCACTAATTCAATCTTCCTAATAATACTTCATTTTTGTTTTGTTTTACTTTTTATTTATTTTTCTTTCTTCTTTAAGGGTAATACCAATTCCAATAATCCATCCTTCCTTGTAAATTAAAATATTTTGATTTTATTTTAGCTTTTGTTTCATTTTACTTATTTCTTAAGGGTAATAACAAAGGCAGTAGTTCATCTTCTTTAGAAAACTTATTTTTGTGTAAATTGTGTGCAAATTGTGTCATTATATGATTTAGTTTTTTATATTTTCTTTATTCTTAAGGGTAATACCAATGCCGCTAATGCATTCGTTCTTAAAAAACTACCAATTCATTGGTCTTTCCACTAATTATTTCCTTGTTAATGGTATTTTTCTATCTTTATTTTTGTTCACGTATTATTTAAGGTGCATCACCATAAGTATTAGAGTTTCAGGCAACCGAGCATTTTTTTAAATCCTATTGTTTTATGATTATTCTTGTGTATTATAAAATACACAATATATGCGTAACTTGTGTAATTTTTTTCATTATTTGTTTTATATTTTTCATTTTCCTTGTTTTTTCAGCGTAATACCATGCCACTAATTCATTTTTCCTTCAAATCTTCATTGTTTTTATTTTTTATTTTAGCATATTAATATAGATTGAATGAGAAGGCTAGTGAAAGGAGAAGTTTTTATGTTCTATTATATTACACATAGTTGCATTATAGTTTTTTTTCTTTTATAATTTGTGTGTGTTTGGGTTAACCCACTCGTATGATTCATTTTTTCTTACAAATAAATTTGTTGATGTTTGTTTCTCATTTGTTCAAATTGTTAGGTGCTAGATTCACCGACGTATATTCTTGCATATTATAAAAAAGTGTAATTTATGTCTGATTTTTTCAAAAAAAATGTTTCTTTTTATTTTTTATTTAAGGGTAATACTGATGCCACTCATCCATTCCTTCTTGGAAAACTTATTTATTTTTTTAATCAAAAGTTCCACTATATTATATTTATTCTTGTATATTACATGTTCCACTAATCGCAACTCTGAATTCTTGAATGAACCTAAAGATCATCAGTATTATACTATTATCTTAATTAAAACCTGAAGGAATATTCTATGCATGAGCTAGCTGAATGTCTACATGAGGTTGAGCTTCTGTGTTCAGAATAAAAATTCAGAGTGAATTGTGAATGTGTATAGCTAGCGGTGGTCAGGATAGAAAGCTAGCAAGCGTACAACGCAGCATGCAGCGAAGCCGTATAGAGCTAGCTCGTCGGGCTCTTCTCCCTCCTCCTTCCCTGCCCCCTACCCGAGCTCGCTGTCCGCTGCCGGTGGTGGTGCTCCAGAGCAACTCATCTAGATACTAGATTGTACATTAGCGAACAGAGCTACATTGAAAAGCAACTACATTACTTCTACTCTACTCTTCATCGAAGATGTTGATGACCCTCGTGCCGGATGGACCGGCCTCGTGGTCATTGGTGGCGGCCCACACCTCCGGCTTCTCCTCGCCGTCATCGTCCAAGACGACGCGAACAACTCATCTAGCTCCATGTATGTGAGGTGGACACGGCGATTGGTCGCCACCTCCCGCTCAGATTGAATTCGAGTCGAGGATGAAGGCTTGCTCTACCTCAAACGCCTCCGCCTCCGCGGCTTGGGCACCTTTGCTTCCGGCAGCCCCTCCTCGCGTGCCTCCTTCGTGGCGCGCATCTCGGCTTGGATCTCCCACCAAGCGTTCGAGCATGAGCATCTTATAACGCGTGATCTTCTGTTGGATCATGGAGGACAGCGGCAAGCTCGGATTAGAAGTGGAAGAGGGAGGGGAGGGAGCAGTGGCGGTGATAGACGGTAGGAAGAAGAGGGCAATGGGGACGGGGCTAGGGTTGACTCGTTGTCTGGATTAAATATCCGATTTAGACCCTCTGGTGGCGCACCGGACTGGCGCCATGAATGTGTCCACACCAATTCGAAGGAGGCGACTGGCGGACGCGTGGCTTTTGGCATGGGCCCTTTAGAGCATCTTCAACAGCCGCGCCAAAAGGTGCGCGCTCTAACCTGGGCTTTTAGAGTGCGCGGGACGTTTTCGCGCGCTCCAGCGTTGGCGGGAAACAAGCGCGCGCGGGGGAAAAGGCGGCAGCTCGCGCGCTAGATTTGGCGCACCGCGTCCGGCGTGCCTATAAATTGTAGCGCCCTTTGCCGCTCTCTCTCGCTCCCTCTAGCACTTTCTCTCCTCGCCGCCGACACAACACCACCGCGCCACCATGCAGCCTCGCCGCTGGGGAGGTTCGGGCTACCGCGACGTCCGCGTGCGTCCGTCCGGCACGTACTCCGCCTCGGTCCGGTTGGGCGGCGGCGTGCGCCTCGGCCTCAGAACCTTCAACACCGCCCAGGACGGCGCCCGCGCGTACAACGCTGCGGCGTGGCGCCTCCGGCGGTCCCGTTGGGACATGGACTTCACCGACGTGGCGACGCCGGAGCGGGCACAGGAGTTGGCTCCTTTCCCGCGGCTTATCACCGATGAGGATCAGCGCAAAAACCGGAGGCGGGAGCGCCGTTTTAGCCTGGCCGAGATGGACGAGGAAGCCAAGGCGTTGTGGAGGCAACGCTTCCCGCAAGATATCATCAACGAGCAACAGTTCTTCGCCGGGAGGAGTGCGGAGAGGGAGGAGAGGAGGAAGGACTGAGCCGCCTATCGCGAGGACAAGCGAACGCGGAAGGCGGTCGCTAAATACAACATCGCGCTAGGAGATGCGTCGTCCTGGGACTCCCGCGACGAGCGATTCCTTAACGCCTACGCTTAGACGTTGGAGGAGGACATCACCGAGGCAGAGTCCGAGTCGGAGAATGACGAGTAGTGTAGTAGTTTTTCGTTTTATTTATTTTTGTATCATAGAACTATGTATTGTCGGAGAAGACTTGAAATATGTATGCATTTCTATAAAATATAGCACGCCTGCTGGAGCGGCTCGAACGCGCTTTATTTTGCAGCGGCCGCTGGAGCCAGCGCACCACCGCGCACAAAACCTGGCTCACCCAGCGCTGTATTCTGACTTTTAGCGCGCCGCGCGTTGCGCGGCTGTTGGAGATGCTCTTATGCCAGTCTGACGTGACGGACGCATCCAAGTGGTACCAGGCCTCCCCATTTCCACCCCAGATATGGGTTGAGTTTGAGAGATGTCGAACAGCCAGTCAGATAGGGCCAGTTGGGTCGCGTTTTCACGACCGAGCACTGGCCGGATCATCCGCCCGGACGTAAGGGGGGATTTGAGATGTCCGCCTGTGTAGATGCTATAAGAGGACTTTCTGCTACCGTGTTTCGTTCGACCGTATATTTTGGTTTCATGCTTTATCTCTACTAGTAAGCTTGCACGTGTAACGCATGTCAACACTAACACACATTATATTATTAAACATTTGTAGTTCTAAAATAATGGAATATGTGCTATTCGTGCAAATGAATGAATGAAAACATGATCTGTATAATGTGCAAGGATTGCATCTAAGATGGTAAGTACAATATTTTGCAAAATATTCCTGGAATAACATGTTGATTATTTCAAGTGCATGATTTCACCATTTACACAAAACAAAGTGATGATTTGGATAGTTTACACAAAATGTACCAAAAAATATTCCCACAACAATCTGTGGGGATTCATCTAGCACTAGTAGAAAAAGGGTCAAACGTGAAGCACATTAGTGCCGGTTTGTATTTAAGCCGGCATTAATGTGTACATTAGTGCCGGTTCCAACGGCTAGCCGGGCCGCTTTCATTAGTACCGGTTCATGGCGAATCTTTAGCACCGGTTCGTGCCACGAACCGGTACTAATGAGAGTGGTGGCAGGATGTTGTCAGAATGGGGCCCCTCCAGCCCATTTAGTGCCGGTTTTTGGCACGAACCGGTACTAAAGGTTGTCTTACATAAACCCTTCGTCCACCCGAGCTCGCTCTGTTCTTCCCCTTTCCCCTCTCCTCTCTGTTCTTCCTCTTCCTCTCGAGCTCATCACACATTTTGCCCAAATTTTGTCAAGATTTGAAGGCCCCCATCCATTGAAATGATCACAAAGGTTAGCAACTTTGTCCTTTCATCTCTCATTGCTAGATTTACTCTTGCAATGCTTTATATAGTGATTAATTTGTGAGTTTAGTAATTTGGGAGGAAATATATATAGGTGCTAGCATTTGATTTATATGCAATTTGAGGTAAAAAATAACACTTAGTTTGCATATGTAGGTGTGGTTTACTTAATGCCTTCTAAATCTCCGTCGTAACCACCGTCGATCGCCCGCACCGTCCCGTCGCCGGCACCACCTTGTGGTGAGCCTCTTTGTTCATGAAATTTTATATAAAAATTGATGTTTGTGTGATTTGGATATATAGCTAATTACTCGTATAATTATCTTACCCGTACGTTGTTTGTTATACATATAGTGCCATGGTTTTGATATCCGTCCCCTTCGGCCCTCGTCCTTGTTATGATTCGGATGTGGTATATATATTCTCTTTTAAAACTAGTTGCATTTCGTGTTTATGACAAATTATGCCCATCAAGTTGACATAGAAATTTTTTCTAGGAGGTATGTGAACCGGAAATTCCAACCGACCCTATTGTCGAGAGGTTAAATTTAGTTGAAAGAGAAAACGAGTACTTGAAAGAAAAATTGAAAAGAATTGAGGGGGAGAAGATGGAATTGGAGTTGCATGTTGCCGATGTCGTCAATGATCACAAGATCAAGATGGAGAAAATGCGCTTGAAGATTAGAAAGATTAGAAAATATGCCATCGATAGTGAGGCTTGGTATCATTATGCTGTTGGATCCATTGTTACCTTAGTTGCGATCTTGATCGCATTTGTTGTTGCATTTAAATGCTTTAGCTAGAGAGTTATTTGTTTGTTGCATTTAAGTTTTGTATGAACTTGTATTAATTTGGTCTATTCGGTGTTGTGTAATGAAGATGAGCCGGCAATGGATGTATGATGACCGATGCTCTCCCGAGTTCATTAATGGCGTGCAAACTTTTCTGCTTGCGGCTGAGGCAAACAAGCGGGCGGATGGTTTTATGCCTTGTCCATGTGCTGTCTGTAAGAATGGTCAAAATTACTCTAAGTCAAGAACCATTCACTTCCACCTGTTTAAGTTCGGTTTCGTGCCCCACTATAATTTTTGGACCAAGCACGGAGAAAGAGGGGTTATTATGGAAGACAATGAAGAAGAAGAGGATGAAGACAGCTATCCTGGCCATGGGTTCCCTGAATACGATGATACAACAATGGGGGAAGAAGCTGAGCCGGTAATGCGGGAAGAAGCTGAGCCGGCAATGCGGGAAGAAGCTGAAGAAGAGGCATCAGATGAGCCCGTTGATGATCTAGGTCGGGCCATTGCCGATGCAAAGAGAAACTGCGCAAGTGATTTGGAGAAGAAGAAGTTGCAGCGCATGTTAGAGGATGACAAAAAATTGTTGTACCCGAATTGGGTAGGTGACAAGAAAAAGCTGGGCACCACACTGGAATTGCTGCAATGGAAGGCAGAGAATGGTGTATCTGACAAGGGATTTGGAAAGTTGCTGGTAATGATAAAGGATATGCTTCCAAAGGACAACGAATTGCCCGAGAGTACGTACGAAGCAAAGAAGGCTGTCTGCCCTCTAGGGTTAGAGGTGCAGAAGATACATGCATGCCCTAATGATTGCATCCTCTACCGCGGTAAGTACGAGGATTTGAATGCTTGCCCGGTATGTGGTGCATTGCGCTATAAGATCAGCCGCGATGACCCTGGTGATGTCGAGGGCCAGCGCCCCAGGAAGAAGATTCCTGCCAAGGTGATGTGGTATGCTCCTATAATACCACGGTTGAAACGTTTTTTCCAAAACAAAGAGCATGCCAAGGCGATGCGATGGCACAAAGAAGACCGTAAGAAAGACGGAAAGTTGAGAGTACCCGCTGACGGGTCGCAGTGGAGAAAAATCGTAAGAAAGTACGGGAAGGAGTTTGCAGATGACGCAAGGAGCGTATGGTTTGGTCTAAGCGCAGATGGCATTAATCCTTTTGGGGAGCAGAGCAGCAACCATAGCACCTGGCCTGTGACTCTATATTTGTATAACCTTCCTCCTTGGTTGTGCATGAAGCGGAAGTTCATTATGATGCCAGTGCTCATCCAAGGCCCTAAGCAACCCGGCAACGACATTGATGTGTACCTAAGGCCATTAGTTGAAGAACTCTTACAACTGTGGAATGGAACAGGTGTACGTGCATGGGATGAGCACATGGGGGAAGAATTTGACCTAAAGGCGTTGCTGTTCGTGACCATCAATGATTGGCTTGCTCTCAGTAACCTTTCAGGACAGACAAACAAGGGATATCGCGCATGCACGCACTGTTTGGACGATACCGACAGTATATATTTGGCTAATAAGAATGTGTACCTGGGACATCGTCGATTTCTTCCGAGCAGGCATCCCGTAAGAAAGAAAGGCAAGCATTTCAAATGTGAGGCGGATCACCGGACGAAGCCTGGCCACCGTACTGGTGCTGATGTACATGATATGGTCAAGGATTTGAAGGTGGTCTTTGGAAAGGGTCCTGGTGGACAACCTGTTCCGAATGACGCTGACGGACGCGCACCCATGTGGAAGAAGAAATCTATATTTTGGGACCTGCCCTATTGGAAAGACCTCGAGGTCCGCTCCGCAATCGACGTGATGCACGTGACGAAGAATCTTTGTGTGACCCTGCTTGGCTTCTTGGGCGTGTATGGGAAGACAAAAGATACTCCTGAGGCACGGGAGGACCAGCAACGTATGCACGGAAAAGACGGCATACATCAGGGTCATGCAAGCTACGCTCTTACCAAAGAAGAGAAGGAAATCTTCTTTGAATGCCTGCTCAGTATTAAGGTACCGTCTGGCTTCTCCTCGAATATAAAGGGAATAATAAACATGGCAGAGAAAAAGTTCCAGAACCTAAAGTCTCATGACTGCCACGTGATTATGACGCAACTGCTTCCGGTTGCATTGAGGGGGCTTCTACCGGAAAATGTTCGATTAGCCATTGTAAAGCTATGTGCATTTCTCAATGCAATCTCTCAGAAGGTAATCGATCCAGAAATCATACCAAGGTTACAGAATGATTTGGTGCAATGTCTTGTCAGTTTCGAGTTGGTGTTCCCACCATCCTTCTTCAACATCATGACGCACGTCCTAATTCACCTATGCGAAGAGATTAACGTTTTGGGTCCTGTATTTCTACACAATATGTTACCCTTTGAGAGGTTCATGGGAGTCTTAAAGAAATATGTTCATAACCGTGCTAGGCCAGAAGGAAGCATCTCCAAGGGCCGTCAAAATGAGGAGGTCATTGAGTTTTGTATTGACTTTATTCCTGACCTTAAGCCGATTGGTGTTCCTGAATCGCGGCATAAGGGCAGACTGGATGGAAAAGGCACGCTAGGAGGGGAACAAATAATATGTATGGACGGACATTCTCTCACTGAAGCACACTACACAGTTCTACAGAATTCCGCCTTGGTGGCTCCGTATATGGATGAACACAAGAATTTGCTACGCTCCAAACACCCGGAGCGGTCTGATGACTGGATTACACGTGAACAAAACATGAGTTTCGCCAGCTGGTTGCAAGCACGTACCATGCATGACACCTCTATTGAAGATGACCTGTACTTGCTGTCCCAGTTACCATCCTTCAAATATAATGACTTTCAAAGGGTACCAGATAAATGGTAATACATTTTACACGATCGCCCAAGATAAGAAGAGCACCAACCAAAACAGTGGTGTCCGCTTTGATGTAGAAACCAAGACGGGAAAGGAAACATATTATGGTTATATACAGGACATATGGGAACTTGACTATCGACGTGGTTTGAAGGTCCCTTTGTTTCGGTGCAAATGGGTCAATATGACACGAGGCGGGGTAACGGAAGACCCGCAGTACGGAATGACAACAGTGGATCTCAACAATCTTGCGTATGCAGACGAACCATTCGTACTAGCCAATGATGTGGCACAGGTTTTCTATGTGAAGGGCATGTCTACCAAGCCAAGAAAAAGAAAAGATAAGGAAGCGAATACATCGTACGATGAGCCAAAGCGGCACATAGTTCTTTCTGGGAAGAGAAACATCGTGGGAGTGGATGACAAGACAGACAAGTCAGAAGATTATGAAAAGTTTGATGAAATTGCTCCATTCACAGTGAATATTGACCCGAGCATCCCGTAAAATGATGAAGATTTTCCATGGCTACGACGCAAAGGGACACACGCGAAGAAAAAGTTTCACACCCAAAGATCTGGGATGTGATCGGCTTAACTATCATCACTTTCTTCTGTGTTTCACACCCAGGAGGGATCTCTGTAATAGTTAGGGTAGCTAGTTATGTGTTTTGGCATTTGAAACGCGAAGAAATTTTATGTGCAAGCAAATTCTTTCATCTATTTACTGATTTTTTCAGCTAAATGACCCTGAAATTGAAAAGCATTTCAAATGAACTCAGAAAAGGTTGAAAGTTGGCATGGTATCATAATTTCACCCACATAGCATGTGCAAAAAAGTAGAGAGGGTTACCGCAAAAACTGGATGCATTTCGTGTACAAAATGGACAATCTGTTTCGAAGTATCAGGGTTTCGGACAAAAACTCATCCGTTACAAAGGCATTTCATTTTTTGAATAACCTAAGCATTACCAAATTGAATATAATGATAAAACACACTAATATTAAACATAAGAAAAAAGAATCACTGAAAAATCTATTTTCAAAGTTAAGTTATTCACAAAAATAAATAAAGCAAAAAAATAAGAAAAAAAGCCCACCTACTGGGCCACAGCGGCCTGCATATGACTAGAAACCCAAATTCAAGTTGGGCCAGGATGCAGGCCCGCTAGCCCAGTAGGCCCAACAGGGCATCGTAGAAGAGGTAGGCCCAGAAGGCCTGCTTAAGAGAGGAGCTCGAGACAGCAGCGACGGCGGGGCTTATAAGCAGGTGCGAGTGCCCCTCGGCTAGCGAGGTGGGACTAAACTTTTGTGCCCCTCGCCTGGCAGCGCACACCCTTTAGTACCGGTTCGTGGCACCAACCGGTACTAAAGGGGGGGCCTTTAGACGGTTGGAGCCACCAACCGGTACTAAAGGGGGTCGCTTCCCGCCGCTTGGCCTGGCCAAAACAGGCCTTTAGTACCGGTTCGTGGCTCCAACCTTTACTAAAGGTGTGTTCTATATAAGAAAACCCTTCAAAAAATTTCATCAGTTTCGTTCTCCCTCTGCTTCTTCTCCTCTGCACACCGTCGCCCGCCGCCCCTGCCGTCTCCATATCCATCGTCGCCGCCCCCGTCGCCAGCCCCGTCGCCGCCCCGTCCCCGTCGTCGCCGCCCCGTCGTCCCGTCCCCGTCGTCCCGCGCGTCGTCACCGCTGCCCCGTCCCGGCCCGTCCCGCACGCGTCGTCACCGTCCCCGTCGTCGTCGCCGCCCCGGCCCATACATCCCCTTCCCCGTCGTCGCCGCGCCCGTCGCCGTCCCCGTCGCCGCGCGCCCCCCGTCGCCGCCACCCATCGCCTCTCGCCTCACCGGCCGGTGAGCGCGCACACACACACATACATTTTGTTAGAATTGTTAGACATTTTTCTGTTTTTTAGAAATATTTAGAAATGTTAGAATTGTTAGAATAGTTAGAAATGTTAGAATTGTTAGAAATTTTTCTGTTTTTTAGTTATAGAAATAGTTATAAAAAAGTTAGAATTGTTAGAAATTTTTCTGTTTTTTAGTTATAGACATAGTTATAAAAAAGTTAGAAATTTTTCTTTTTTTTAGTTATAGAAATATTAGAAATGTTATAGAAATGTTAGTTATATATAGCATTGTTAGAAATGTTATAGAAATGTTAGAAATTTTAGTTATCAAAATCCAATCATTAAAAAATGTTACTTTTTGCGGGCATATAGCTAGTATTTGTTGTCGACGATGCCCGGCCCGCATCCTCGCCGTCGACACGTCCGCGACGACGTCCAGCTGACCCATGTCCGGGACTGGGCTCCGCCGGGCTGGCACTGGGAGGTGCTGCCTGGAGGGGCGCGCCGCTTGATGAGGAACCCGGCCTCGGGTCCCGTCGTCGACCCTGATCTCGTTTGGTGGCGTTCGCGTGGGCCAGTTTCGGTGCGGAGGGAGCCTGCCCCGCCGGAGGTGGTACATCGTCGTGTCAGGGAGGAGGACGAGCACGTCCATCGCTACATGGTTGCGTTAGAGGGCGGCAGGTTCTCCAATACCTGGCAGTTTCTACAGGGATCTCACTTCAGCTATGATCCTGTGAGGGTTCCTTCTCTTTGGGTGTCCACCGCCCGCGCCGCAGGAACCGCGAGTGTCCTAGATTCTTCTGTAGTATTCGATCTTTAATTAGCTACCTAGCCAGTGATGTACTATTCAATATTATATATTATTCGAGACGATGTATTCGAGATCAAATCTATTATTCAAGACGATGTATTCGAGATTATATCCATTATTCGAGACGATGTATTCGAGATTATATCTATTATTCGAGATTATACTAAATTGTTTTATATTTCTTTTGGCATAGTTAAATAAAAGCTATGGCGGACAATACCGACATAGAGAGAGAACAGACCATGTTCGATATGATACGCGGGCCAGATGATGATCAGAATGAAGAAGATTTTGACGGCTCCGAATTTCTAAACAACACCGGAGAGGGTGATATGATATTCGATCGCGACGACCGAATTGATGAAGTCATGAACTACGATTATGACGATGACGAAGAACATGTTGATCCTGAAACAACAAACACCGGCGAGGTATATATATTTATATAAGCAGGAATCTGGTGATCATCGCATGTTTTAAATGAGTTGAAGATATATTAACGAATCGATCTTTCTTCCTTCAGCCATCCGGATCGAGCAAATCTTCAGGCAAAAGGACGAAACGAGGCCCGAACAAAAAGTTGAAGGAGGGCGTAAAGTACAATATCGAGGCATTCAGACCTAATGGCGAACCATTAGCGCCTAAGAAGATTGCGGACAAGTTCGTTCGTCAGTGCGGAGTTCTTGTGAAGGACCAACTCCGATCTCCCTTCAAGAATGGAGAAAGCCAGCAAAGCCACGTCCAGATGTTACTTTTGTCGACGAGAATCAAATAAATCTGCTTTGGGATACTCTCATGGAACATTTCACCCTACCAGATCATTTCACAGAAGAAGATGTGCAGAATGTCAAGGACGCTGCTTTTAGGAAGATGGCGGTTGCATTCAAGAACCACAAGAGAACGACGTGGGAGAAGTACGTCAAGGGAGGAAGGAAGACTCCAGTATTCGAGGGGATACTAGAGAATCAAAGTGCTCATTGGGACGATTTCGTGAAATTCAAGGATTCAGAATTAGCTAAGGAATGGTCGAGAATAAACAAGCAGAATGCCGAAAAAAAGGATAAGTTCCATAAGCTGGGGCCAGGTGGCTATGCGCTGGCAATGCCTAAGTGGGATAAGTCTGAGAAAGAGATGGAGGATGCAGGTGTCACTCCGGTTACTAAGAGCTGGCCCCCCAGGTGCAGGACTTGGTTCTATGAGTATGGGGGGGAGTTGGACCCGAAGACAGGCAATGTTTCGACGAAGGCATGTCTGAACGGAGCCGACGATGCGATACTTGTTGCAATAGAAGAGGCTCGATCGGGGGTGTTCCAGCCCAACAGAGAGAACGACGAGCTTACGCGTGCCCTGGGAAATCCTGAACACTCGGGAAGAACACGAGGCAAGGGCGCTATTCCGTGGTATGAGGGGTTTTCGGACTGGAACACTGACTACAGAACCCGTGCGAGAAAGAAGATTGCGGAGGAGAAGAAGAGGAAGATGGAGGAGGAGCAGAGGAAGCGGGACTATGAACGCCTTCAAGGCCTAGAAGCAAGTCAAGCAGAATTGGCAGTTAAATTCCAGCGGCAGCAGGAGCAGATCGACTCACTTAGCCTGCAAAGGGGGTCTCAGCAGCTGCAGCAGCTAGCGGATGAGCCAGCTGTAAGTGCATCTAGTGCCCCTTAGTGATTTTGGTGTATTGAAGACTTATATGTTAAGTATTTAATGCGTTTATGAGTGTACACAGGTCTATAAGTCTATGAGGAGTTTGATATTTACAGTGAAAGTCGACCCCTAAAAATTAAGTTCTTCAACTGAAGACTTTGATATTTTGAAGACTTTCTGAAGACTTTGAAAGTGAAGAAATTGGTGTGACCTTGAAGACTTGGTATTCATTCGAGGAACATGAAGCGTGAAGATGTTTGTTTTCGTAGTTTCATTTTCTCTTTCTTGAGTCATAGGAAACACCGTACTGTTAAAGGGGGTCGAGGAAATACTAAGGAGAAAATTTCCATGTGATGCTCAACTCAAATCCTACACCTACCAATCCCTTCGAGTGAAGCCATTGGAAATCTCATACAGTTCAGTCAATTTCTTCAGTGACAGAGACGCAGTTCTTCTGGTCACTGAGGACTTTGCTCTGACTGAGGAGATAGGAATTCGCCAGTGCGAATTACCTACAAAGTGAGGAACATGATAGCCCTGAGGAATTTGTACTCCAAATTTCCGACCGTTGCTGTGCTACGCGCCAGCTGTCCTAAAATATCTTGTCCACCTAACGGTCATATCATTGAAGGGCATTTATGTCTTATCATGTCGGGCTGCTCCCTAGGCTATAAATAGCCGCCCCCCACAACCACTAGCTGGTTGGCTGCTCCGCGAGAACTTGACACTTGTCATTTGAGAGCAACCCATCCTCCGAGGACTTTGAGCGAAAATCATCAAGTGAGGAAAATCCAAAACCCAAACCCAAAACACCTACAAACCCAAAGTGATTGAGCATCACTGAAGAGATTAATCCTGCGTGGATCCGACGCTTGTTACCTTTGAAGACTGTGCTTCTTCCATACGGTTAGGCGTCATGGTCTAGAGCATCCAAGAGGAATTGTGGATCGCCGAGTGACCTAGTCTGTGAAGGTTTGGAAGTCACTTGAAGACTTACCACGAGTGATTGGGCGAGGACTGTGTGTCCTTAGCTCAAGGAGAATACGGTGAGGACTGTGTGTCCGGGACTAGGTGTCCTCGAGTTTAAATACTCAGCCGCTCCAACCAGATGTACAACTGAGACAGCAGTTGGAACTGGTCTACCAAATCATTGTCTTCACCAACCATACTGGTTCTATTTCCTCAACACTTTCATTTCCTCATTACTATGTTGTCTGTTTGTTCATATCTGTGCTTGAAGACTTTGACTGAAGACTTTCACAATTTCCTCAGTTCAATTTCTTCAGTCCATGTTGTCTTCATCTAGAGTTATCCTGTGCTTACACTTTCTGTACTCTGTATTTGTCTTCATTTCATCATGAGGACCATGCATGTAACTTGCTATGTTTACTTCTAAGTACATATTCCGCTGCTAGTATTTCTTCGCTAAGGAATTTCCTCATGAGCTAATTCCTCAGTGAAGAATTTCATAAAAATCGCCTATTCACCCCCCTCTAGTCGATATAACGCAATTTCAATTGGTATCAGAGCCAGGTTCTCCCTTGTTCTGTGTGATTTTGGTTTAACCGCCTGGAGTTTTAGTTATGTCGACTGTAGGTATGATCAAGGTCTCTGTTGGGTGTCCTACCTTTGATGGGACGGACTACCCCTACTGGAAGAACAAGATGCGCATGCATCTTGAGGCAATTGATAACGATCTCTGGTATGTTGTGGAAAATGGTGTTCCCTCCATCTCACCCTCACTGAACGCTACCGATGTGAAGAGATTCAAGCAACTTGATTCCCAAGCGAAGAATATCATATGTGGCCATCTGAGTAAAGGACAGTATGGTAGAGTGAGTGCTTTGGAAAATGCTAAGCTTATCTGGGATAGGCTGTCCAAAGTCAATGAAGGAGTTTCAACTCAGCGTGATTCTCGAGTTGATGTTCTTCGAATTCTCTTCAACCGCTTCAAAAGACTCGACAATGAAAATGTTCAGCAAACCTTCGATCGCCTCACTGACATCTCAAATGAGCTTCAAGCACTTGGTGCCACTGACATCACCGACCATGAGGTGGTGAAGAAATTGCTGAGATCGCTTGATTCCTCATTTGACACTCTGGCACTGATGATTCAAGAGCGTGCTGATTACAAGTCACTTGACCCCGCTGATATCCTCGAGAGGCTTAACACTCATGAGTTCCAGCTTGCTGAAAAGAGAGATCTCTATGGTTCGAGCTACGGCGGATCACATGCACTGAAGGCCAAGGCAGTATCAGAATCCGAAGATGAATACTCTGGTAGCAGCCTTGGTGACCCTGAAGAACTGAGTCATGATCTAGCACTGCTTGTGAAGAAATTTCAGAAGTTCTCAAGACGTGGTCGCTTTGGAAAACCATCAAGGAGCAGTGATTCCTCATCCAGTGACTACAAGAAGAGTCTTTGTCACAAATGCAAGAAACCAGGACACTACATTCAAGATTGTCCTCAGTGGGAAAAGGAATCAAAGAAGAAGAAATACAAGGATTACAGTTCTGATGATGCGAAGAAAAGAAGAAGTCCTCAAAATCTTCATCGTCAAAATCCTCAAAATCTTCATCTCACAAAAAGATCAGCTCCAAGAAGGCTCGGGCATTCATTGGCAAGGAAATGGACTCTGAAGCTGAATCTGAGGAACAAGAGGAAGAAGAAGCGTCTGAGGATTCTGAATCTGGTGTGGCAAGCTTAGCCCTTGCTACTGCAAGTCTATCTTCAACACTGAAGAAAGTGATCTCTCCAGCAAGGCTGATGAAGGCAGTGATGACTATGCTCCCACCTATTGCTTCATGGCAAAGGGTGCTAAGGTACTCAAATACGCCTCCTCTAAGTCTAGTGAGGATGAATCTGATGAAAATCTTAAGCCTAGCTACTCTAAACTTGCTAAGATTGCTGTGCAACAACAAAAGGCTTTTGAAAAGGTTCAAAACATGCTAGACAAAAGTGATGATATGTTGGGTGAAGAAATGGATCGCACTAAGTCTTAACTGAACATCTTCAGAGACTTCAGACCAGGTTTGACAACCTTCAAAGTCATCATAACACTCTCTTATCTGATCATGAGAAGCTTTCTTATGAATATCTTCAAAAGAAGCAAGATCTTGAGAAGCTAAGAGAAAGTTATGAAGATCTTTAGAAGGAGCGTGATTCATTACTTGCTCAACAAATCAGCGCTGCTCAGGAAGAATTTATTCCTCCATGTTTAAAATGCATTGAACGAGAATCTGCTAATTCTTCACCTGAATGTTCAAATGCTTCAAATGTTACAAATTCTTCACCTGTCTCTGCTATCACTAATTCCTCATCTGAGGACATTGCTAGTATTACTGACGATGCAGGACTGAAGTAATTGTACATGACAGGCATGTACAAAAGCCTCAAAGGGCATCAGACTCTTTGTGATGTGCTTCAAAAGCAGATCCTCAACAGGAACCCTAGGAAAGAGGGTATTGCCTTTGAGAGGAAACTCAATGCTGATGGTACCCCAAAACCACATGGGTTGCTGCAAAGGGACCTCCAGTTGATCCATCTAATTTATCTCGCTATACATGTGAATCTTCTCATTCTTCTGATGAGTCAATTGACTCCAACTATAAATTGTTCAAAAATCAGAATGGTGAAGTATTTGCTAGATATGTTCTCACTAACTGCAGGAACAGTTCCCCTATGAAGAAAATCTGGGTTCCCAAAAGTTGCCTAGAAAGTCTTCAGGTGAATGTCCTCATGACACCACCTGTGAAGAAAAGGAACCCCAGATCAAATTCCTCATATGGACCAAATTCTTCTGTCACATCCCTAGTTCTGGTGATGCTTAGTGCTTGCATTAGAGTGTTGCATCATGTTTAAATTCTATTAAATTTGAAATGGGGAATGTTTCAAACCCTAGCACTAAAGCAAATTCAAATAGATGCAAATTAAAAATGGAATTTCAACTAACCCAAAATGCTTTTCAAAAAATGTTCATGGCCTTTGGAAAATGTTGCAAACAACAACCAGAGGTGATGCACATTTTTGCTATACATTTTGGATTTTTGAATGAACCCATATGTATTTGAATTGGAGCTGTTTAAAATAATATAAATATTTTGAAGGCTCCAAAAATGTTGGAAATTGGTGAGGGCCTTTGGTATATTATAACCAGTGGCCACAAGGAATCTCAACATTTTTATAATTGTGCTAGTATTTATTTTAAGTCAAACAAATGTCAGAAAATTAGAAAAGAAAACAAAAGGGGAAAAACCCTTACCTGGCGCTTACCTCCCTGTGCAGCCCGTTCCTGTGCTGCCCAGCTGGGCCAGCCCACCCGCGCCGTCGCCCTCCTGGCGCCAGTCGGCCAGGCGTGTGGCCGGCGCGCGCGCACGGCCGTGCCGCCACGCCACCTGCCTGCCTGGCTCCCCCTCGTCGCCTGGATGCCCTGCGCGTCGCCACGACGCCCCGCACCGCTCCCGCTCTCTCCCTCGCGCCCCTCTCCCTCCTCTGCTCTCTCTCCCACGACCGACCCCGAGCGCCCGAGACCGCCGATGAGCTTCCCCGCGGCCACAGCCACCGCCAGACCCCCCGACGCCTCCCAAAGCTCCGCCTCGACCCCTATTTCTTCCACCTCGAGCCACGCCACCGGAGGAGCACTGCATCGCCGTCGCCATCGTCTTCTTCAACCTCAGGTCACCGAGATCGCCGGCGACCTCCTGCCGTCACCAGTCCCTCCCCGAGCTCCCCGTGGCCACCATCGCAACCACTGTGAGCTCACGGACCTATTCCCCCTCCTTTTCTACTCGCGTTCTTGCTCGAGCTTCGTTCCCCACCTCCGCCGAGGCTCGCCGCCGCCATGGTCAACGAGCTCCACGCTCCTGAGCTCGGCTGCTCGCCCGAGCATCACCAGCATGCTCGCCGCGCTCCTGCGAACCCGAAACACCCACGGGTTCGCCCTGCCATGAACCGTAGCCCTTTTTTTACCTCCCCGCCCGAACTCCGGCGCCGCCGCAAGCTCTGCTCCGGCGAGCTTCGGCCACCCTGCGCCCTGCTACTGCCTCTGCTCGATGCGGCCGAGCGAGGGCTTCTTCCCGGTGTCCCCAGTGCGCCAAACGGTGACCCGTACGAGAAACCCGAGCAACTCCGGTGAAACCCCGCCGCGTATTTGGTCGCCGCCGGCCAAGCTCCGGCGAGCTGACGTGGCGCTGACTTAATTAGTGCTAATGACCCAGCTAACTAACCATCTCTCACACTGACAGCAGGGCCCCACCTGCTAGTTAAATTTAGATTAGTTTCTGTTTAGTTTTAATTAATCTTAGTGGCCCCACGCGTCAGCGTTGACCATGCTGACGTGGCCATTGACTGGGTCCACATGTCAGTGACTCTAACTGGCACTGAGGCACTGACTGTTGGGTCCCACGTGTCTGGTTTGACCCTGGTCAATCCTGTTGACCTGCTGACGTCACTGTTGACCCTGCTGACGCAATAACTCATATTCTGGATTTATTCTTATTCAGGAAATTCCAGAAAATAGTACTAACTTCTAAAATTCATAGAAATTCAACCGTAACTCCAAATGCAAAGTTTTATATATGAAAAATGATCAGAAAAATCCAATCTATCCATCTGTACCATTTTAATGCATGTTAGAACACTTTAACCTTGCTGTTTAGGTGAAACAAGGTAAAGCACTAATATGACCTCTTAAAATGGGTTTGCATTTGAATCTTTGGTTCAAATGGACTCATCTCAATCTGTTCTAACTTGCATTAGCCAAAACACAATCATATTGCCATGTCATAGCATGCATCATATTGTGCATTGCATTGATTGTATTTCTTTCTGTGTTGCCGGTATTGTCCCCTCTCGATAGACGATGTTCCGACGATGAGTTCGATGACACCGATGAAGAACTATATTATCTTCAGAAGTGCCAGGCAAGCAAAACCCCCTTGTTCATTCCGATACAATCCCACTCTCTCGCTCCTGCTCTCTTTTACTGCATTAGGACAACAACGAATCATCTGTTACTTGCTGCGGTAGTTGAACCCCTTTATCCTCTGCATGACCTGTCATTGCCACAGTAAATAGATGAAACCCACTAGCATGAGTAGGAGTTGTTTGAGCCCTGATGTGCCTACTCATTCATGCTTGTTTGTCATGCCTGCTACTGCTTAGAGTTGAGTCGGGTCTGATTCATCGGGAATGAATTGGAATGTGGTGAACATGTCCTACTGTTGGGAGCTAAGTGTGTGAACACGATTTGGTAAAGGTAGCGGTGAGAGGCCATGTAGGAGTACATGGTGGGTTGTCTCATTGCAGCCGTCCTCAGGAACTGAGTTCTGTGTTTGTGATCCATGAACAGTTACTACCACACATTGGGTTCCGGTAACTCGACCCCTCTCGACTTATTAATCAACATGATCTCTGTCCAGGAGTTGCAACTAGTTTCTGGTGTTTGTAGGTAGTGTTAGTAGTCTACCAAGTGGCACCCGGTACAGGTGGGCTTGGGACAGACTAGGCACCGTGGCCGGGTAAACCAAGCGCCGCCCGTTTGGTGGGCTTGGAACCCTGTACACATCGTTTGGGGCCGTGAGCGACACCCCGGCCGGATCTCCTTGCGGATGGAACCCGAATAGGCGATAAACCTGGACGAGAGACTTGTGTGGTTAGTCAGGTCGTGGCCGACTCCCTCGCCCGGCTTCCGCTTGAAGGTTGCCGAGGTACATGACGTGTACAGGGCGATAAGTGGCGAGAGCGTGTGTGAAGAAGTACACCCCTGCAGGGTTATCATTATCTATTCGAATAGCCGGATTCCTCGGATATGGAAACTTGGACCCCATGCATAGTTCATAGACAAGTGAAAGTGGATACTCTAAAATGCGCAAGATAAGCGTGAGTGCTATGGATGGTGTTCTCGTAGGGAGACGGGAGCAGATCCATAGTGGTGTATTGGATGGTGAATATGTGGACTCGTGTGCGCCACCTCAAAGAGTTACTTGCAGTCGTAGTTCAGGATAGCCACCGAGTCAAAGCTGGCTTGCTGCAGTCAAACTCCACCACCCCCTTTATTGATACTGATGCATATGTAGTTAGTTCTGATGTAAGTCTTGCTGAGTACAATTGTACTCACGTTTGCCTATTTTACGTTTTTGCAGAGATACTTCAGTCTCGCTAGTAGTACCGCTTGGACTTCGACGTTTAGTTTGTTACCTCAGCTACGATCTTGTGCCCTCGGCAGGATCTAGTAGATAGTCAGGCTTCTCAGCCTTTTTCATTTGTAGATGTCTGTACTCAGACATGTTAAGCTTCCGCTTGTGTTTTGATTTGTATGCTCTGAATGTTGGGTCATGAGACCCATGTTTGTAATATCTCGCTCCTCGGAGCCTAATGAATAAATACTTGAGTCGTAGAGTCTTGTTGTGATGCCATGTTGTATTTACCCATATCGAGCATATTGTGTGTATGATTGAAATGCTTGGTATGTGTGGGATCCGACAATCTAGTTGTTTATCCTTGGCAGCCTCTCTTATGGGGAAATGTAGTCTAGTGCTTCCTTGAGCCATAGTAGTCCGCTTCAGCCCGGTTCACCGGAGTCCTGCTAGCCCAGCACTACTGCTCAGGACACTTGACTGGCCGGCATGTGTTTCACTTCGTTCCTGTGTCTGTCCCTTCGGGGAAATGTCACGTGGTGACATCCGGAGTCCTGCCTAGCCTGCTACAGCCCGGGTTACCGGAGTCCTGTTAGCCCAGTGCTACAGCCCGGATTCACACGCTGTTGACCGACATGCTCGAGGTTGATTCATGTATGCCTGTCCCCATGGGTTAGTGCCGCTTTGGGTTCACGACTAGCCATGTCGGCCCGGGTTCTCTGTCATATGGATGCTAGCGACACTATCATATACGTGAGCCAAAAGGCGCAAACGGTCCCGGGCCAGGTAAGGTGGCACCCATGGGAGTACCGTGCGTGAGGCCGCAAGGTGATATGATGTGTTACACGCTGGATCGATGTGGCTTAGGATCGGGGTCCTGACAGCGTTGGTATCAGAGCCTGACTGCCTGTAGGATTACCAAGCCAAACTGGTCGAAGTTGAGTCTAGAAATGCTTTAGTTATATAAGGGAATTGATTGTGGAAGGGAACGTAAGGCTCTTTTTACTCCTTATACCTCATGGCCTTCTGATCTGAGTCATCCTCTTCTCTTCTACGGGGATTAAGAACTAGGCCTTCTCATCTATCTCTCAGGATGACGTGTTACTAAACCGTAGTTGCCTAGGATTGCTGAGTTCAAGCCTCAGTTCGGTTCCTACTACTTCCATGTGTTCTTAGTTGATCTCAGAACATTGATATTGTGATGTTGAGTGGTTATGCCCCCATTTTGCAGGATGTCTTAAATCATTTTGAGCATTTACAGCCGTTATGCTGTCCGAGTCATCCCAGGTTTCTAAATAGTCTGATGCAGTTGCAAATCCCTTCTCTCTGTTTCTAATGTTCATTTGGGTCAGAATAAGCACACTAATCGGTCTGTTGAGGTACTCCGTTGCCTTGACGTATATGTTGGAGCAACTACTGTGACCCTAGGTGTCTTATGAAACCATCTAGTAATCTGTCCATGTTTTGTGTTTCCAGTGTATTGAATCTGACCACCATTCTCGAAAGCATCCCGTGATGCCACTTAGTAGTAGGCATTCTATTCCTGGGTTTTGAACCCGAGGTTCACCCTACTTCATGTTGTTAGTATTTGCTAGTTCCCTTAAGATATTAGTAACCTTGGCATTAGTCCTCGGGGTCCGTGGTATTTCCTTCTTCCAGATACCATGAACCATTAAGGCAGAAGTTCTTTGAACCAAAAGATCACAACCAGGGTGCTCTTGAGGAGTACTCCATTCATATTGTGACTCTGCCAGTTCTATCATTCTGCATGGGTTATCCGGAAGAAAATTTGTTGAACTCGTTTGACATACTAATCTATGCATCCACAACTCAGAAAAGATATATGTCCCTTTGAGTTGTCCCTCCTTAGTTGTGTTCTGGCCCTCGTCTATCAATTGATAGTCAGGAGTGGTCGTGCATTCGTGTTCATCGATCCTAGTATTCTTGTGGTTCGTCAAGCCATTCTGTTCTGGAATGACTAGGAGAAACAAACTCCAGTACCTCATCCATATCTAGGATTGGGTCAAAGCAATTGTACTTCGCAGATCAAAATGCCAATCCAGCTTTTGTTCTGTTCTACCTCGGAGTATTACCCCCTTTATGTCAGGATGATCATGAGAATTGCACCATCTCTCATGAATTTTTGACGCAGTAATACTCCTTGCCATCATTGTTCATTCCTCGGTTTCGTGTTGTTGCAACCGGAATGCCGACAAGTGATTCGTGATGTGTGAAATCAATACTCTGAGCAACTCGTTGCTTTGTAGTAAATGGACAATATTCTCATTCTTAGCGTGTTGGTTACTGAATCATCATTCTAAGATTAATTGTGCTACCTAGTCCTTATTTCTGGTGCACTCCTTGATCAATGAGTGAGGATTAGTCAAACCCTTGCTCTTTTGATCATATCGTCTTGCCCTGAAAAGCAAGGTTGTTCTCGAGCTTAGTAACATACCGGTGGTTCGTGATATTCTGAATATCTTCTCGGAAGTATCACCAGGTTGTCACCTGACCGTTATGTTGAGTTCGCGATCAAGTTGGTTTTCCTCCAAACCACACCTTCTCCAAGAATCTGTGTTGGATACCCCTGAGCTAGTTGGTTGAGCTAAACAACAACTTGGAGAGTTGGAAGATAAAAGCCTGCCCGACGTAGCTCATGTTAAGGGATATCTTTGTGTGTGTGTGTGTGTGTGTTGAAGAAAGATGATATTTTCACCATTTGGTCCTCGTGATCAGTTGTTGGATCTATTACCTTGCCAAAACTTTGACTTGAGTATGGGCTATTGTCAAGTCAAATCAGAACCAACGATGTTCGTAATGTTGTCTTACCCGTGGTTGATCCCTCGAGCATACACCATTATATCTTTTGGTCTGACCAATGCTATCACCGTGTTCACATGATGGTGGAAGTCCAGTGATATGGGAATTCCGATGAGTTGTTGTTGAGCCCATTAGCAGCATTTTGTCTCCCCCATGATTCATGTTGAACATTATACTAGTATTGGAAACTTTGTAAGCAATGCCTTCGTGTTCCGTTCATGAAGCTTATGCTTGGATGGAAGAAGTGACTTCCTCGAATTCACGTGCATTAAGTGTAAGTTGCCGCCGTGAGTTCGAGAAAGATTGTTTTTGCTTCCTTCGGAATCATCCCAAGTCAGTCACGCATGTGCGGAGTATTCTATGGTTTGGTAGACTGATCATCTCCATTCCATATGTATCCCTAGCACACCAAGCCACTAACTGATTTGTTCAAGGAGAAGAAGTTCCTTTGTAAGAGCTAATCATATGACTTATGCAAGGACTTCGTTATCCGCGATGATGGTTCCCCACCTGAAATCGGTAGTGTTTTATTGTAAGACTACTATGTGGTCATGCTTGTCTGGGACAGTGTGCTCACATGTTGTAGCAAAACCTGCTCGTGTTTTGCAGCTTGCTATCGTAGTTCATTCCCTGAGAATCTTGCGACATCATCTCGTCGATTTGTGCTGCAAACTTTCTTCTCCAGGCATGATGTCTGAAGTATCCTGTTTCTAACCAGATCTGAATCTCAGGCAGATATGATGGCTGGAACTTCTCCAAGATCTATGATGTAGGTCCCGACAAGGTTGATGATCTGGCCGACACCACCTAGCCGGAAGATCTATCATTGTAGTATCTTGACTAAACTATTTAACCATATTCTCCATGAGGATCTCGCGCGACTTGTTATAGAAGATTTTCCTTAGGTATCCTTGTGCTCTCAGTGTCTTCGATGATTCCATAACCATTGAAATATTGGAAACACTCTCAACTGTTGAGTTTTCCCCAGTTACCAGAATCATTCCCAGCATTTGCATTTTGTTCCCAGCTTGCACCTCAATAGTTGTTGTCCAGGATCATATTCAAAAGTGAACTTGTCATGGGTCCCATCCATTTCCGGTGATAAGCAAAAATCATCTATTGCATTGTCTTCAACAAGGTAGTCCACATCTTTCGTTCTAGTACAAGTATGTCACCTTCCCTAAGGTGCCCCGTTTTGGAATCATGGCAATCAACTCCTCGCTACCTTGAAAACTATGCACCATCCTACTTAAGCGTGGGAGTGTTTCCTACCAAATTGAATTTTCATCATTTGTTCTCTCCATCCCTTTTGATGTGTGTTTGTCTCTTAGATCAAGAGATGGTTCATCATCTCATTCCATGAGTTGATCGTGTATCGCTTGATTTTCGAGAAGATCGTTTCCTATAGAGTTTCCTTTTGTCGTCATCATGTTGTATGAAGATCTCGAAAGCAAGGACGTCAAGATCAATATGATTCAATGAAGCTACTTCTTCGAGAAGGGCAGTTGGATCGAGGAGACCGTGATAGTTGTGACCTCCTTTCTTCTAACCTCACGACTTGAATCTCGGGGCGAGATTCTTGTTTAGTGGGGGTGAGTTGTCACATCCCTAGTTCTGGTGATGCTTAGTGCTTGCATTAGAGTGTTGCATCATGTTTAAATTCTATTAAATTTGAAATGGGGAATGTTTCAAACCCTAGCACTAAAGCAAATTCAAATAGATGCAAATTAAAAATGGAATTTCAACTAACCCAAAATGCTTTTCAAAAAATGTTCATGGCCTTTGGAAAATGTTGCAAACAACAACCAGAGGTGATGCACATTTTTGCTATACATTTTGGATTTTTGAATGAACCCATATGTATTTGAATCGGAGCTGTTTAAAATAATATAAATATTTTGAAGGCTCCAAAAATGTTGGAAATTGGTGAGGGCCTTTGGTATATTATAACCAGTGGCCACAAGGAATCTCAACATTTTTATAATTGTGCTAGTATTTATTTTAAGTCAAACAAATGTCAGAAAATTAGAAAAGAAAACAAAAGGGGAAAAACCCTTACCTGGCGCTTACCTCCCTGTGCAGCCCGTTCCTGTGCTGCCCAGCTGGGCCAGCCCACCCGCGCCGTCGTCCTCCTGGCGCCAGTCGGCTAGGCGTGTGGCCGGCGCGCGCGCACGGCCGTGCCGCCACGCCACCTGCCTGCCTGGCTCCCCCTCGTCGCCTGGATGCCCTGCGCGTCGCCACGACGCCCCGCACCGCTCCCACTCTCTCCCTCGCGCCCCTCTCCCTCCTCTGCTCTCTCTCCCACGACCGACCCCGAGCGCCCGAGACCGCCGATGAGCTTCCCCGCGGCCACAGCCACCGCCAGACCCCCCGACGCCTCCCAAAGCTCCGCCTCGACCCCTATTTCTTCCACCCCGAGCCACGCCGCCGGAGGAGCACTGCATCGCCGTCGCCATCGTCTTCTTCAACCTCGGGTCACCGAGATCGCCGGCGACCTCCTGCCGTCACCAGTCCCTCCCCGAGCTCCCCGTGGCCACCGTCGCAACCACTGTGAGCTCACGGACCTATTCCCCCTCCTTTTCTACTCGCGTTCTTGCTCGAGCTTCGTTCCCCACCTCCGCCGAGGCTCGCCGCCGCCATGGTCAACGAGCTCCACGCTCCTGAGCTCGGCTGCTCGCCCGAGCATCACCAGCGTGCTCGCCGCGCTCCTGCGAACCCGAAACACCCACGGGTTCGCCCTGCCATGAACCGTAGCCCTTTTTTTACCTCCCCGCCCGAACTCCGGCGCCGCCGCAAGCTCTGCTCCGGCGAGCTTCGGCCACCCTGCGCCCTGCTGCTGCCTCTGCTCGATGCGGCCGAGCGAGGGCTTCTTCCTGGTGTCCCCAGTGCGCCAAACGGTGACCCGTACGAGAAACCCGAGCAACTCCGGTGAAACCCCGCCGCGTATTTGGTCGCCGCCGGCCAAGCTCCGGCGAGCTGACGTGGCGCTGACTTAATTAGTGCTAATGACCCAGCTAACTAACCCTCTCTCACACTGACAGCAGGGCCCCACCTGCTAGTTAAATTTAGATTAGTTTCTGTTTAGTTTTAATTAATCTTAGTGGCCCCACGCGTCAGCGTTGACCATGCTGACGTGGCCATTGACTGGGTCCACATGTCAGTGACTCTAACTGGCACTGAGGCACTGACTGTTGGGTCCCACGTGTCTGGTTTGACCCTGGTCAATCCTGTTGACCTGCTGACGTCACTGTTGACCCTGCTGACGCAATAACTCATATTCTGGATTTATTCTTATTCAGGAAATTCCAGAAAATAGTACTAACTTCTAAAATTCATAGAAATTAAACCGTAACTCCAAATGCAAAGTTTTATATATGAAAAATGATCAGAAAAATCCAATCTATCCATCTGTACCATTTTCATGCATGTTAGAACACTTTAACCTTGCTGTTTAGGTGAAACAAGGTAAAGCACTAATATGACCTCTTAAAATGGGTTTGCATTTGAATCTTTGGTTCAAATGGACTCATCTCAATCTGTTCTAACTTGCATTAGCCAAAACACAATCATATTGCCATGTCATAGCATGCATCATATTGTGCATTGCATTGATTGTATTTCTTTCTGTGTTGCCGGTATTGTCCCCTCTCGATAGACGATGTTCCGACGAGGAGTTCGATGACACCGATGAAGAACTATATTATCTTCAGAAGTGCCAGGCAAGAAAAACCCCCTTGTTCATTCCGATACAATCCCACTCTCTCGCTCCTGCTCTCTTTTACTGCATTAGGACAACAACGAATCATCTGTTACTTGCTGCGGTAGTTGAACCCCTTTATCCTCTGCATGACCTGTCATTGCCACAGTAAATAGATGAAACCCACTAGCATGAGTAGGAGTTGTTTGAGCCCTGATGTGCCTACTCATTCATGCTTGTTTGTCATGCCTGCTACTGCTTAGAGTTGAGTCGGGTCTGATTCATCGGGAATGAATTGGAATGTGGTGAACATGTCCTACTGTTGGGAGCTAAGTGTGTGAACACGATTTGGTAAAGGTAGCGGTGAGAGGCCATGTAGGAGTACATGGTGGGTTGTCTCATTGCAGCCGTCCTCAGGAACTGAGTTCTGTGTTTGTGATCCATGAACAGTTACTACCACACATTGGGTTCCGGTAACTCGACCCCTCTCGACTTATTAATCAACATGATCTCTGTCCAGGAGTTGCAACTAGTTTCTGGTGTTTGTAGGTAGTGTTAGTAGTCTACCAAGTGGCACCCGGTACAGGTGGGCTTGGGACAGACTAGGCACCGTGGCCGGGTAAACCAAGCGCCGCCCGTTTGGTGGGCTTGGAACCTTGTACACATCGTTTGGGGCCGTGAGCGACACCCCGGCCGGATCTCCTTGCGGATGGAACCCGAATAGGCGATAAACCTGGACGAGAGACTTGTGTGGTTAGTCAGGTCGTGGCCGACTCCCTCGCCCGGCTTCCGCTTGAAGGTTGCCGAGGTACATGACGTGTACAGGGCGATAAGTGGCGAGAGCGTGTGTGAAGAAGTACACCCCTGCAGGGTTATCATTATCTATTCGAATAGCCGGATTCCTCGGATATGGAAACTTGGACCCCTTGCATAGTTCATAGACAAGTGAAAGTGGATACTCTAAAATGCGCAAGATAAGCGTGAGTGCTATGGATGGTGTTCTCGTAGGGAGACGGGAGCAGATCCATAGTGGTGTATTGGATGGTGAATATGTGGACTCGTGTGCGCCACCTCAAAGAGTTACTTGCAGTCGTAGTTCAGGATAGCCACCGAGTCAAAGCTGGCTTGCTGCAGTCAAACTCCACCACCCCCTTTATTGATACTGATGCATATGTAGTTAGTTCTGATGTAAGTCTTGCTGAGTACAATTGTACTCATGTTTGCCTATTTTACGTTTTTGCAGAGATACTTCAGTCTCGCTAGTAGTACCGCTTGGACTTCGACGTTTAGTTTGTTACCTCAGCTACGATCTTGTGCCCTCGGCAGGATCTAGTAGATAGTCAGGCTTCTCAGCCTTTTTCATTTGTAGATGTCTGTACTCAGACATGTTAAGCTTCCGCTTGTGTTTTGATTTGTATGCTCTGAATGTTGGGTCATGAGACCCATGTTTGTAATATCTCGCTCCTCGGAGCCTAATGAATAAATACTTGAGTCGTAGAGTCTTGTTGTGATGCCATGTTGTATTTACCCATATCGAGCATATTGTGTGTATGATTGAAATGCTTGGTATGTGTGGGATCCGACAATCTAGTTGTTTATCCTTGGCAGCCTCTCTTATGGGGAAATGTAGTCTAGTGCTTCCTTGAGCCATAGTAGTCCGCTTCAGCCCGGTTCACCGGAGTCCTGCTAGCCCAGCACTACTGCTCAGGACACTTGACTGGCCGGCATGTGTTTCACTTCGTTCCTGTGTCTGTCCCTTCGGGGAAATGTCACGTGGTGACATCCGGAGTCCTGCCTAGCCTGCTACAGCCCCGGTTACCAGAGTCCTGTTAGCCCAGTGCTACAGCCCGGATTCACACGCTGTTGACCGACATGCTCGAGGTTGATTCATGTATGCCTGTCCCCATGGGTTAGTGCCGCTTTGGGTTCACGACTAGCCATGTCGGCCCGGGTTCTCTGTCATATGGATGCTAGCGACACTATCATATACGTGAGCCAAAAGGCGCAAACGGTCCCGGGCCAGGTAAGGTGGCACCCGTGGGAGTACCGTGCGTGAGGCCGCAAGGTGATATGATGTGTTACACGCTGGATCGATGTGGCTTAGGATCGGGGTCCTGACATCTTCATATGGATCCAAGTCCTCATACAGACCAAGTTCCTCAAGGGGATCAAATTCCTCACATGGATCAAAGTCCTCATATGAACATCATCGTGCTAACAACTCTGTTTCGCAGGGAAGAGCCAAGGGCTATGAATATGAGCATTATTCTTCAAATTATTATGTTCATAAGTCCTCAAAGAATTTCTCTGCTTATTCATATGCTTACCCTAACCGCTCTTATGTGAAAAGAAATGGTTTGGCTGTTTTGCCACCATTCTCATATGGAGCTCGCAGAGTGATGAACTCTTTGCCACCCCTTCAGATGTGGGTGGTGAAGAAAAACAACTAATCTCTTCTGCAGAGTCAGGTCTCCAGACGTGCTGTAACGTCTGAAGAATTTGCTGGGGACCTGACAAAAATGCCTGAAAGGATGCAGGCTAACCATGATGAAATGAACTTTCATTTCACACATCCTCCCTCTGTTTTATCGGTTCTACTGCTTGATGAAATTGATCTGATGAATTGTGATATCATATTCTTCACTACTGAAGTATATGAGGTTCGTAAGTTGCACTAATTCATCTGCAGGATGATCAACCCAAAGCCACTGAATGGGTACTTGATAGTGGATGTACAAATCACATGACCGGTGACAAGAATCTGTTGATGGATGCTCCCATATCATCTTCGCTGATAAAAGCAAAAGTCAGGTATTGGGTCTAGGTAAGGTTGCTATCACAAAGGATCGACACATGGACAAAGTCATGCTTGTTGAGTCCTTAGGATACAATCTTATGTCTGTCTCAATGCTTTGTGATCTTGATATGGTTGTTGTCTTCGGCAATTATCGTTGTGTTGTGATTATGGAAGCTGACAAATCCAAAGTCTTCGAAGGCTTTAGGAGAGGAGACTTGTATATTGTTGATTTCTCTGCAGATTCACAACCTGCCGTGTGCCTACTTGCAAAAGCTTCAGAAGGATGGCTATGGCATCGACGACTTGGTCATGCAGGCATGAGGAATCTGCACACGCTTGCGAAGATTAAGCATGTCATTGGCATTGAGAATGTCAAACTCCTCAAGGATCACTTATGCGGTGCCTGTGAAGCTGGAAAGATGACCAAGGCCAAGCATCCAGCGAAGACTATCATGACCACTACTCGTCCATTCGAATTGCTTCACATGGATCTCTTTGGTCCTAACCATTATTCCTCTGTCTCTAATGAAGCATCTCAATATGGTTTTGTTATTGTTGATGATTACTCTCGTTACACATGGGTACACCTTGTCTCTTACAAAACTGAAGTGCAGGAAGTCTTCAAACGATTTTCCTCGAGGGCTTCAACTAACTTTGGTGTGAAGATCAAGCACATCAGAAGTGACAATGGCACTGAGTTGAAGAATTCGGGTCTCGATGACTATCTTGATGAACTTGGTATTACTCATGAATTATCTGCTCCTTATACTCCTCAACAGAATGGCGTCGTGGAGCGCAAGAACAGGACTCTTGCTGAGATGGCTCGCACTATGCTCGATGAGTACAAAACCCCTCGTCGTTTCTGGGTTGATGCAATTGATACTGCGTGCCATATCATCAACAGAGTATATCTTCACAAATTCTTCAAGAAGACTGCCTATGAACTCCTCACTGACAAGAAACCCAATGTGAGTTATTTCAAAGACTTCGGTGCTAAATGCTGGATTAGAGATCCTCATCACAACTCTAAATTTGCACCGAAAGCACATGAAGGTTTCATGCTTGGTTATGGAAAGGACTCGCACACCTACAGAGTCTTCAACAATGTTCTTCACAAGATTGTTGAAACTGTAGATGTGCGGTTCGACGAAACTAATGGCTCGCAAAGAGAGCACCTACCTTCTGTGTTAGATGAACCAGCACCTGAGAAATCGATCAAGCACAAGGCTACTGAAGATATCATTCCTACTGAAGAATCTGCTGAAGAATTCATTCCAGAACGTAAAGAACGTCGAGCTGATGCACCTGAAGAAAATGCTGAGGAAATTGATGCTGAAGAAAATGCTGATCAAATTCCTCAACGGCAACCAACTCACCCTCGCGTTGCAAAAGAAGTGCAAGTGGAGAAGATCATTGATGACATTAGAGCACCAGGTCCTCTCACACGCTCAAAAGCTTCACATCTATCTAACTTTTGTGGGCACTTTGCTTTTGTCTCTATCACAGAGCCCACTAAGGTAGATGAAGCATTTCTGGAGCCTGAGTGGATTCAGGCCATGCAAGAAGAATTACATCAGTTCAAGCTCAACAACGTATGGGAACTGGTCAATCGTCCCGATCCTCGCAAGCATAACATCATTGGTACAAAGTGGATCTACCGCAACAAGCAAGATGAAAATGGTGTTGTGGTGAGGAATAAGGCACGACTAGTAGCTCAAGGCTACACACAGGTTGAAGGAATTGATTTCGATGAAACTTTTGCACCTGTTGCTAGACTTGAAGCTATTCGCATATTACTTGCTTATGCTAACCATCATGATATCATCTTATACCAAATGGATGTGAAAAGTGCATTCCTCAATGGTAAGATTGAGGAAGACGTATATGTTGCTCAACCCCCAGGTTTTGAAGATCCAAAACATCCTGACAAAGTCTTCAGACTTAACAAGGCCCTCTATGGCCTCAAGCAGGCCCCACGGGCGTGGTATGATACATTGAAGGAATTCTTCATGAAGAAAGGCTTCACACCCGGTTCACTCGATCCCACTCTTTTTACTAAATCATATGATGGTGAACTGTTTGTCTGCCAAATATATGTTGATGATATCATCTTTGGCTGTACTGACCAACGTTATAGTGATGAATTTGCCTATATGATGAGTGAAGAATATCAAATGTCTATGATGGGAGAATTGAAATTCTTCTTAGGTCTACAAATTCGTCAACAGCACAATGGGATATTCATATCTCAGGAGAAATACCTCAAGGATGTCCTGAAGAAATTCGGCATGCAAGATTGCAAAGGTCTCAAAATTCCTATGCCCACAAATGGTCATCTATGCACTGATGAAAGTGGTACTGACTTCGATCACAAGGTATACCGCTCCATGATTGGCTCTTTATTTTACTTATGTGCATCTAGGCCAGATATAATGCTTAGTGTTTGCATGTGTGCACGATTTCAAGCTGCACCGAAGGAATCACACCATACGGCTGTGAAGCATATTCTTCGATATCTAGCTCACACACCAACGCTAGGATTGTGGTACCCCAAGGGCTCAGACTTTGACCTCATTGGATATTCTGATTCTGACTATGCTGGTGACCGTGTGGATCGCAAGTCAACATCTGGTACTTGTCATTTCCTCGGACGATCCTTGGTCTGTTGGTCCTCGAAGAAACAAAACTGCGTATCACTGTCTACTGCTGAAGCTGAGTACATTGCTGCTGGTTCTTGCTGTGCTCAACTACTATGGATGAAGCAAACACTCAAGGACTATGGAATCAACGTGAAGAATGTGCCTCTCCTCTGTGACAATGAGAGTGCCATCAAGATTGCTCACAACCCAGTTCAGCACTCGAAGACAAAACACATTCAGATTCGTCATCATTTTCTTCGCGATCATGTGTTGAAGGGCGACATTTCTATTGAGCATGTGAAGACTGAAGAACAGCTAGCCGATATCTTCACTAAGCCCTTGGATGACAAGAGATTTAGCAAGTTGTGGTGTGAGCTAAATATCTTAGAGTCTTCGAATGTACTTTGATGAATGCACTCATCCTAACACTTATGCAAAATTGATGACTTAGATGTGCAACACATGAAGAAACGTTTTTCTTCAATCAATGAAGAATAACACTCTAAGTGTGAAGAAATTAATGAAGAATTTGATTCTTAGAACCCTACGACAATTGTACGCGGTGTCTGAAATCATCATTCTTACATGGTGGGTCGCGCCACCACAAAAGTTGAAAATCTTCAATTTGAGTTTTTTATTTTTGAAATTCCTCAGTTTTTCAAATTCTTCAACTTTGCAAATTCTTCATTTTTGCCGTCGTTTCTTTTCATTGGATATATATATATATATATATATATATATATATATATATATATATATATATATATATATATATATGAGTTTATGTCCTCTACAGCATTCACTTATAGCTTTTTCTTCAAGTTGAATCTTTTCTGCTAAGTGAATGTGATCGGGCCCTTCCCCTCTATGCTATACTCAATCCAGACTATTCACAAATTCTTCATGGGCGTTCTATTTGAAACTCGTTCAAATTCTTCACTGTGTCCTTGTCAGCTGAAGAAATAGCGAACGGAACGTTAAAACTGGACTTATCCAAACATTCGTTTTTGCCGCTCAAACTGTTCCACTTCCCATGATGGATTATTTTACTCACCCACGATCTTACACGATCTCCACTACACAGTACGTGGGTGACACATGTCAAGTGAAGGAGAACGGCCAGGGGCACGTTCGTCCTAAATCTTCGGACGAGCAATTTTTCACTGCGGCTATAAATACCCCTCCGTCGCCATCCTCACTTCCTTTACCCCGCTCGATCTTACTTCCCCCGCTCGAGCTTCCAAACCCTAGCGCCGCCGCTACTCCATCGCCGCCGGTGAGGAAGAGCTTCACTGCCTCGACCTCGTCGCCGACGTACTCGCGCCGACAGCAGAAATCTTCACCTCCGCCGCCGCCCTAGACGTCTTCCTCCGCCAAGTTAGGGCGTGGAAGATCTGCATTGACGAACTTCACTGTTCCAACTCACAGTTCGTCGTGTTCTTCATTCAGGGTAATTAAAAGCTATTTTTACTGCCCTCTTTGATTCGAAATTTTTCTACAAAATCTTCAAAGGTGTTTTTATTCTTCAAATCCTCACACACAAAACACCTCACTTGTTCTCTGTTCTTGATTCATTTCCCTAAGTCTAAATTTCTTCAAGATTCCTCAATTGTGTGAATTCTCAATCTATACAACTCTGGAACCTAAGATATATATGGCGCTTAGTGAAATTCCTCAAGACGAATCTGGTCAAATTCCTCAAAACTTGTTCTTTATGAAAAACCCTCTGAGAACGCATATGACCTCTTTAAATTCCTCGCAACTATACTCTGTTCACAGGTACACATGTCCGCTGCTGAATCCTTAGGTTCTCATCAACTTAACTCATTTGCAGCGTTCCTCGAAGAAAAGTTGCATACTTCTTCAGAGAATTCCATTGTTCAAATTCCTCATCTGAAGAAAATGGCTGAAGGTAAAAGGCCACAGAAAGGAGGAAAGAGACCAGAGGTCATGACAGCATTTGAAATCCCTGAAGATATTTATGCTGGGTACTACACGCCTGATGAAGCCAAATTTGGCAAAGGAGATAAAAATCAGCGCAAGGTGCGAATCCAGAGGATTGAGAGGAGATGGGCAAGAGAATGGAGGGAGTACAGATATGTTACTCCTAAGTACATGAAGAAATTCGCAGTAAACCCTCCATGTCAACGCCCTCCATTGGCACCTGGCCAAGTGGCTGATCCCACTAGCATCAGACGCTGTGAGGATTTTCCTCAGGAATGGGCCAAGAGCCAAGCCAAACTGCAAAGGCAAGCAAGAGATGCAGTGAGGAAATTCAATGAAGAATCTGCTGGTGCTACTGCCACTGAGGCTTCTGCCAAGCCGAGGAAATCAATGATGAAGAAGCCTGCTCGTAAGCCAAGTGCTTCACCTTCAATGCCCTCACGGCCAAGTTCCTCAGCTGTGCCCTCACGGCCAAGTTCCTCAGCTGCGCCCTCACGGCCAGAATCTTCAAAATCTTCAAAGCAAATTCCTCATGCTGCTCCTGCTCTCACAAAGTCCTCAGCTCCTATGCATCTGGCCTCATGCCAAAGGACTACAGGCATCTCTATTGCCACTGGAGTCTCCGCTCGTTCTTCGGCTGCACCAAATTCCTCAGCTGGACCTTCCTTGCTGAAGAAAAAGGCTACCGCTGGACGCGGCACTCGCCCAAGTCCTAAGAAGCAAGTGGTCTTCTTTGTTCCGTCTGATGATGATGATGCTGATGAAGAAGAACCCACTGAAATCATCAGGGACCGCCAAGAAAGGGCTGCTAAAGCCAAAGGCACACCTGTGCCCCTGCTTTTGGATCCAAGGGCGATCCTAGACTATATTGATCTCTGGCACAAGGATCCCAACACACCTATGCCTGACTTCAAGCTGACACCTGGCCAAAGTCACATGATGGCTCACTTCATCCAAGAGGAGAAGTGGAAATATGAACGGGCCAGAGAGATCAAGAAGACCCAGTACCGCAAAGAGAAGCTACTGAAGAAAAATGTTGTTAAGATGACTCCTGACGAACTTGTCAAGATGCAAGCTGAGATCAAAGCCCTCAGCGACAACTTTGACTCATACTATGCTGATTGGCAAGGAGCCAAGGTCAGATTTGTGAGGCTACCTGATACTTTCACCAAGGGCACAACCTCAACACAAATTCCTCAAGCTGAAGCATCTGTCCAACCCACTGAAGAACATGCTAGCACCGCTGACGATGTTCAGACTGCTGAAGAAAATGCCAGCTCTAAGGCTGATGACTCTGCTCCAGCCACTGACGAAATTGCCAGGGCATCCACTAGTGGTGCGCCTAAAGAAAATGAAGAGATCAGGGCAACTGCATCAGTTGTGCCTGAAGAAAATGAACCAGATTCCTCAGCTCCACCTGCACCAACTCCAACTCCAATTCTTCCCTCTGCTTTAGATGTGAAGAAAACCAAGGCTGCAGAGCGAGCTGCTGTGAAGAAAAGGAAGGCATCAGCTGCTTCAGAATCTTCAGCTCCCAAGAAGATGAAGCCAATGACAAGCTCATTTGCAAATCCTATTGATGCCATTCCTATCTCCTCCATGCCATCAAAGGACCTTGTTCCTTTTGGTGAAGATTATGCGATCCCAAGTGGATCTGATGAAGAAACTCAGTCTGCTGCTTCCTCAGAGCAGAGTGATAAAGAAATTGAAGTGGATACAATCCCTTCAACCCCAATGATCTCATCACCAATGCCTCTATTTGATGCTGAAGAGGCTGGTGTTGAAGAAATTGATGATGAAGATGTGGATATCGGAAGCACAACTCCAGTAATGAATGACGACTTTTGGGAAAGTCAGCATCCAAATTCCCTACTCTTCACCCCACTGCAGCAAATTCCTCACTCCCCTGCACAAACTGTTCAAATGGGCTCTGAAGAAACTCATACTACTGCACCTATGAATGAAGGAATTCCAGCCACTAGTGCTGAAGAAACTGCTGCTGATACTGAAAAGGTGACTGCACCTGAGGAGGAACCAGAAATTCCTTAGCCTGAAGAACCTGAGCTTGTGATTCCTGAGGTTGTGATGCAACTCACTGACACTCCTCTGCCAAGGCCAAATGATCCATTCTCAAGGAAACAGAAATTCAAGGCTGAAGACTTCTATGGCGAGCACGTATTCTTCACTGAATACAATCCTTATGACTCTGCTCGCATAAGGAAGAGGCGTTTCTGGATAGCCAGCCAAGCAAATTTCTATTCCTCAGTACTTTTCAACAAAGACAAAGTCTTCGACCATGCACATATTCCTCACGTGGATATGGAGTCTATGTCATGCTTCACGCCAGTCCTCAGTGTTCTTCACGATGCTGGGCTGCTTAATTTCTGCACTGATATATGCGATTGGAATGAAGAACTCATTCTTCAGTTCTATGCTACAATGCACATCACTGGCAACTCTGAAGATGTCAATTCATGGGTTCTGGACTGGATGACTGAAAATACTCACTACAAGGCCCTAGCATCTGAATTGCTTCGCTGCCTTTCTCTGAGTCCACCCACTGAAGATGCGCGCTGTGTGTATGATGAACCTGAGCTGTCAAACCACTATATGCAAGTGCTGATGAAGCCTCTGAAGCCAGGGCAATCACCTCGTACCAAATTCCTCGTCAAGGAATTGCTGTATGTGCCTAGGACTTGCTATCGCATTCTGACGAAGACAATAAGTCCCATCAAAGGACACGATTCTTCTGATGAAGAAATTGTTGGCATCATGAAGAATATGCTTTTCAACATCATACATGGCGTTCCCATAAACTTCCACGATTTCTTCATGAGGACTCTGGCCAACATTGCTATGTCACCATTTGAGCTGAAGCCTTATGCACCTTGGATTATGAGATTCATTAGGACAAGGTCTTCACTCAACTACAAGGCTGAAACTCTCAACCACTGCAGCTACTTGCCTCCTATTGAAGTCCTCAATAGGACATTTTCCTCAGCTGACGAAAAGGGCAAGGCCACTGCGGTGATAGATGAAGGCATTCGTCCATTGGATGGTCAATTTCGCAAGGCTGCCTCTTATTCCACCAATGATGACTCTGCCACACATGATTCTTCTGCTAATACTGCCAAGACAAATCCTCAAACCACAGCACCCAGGGTGATGACTGATCGTGAGTTACTCCTCAGTCTTCATCAAAAGGTTGATCGCAATCACAAATGGGTCAAGCGTCAGTTTGGTTCAATTCTTCACAACATGACTGCCACACATAATGCAGTGAAGAAAAACCATTACTACCTTCATGAAACCCTCAACCGCACCTGGGCTGTTCTATCTCAAGTTTATAGTGCTGAAGATTTGGAGAACATGGGCCTCAAAGAAGAATTTGCCTGGTCGGCACCTCCGCCGAAGAAATTCAAGAAGGTCAAGGTTCCTTCTCTGGTGGCCAGTTCATATTCTTCATCGCGCGACACTGATGAAAATGAAGACTTGGACGACACTGCAGCAGGCCCTACTTCAACAACCGACCCCAACAACACTGGCGCTCCTCCATCAACTTGAATATCTTCAGGGGCATTAGTCCTCAGTTTCGATCCTTTTGGTCATTTGATGACAAAGGGGGAGAAATCTGAGTTAGTCTTCAAGCGGGTCTATAAAAAGGGCATTTTTTAAGTTGCAACTCTCGTTCTTCCGAAACTTTTATTGGATCGAGTGGTAATCTTAAACCCTATGGTGCTCGGTGCTCTGATACTTTTGTTGCACTATGCTTTGATACTTTTGATGCGCTTCTCTGCATGCTTATTCCTCATTAATATTATCGCACGCATGCTGATTTGCATCAGGCACCATATTTCATCATGCATTTCAAATTCTTCACAGTATATATATCAAATGCGTGTATGAATTACAAGATATAGGGGGAGATCTCCATGATTCAACTCTTCAAGTGTGCATTGCTTCAAAAGCAAATTCCTCACTATGCACATCTTCAGGGGGAGTTCTTCTATATCTTGCAATCAAATTCCTCAATATCAGTTTCTACACTTCATATATTTATCCCCGTTGAAAACTTAACCTATGTTGTCATCAATCACCAAAAAGGGGGAGATTGTAAGTGCATCTAGTGCCCCTTAGTGATTTTGGTGTATTGAAGACTTATAGGTTAAGTATCTAATGCGTTTATGAGTGTACACAGGTCTATAAGTCTATGAGGAGTTTGATATTTACAGTGAAAGTCGACCCCTAAAAATGAAGTTCTTCAACTGAAGACTTTGATATTTTGAAGACTTTCTGAAGACTTTGAAAGTGAAGAAATTGGTGTGACCTTGAAGACTTGGTATTCATTCGAGGAACATGAAGCGTGAAGACGTTTGTTTTCGTAGTTTCATTTTCTCTTTCTTGAGTCATAGGAAACACCGTACTGTTAAAGGGGGTCGAGGAAATACTAAGGAGAAAATTTCCATGTGATGCTCAACTCAAATCCTACACCTACCAATCCCTTCGAGTGAAGCCATTGGAAATCTCATACAGTTCAGTCAATTTCTTCAGTGACAGAGACGCAGTTCTTCTGGTCACTAAGGACTTTGCTCTGACTGAGGAGTTAGGAATTCGCCAGTGCGAATTGCCTACACAGTGAGGAACATGATAGCCCTGAGGAATTTGTACTCCAAATTTCCGACCATTGCTGTGCTACGCGCCAGCTGTCCTAAAATATCTTGTCCACCTAACGGTCATATCATTGAAGGGCATTTATGTCTTATCATGTCGGGCTGCTCCCTAAGCTATAAATAGCCGCCCCCACAACCACTAGCTGGTTGGCTGCTCCGCGAGAACTTGACACGTCATTTGAGAGCAAACCATCCTCCGAGGACTTTGAGCGAAAATCATCAAGTGAGGAAAATCCAAAACCCAAACCCAAAACACCTACAAACCCAAAGTGATTGAGCTCACTGAAGAGATTGATCCTGCGTGGACCCGATGCTTGTTATCTTTGAAGATTGTGCTTCTTCCAGACGGTTAGGCGTCATGGTCTAGAGCATCCAAGAGGAACTGTGGATCGTTGAGTGACCTAGTCTGTGAAGGTTTGGAAGTCACCTGAAGACTTACCACGAGTGATTGGGCGAGGACTGTGTGTCCTTAGCTCAAGGAGAATATGGTGAGGACTGTGTGTCCGGGACTAGGTGTCCTCGAGTTTAAATACTCAGCCGCTCCAACCAGATGTACAACTGAGACAGCAGTTGGAACTGGTCTACCAAATCATTGTCTTCACCAACCATACTAGTTCTATTTCCTCAACACTTTCATTTCCTCATTACTGTGTTGTCTGTTTGTTCATATCTGTGCTTGAAGACTTTGACTGAAGACTTTCACAATTTCCTCAGTTCAATTTCTTCAGTCCGTGTTGTCTTCATCTAGAGTTATTCTGTGCTTACACTTTCTGTACTCTGTATTTGTCTTCATTTCATCATGAGGACCATGCATGTAACTTGCTATGTTTACTTCTGAGTACATATTCCGCTGCTAGTATTTATTCGCTAAGGAATTTCCTCACGAGCAAATTCCTCAGTGAAGAATTTCATAAAAATCGCCTATTCACCCCCCCTCTAGTCGATATAACGCACTTTCACCAGCATTGGATACCACCGCCCCATCCATGCCGAGAAGCAGCGTGGGTTCCGCCCCGGGCGATGCAGTGCTGGATAGATACCCCGTGGATGACATCACGGAGAACACTAACTGCGAGCTACACTTCAAAATGAAGAACATGTCCATGAAGGTGGCGGACGGCGTTGCTTATACAAATTCCCCCGATGCAACCTTCCATTGCAACCCGATTCCAGCAGGCTATGCTCGTGTCGTGGTTGATGAGGTGGTGGACCAATATTCAGGGCTAGAGCTTGACATTCCTGGAGGTGACGAGGAGCACACACTCGGAGATGCCAAACATCGTATCATCCTATGGAGAAAGGATTGCATCATCTTTCAAAGGCCACCGACACCGCGTCACCCGACTCCTCGTCGAAGTCCGCCACCAAGTCAACAGACTCCCGCTCCAAGTCCACCAACGCGTGAGGCCACTCCTCCTCCTCCAACTCCGGCAAAGTGTCAGGCCACTCCTCCTCCAAGTCCGACACAGCGTCAGACGTCCACTCCTCCTCCAAGTCCGGCAAAGTGTCAGGCCACTCCTCCTCCAAGTCCGGCACAGCTTCAGGCCACTCCTCCTCGTCCAACTCAGCCCCGTCAGCCGTCTCCGCCGCCTCAGCAATCGCAGAAGAGACACCCCGCAGCTATGGTTCGTAGCGGTACCAGACGAGGTCATAGTACAGGAAGTACAGGCGGAGGCAAGCGATATAAATATGGTCCAAACCTCAGTACTCCTCTTCCTCAGAGGGCTTACGACAGGACCAAGGAGCAAACCAATGCCATAGTGCGGGCAGAAGTCGACGCCCATTTTGGACCGAAACCGCCACCGCCGCCAAGGGAGAAAGTGCCTGTGGAAGTTCTTGACCACTTCGTTCGTATGGCTGAACCACCAGCACCTAAGCCTGTTGACACAGACTATGAGCGCCACATCAGGAAGTTACATCGACAACGTCTACAGAAGGAGGCGAGCTCGAGCTCGAGCAAACAACAAGCAGCTGTCAAAAATGCGGGAGAACCGTTGCCCAGCTGGGAGAACAGTGGGCGCAACCGATCCCCCGCTTGTTGTGCCGCCAACAACACGTGACAGTACGCGCGGCCAATATTATTGTGGGCAAACATTTTACGTTCCCCAGGTGGGCGATGTGGTAATAACCCAGGAGCATATAACGCAGGCTGAAGAACTCAAGATCACTGTTGGACAACTCCTCGAGATCGAGGACATGCATGTGCTTACAGAGGAGGAAATAAAACGGAAATATGTCCGGGGCCAACCTTTGGTCAAGCCAGAAGATGTCAAGAAGCTCCCAACGAGAATGTATGAATTGCATCAATGGTACATGGACATTACCAAGAGATCCGATCGGCAGTCCCTCATGGTGCAAGTCAACAAGGATCATTACTACCATGATAAACCTGGGACCGTTGAGTATTCTGAATTGTTTCAGTTATACAATCAAGACGCACTCAACAAATCTATCGTCAATTGCTATTGTCTGTAAGTGATTTCTTTCTGTAATTTAAGTCTCAAGCTAGCTGTATTGATCCTTTTGATCAATCATTACCTGTAATTATCCTCACTATATTCTTTTCTGTGGTATTATGCAGGATGAAGATGTATGAATTGAAAAAAGGTGGACGCTATGGCATTGGGTTCATTGACCCAAACACCGTTAATGAATACACATGGAATATAAGCGACTATTATAAAAAGCAGGTAGAGGACAGCATGTTCGAGTTCTTGAAGCGCCTCAAATACAATGAAGATATACTACTTTCTTACAACTTCAAGTGAGTCACACTTTCTTGTACTAAAAATTCTCTGTTTTTGCCTACTAGCTAGCTAGCTACATGTTTTTGCTTACATATATATGCCCGCTTAATTAAGACATGCAAACGTGTGTGCATGCAGATTTCACTGAATCTTGTGTATCATTAAAGTTGACGAAGGAACAATTGAAATACTGGACTCACTACTCTCAGAAAATAGTGACTATAACATCTTGTTTGGGATAGTCAACAGGTAATTTCAATCATTATTAACTATATATCTCGGCCTATTTAGTTCGTCATTTCATGATATGAACTATTTAATAACCCCTTTATTCATTTTCTTTGTCGACGGGCAGGGCTTGGGCAAGGTTCATCAGCAAAACGGAAGGCGAATGGAAACGACAGCTGAGATGGCTTCGACCCAGGGTAAGTAATTAAGTAGTGTGGCAGCTCTTTTTAATATTATCAGGCTTGATTAATTATTATCTGATCAAATTAAATTTCATTCTCATAAAGGCCATAAAACAGGCGCAAGGGACTGATCTGTGTGCATACTGCGTTTGCGAGAACATTCGCATGATGGCGTCCGAAAGGAGCAGATCTCAAAGACAGGAATGGTACGCTTGTCAGAACACTATTCACAATTTGTGCACCATTATCGATATCTAGTCACACAACTAATACACATGCATATTGATCTCTTTCTTAACAGTTCACAGAGGTGCGGGACAAGCTCCTAGATATGGAGCGCGTACAAGCACTTCAAGAGGAAATAGCGGGATTTTTGCTCGACCAGGTCATAAATCCGAAGGGAGAATACTATTACCCGCTACCGCCCCCATCGACCAGGCCATGAACCACTTCCAATTTGTCATCGTGCTCCGAAGGCACCAATTAGGCTAATGCAAACTAGCTCCAAAGGCAACATGCATATGTACGAGAAATTGTATATATAGCTATACATGTCTGTATGTGTGAATTAATATGGTGGTTTGTGAGACATTGATGATCTATCTATCTATCTATCTATCTATATATATATATATATATATATATATATATATATATATATAAATATATATGATTGGTTCTACTAGCTACCATATATATGCATAACGTGTACAATGTGTAGTATTGCAAAATCCCAGCAAACGAAAAAGAATTAAAATGGAAAACACAAAATTAAATGAAAAAGAAATCATAAAACCAACCCCCCCCCCCAAACATTTTAGTACCGGTTGGTGTCACCAACCGGTAGTAAAGGGCTCCCGGCCCCCGGAGCTGGCTCGTGCCACGTGGTTGCCCTTTAGCACCGGTTCGTGCTGGACCGGTACTAAAGGGGGGGGGGGGGCTTTAGTGCCCAAACTTTAGTGCCGTTTATTGCCCGGTTCTGCACTAGTGTAGTTTAACTAAAATCAACAACCATTTCTTTAAATCAGAAAGGTGCTTTGTCTCTGCACTTGAAAACCTTCATAGCATATGAGATTTAGATAGATACACAAAATGTGTGTGCTCATGTCCTTGCATGTTGGAAACAAGCATCGACAACATTTACACTCTTGTAGAGGAAATAGTGTTTAGGCAATCAACAACCAGTCACATGATCTCCTCTACTTTGGATCCAAAAAGAAAAGGAAGATTGAATGGAACTGAAACTCACAAATTGGCAGACATGCTTTCAATCTGTTGGCTAGAATTTGACAAATGCACTTGTCAGGAGTACTCTATCAATTATCTCTCATCTTCTCAAGAGTAAGCACTTTAGCTGAGGCAAATAAACAAAGCAAGACGATGCCATTTTTGAGCATGCTCTTCGTTGTCACCAATGAACCTACAACATCCATCACACGCATTATAAAGATGATGACACACAAACACATGCACAAGTATTATTGTGAAACCTGGCCAACTTTGAAAGCATGATCCTCCGTCCCCACTTTATACTGATTCTCACCTTTTAACCATTCTTTTAATACACTGTGAGACAAAACTTACACGTGTCGGAGAAAAAAAAACTCTTTGAAATGTGACCATCCACATTGTCATCTTTGGTTAGAACTTAAGGTCCTTTGAGTACCCAGGTCTAGCTTGCCCACAGAAAAAGCTATCTTAAAAATCTCCAAAAGCTGTCCAAAAGAAAAAGGAATGATCTCACAAAACAAATGAAACATTGGTGTTAATTTTTTTATAAGGATACATGCATCTATATGCATCTTATTGATGCCAATTTGAAAAACTGATTTACAGAAGTACCTTTCATGTGTACAAAACGCTGAAGAATTTGAACATGAACAGCCTGATACAGTACAGTAAGAAAAGCGAGCACTAACAATTCACAAAAGTGTACTTTCCTATACACACTCTATTGCGGGTTAATAAAAAACGGAATATACTCAGCCGTGGGATCGATCTTCAAATTACCTTCAATTGGTTACAACCTAAAGAAGCTAGAACAACTAATCTAGTACTGCTATCGCGTAAAAAAATTAACCATCACAAGCTAGAACAACCCATCTTGCTTAAGAAATCTACAGAACTCATAATTTCATACGCTCATAGTAATCATGCATAGCCAGTAATTCTTCCTTTGCGTACCTGCATTACCACTGAAGTAAACTGTAGCTAATAGTTAGAAAGTTAGACCAAATTAGGAATCACCATTACAAAGTATAACTGATTATTGGCACTGGAACATTCTTCAGGCAGACCCTAAAGAAGCACCACCATAGAAATTTCTAATAGCAAGGAATATTTCCATTCTTGGTCAGTGAATCACATACGGATGGCATCAAACCAATCGAAAAGTGTAAATAGGTATACCTAAAGCATTCTTTTATTTGCCAGCACCAATGCTTCCTCAAAGCGCCTACTGACTGCTGTCCCTCAAATATCAAATGATTGGTTTGCTGCCTGTTGGAGCAGCAATTTCTGCAAAATCGACAGCACCAGATGCAAACACTCCATTAGCCTTTAAATCCAAATTGGAAAAAAATAGTGAATCAATCCAGCCAAGCATGGTAGGACAAGCCAAGACGTACAAGGTTCATGGCAAGCTGTGCGCCCGGAATCCATCCAGCTATCTGAGGGCTTGCTTATGTAGCCGGCCAGAAGGTTCAGACCAACGTCTACGCGGTAAAATCAATCAGCAGCTTGCTTAGCTTGCAGTTGTACGTATGTGTGCTGCTCTCGGGAAGATCCAAGCCAAGTGCCTCAAATCCAACATACCCAGGCATATCGAGGGCGAGAACTGACGGGATGCAGACACCATGGTCCCCCACATGATGCCGTCCTTGAAGGGAATTTTCCGTCGAACACCTCGCGTAGGCGAGCAGCGGCGGGTAGGCTAGCGGCGGGGGGAGACCAGGCACAACACCTGTGGCGACGATGTGGGTGTGCACGGCGGCGACCTCGATAGTGTCGGCGAAGTCCCTGAGGAGGGAGATGTAGACGTCCTCGTCGGCCGCGACGCCGAGCAAGTCCAGTAGGTAGAAGCTCTAGATCAAAAGTAGAATTTAGGATTTGTAATGGAGGCGCAATGCATCGGGTCTGCGACAACATACCAAATTTTCCTCTCCTCTAATCCGGCGACTTGCGAGGTCTCGTTCTGGGTAGGGATAGGGAAGATGATAAGAGGGGGTGGGAGGTGCTGCCGTCGCATTCGTCGGTTCTGCGGCGGCTTCGGTGGCGGAGGAGGATCAGGCGGCGGCGTGGGTCGCGGCCTTGCAGTTAGCGCTATATGGAGCGAGGGGATCCGCTTGCGATCACTTTCCTTTTTTTCTGCCCTCTGCGTGATTATGGGGATTGCATAGTGCGGGGCGGAGATTCCTATTCATCTGCGGTGAAGCATGTTCAGCCAACGTAAAATACTAAACGCACACCAAAGAATAAATTAGATTAAGGCTAACTGTCAGATTAAATTTAGCGGGTCTAATCGTACGGTGACAATTAAGCTGTGTAATCTGCCGTGTGGCTTTAAGAAAGAATTAGTTTGATTGTTTATTAGAAGTAGATATATAGATAGATAGATAGATAGAGAAGGGTGTGCCTAGATCTCTTTTTTTGCGAGAAACTTCCGATATATTCATCTTCAATCATGGCAGTATAACAAAAAGCAGAGATAATAAAAATTATATCCTGATTCGTAGACCATATAGCGACGACTACAAGCACTGGAGCGAGCCGAAGACACGCCGTCGTCATCGTCCCTCCCTGAGCAGATTCAACCTGAAGACACATGAACAAAGACTGGATCTGAGCAGATTCACCAAAGACAACCACAGAACGAATCCCGCGAAATCCGCCAAAGACACATCTCCACACGCCCACCGATGATGCTAGACGCACCACTGGAACGGGGCCTAGGAGGACAGAACCTTATTCCATCTTCAAGAAGCCGCCGTCGTCTCGTCTTTCTAAGCAAGACACAAACCCTAACAAAACTTGAAGAAGCATCAAAAAATGGAGCCCTCCCACCGGCAATGGCTGGGATCCACCACGCAACCATGGCCCTAAGGCCACAAGAGACGTGGCAGATCGGCGCTGCCGCCGACGGAAGGCAGAAACCCTAGCCGCCTTTTCTTGGAGGAGAGACGAAGGGAGAAGAGACATGATCTAGAAACTAAAATAGGTTTGCATTACCTTTTGGCTAGATCTAGGTTGACTGAGATGTAATCAAGTCTCAGTAAAAAAAAGCTAAAAAAATGCGCGGATCTCAATCTAAAATCTCATGAATATAACAGTGACTGAGACTTAATGAAGTCTTCACTGAGACTTAGCAAGACTGTATCTATAAAGCATGACTGAATACACTAAGTAAGGGCATCTCCAAGACGGACCCACAAACTGTTCGCATCCGTCCGAACAGCCTGTCTGGGCCGCGGAAGCCATCCAACGCGAGCGTGTATCGATTCGCGGCGTGGTCCGGTCACGATTTCTCCCGCAAACCAGAGACAAAAATGGAGGAGGTTTGCGGGAGTCTGGACCGATCACACGCCCGCTTCAGACCGCCCTGGCCCACCAAAACCCCTCCTCCCTCCTGTGCGTGCATCCCACCCGGTGCCAGTTGCTCGCATTCATGCGGCTGTAGATCAGCGCGCCGCTCCATATTGAAGGCGGCTCAAAGCGGACACGACCTCTCACTGCCTCCGCCATTGAAGCGGCTCGCCGGCCGAGGGCTCTGCCCGCTGCATGCCCGGCTGAACACGCCTTCTCGCCGCATTCATACGCCTTCATTAACCCTGCGTAAAAGCCAAGAAACCTACTCCATCCACACGCCCGTTCATGAGCGGCCAGCATTAAACGCAACGTCACCTGAGGTTCTCCTGCCCATCCTCTATTTAAACGAGGCTAGACGTCGGGCAAAAACCACACCCCTCCTTCGCTCCCCCATCTCCTCCTTCACCACTCTTCTGATGGTCTCCGAAGTGCAATTATCCGGCATACAAACCGACTGGGTGGCCCGATGAGCCGGCCGGATATGAGTGAGGCAGGTCGCTGCTCCACCTCCCGCGCCTAACTTGACGGAGTAAGTTGCCATCCCAAGCCGCCGCGTGGTTCAGCAACTCGTCGCTCCAGGCCCACCCGATGAGGAGTGGCGAGTTGCTCCACGCCAGCACAGCGGGGAGCACAGTGACATGGGCGTCATTGTTGCCGTCGACAACGCCGAGCCATACCACCGCAACAATGCAGGAAGAGAGAGAAGACTTCATCGAGAGCAACGAGTAGCTGGCCGGCGCTGAGGGAGTCCTGGACTAAGGGGTCCTCGGGTGTCCGGCCTGTTATCCATTGGGCCGGACTGATCGGGCTGTGAAGACATGAAGACCGAAGACTATATCCGTGTCCGGATTGGACTCTACTTGACGTGGAAGGCAAGCTAGGCGACCAACTATGAAGATTCCTTCTTATGTAACCGACTCCATGTAACCCTAGATCTCTCCGGTGTCTATATAAACCGGAGAGCGTAGTCCGGATAGGGAAAGACATTACCATAATCATACAGGCTGGACCTCTAGGGTTTAGCCATTACGATCTCGTGGTAGATCAACTCTTGTAACACTCATATTTCATCAAGATCAATCAAGCAGGAAGTAGGGTATTACCTCCATAGAGAGGGCCCGAACCTGGGTAAACATTGTGTCCCCCGTCTCCTGTTACCATCGATCCTAGACGCACAGTTCGGGACCCCCTACCCGAGATCCGCCGGTTTTGACACCGACATTGGTGCTTTCATTGAGAGTTCCACTGTGTCGTCGACAAAAGGTTTGATGGCCCCTTCAATCGTCGATAATGACGCTGTCCAAGGAAGAACCTTCCTCCCAGGACAAATTTTTGTGTTCGACGGCTTTGTACTGCGGGCCAACTCGCTTGGCCGTCTGGAGCAGATCGATAGCTACGCCCCTGGCCACCAGGTCAGATTTGGAATCTTGAACTGCATCGCGGATACCCGTGGAGACTCCATCTTCAATGGGTTTGAAACCGCAGCGATCGCTCCCCCTCGTCCCGATGAACGTGACTTATATTTGTTATCGGATTGCGTCCAGGAGATGGATCCTGTCGTTGCAACGGCCTCAGAACAAAAGAAGATCGTGCCCTCCGAGCCACAAAGTCCGCGGCGTTGGAGCCGCACACGGACTCGACATCCTGCAATGTTTGCGTCAATGGAACTCCGGACTCGTCTCCGGCTATATGTTCCGAACCAGGTACACCTGTGGACACCGAGCTAGATCGGTTATCGATTTTTGAATTTAGCGCCGCAGACGTCTTCCAGCATTTGAAAGTGCGTTATATCGACTAGAGGGAGGTGAATAGGCGATTTTTATGAAATTCTTCACTGAGGAATTTGCTAGTGAGGAAATTCCTTAGCGAAGAACTACTAGCAGCGGAATAAGTACTCAGAAGTAAACATAGCAGAATACATGCATGGTCATCATGATGAAATGAAGACAAACATAGAGTACAAAAAGCGTAAACACAGGATAGCACAAGATGAAGACAAACAGACTGAAGAAATTGAACTAAGGAAATTGAGAGAGTCTTCAGTCAAAGTCTTCAAACACAGATATGAACTAACACACAACACAGTAATGAGGAAATGAAAGTGTTGAGGAAATAGAACCAGTTGGCTTGGTGAAGACAATGATTTGGTAGACCAGTTCCAACTGCTGTCTCAGTTGTACATCTGGTTGGGGCGGCTGAGTATTTAAACTCGAGGACACCCAGTCCCGGACACACAGTCCTCACCGTATTCTCCTTGAGCTAAGAACACACAGTCCTCGCCCAATCACTCATGGTAAGTCTTCAGGTGACTTCCGAACCTTCACAAACTCAGTCACTCGGCGATCCACAATTCCTCTTGGATGCTCTAGACCATGATGCCTAACCGTCTGGAAGAAGCACAGTCTTCAAAGGTAACAAGCGTCAGATCCACGCAGGATCAATCTCTTCAGTGATGCTCAATCACTTTGGGTTTTGGGTTTTTAGGTGTTTTGGGTTTGGGTTTTGGATTTTCCTCACTTGATGATTTTCGCTCAAAGTCCTCGGAGGATGGGTTGCTCTCAAATGACAAGTGTCAAGTTCTCGCGGAGCATCCAACCATCTAGTGGTTGTAGGGGGCGGCTATTTATAGCCTAGGGAGCATCCCGACATGATAGGACATAAATGCCCTTCAATGATATGACTGTTGGATGGATAGGATATTTTGGGACAGCTGGCGCATAGCACAACAACGGTCGGAAATTTGAGATTGAAATTCCTCAGGGCTATCATGTTCCTCACAGTGTAGGCAATTCGCACTGGCGAATTCCTAACTCCTCAGTTAGAGCAAAGTCCTCAGTGACTAGAAGAACTGCGTCTCTATCACTAAAGAAATTGACTGGACTGTATGAGATTTCCAATGGCTTCACTCGAAGGGATTGGTAGGTGTAGGATTTGAGTTGAGCATCAAATGGAAATTTTTCCTTAGTATTTCCTCGACCCCCTTTAACAGTACGGTGTTTCCTATGACTCAAGAAAGAGAAAATGAAGCTACGAAAACAAAAGTCTTCACGCTTCATGTTCCTCGAATGAATACCAAGTCTTCAAGGTCACACCAATTTCTTCACTTTCAAAGTTTTCAGAAAGTCTTTAGAATATCAAAGTCTTCAGTCGAAGAACTTCATTTTTAGGGGTCGACTTTCTCTATAAATATCAAACTCCTCATAGACTTATAGACCTGTGTACACTCATAAACGCATTAGATCCTTAACCTATAAGTCTTCAATACACCAAAATCACTAAGGGGCACTAGATGCACTTACAATCTCCCCCTTTTTGGTGATTGATGACAATATAGGTTAAGTTTTCAATGGGGATAAATATATGAAGTGTAAATACTGATATTGAGGAATTTGATTACAAGATATAGAAGAACTCCACCTGAAGATGTGCATAGTGAGGAATTCGCTTTTGAAGCAATGCACACTTGAAGAGTTGAATCATGGAGATCTCCCCCTATATCTTGTAATTCATACACGCATTTGATATATAATATGAAGAATTTGAAATACATGATGAAATATGGTGCCTGATGTAATTCAGCATGCGTGCAATAGTAGCGAGGAATAAGCATGCAGAATAGTGCATCAAAAGTATCAGAGCACAGTGCATCAAAAGTATCAGAGCACCATCGGGTTTAAGATTACAACTCGATCCAATAAAGTTTCAGAAGAACGAGAGTTGTAACTTAGCAAAAAAATGATGTATAAGGGCGCTAAAATAGACCCGCTTGAAGACTAACTCAAATTTCTCCCCCTTTGTCATCAGTTGACCAAAAGGATCAAAACTGAGGACTAACGCTCCTGAAGATAATCATGATGATGAAGGAGCGCCAGCGTTGTCGGGGTCGGTCGTTGAAGTAGGGCATGCCGCAGTGTCGTCCAAGTCTTCATTTTCATCAGTCTCACGCGACGAAGAATATGAGCTGGCCACCAAAGAAGGAACCTTGATCTTCTTGAATTTCTTCGGAGTAGGTGCAGACCAGTCAAACTCTTCTTTGAGAACATTTTCTTTAAATCTTCAGCGCTGTAAACCTGAGACAGAACAACCCAGGTGCGGTTGAGGGTTTCATGAAGGTAGTAGTGGGTTTTCTTCACTGCATTGTGTGTTGAAGTCATGTTGTGAAGAATTGAACCAAACTGACGCTTGACCCATTTGTGATTGCGATCAACCTTCTGATGAAGACTAAGGAGTAATTCGCGATCAGTCATCACCCTGGGTGCTGTGGCTTGAGGATTTGTCTTGGCATTGTTGGCGGCAGAGTCATGTGTGGCAGAGTCATCATTGGTGGAGTAGGATGCAGCCTTGCGAAATTGACCATCCAATGGACGAATGCCTTCATCTATCACAGCAGTTGCCTTGCCCTTTTCTTCAGCTGAGGAAAATGTCCTTTTGAGGACTTCAATAGGAGGCAAGTAGCTGCAGTGGTTCAGAGCGTCAGCTTTGTAATTGAGTGAAGACCTTGTCCTGATGAATCTCATAATCCATGGCGCATAAGGCTTCAGCTCAAATGGTGACATAGCAATATTTGCCAGAGTCCTCATGAAGAAATCATGGAAGTTGACAGGAACGCCATGAATGATGTTGAAAAGCATATTCTTCATGATACCAACGACTTCTTCATCATTAGAGTCGTGGCCTTTGATAGGACTCATAGTCTTCGACAGAATATGATAGACAGTCAGAGGCACATACAACAATTCCTTGACGAAGAAATTGGTTCGAGAGGCCTGCCCTGGCTTCAAAGGCTTCATCAGCACTTGCATATAGTGATTTGAGAGTTCAGGTTCGTTGTAAACACAACGTGCATCTTCAAGGGGAGGACTTAGAGGAAGGACACGAAGCAATTCAGACGCTAGTGCCTTGTAATGAGTGTTCTCTGTCATCCAGTCCAGAACCCATGAATTCACATCTTCAGAGTTGCCGATGATGTGCAGCGTTGCGTAGAACTGAAGAATGAGTTCTTCATTCCAATCACATATGTCAGTGCAGAAATTCAGTAGCCCAGCGTCGTGAAGAACACTGAGAACTGGCGTGAAGCGCGGCAAAGACTCCATGTCTACATGAGGAATATGTGCATGGTCGAAGACTTTGTCTTTGTTGAACAACAATGAGGAATAGAAGTTGGCTTGACTAGCAGTCCAGAAATGCCTCTTCCTTATGCGAGCAGAGTCATAGGGGTTGTAATCTGTGAAGAATACATGCTCGCCAAATAAGTCTTCAGCCTTGAACTTTTGCTTCCTTGAGAATGGATCCTTTGGCTTTGGCAATGGAGTGTCAGTGAGTTGCATCACTACCTCAGGAATCGCGATCTCAGATTCTTCAGGCTGAGGAATTTCTGGTTCCTCCTCAGGTGCGGTCACATTTTCAGTAGCAGCAGTTTCTTCAGCACTAGTGGCTGGAATTTCTTCATGCACAGATGCAGTGGGATGAGTTTCTTCAGAGCCCATTTGAACTGTTGGTGCAGGGGAGTGTGGGATTTGCTGCAGTGGGGGTGAAGAGTGGAGAATTGGGATGCTGACTTTCCCAAAAGTCGTCATTCATCACTGGAGTTGTGCTTCCAATGTCCACATCTTCATCTTCCAATTCTTCAACACCAGCCTCTTCAGAAGTGAACTGAGGCATTGGTGATGATACCACTGGGGTTGAAGGGATTGTGTCCACTTCAATTTCCTCATCAATCTGCTCTGACGAAGCAGCAGATTGAGTTTCTTCATCAGATCCGCTTGGGATCTCATATTCTTCACCAAAAGGAACTAGGTCCTTTGATGGCATGGTTGAAATTGGAACAACATCAATGGGATTTTCAAACGAGCTGGTCATAGGCTTCATCTTCTTTGGAGCTGAAGATTCTGAAGCATTTGATGCTTTCCTTTTCTTCACTGCAGCTCGCTCTGCAGCCTTGGTCTTCTTCACATCTGATGCAGATGGAAGGATAGGAGTTGGTGTAGGTGCAGGTGGAGCTGAGGAATTTGGTTGAATTTCTTCAGGCGCAACTGATGCAGTTGCCCTGACTTCTTCAGTTTCTTCAGGCGCACCACTAGCGGATGCCCTGGCAATTTCTTCAGCGGCTGGAATGGAGTCATCAGCCCTGGAACTAGCATTTTCTTCAGCAGCCTGAACGTCATCAGCGGTGCTGGCGTGTTCTTCAGTCGGCTGAGCAGAAGCTTCAGCTTGAGGAACTTCTTGTTGCGATGGGGCTGCAACATTTGTGAACTTTTCAGTGAGTTTCACAAACCTGACTTTGGCTCCCTTCCACTCAGCATAGTAGGAGTCAAATTTGTCGCTGAGGGCTTTGATGTCAGCCTGCATCTTGACAAGTTCTTCATTTTTCATCTTGACAACATTTTTCTTCAGCAGTTTCTCTTTTCGGTACTGTGATTTCTTGATCTCTCTGGCCCTATCATATTTCCATTTCTCCTCTTGGATGAAAAGAGTCATCATGTGACTTTGGCCAGGTGTCAACTTGAAGTTAGGCATAGGTGTGTTTGGATCCTTATGCCAGAGATCAATATAATCGAGGATTGCTCTTGGATCCAGCAGTAGTGGCATAGGTGTGCCTTTGGCTCTAGCAGCCCTTTCTTGTCTGTCCCTGATGATTTCTGCAAGTTCTTCATCAGCCTCATCTTCTTCAGACGGCACATGAAAGACAACCTGCTTCTTCTTAGGACTTGGGCGAGGACCGCGTCCAGCAGTAGCCTTTTTCTTCAGGAGAGAGGGTCCAGCTGAGGAACTTGGTGCAGCTGAGGAACTTGCTAAGACACCAGAGGCAATGGAGATGCCTGTAGTCCTTTGGCACGAGGCCAGATGCACATGTGCTGAGGACTTAGTTGGAACAGCTGAGGACTTTGGAGGGGGTGCTGAGGATTTCGGAGGAGCAGGGGCAGCTTGAGGAATTTGCCTTGAAGATTTTGAAGTTTCTGGCCATGAGGGCGCAGCTGAGGGTGAAGCACTTGGCTTTCGAGCGGGCTTCTTTACCATTGATTTCCTTGGCTTGACAGAGGCCTCAGTGGCAGCAGCAGCAGCAGAATCTTCATTGAATTTCCTCACTGCTTCTCTGGCTGGTGTTGCCGATTTGGCTTGGCGCTTTGCCCATTCCTCAAGAAAATCCTCACCGCGTTTGACGCTAGTGGGATCAGCCACTTGGCCAGGTGCCAATGGGGCTCTTGGGCATGGAGGGTTGAGAGCGAATTTCTTCATATACTTTGGGGTTACATATATGTATTCCCTCCATTCGCGTGCCCATCTCTGTTCAATCTTTTGAATGTGCACCTTGCGCTGATTTTTATCTTCCTCAGGAGGTGTGCAGTACCCAACATAGATGTCCTCAGGGATTCCAAACGCAGTCATGACCTCAGGCTTCTTTCCTCCTTTCTGTGGCCTTTTACCGTCAACCATTTTCTTCAGTTGAGGAATTTGAACAATCGAATTCTCTAAAGAAGTGTGCAACTTTTCTTCAAGGAATGCTGCAAATGAGTTAAGTTGATGAGAACCTAGTGATTCAGCAGCGGACATGTGTACCTGTGAACATAGTATAGTTGCGAGGAATTTGGAGAGGTCATATGCGTTCTCCGAGGGTTTTTCAAAAAGAACAAGTTTGAGGAATTTTACCAGATGCGTCTTGAAGAATTTCACTAAGCGCGCTATATCTTAGGTTCCAGAGTTGTATAGATCAAAGATCCACACAATTGAGGAATCTTGAAGAAAATGATGCTTAGGGAAATGAATCAAGAACAGATGACATGTGAGGTGTTTTGTGTGTGAGGATTTGAGAAATAAAACACCTTTGCAGATTTTGTAGAAAACTTTTGAATCAAAGAGGGCAGTAAAAGTAACTTTTAATTACCCTGAATGAAGAACACGATGAACAGAGAGGTGAAATAGTGAAGTTCGTCGATGTGGATCTTCCACGCCCTAACTCGGCGGAGGAAGACGTCTACGGCAGCGGCGGAGGTGAAGATTTCCGCGGTCGACGCGAGTACGACGGCGACGAGGTCGAGGCAGTGAAGCTCTTCCTCACCGGCTACGATAGAGTAGCGGCGGCGCTAGGGTTTGAGAAGCTCGAGCAGGAGAAAGAGATCGAGCGGAGTAAAAGAAGTGAGGAAGGGGCGAGGGGTATTTATAGAGGCAGTGAAAAACTGTTCCCCCGAAGATTTGGGATGAACGTGCCCCAGACCTTTCTCCTTCTCACGACATGTGTCACCCATGTACTGTGTAGTGGAGATCGTGTAAGATCGTGGGTGAATAGAATAATGCATCGTGGGATGCGGAACGGTTTGAGCGGCAAAACTGAAAATTTGGATAAGATTAGTTTTAACGTTCCATTCGCAATTTCTTCAGCTGACAAGGACATAGTGAAGATTTTGAACGAGTTTCAAATAGAACGCACATAAAGAATTTGTGAACAGATTGGATTGAGTATAGCATAGAGGGGGAAGGGTCCGATCACATTCACTTAGCAGAAAACCCAACTTGAAGAAATAGCTATAAGTGAATGCTGTAGAGGACATAAACTCATATATATATAGCCAATGAAGAAAAACGACGGCACAAGTGAAGATTTTGCAAGTTGAAGAATTTGAACAACTGAGGAATTTCAAAAACTGAGGAAAAACTCAAATTGAAGATTTTCAACTTTTGTGGTGGCGTGACCCACCGTATAAGAATGATGATTTCAGACACCGCGTACAATTGCAGTAGACAGTGATACGCAGTTCTGTTTCTTCGAGGACCAACAGACCAAGGATCGTCCGAGGAAGTGACAAGTACCAGATGTTGACTTGCGGTCCACACGGTCACCAGCATAGTCAGAATCAGAATATCCAATGAGGTCAAAGTCTGAGCCCTTGGGGTACCACAATCCTAGCGTTGGTGTGTGAGCTAGATATCGAAGAATATGCTTCACAGCCGTATGGTGTGATTCCTTCGGTGCAGCTTGAAATCGTGCACACATGCAAACACTAAGCATTATATCTGGCCTAGATGCGCATAAGTACAATAACGAGCCAATCATGGAGCGGTATACCTTATGATCGAAGTCAATACCATTTTCATCAGTGCATAGATGACCATTTGTGGGCATAGGAATTTTGATGCCTTTGCAATCTTGCATGCCGAATTTCTTCAGGACATCCTTGAGGTATTTCTCCTGAGATATGAATATGCCATTGCGCTGTTGACGAATTTGAAGACCTAAGAAGAATTTCAATTCTCCCATCATAGACATTTGATATTATTCACTCATCATATAGGCAAATTCATCACTATAACATTGGTCAGTACAGTCAAACATGATATCATCAACATATATTTGGCACACAAACAGTTCACCATCATAAGATTTTGTAAAGAGAGTGGGATCGAGTGAACCGGGTGTGAAGCCTTTCTTCATGAAGAATTCCTTCAATGTATCATACCATGCCCGTGGGGCCTGCTTGAGGCCATAGAGAGCCTTGTTAAGTCTGAAGACTTTGTCAGGATGTTTTGGATCTTCAAAACCTGGGGGTTGAGCAACATATACTTCTTCCTCAAGCTTACCATTGAGGAATGCACTTTTCACATCCATTTGATATAAGATGATATCATGATGGTTAGCATAAGCAAGCAATATGCGAATAGCCTCAAGTCTAGCAACAGGTGCAAAAGTTTCATTGAAATCAACTCCTTCAACCTGTGTGTAGCCTTGAGCTACTAGTCGTGCCTTATTCCTCTCCACAACACCATTTTCATCTTGCTTGTTTCGGTAGATCCACTTTGTGCCAATGATGTTATGCTTGCGAGGATCGGGACGATTGACCAGTTCCCAAACGTTGTTGAGCTTGAACTGATGTAATTCTTCTTGCATGGCCTGAATCCACTCAGGCTCCAGAAATGCTTCATCTACCTTAGTGGGCTCTGTGATAGAGACAAAAGCAATGTGCCCACAAAAGTTAGATAGATGTGAAGCTTTTGAGCGTGTGAGAGGACCTGGTGCTCTAATGTCATCGATGATCTTCTCCACTTGCACTTCTTTTGCAACGCAAGGATGAGCTGGTTGTCGTTGAGGAATTTGATCAGCATTTTCTTCAGCATCAATTTCCTTAGCATTTTCTTCAGGTGCATCAGCTCGACGTTCTTCATGTTCTGGAATGAATTCTTTAGTAGATTCTTCAGTAGGAATGACATCTTCAGTAGCCTTGAGCTTGATAGAGTTCTCTGGTGCTGGTTCATCTAACACAGAAGGTAGGTGCTCTCTTTGCGAGCCATTAGTCTCATCAAACCGCACATCTACAGTTTCAACAATCTTGTGAAGAACATTGTTGAAGACTCTGTAGGTGTGCGAGTCCTTTTCGTAACCAAGCATAAAACCTTCATGTGCTTTCGGTGCAAATTTAGAGTTGTGATGAGGATCTCTAATCCAGCATTTAGCACCGAAGACTTTGAAATAACTCATATTTGGTTTTTTGTCAGTGAGGAGTTCATAGGCAGTCTTCTTGAAGAATTTGTGAAGATATACTCTGTTGATGATATGGCACGCAGTATCAATTGCATCAACCCAGAAACGAAGAGGGGTTTTGTACTCATCGAACATCTTGCGAGCCATCTCAGCAAGAGTCCTGTTCTTGCGCTCCACGACGCCATTCTGTTGAGGAGTATAAGGAGCAAATAACTCATGAGTAATACCAAGTTCATCAAGATATTCATTGAGACCCGAATTCTTGAACTCAGTGCCATTGTCACTTCTGATGTGCTTGATCTTCACACCAAAGTTGGTTGAAGCCCTCGAGGAAAATCGTTTGAAGACTTCCTGCACTTCATGTTTGTAAGAGACAAGGTGTACCCATGTGTAACGAGAGTAATCATCAACAAATATCAAAGCCATATTGAGATGCTTCATTTGAAACAGAGGAATAGTGATTAGGACCGAAGAGATCCATGTGAAGCAATTCGAATGGTCGAGTAGTGGTCATGATGGTCTTTGCTGGATGCTTGGCCTTAGTCATCTTTCCAGCTTCACAGGCACCGCATAAGTGATCCTTGAGGAATTTGACATTCTCAATGTCAATAACATGCTTCTTCTTTGCAAGCGTGTGAAAATTCCTCATGCCTGCGTGACCAAGTCGTCGATGCCCTAGCCATCCTTCTGAAGCTTTTGCAAGTAGGCACACGGCTGGTTGTGAATCTGCAGAGAAATCAACAATATACAAGTCTCCTCTCCTAAAGCCTTCGAAGACTTTGGATTTGTCAGCTTCCATAATCACAACACAACGATACTTGCCAAAGACAACAACCATATCAAGATCACAAAGCATTGAGACAGACATAAGGTTGTATCCTAAGGACTCAACAAGCATGACTTTGTCCATGTGTCGATCCTTTGTGATAGCAACTTTACCTAGACCCAATACCTGACTTTTGCTTTAATCAGCAAAGATGATATGCTTCAGATGTGATGACGATAAAGGAGCATCCATCAACAGAATCCTGTCACCAGTCATGTGATTTGTACATCCACTATCAAGGACCCACTCAGTGGCTTTGGGTTGATCATCCTGCAGATGATTTAGTGCAATTTACGAACTCATATACTTCAGCAGTGAAGAATATGATATCACAATTCATCAGATCAATTTCATCAAGTAGTAAGACAGATAAAGCAGAGGGAGGACGTGTGAAATGAAAGTTCATTTCATCATGGTTAGCCTGCGTCCTTTCAGGCACTTTGTTAGGTCCCCAGCAAATTCTTCAGACGTTTGAGCACGTCTGGAGACCTGATCCTGCATAAAAGATTTTTTTTCTTCACCACCCACATCTGAAGGGGTGGCAAAGAGTTCATCCCTCTGCAAGCTCCATATGAGAATGGTGGCATAGCGGCCAAACCATTACGTTTCACATAAGAGGGGTTAGGGTAAGCATATGAATAAGCAGAGAAATTCTTCGAGGACTTATGAACATAATGATTAGAAGAATAATGCTCATATTCATAGCCCTTGGCTCTTCCCTGCGAAACAGAGTTGTTAGCATGATGATGTTCATATGAGAACTTTGATCCTTTTGAGGAATTTGGTCCGTATGAGGACTTGGATCCATATGAAGAATTTGGTCCATATGAAGAATTTGATCTGGGGTTCCTATTCTTCACAGGTGATGTCATGAGGACATTCACCTGAAGACTTTCAAGGCATTTTTTTGGAACCCAGATTTTCTTCATAGGGGAACCATTCCTGCAGTTAGTGCCAACATATCTAGCAAAGACTTCACCATTCTTATTTTTGAACAGTTTATAGTTGTAGTCAAATGACTCATCAAAAGAATGAGAAGATTCACATGTATAGCCAGATAAATTAGATGGGTCAACTGGAGGTCCCTTTGCAGCAACCCATGAGGTTTTGGGGTACTGCTCAGGCTTCCAATATGTACCATCAGCATTGAGTTTCCTCTCAAAGGCAATACCCTCTTTCCTAGGGTTCCTGTTGAGGATCTGCTTTTTAAGCACATCACAAAGAGTCTTATGCCCTTTGAGGCTTTTGTACAGGCCTGTCATGTACAATTCCTTCAGCCCTGCATCGTCAGTGATACTAGCAATGTCCTCAGATGAGGAATTAGTGATAGCAGAGACAGGTGAAGAATTTGTAACATTAGAAGCATTTGAACATTCAGGTGAAGAATTAGCAGATTCTCGTTCAATGCATTTTAAACATGGAGGAATAAATTCTTCCTGAGCAGCGCTGATTTGTTGAGCAAGCAATGAATCGCGCTCCTTCTGAAGATCTTCATAAATCACTCTTAGCTCCTCAAGATCTTGCTTTCTTTGAAGAAATTCATAAGAAAGCTTCTCATGATCAGATAAGAGAGTGTTATGATGACCTTGAAGGTTATCAAACCTGGTCTGAAGTCTCTGAAGATTTTCAGTCAAGGCTTTAGTGCGATCCATTTCTTCACCCAACATATCATCACTTTTGTCTAGCATGTTTTGAACCTTTTCAAAAGCCTTTTGTTGTTTCACAGCAATCTTAGCAAGTTTTGTGTAGCTGGGCTTAAGATTTTCATCAGATTCATCTTCACTAGACTCAGAGGAGGTATATTTAGGTACCTTGGCACCCTTTGCCATGAAGCAATAGGTGGGAGCATAGTCATCGTTGCCTTCATCAGCCTTGTTGGTGAGGTCATTTTCTTCAGAGTTGAAGATAGACTTGCTGACAAATGCAGTAGCCAGGGCTAGGCTTGCCACACCAGACTCAGAGTCCTCAGAAGCCTCCTCTTCTTCTTGTTCCTCAGATTCAGCTTCAGAGTCCATTTCCTTGCCAATGAATGCCCAAGCCTTCTTGGAGCTGCTCTTCTTGTGAGATGAAGACTTTGAGGATTTTGATGATGAAGATTTTGAGGACCTCTTCTTTTTCTTCGCATCATCAGAACTGTAATCCTTGTATTTCTTCTTCTTCGATTCCTTTTCCCACTGAGGACAATCTTGAATGTAATGTCCTGGTTTCTTGCACTTGTGACAAAGCCTCTTCTTGTAGTCACTGGATGAGGAATCATTGCTCATTGAGGGTTTTCCAAAGCGACCATGTCTTGAGAACTTCTGGAATTTCTTCACAAGCAGTGCTAGATCATGACTTACTTCTTTAGGGTCACCAAGGCTGCTACCAGAGTCTTCATCTTCGGATTCTGATATTGCCTTGGCCTTCAGTGCACGTGATCTGCCATAGCTCGAACCATAGAGATCTCTCTTTTCAGCAAGCCGGAACTCATGAGTGTTTAGCCTCTCGAGGATATCAGCGGGGTCAAGTGACTTGTAATCAGCACGCTCTTGTATCATCAGTGCCAGAGTATCAAATGAGGAATCAAGAGATCTCAGCAATTTCTTCACCACCTCATGGTCGGTGATGTCAGTGGCACCAAGTGCTTGAAGCTCATTTGAAATGTCAGTGAGGCGATCGAAGGTTTGCTGAACATTTTCATTGTCGAGTCTTTTGAAGCGGTTGAAGAGATTGCGAAGAACATCAACTCGAGAGTCACGCTGAGCTGAAACTCCTTCGTTGACCTTGGACCGCCTATCCCAGATAAGCTTAGCATTTTCCAAAGCACTCACTCTACCATACTGTCCTTTACTCAGATGGCCACATATGATATTCTTCGCTTGGGAATCGAGTTGCTTGAATCTCTTCACGCCGGTGCCGTTTAGTGAGGGTGAGACGGAGGGAACACCATTTTCCCCAACGTACCAGAGATTGTTATCAATTGCCTCAAGATGCATGCGCATCTTGTTCTTCCAGTAAGCGTAGTCCGTCCCATCAAAGGTAGGACACCCTGCAGAGACCTTGATCATACCTGCGGTCGACATAACTAAAACTCCAGGCGGTTAAACCAAAATCACATAGAACAAGGGAGTACCTTGCTCTGATACCAATTGAAAGTGCATTATATCGACTAGAGGGGGGTGAATAGGCGATTTCTATGAAATTCTTCACTGAGGAATTTGCTAGTGAGGAAATTCCTTAGCGAAGAACTATTAGCAGCGGAATAAGTACTCAGAAGTAAACATAGCAGAATACATGCATGGTCATCATGATGAAATGAAGACAAACACAGAGTACAGAAAGCGTAAACACAGGATAGCACAAGATGAAGACAAACAGACTGAAGAAATTGAACTAAGGAAATTGAGAGAGTCTTCAGTCAAAGTCTTCAAACACAGATATGAACAAACACACAACACAGTAATGAGGAAATGAAAGTGTTGAGGAAATAGAACTAGTTGGCTTGGTGAAGACAATGATTTGGTAGACCAGTTCCAACTGCTGTCTCAGTTGTACATCTGGTTGGAGCGGCTGAGTATTTAAACTCAAGGACACCCAGTCCCGAACACACAGTCCTCACCGTATTCTCCTTGAGCTAAGAACACACACTCCTCGCCCAATCACTCATGGTAAGTCTTCAGGTGACTTCCGAACCTTCACAAACTCGGTCACTCGGTGATCCACGATTCCTCTTGGATGCTCTAGACCATGACGCCTAACCGTCTGGAAGAGGCACAATCTTCAAAGGTAACAAGCGTCAGATCCACGCAGGATCAATCTCTTCAGTGATGCTCAATCACTTTGGGTTTGTAGGTGTTTTGGGTTTTGGATTTTCCTCACTTGATGATTTTCGCTCAAAGTCCTCGGAGGATGGGTTGCTCTCAAATGACAAGTGTCAAGTTCTCGCGGAGCATCCAACCATCTAGTGGTTGTAGGGGGCGGCTATTTATAGCCTAGGGAGCATCCCGACATGATAAGACATAAATGCCCTTCAATGATATGACCGTGGGATGGATAGGATATTTTGGGACAGCTGGTGCGTAGCACAGCAATGGTTGGAAATTTGAGATTCAAATTCCTCAGGGCTATCATGTTCCTCACAGTGTAGGCAATTCGCACTGGCGAATTCCTAACTCCTCATTCAGAGCAAAGTCCTCAGTGACTAAAAGAACTGCGTCTCTATCACTGAAGAAATTGACTGGACTGTATGAGATTTCCAATGGCTTCACTCGAAGGGATTGGTAGGTGTAGGATTTGAGTTGAGCATCAAATGGAAATTTTTCCTTAGTATTTCCTTGACCCCCTTTAACAGTACGGTGTTTCCTATGACTCAAGAAAGAGAAAATGAAACTACGAAAACAAAAGTCTACACGCTTCATGTTCCTCGAATGAATACCAAGTCTTCAAGGTCACACCAATTTCTTCACTTTCAAAGTCTTCAGAAAGTCTTCAGAATATCAAAGTCTTCAGTCGAAGAACTTCAGTTTTAGGGGTCGACTTTCTCTGTAAATATCAAACTCCTCATAGACTTATAGGCCTGTGTACACTCATAAACGCATTAGATCCTTAACCTATAAGTCTTCAATACACCAAAATCACTAAGGGGCACTAGATGCACTTACAGCATTCACCTTTGGGTGACGTGCTAAACTCTTTAAAGAACTTGTCTTTGGAGGAGGACTCACAGCCGAACTATGTTCAGTTCGAGCTAGAGGCGGATGACGAGGAATTTTTCTTCCCACCCGCCACCCACTTCATAGCCACTGTCGATGACTTAACCGACATGCTTGATTATGGCTCCGAAGACATCGACAGCATGGACGACGATGCCGACAAGGAGCAAGGCCAAGACCCGCCATTTACTGGACGTTGGACGGCCACCTCTTCATACGATGTGTACATGGTTGATACACCTAAAGGATCTGGCGACGACAAAGAAGAGCCAGACGCGAATAAACCCTCTGAGACGCAGTCCAAGCACCGGCGCCCCAAACGCCGTTCTAAGCCTCGTCACTCAAAGGATGGCAACACTAGCACCGGAGAAAATAGTACTCCGGACGACACCGAAAACAATGAAAACCCTGTCGAAGCTGCATCCGAACAGGAGGAACATGATGACAGGCAAGACAACCCTGATGAACAGGCCATAGAAGACGACTCGGAGGACGATAGTTACCGTCCACCCTCCAAGGAGGAAACAAGCCTCGGCAACGAAGACTTCATCGTGCTTGAGGATCCTCTAGAGCAGGAGCGCTTTAAGCTTCAGCTCATAGCCACTGCAAAGAGCCTGAAAAAGAAACAGCAGCAGCTTCAAGCTGAACAAGATCTGCTCGTCGACAGATGGACTGATGTCCTAACAGCCGAAGAATACGGCCTCAAGAGCCTAGTCAAGAGCTACCCGAAACGTAGACTGCTACCTCAATTCGATGGGAAGGCACCGGAGCACATATCTCCCTCGCGTAATGCGGAACGACCACCACATGGTCGAGACAGGGCGGCTGACCGGCCACCCCGCGGTCGGGATAAAGCGGCAACTCAGGCCGAACAGCAGCCTGCCCCACCGCCCCGTAAAAATAAAAAGACGGAAGAGTTCGTGGTCACACGTACGACCTCCGGGAGACCCTAGATAGTAGAGCAGGACATACAACATTGATCTACGGATCGCGAGGACGTGCCTCGAGGCATGACGACGGTTACCTATTCGGACGTGACAAACCTAACCACGCCCGGGCTGAATGCCGTAGACGGACTCCATCAGAGCTACGCCGGGATGCGGCCCGATACAGAGGCGCCGGACACCCTCTCTGCTTCATAGATGAAGTAATGGATCACGAATTCCCAGAAGGGTCCAAGCCCATCAATATCGAATCATACGACGGCACAACCGATCCTGCAGTATGGATCCAGGATTTTATTCTCCATATCCATATGGATCGAGGAGATGACCTCCACGCCATTAAATACCTCCCATTAAAGCTCAAAGGACCAGCTTGGCACTGGCTAAATAGTCTGCCTGAGAACTCCATCGGCAGCTGGGAGGACTTGGAAGAGGCTTTCCTTGATAACTTGCAAGGAACTTATGTCCGGCCACCAGATGCCAATGACTCAGGCCACATAGTTCAACAAACCGGAGAATCAGCCAGAAAATTCTGGACTAGGTTCCTAACCAAAAAGAACCGAATCATCGACTGTCCAGATGCCGAAGCCCTAGCGGCCTTTAAGCATAGCATCCAAGATGAATGGCTCGCCCTCCACCTCGGCCAGGAAAAGCTGAGGTCCATGGCAGCCCTCACGACACTTATGACCCGCTTTTGCGTGGGAGAGGATAGTTGGCTGGCTCGCAGTACAAACATAGCCAACGAAACAGGCCCCTCTGAGGCCAAAAACAACACCGGCAAGCTCCGGCGCAACAGACACAAACGCCGAAGCAATGGCGATAACACCGATGACATTACAGTTCACGCCGGATGCAGTGGCTCCAAGTCCGGCCAGCGAAAGAAGCCCTATAAAAGGAGCAGCGGAGGACCGTCCAGCTTGGACCACATACTCGATCATCCTTGCCAGATACATGGCACCCCAGACAAACCGGCCAACCATACTAACAGAGATTGTCGGGTCTTTAAACAAGCCAACAAGATAAACAGCAGAAACAAGGAAGGGGAATCACAGAGCGAGGACGATGACGAGGAGCCCCGACAGCCAAACACTGGGGGGCAAAAGAAATCCCCCCCCCCAAGTCAAAACGGTGAGCATGATATACGCTACACACATTCCCAAAAGGGAGCGCAAGCGCGCAGTCAGGGACGTCTATGCGGTAGAGCCAGTCGCCCCGAAATTCAATCCGTGGTCATCATTCCCGATCACCTTCGATCGTCGAGATCACCCAACTAGTATCCGCCATGGCAGTTCAGCCGCACTAGTACTCGACCCAATTATTGACGGATTTCACCTAACACGTGTCCTTATGGACGGTGGCAACAGCCTCAACCTGCTCTATTAGGGTACAGTGCAGAAAATGAGCATTAACCCCTCATGGATCAAGCCCACAAAGACCACCTTTAAAGGAGTCATTCCAGGCGGAGAGGCCTGTTGTACAGGCTCAATAATGCTGGAGGTAGTATTCGGTTCCCCGGATAAATTCCGAAGCGAAGAACTAATCTTCGATATCGTCCCATTTCGCAACAGCTATCACGCGCTGCTCGGACGAACCGCATTCGCTAGATTCAATGCGGTGCCACATTACGATTATCTCAAGCTCAAGATGCCCGGTCCACGTGGCGTCATTACAATAAACAGCAACACGGAATGCTCCCTCCGTATGAAGGAGCAAACCACCGCCCTAGCAGCAGAATTACAGAGTGGCCTTCTCAAGCAGCACTATAATCCGGCTGCCAAGCCCCTGGACATCATTAAGAGGGTCTGGAGTACACTGCAACAGGACAGCTAGGCTCATCACAAGCCGAATTAGCAGTTCAGCCTCCGTCCCAGTCCCGATGAGGCACTAGCATTAGTACGGCGCGTACATAAACTACGCACTCAAAACACCATGGGTACCGACGGAGCCATAACTCGCTCGCGATCCACAGTACAGATTGACCGACCCTGAGATTCGCACGCTTTTACCTTCTCTTTTTATTACGGGTTCTCTTCTCTTTTTCGAGGTCTATAAGGATGACCCGTTTGCAGATTACACCAAGGAGGCAAGGAGCTCTGGCGTACAAGGGAATCCCCAGGTGATCTCTATTAAATGATCACCATAATTGTTTTATATACCCGCACACAGCTCGCCCTTGGTTACAGCATGTTAAATAGCCCTACATGTTTATCGCATTCGTTGTACAAAGTACGCCCGACGTACTAATTACATCACAATGGTGAATAAATGGTGGCGTCAGCTCATTACTTCATTTTTTCCCATTTCCTCACCTTAGTATTTATTACTCATCGCACACGTACACCATGGTACGTATTACTATGCCAGGGGCTTCATTACACCCCACATCACGGCAATAAAAGTCTGAACACTTTTACAGTATAGTTCGGCACCCCGAACTTATAGCATTATATGCATTGGCTTCGAATCATGTCTTTGGTCAATTGTTGGGTTTCTCGGCTCTTGTGCTTACTATCTTACGTTCCGCTATATCGGCTAGGGTAGTAAAGGGAGAACTACTGTGATTGTGTCCCGGTTATTCCGGACGAGCACCTCAGTAGAGAAAGCCGAAAACTGACTTTCATGATGCGGCGAGAGCCGGTCGGCTGTTCGAGAGGTTCCAAACCGTTAGAGATTTTTTCCGCTTCTTGCGAAGAATTGGTTCCTCCGATTAGGCGTATAGCGCCCCTAGTCCGGTCTTCCGAATACCAGGGGTGTCGGTGTCAAAACCGGCGGATCTCGGGTAGGGGGTCCCGAACTGTGCGTCAAGGCCGGATGGTAACAGGAGACAAGGGACACGATATTTTTACCCAGGTTCGGGCCCTCTCGATGGAGGTAATACCCTACTCCTACTTGATTAATATTAATGATATGGGTAGTACAAGAGTAGATCTACCACGAGATCAAGGAGGCTAAACCCTAGAAGCTAGCCTATGGTATGATTGTTGTGTATGGAGTTGATTGTCCTACGGACTACAACCCTCCGGTTTATATAGACACCGGATAGGGTTAGGGTTACACAGAGTCGGTTACAATGGTAGGAGATCTTGAATATCCGCATCGCCAAGGAAATTACCATCCGGACACGGGACAAAGTCTTCAATCTTGTATCTTCATAGTCCAGCAGTCCGGCTGAAGGTATAGTCCGGCTACCCGAACACCCCCCTAATCCGGGACTCCCTCAGTAGCCCCCGAACCAGGCTTCAATGACGACGAGTCCGGCGCGTAGATTGTCTTCAGCATTGCAAGGCGGGTTCTTCTCCAAATTCTGTGTACCTGTATGAATAATGTCCGATTTTTGTAATGCAGCGCTCCTCGGCTTCCGCGCCCAATAATGGTTGTCTTCCATGTGTCGAACGAATGCGAAAAGCCGGGGTGTTTTTTACATCCACACCCCTAGCCGTACAAACGAGCCGCCTATTTAACGGGATGGGGATTCAGATCCAAACCAGATCTTCTCTTATCCGCGAGTTATCATCAGAGCGCTCTCAGCACAGGTCCATTCCAACATGGCCAGCCATCGCAGCTCCTCCCCACGCCCCTCCGGTCTTAAACCTGGGGACTGGGAGAGTTGCACCATCCCGCATAGCGAGCTAGTGTCGCTTCAGGCCAAGGGATTTCTCCCTCAGGCATACATGGTCCCGGTCCGAGCCGGTCTCGCCACCTACAATGGCGGAAAACAAGCGGAGAGCACCCCCAATCCCTCTAAAGGAGAGCGGGTGTGCCTCGTCCCCTATCTAATAAGGGGACTGGGATTTCCAATTCATCCATTTCTCCGCAGGCTCCTAGAGTTCTACGGCCTCCAGCTGCACAATCTCACGCCCGCCTCCGTATTACATATTGCGGGCTTCGTCGCCCTTTGCGAGCTATTCTTAGGCGTCGAGGCTCATTTCGCGTTGTGGAAGAGGATATTCTGCCTGGTACCCCGTTCTCAAGAGGGGTCCATATATCAAGTGGGCGAAGCCGAAGTATGGCGCATCGCCGGGACTGGATACCTATCCGGAACCCCGAAGAAGGCGTCCGAGGACTGGCCTTCGGAATGGTTTTACATAGATGACGTCCCGCTGCCGGACCCCATCCGGGTCGGTCTCCCTGAGTTCAACAGTGCTCCATTGAAGAAACGCTTGAGCTGGCGTCCGTGGAGCTCTCAGAGAGAAAGCGACAGAGACGTCCTTTACCTGATGGTCCGGATAAGACTGTTGGCTCATTCTGGACTAACCATGATTGGAGTCATGGCCGCATGCATTATGCGGGGGGTGCGGCCGCTTCAATACAGAGGCCACCCTATGTAGGATTTCAACGGGGAGGACGATGCCACGCGTTATGGTCGTAAGGAGCCGGCCTCGTCCGCCGCCCTAGTGAAGATCTTGTCCTCTTTGTACAAGGGAGAAAAGGAGGAGTTCCTCCGCGTCAACCTGCGGGCCGAATTCACTATGTACGAACCTCCAAGTTGGGTAAGTGAACAATCACACTTGCCCGTTTGTTTTATACTCCCACGGTTAGATATGTAGTCTAACGACTTCAATGCAGGAACTGCGACAGGAAGTGAAAGATACAAACAGCCGCCCTCCACAGCCCGAGGACCCAGAACGGTCCCTCGATCCGAACTCCAAAGAGGGTCCGGACATATCGGTGGAGCTTATCGACGGGGTGTTCCATCAGCTAAGCAAGGACAATACCTTGGTAGCCATTACGGCTGATTACCCCGGGTTAATCCCGGCCTCCCAGGTGACAGAAACCGGAGTTTACATTCCCTTGAGAGAGATTTCATTCTCAGGTATTCCGGCGTTTCTAACGACAACCGTGTTCTGCAGGGGAGATTTCCGAGGCGAGAGTCCGAACCTGCGGCGGCTAGCCAACGAGGGGCCGCAGGGCCCCGTGGGGCAAAAAGGAATATAGTCCGGACTGAGACGCCGGCGCAAAGGTATAGCGCACCCTCCGTTTCCCTGGTGTCATTCTGTCAGGGCATATTAACGTTCGTGGTATCTTCAGAACAAAGAGACTTCGCCGGACTATATCCGGAGAGGTTGCCAATCGCGCTTCCACCAGCCAGGCTCCAACGTCTGGCCAGGAAGCGGAGGCGAGCACCAGGCGCGCACCGGACGCTCCTCCGACAGAGTATGCGGACAGGCTGTCTGCCACAAATTCTGAAGTGGAGAGTGCCATGAACTACAGGCATCGCCGGATAGTTCTACGTGACACTTGTTTCTCCCAAGAGGCTTTAGATGCCTTTAATTTGGGAGATGCGTACCTCCATGCCGCTCAAGATGGTTTAGCCAGAGCCACGGAGCAGTATGTAAAAGACATACGGGTAAGAAAATTTTGGTCAAATATATATGTACCAGTAGCCCCCGAGACTTAAAACAGTGAAAGTAACTGATTTAAGGATCATTTAATATTTTCAGGTTCTTATGGAGAAGAATACCGTACTATCCCAGGAGCTAGAAAAGTGCAAGGCCCAACTAGAGGCCACACTAGCCGCAGCGGGGGAGCCCAAAGGGATCCCCTCGGGTAAGATGCACTTTGAAAGGCTAGTATTGTGCGGTTTGGGTGCAAATCTGACAAATCATATTGCAGGTGGCGCCGGACTTGATCCGGAAAAGCAACAACTCTTACGCCGGCTAAAGGCCGGTGAGAGTACGTTGACAAAGGTGAGGCGGGAGAAGAATGATCTTCAGGATGCCAACACCAAGCTGGACGTCGAACTTAAAGACGTTCGTGGCCAGCTGTCGGACTCCACGAAGGAGAATCAGCGGCTTCGACGCGGCATATTTAGTAAGTGCTTGAACGAACTTTTGAAAAAAAAGTTCGGCGAGGAAGTCGGTTAACAGAGTAATGTCTGTAGGTATGCTCACAGGTCGTCCTGCAGAGGAGATGCCCGGTTCTACGGGTGACCTTCTTCCCGAACTCCTGCAACTGCACGAGCAAATTCGGCAGGCGATGCGAGGCGTTGCCCAAGCCTTATGGCCTGCCCACTCCATGCCCGAGGGCCTTGGAGAGCTTGCGGAGAAGCTGAAGGGAGCTCGGCGGTGCTTCCGGTTGTGGAAGATATCGGCCTGCCGACAGGGCGCTAGGGAAGCCTGGGCCATGGTGAAGACCCGTTTTACGAAGTCTGACCCAAACCACATGGCCGAGGTCGGACCAGTGGGGCCTGACGGGAAGGAGATCCCTGTAAGCTTAGTATACGGCCAAGTAGAGTTGGCCGCGAAGTATTCCCAACGGGACTGTAAATTAGACAGCCTGTTAGATGGTATAGAAGAGGAATACAATCAGTCAGAATGACTATGTAATTTTGAATTGACATGTGTAATGCCTTCTAGCCGGATTGTACATCGTTTGTCTTTGCCGACCTTTTCGCTTCAACCTCGGGACCTGACGGTCCGGAGTGTGTCCGAATACCAAAGCGGTTATATAAGAACTGGGGCATGCATGGAGACCAGGCGTAGGGGTCATTAGTGCTTTATCAGACAAGTGCCCAACTAGTTATGTTATATTACATGGTTAGTAACAAACATCTTCGAGAGAGAATAGTTCCGTTAGGGGTTCCTTTCGCTGGGGAGGCATGCCCTAAAGTGCATGTACGGACTGCGTAAAAAGACGCAGAAAAGCATCTGGGGGCGCATAAAATTAGTAAAAAGTTCATCTTTTATTTCACCGAGCGAATATTCCCTTAAGAACGCTAGCTTTCGGCTTCACCCAGTCTGAGGTACACATCCGGCTGACCCGGCAGTAACAATTGCAGAGGTGCTCCCTTTACCGCCTAGCCGAACAATCGGGAACGTAGGGGTAAGCACAGGAGCCAGGCAACCCAGCTTGGCCAAAACTTAAGTCATATCGATGCATATAATGGTGAAGAAAAAGGTACATGCGGAAGTTTGACACATGTGTTGGGCGTGAAGCCCGTATAAATAAGCTTCTGTTAAAGAAGCCCCCAGGTTTAGTGAGCGTGAGTGGCACGTCACTTGATGAGCCTTTAAGGGCTATAAAATAAAGAGAGGAGAAGGAGAGAAATATAAGATAGAAAAATGTAAAACATGGACAGAGGAAGGAGACCAACACAGAGTCCAGCGCGAGGCATAGAATCCTCGAAGACGGGTGGCGTTCCATGGGTTCGGCTCGAGTCGGTTATCTGACGCATCTCGCAAGCGGTACGCTCCACCAGTCAGGACTTGGTCGATTATGAATGGACCTTCCCACTTGGGCTTGAGTTTGTCCTTTTTCTTATCCGGCAGGCGTAGAACTAATTTAGCAACACTGTAATTTTTGTCCCGTACTTCTCTGCTTTGATATCTTTGAGCCTGCTGTTGATAAAATGCGGAACGGGTTTTTGCCACGTCACGCTCCTCCTCCAAGGCGTCCCAGTTGTCCTGCCGATCGAGCTCGGCTTCTCTTTCTTCGTACGTGCGCACTCGAGGTGAGTCATGAATTATGTCGCACGGCAGAACTGCCTCTGCGCCGTACACCATAAAGAATGGTGTGTATCAGGTGGTGCGATTCGGCGTGGTCCGCAGCCCCCAGAGTACGGAGTCGAGCTCCTCTACCCAGTGCGTGTTAGATTCCTTGAGGGACCGCACTAATCTGGGTTTAATGCCGCTCATGATAAGACCATTTGCACGTTCGACCTGGCCGTTAGTTTGTGGGTGATAGACCGAAGCATAGTCAAGCTTGATGCCCATGTTTTTGCGCCAGAGTTTTACCTCGTCGGCGGTGAAGTTTGTGCCGTTATCAGTAATGATGCTGTGGGGGACGCCGTAATGGTGTACTACCCCGGATAAGAAGTCTATCACGGGTCCGGATTCGGACGTTTTAACAGGCTTGGCTTCTATCCATTTTGTGAACTTGTCCACCATGACCAATAAGTATTTTTTCTTATGGGCCCCACCTTTGAGGGGTCTGACCATGTCAAGCCCCCAGACCGCAAAGGGCCAGGTGATGGGGATAGTTTGGAGTGCGGTGGGTGGCATATGGCTTTGGTTGGCAAAAAGTTGGCAACCAACGCATCGTTGGACTAGGTCCTGAGCGTCTGCCCGGGCCGTCGGCCAATAAAAGCCTGTACGGAAAGCCTTGCTAACAAGGGACCGAGCAGCAGCGTGATGACCACCGAGTCCGGCATGAATTTCAGCCAGAAGGGTCCGCCCTTCCTCTTCGGAGATGCACCTTTGAAGGACTCCGGTAGTGCTTTTCTTGTAAAGCTCTCCCTCATGGACTTTATAGGCTTTAGATCGCTGCACTATGCAGCGGGCCTCGTTTTAGTCCTCTGGGAGTTCCTGCCTAGTAAGGTAGGCCAGGAATGGTTCTGTCCACGGGGCGATAACCGCCATTATTACATGGGCTGAAGGTGTGATTTCATTGGCAGAGCCTCCAATTATGTCAGATTGTTCGGCGTTGAGTGGTGCGGCTTGGTCCGGGCTGTCATATGCGGGTTCCCCCTCCCATGTTACGGATGGCTTGAATAATCTTTCCAAAAATATGGTGGGGGGGGACTGCATCGCGTTTTGCTCCAATGCGTGCCAGGACATCCGCTGCTCGATTGTTTTCTTGGGCTATATGGTGAAACTCCAGCCCTTCGAACCGGGCTGACATTCTTAGGACGGCATTGCGGTAAGCTGCCATTTTTGGATCATTGGCGTCGAAGTCGCCATTTATTTGGGATATCGCGAGGTTCGAATCCCCGCGTACCTCTAGGCGTTGAATGCCCATGGATACTGCCATCCGGAGACCATGTAGAAGGGCCTCATATTCGGCTGCATTGTTGGAGTCCGTGTACATAATTTGGAGTACATATTGGACTGTGTCTCCTGTGGGGGACGTCAAAACGACGCCAGCCCCCAGTCCGGCCAACATTTTGGAGCCGTCGAAATGCATGATCCAGTTTGAGTATGTGCCGTACTCTTTAGGGAGTTCGGCCTCCGTCCATTCTGCGATGAAGTCGGCCAAAACTTGCGATTTGATAGCTCGCCGTGGCTTATAGGTTATGTCGAACGGGAGGAGCTCAATGGCCCATTTTGCGATCCGGCCCGTTGCATCGCGGTTGTTGATAATGTCATTGAGTGGTACTTCCGAGGCTACTGTAATCGAACACTCTTAAAAGTAGTGTCGTAGCTTCCGGGATGCCATGAATACCGTGTATGAAATCTTTTGATAATGCGGGTACCGTGATTTGCATGGAGTGAGGACAGTGGACACGTAGTATACCGGCCTTTGAAGGGGGAATTTGTGTCCGTCCTTTTCCCGCTCGACGACGAGCACTGCGCTGAAAACTTGATGGGTTGCCGGGATGTACAATAGCATTGGCTCGCCGGTGTTTGGCGCGGCCAGGACTGGGTTTGTTGCCAATATGGCTTTTATTTCATCGAGTCCGGCCGTGGCGGCATTCGTCCACTCGAAGTGTTCGGTGCGCCGAAGGAGGCGATAAAGGGGCAGTGCCTTTTCTCCCAAGAGGGAGATGAAGCGGCTTAAAGCCGCCACGCATCCAGTTAATTTCTGTATTTGTTTGAGGTCCTTGGGGACATCCAATTGTGACAAAGCTCGGATCTTGGCTGGATTTGCTTCAATTCCTCTACCGGATACAATGAAGCCCAAGAGCTTTCCGGCTAGAACGCCGAAAACACATTTCTTTGGGTTGAGCTTGATGTCGTATTTTCGGAGGTTATCGAATGTAAGCCTCAAGTCATCTACTAAAGGTTCGACATGTCTTGATTTGACGACCACGTCATCCACATACGCCTCCACTGTTTTGCCGATCTGGTTTGCCAGACATGTCTGGATCATGCGCTGATATGTTGCGCCGGCGTTTTCAGCCGGAAGGGCATTGTGTTGAAGCAGAATGGGCCGTATGGTGTGATGAATGCTGTTGCGGCTTGATCTGATTCTGCCATCTTGATTTAATGGTAACCGGAGTATGCGTCGAGGAAACACAACGAATCGTGTCCTGCGGTGGCATCGATAATTTGATCTATACGGGGGAGGGGGAAGGGATCCTTTGGGCAGGCCTTGTTAAGGTCTTTAAAATCGACACACAGGCGCCAGGATTTGTCCTTCTTTGGTACCATCACCAGGTTTGCTAGCCAGTCCGGATGTTTTATGTCTCTAATTAATCCGGCCTCTAATAACTTGGCTAGATCCTCTCCCATTGCCTGTCTCTTCGGTTCGGAAAAACGCCGAAGGGCTTGTTTGATAGGTTTGAATCCTTTCTGGATATTTAAGCTGTGTTCGGCCAGCCTGCGTGGGATTCCTAGCATGTCTAAAGGGTGCCAGGCAAAAATGTCCCAGTTCTCTTGTAGGAACTCTCGCAGTGCGGCGTCTACATCAGGGTTCAATTGTGCCCCGATGGAAGCTGTTTTATTGGGGTCCGTTGGATGGACCTGAAATTTTACTATTTCGTCCGCTGGCTTGAAGGATGTGGATTTGGGTCTCTTATCGAGTATCACATCGTCCCTATTAACCGTGGAGCGCAGCGCAGTCAGTTCCTCAGCCGCTAAGGCTTCGGATAGTGCCTCAAGGGCCAATGCGGCCGTCTTATTTTTGGCGCGGAGTGCTATGTCCGGATCACTAGCGAAAGTGATAATTCCGTTCGGCCCGGGCATCTTGAGCTTCATGTACCCGTAATGGGGTATTGCTTGGAAGATTGTAAATGCCTCCCGCCCTAGTATAGCGTGGTATCCGCTATTGAACGGGGCCACCTGGAACGTGACCTCTTCGGACCTGTAATTATCCGGCGTGCCGAACACCACATCTAGTGTGATTTTTCCTGTGCAGCGCGCTTCCCGACTAGGGATTATTCCTCTGAAGGTTGTGCTGCTTCGCTCGATGCGGTTCCAGTCTATTTCCATTTTTGGAGGGTTTCCTCGTATATGAGGTTCAATCCGCTGCCTCCATCCATGAGTACCTTGGTCAGGCGAAAGCCGTCCACTATTGGGCTGAGGACCAGTGCGGCTGGTGCTCGGGTTGTTCGGAATTTAGGTACATCGCTTGCATTGAAGGTAATAGCTGTGTCACTCCATGGGTTTATCGTTGCTACTTGATAGACTTCGGCAAGGCTGCGGAGTGTTCTTTTTCGCATGTTGTTTGATGCAAAAGTCTCGAAGACTGTGAGAACGGTACTTTTGTCCTCAGGGTGGCTTTCTGCGACCTCCAAAGTTAAGAGATCCTCGCCAATTTTGGCCACCTGCCGGAGTATCCAACATGCTCTAAGGTTGTGAGTTGGTGTGGCGTCCTCTGTACTGTGGATTTTATAGGGTCCATCAAGCCACCTTTCCAGTACGGTTCCATGCCCTGTAGAGGGTTTTGGCTTTTTGATATTTAACCCGGGTGTCTTACTACGATGCACCCTCTTAGTTCGGATGAGATTGCTATTCAAGGCCGGATTATCCCAAAATTTTATTTCAGTTTTCCGGGCGCTTTCCATCGCACAGTACTTTTGTACTATGGACGCCAAGTCAGCGAAGCGTGTAATATCACGACGACTTATGGCGTTAAGTATTCCCTCGTCCGTGCAATTACTGCAAAAGATTGAAATTGTGTCTCCCTCGTGGCAATCCTTTATCCTGTTCATAACCAGGAGGAATCTGGCCCAGTACTGATGTACTATTTCCTCGGGCTTTTGCCTGATTTGGGAGAGATCGCATATGTTCAGGCGGGTGGGAGTTGTTGAATCTGAAACCTCACCCAATCTAAGATTCGGAGGCCGAAGAGCTTCCGAACTCTGAAGTTCGGAGCCTTGGATGTTGTCCAATGAATCTAACCCGTTGCCTGGTTCTAAGCTCAGGTCTTGAGTTATATCCTCCCCTCCGCGGGTTTCCGGCTTGGAGGGGTCGGGAATTCGGACGTAGCCAGTCCTTAAAATAGATGAAGGGTCGCTCCACTGTGCCTCTACCACGGCAACGTGGTGGGTGACTTGGGGAGAGTTAATTTCTCTTAGATCGGGTTTAAGCCCAACCTGGTCGTAATCCATAGCGACCCCCAGGGTGGCGATGCGATCCAAGAGCTCGTTTACGGAAGAGAGCTCCATCGGATCTAGCTGCTCGACAAGCTCCGAGCTGACGTGAAGGTTGCTTTCGATGACCCGAGAGGTCACCATCGGCGCAACGGCCGAACAGGCGGTCATGAGAAAACCACCTAGCCGGAGGGTTTGGCCCACAGCCAAGGCTCCCTTAGTAACGGCGCCGTCTTTAAAGACGGGAAGAGGCATCCTTCCTGATTGCGACGACACAGAGGAACTCTCAATGAAAGCACCAATGTCGGTGTCAAAACCAGCGGATCTTGGGTAGGGGGTCCCGAACTGTGCGTCAAGGCCGGATGGTAACAGGAGACAAGGGACACGATATTTTTACCCAGGTTCGGGCCCTCTCGATGGAGGTAATACCCTACTCCTGCTTGATTAATATTGATGATATGGGTAGTACAAGAGTAGATCTACCACGAGATCAAGGAGGCTAAACCCTAGAAGCTAGCCTATGGTATGATTGTTGTGTATGGAGTTGATTGTCCTACGGACTACAACCCTCCGGTTTATATAGACACCGGATAGGGTTAGGGTTACACGGAGTCGGTTACAATGGTAGGAGATCTTGAATATCTGCATCGCCAAGCTTGCCTTCCACGCCAAGGAAAGTCCCATCCGGACACGGGACGAAGTCTTCAATCTTGTATCTTCATAGTCCAGGAGTCCGGCTGAAGGTATAGTCCGGCTACTCGAACACCTCCTAATCTGGGACTCCCTCAAGGGGCTTCGCCAACTTTCTTAATTGTCAAACTCCTATGGCTAAGTGAGGGCGGTAAAGGCCGCATAGTCTGATTGCCTTGTTCGTTGCGCTAAACACCTCCTTTAAGGACCAGAATGTGGAGTAAAGAGTGTTTAGATTTATCCGAACACCCCCGTACTATCTACATGGGGGCAGAAGCCGACGACTGGTCAACCATCAGATTTAATAAACGGCCGCACAGGAGGTAAGATTTAAATCATAAGCATTATACTACATAATGTCATTGCTCCATATTACAGGACAGGATAATACAAATGTTCTCATGGGAATATAACATCGTTCGAACATTGCTCCGCCACAAGGCGGGACCCCTCCAGGACACCATCAAAATAGAGCTCGGGTCGACGATGCTCCTTGCCCTCCGGCGGTCCCTCGGTCATCAGCTTCTTGGCATCCAGCTTCGCCCAATGCGTCTTGACGCGGGCAAAGGCCATACGAGCACCCTCAATACAGACCGACCGCTTCACGGCTTCGAGCCGCAGACAGTCACTTACAAGCCGCTTAACGAGTCCGAAGTAGCTGCTAGGTATAGACTCGGCATGCCATAGCCGGACTATCAGGTCCTTCATAGCTAGCTCTGCCGACCTGTGCAGCTCGACCGAACTGCTTTAGTTGGTCGCTGAAGGGCACCGGATGTTCTGGTCCCAGATACTGGGACCAGAATAGCTTCTCCATAGACATCCCCCCTTCGGCTCGATAAAACTCGGCAACATCTGATATGTTGCGCGGCAGGTTCATAAACGCCCCTGGAAAACCCAAGTTTGGGTCAGTACAAGGGATGTCTCCTTCGCATACTTGCTTTGCATAGCGAAAAACTTACCCGCCGTAATCTCCTTGGCGGCCTGAATTTCTTGGAGGGCGCTCTGGGTTTTGGCTCGGGCATCCTGTACACTCCGTCGAGACTTCGCAAGTTAGGACTCTAGCATCTTAAAATCGCGCTCCAAGGACTCGAGTTTCTCGACGGCGTCCTGGAGCTCTTGCTGGGCCTTGCTAACCGCAGCCTCGTGCTTCTCGCGCGCAACGCGTTCCTTGGCCGCTTTGTCTTCGGCCTCGGCTAACGCCTTCTTGAGGGCTGCCACCTCGGTCGTGGCCCCTAATAAAGTTTATGACACTTTAGTCCGGCCGGACTATTCATTTTTTTGGAATGTACCCACAGGTTACTGCATACCTTGGCTATCCTCCAGCTGCTTCTTCACGAGGCCGAGCTCCTCCTCGGCCCGCTCCAGTTTCTGCTTCAGTTTGGAGACCTCCGCAGCATGAGCAGTGGTAGCCTGCAGTGATACCTGCTTATTCACATAGACAACTCATGTTAGACTCCTGCGATATTTATTCTTGGTCCTCTGTTCGGCTTTTCCTCCCGAACACCAAACAGAGCATCAGGGGCTACTGTCTATGATGTGATATTTTTCCTACAATCACATTACTTACCTCAAAGCCCGTTAGAAGGCTAGTGCAGGCTTCGGTTAGTCCGCTTTTGATGAACTGAACCTTCTCTATTACTGTGTCCATAAGGACACGATGTTCATCCATGATAGAGGCGCCTCGTAGCGCCTCCAGCAGATTATCCGGTGCCTCTGGTTGGACAGAGGTCACCGGTGGAACAGGCACATTCCCTCCTTGTGGGGAATGCCGTTCGCTGGACCCCAGAGCCGCGTAGATCTCCGGAATGGTAGCCGGTTGAGGTCCGAAGGGAACTCGGGTCCCGTCACCAGTCCCCGTGGAGACTTTTTCCCCCGTATGTCTGGCGGCCGAGGAGTCATCTTGGGGCGTCACCCTGATGATCTCCGGAATCTCCCCCGGCCTGGGAAAGTCTTTTTGGACACCACCTCATCATCACCCTTGGGTGAGACGGAATAAGCAGGTGGCGGAGACATGCTAGCCATCTTCTTCGAATCCAACTAATCCTCTGTCGAAGATCGCTGGGAGCCATCGCGTGCCGGACTGCAGCGACAAAGTTTACAATATGTCAATATTACAAACTAGGAAGGCGAGACGTTTGCGGATTCTGGTACTTACGAGGCGGCCTGAGGCTTGTTCCGACGAGGTCGCTCCGGACTGCTGTCAACATCCCACACAGAGTTAACCGTGAGGGAGCCTCTAACCCTCTTAGGTGCTTTCGCCTCCGGGATTATGGGGGCCGCTCTCTTCTTCCTCCCCACTTAAGGTGGGGAGTCGTTTTCTTCTTCCTCTTTGTTGCCGTCGTCAGCGGATGGAGAGGAAGTCTCGCTTCCGGACGTTGCGTCCGGAGTGCCTTTCCGGCGAAGGCCCTTCTTGGCCCCTGTGGCCGCCATCTTAGCAGTCTTCTCCGACACCTCATAAGGTGCAGGGAACAACATTTTCGTCAGTAACGGGAATTCTTGGTCTTCGGGCAGCGGAGCCGGACAGTTAATCTCCTCCGCCACCTTTATCCAGGCCTGAAAACATTAAAAGAACTTACCGGGTTAGCCTGGCGTTTTAAGCTAAGCCCGCGATCTTCGGTCGTAGGCGGTGGCGTCTTGCCGGCCTTGAAGAGCACTTTCCAGATTTCTTCGTGCGTCATGCCAAAGAGCTCTAGTAGCATCTGGTGCTTGGCCAGATCGAACTCCCATAGATAGCAAGTCCGGCGTTGGCACGGAAGGACCCGATGAATAAGCATGACCTGGACCATGTTAACGAGCTTGCTTTTCCTGTCTATCACGTTCTGGACGCATGTCTGGAGCCCAGTCAGCTCGTCCGAGGGACCCCAGGTTAGGCCCCTCTCTTGCCAGGAGTGAGCCGCATCGGGATTCCGGATCAAAATTTGGGGGCCGCCGCCCAGTTGGCGTCGCGTGGCTCGGTGATGTAGAACCACCCCGACTGCCATCCCTTCACCGTCTCCGCGAACGAGCCTTCGAGCCATGTGACGTTGGGCATCTTGCCCACCATGGCGCCTCCTGATAATCCCCAAGTGCAATGAATCATCGTAGCACTTTCCAAAGGTGGAAGTGATAAGTATGGAGTGTCGAACCCACAAGGAGCTAAAGGTAAGATCAATATTCTCTCAAGCCCTATCTGCCACTAATACGACTCTACGTGCACCGAGCATTTACTTCCAACTAGAAACGAGAAATAAAACTACGTTGCGGGTATGAAGAGGATAACTTTGTATGACATCGAAGAGCTAAAATATAAAAGTAGGTGCTGTTATCATAAAGTTAGAATATATTACTAAATAATATAAATAGCGAGTGTGGAATAATGGTGGATCGGTGTGCGGAATTGTCCTAGGCAATTGTTAACAAGACCGGTAATCACTATTGCAGTTTCATATGAGGGAGAGGCATAAGCTAACATACTTTCTCTACTTGGATCATATGCACTTATGATTGGAACTCTAGCAATCATCCGCAACTACTAAAGGTCATTAAGGTAAAACCCAACCATAGCATTAAAGCATCAAGTCCTCTTTATTCCCATACGCAACAATCCCTCTTACTGGGGTTTGTGTTTTAGTCACTCACCAACCCACTATAAGCGAATCATGAACGTATTGCAACACCCTACAGCGGGAATCCCTCACGCTTGCGTGACATGGAGGGCACCATAGGACAGCACCAAAGTAAAACATACAACTCATACCAATCTAGATCATCAATCAACCCAAAGACAAAAGATATCTACTCAAAACATCATAGGATGGCAACACATCATTGGATCATAATATGTGGCATAAAGCACCATTTTCAAGTAGGGATTACAGCGGGGTGCGGGAGAGTGGACCGCGCAAAAGAGATGAGGATGGTGATGATGATGGTGATGTTGATGAAGACGATCACCGCGGCGATGATTCCCCTCCTGATGGCACTCCGGTGCCACCAAGAGAGAGAAGGAGAGGTTCTCCCCCTTGTGCTTCCTCCTTCATGGCCTCCACCCTCTGGTCCTTGGCCTTCATGATGATGATGGCCCCTCCGGGATACTCCTCCATGGCCACCGGTGATGATGGCCCCCTCCGGCAGGGTGCCGGAGAGGGCCTAGATTGACTTCTCGTGGCTACAGAGGCTTGCGGCAGCGGAATTTCCGATCTAGGTTTCTTTCTGGAAGTTTGGGTATATATAGAAGAGTTTTGTGTTGATTTCACTTCAGGGGGGTCTCCGGGCTGTCCACGAGGTAGGGGAGCGCGCCCTAGGGGGTGGGCGCGCCCCTCACCCTCGTGGGCAGCCCAGAACTCTTCTGGCCTGCTTCTGGTACTCCGTGGGCTTCTTCTGGTCAAAAAATGATCTCCGTCAAGTGGCACGTCAATTGGACTCCGTTTAGTTTTCCTTTTCTGTGATACTCTAAAACAAGGATAAAACAGAAACTGGCACTGGGCTCTAGGTTAATAGGTTAGTCCCAAAAATCATATAAAATATCATGTAAATGCATATAAAACATCCAGAAGGATAGTGAGGGAGTCCTGGATTAGGGGGTGTTCGGGTAGCCGGACTATACCTTCGCCGGACTCCTGGACTATGAAGGTACAAGATTGAAGACTTAGTCCCGTGTCCGGATGGGACTTTCCTTGGCATGGAAGACAAGCTTGGCGATGCGTATATTCAAGATCTCCTACCATTGTAACCGACTCTGTGTAACCCTAACCCTATCCGGTGTCTATATAAACCGGAGGGTTGTAGTCCGTAGGACAATCAACTCCATACACAACAATCATACCATAGGCTAGCTTCTAGGGTTTAGCCTCCTTGATCTCGTGGTAGATCTACTCTTGTACTACCCATATCATCAATATTAATCAAGTAGGAGTAGGGTATTACCTCCATCGAGAGGGCCCAAACCTGGGTAAAAATATCGTGTCCCTTGTCTCCTGTTACCATCCGGCCTTGACGCACAGTTCGGGACCCCCTACCCGAGATCCGCCGGTTTTGACACCGACATTGGTGCTTTCATTGAGAGTTCCTCTGTGTCGTCGCCTTCGAGGCCCGATGGCTCCTTTGATCATCAACAACGATTAGGTCCAAGGTGAGACTTTTCTCCCCGGACAGATCTTCGTCTTCGGCGGCTTCGCTCTGCGGGCCAATTCGCTTGGTCACCTAGAGCAGATCGAAAACTACACGGCTGATATCCGCGGAGACTTGATCTTAGACGGGTTCGAGCCACAGCCAAGCGCGCCGCACTATCTCGAAGGGCATGATCTAGCTCTGCCTCCGAACAGTGTCCTGGAAGCCGCACACACACCGGTTCCGACCCTTAACTCGGAGCCTATTGCGCCGACCGAGGATGAGCGGTTGGACGTCACCTCGGGGGCTGCGATCTCAAAGGCGATCGAGCCGAACGCCAGCCCTGCACTCCGCGTGACCCGTGACTCCGAGGGCCCGGACTCCTCCCCGGACTCCGAACCCCCCGTGCCCCTACCAATCGAATCCGATTGGGCACCTATAATGGAGTTCACTGCCGCGGACATCTTTCAGCACTCGCCTTTTGGCGACATCCTGGATTCTCTCAAGTCTCTCTCTTTATCAGGAGAGCCCTGGCTGGACTACGGTCAGCGAGGATGGGATACGGACGACGAAGAAATTCAAAGCCCACCCACCACCCACTTTGTAGCCACCGTCGACAATTTAAACGACGTGCTCAACTTCGACTCCGCAAACATCGACAACATGGATGACGATGCAGGAGATACCGATGAACCAATGTCCATAGGGCATTGGACAGCCACCTCATCTCACGATGTGTACATGGTGGATACCCCTAAAGGAAGCGACAACAAGGAAAAAGGGGATGGAACGGGAGATTGACCCCCTGTAAAGCAATCAAAGCGTCGGCGTAAACGCCAACCCAAGCCCCGCCTCGATAACAAACCATCCAAAGAGCAGGATGAGCCGGAAGACGACGAGCAGGCCTCAGAGAAACCGTCTGAACAGGGCAACACGGATAGAGAATCCGAACATCCCTCCCCTGGCGAAAACGGCATTCCGGACGATCTTACGCCGGATAAACCAATAGAGCAGAAGAGTCTCCACAAGAGGCTAGTTGCAACTGCACGCAGTCTGAAAAAGCAGAAGCGGAAGCTAAAAACAGTGGAAGATGCACTCCGGATTAGATGGAGCAAAGTAATCAATACCGCAGATAAATACGGCGACGGTCGCCGCACTAAAAGCTACCCAAAAAGAAAGCTACTGCCTGAATTCGACGAAGAGGCCCTAGAGCGCTCGCATTCAAAAAATAAGAAAGTCACACGGTCGGATAGACGACCCCATAAAACGGCAAGTGGCGCCGCACTCAAAACGGCACGCGACCCACCTAAGGATTCGCATCATGGCCCAGCTAGGTCCATTTATGGGCCAAGAAAGCAAGCTCTCGTAAGCAATGCAAAAAAGCCATCATCAGAATCCGGCACACCCAAATACAGGGGCGCCGCACATCCCCTATGTTTCACCGATGAGGTTCTGGACTATGAATTTCCAGAGGGATTCAAACCCGTCAACATAGAGGAATATGATGGAACAACAGACCCCGGAGTCTGGATCGAGGACTATATCCTCCACATACATATGGCTAGAGGAGATGATCTCCATGCCATTAAATATTTACCCCTCAAGCTTAAAGGGCCAGCCCGGCATTGGCTTAAGAGCCTTCCCGAAAACACAATTGGAAGTTGGGAAGAGCTCGAGGATGCTTTCCGAGCAAATTTTCAAGGGACCTATGTCCGCCCTCCGGATGCAGACGATCTTAGTCACATAACTCAACAGCCCGGAGAATCAGCTCGGCAGTTCTGGAATAGATTCCTCACTAAAAAGAATCAGATAGTCGATGGTCCGGGCGCCGAAGCCTTAGCAGCTTTCAGGCATAATGTCCGAGACGAATGGCTCACCAGACACCTTGGCCAGGAAAAGCCAAGAACAATGGCCGCACTAACAAGCCTCATGGCCCGCTTTTGCGCAGGAGAGGACAGCTGGTTGGCAAGGTGCAGCCCCAGCGACCCAAGTACATCCGAAACTAGGGATGGAAACGGAAAACCGTGACGCAACAAGGATCGTCACCGGACTAAAGAAAAAAGTCCGAAGAGCACGGTAGTTAATGCCGGATTCAAAGGCTCACGACAAAATCAGACAAAACCACCCCTCCAGGATAACAGGGATGATCCGTCCAACTTAAACAAAATCCTGGACAGGATATGTCAGATACACAGTACTCCTGGGAAGCCTGCTAACCATACCCACAGAGATTGTTGGGTTTTCAAACAATCCGGCAGACGCAACGCCGAACACAAGGGGCTCGACACACCAAGCGAAGACGAGGACGAACCCCAGAAGCAGAGCACCAGGAAACAAAAGAACTTCCCACAAGAAGTAAAAATAGTGAACTTAATTCACATAACAAAACGTGTGGCGCCCATAAAGGCACGCACCACACGACCTATCCCCAAAGGGTCCCGCCACTGGTTGTTAAAACCAATCATCTTCGATCAACTAGATTATTCTAGAAATATCAAGAATGCAGGCTGGACTGCCTTGATACTCGATCCAATAATCGGCGGACTCCAGTTTTCAAATGTCCTTATGGACGGCGGCAGTGGACTAAACCTGATATATCAGGATACAATCCATCACATGGGAATAAACCCAGCAAGAATCCGCCGCAGCAAAACCTCCTTTCAAGGGGTAACACCTGGTCCGGACACCCATTGTATGGGTTTTCTCCGGCTCGAAGTTATATTCGGCTCTGCCGATAACTTCCGCTGCGAAAAGCTGACCTTTCATATCGTCCCATTCTCAAGTCGCTATCAAGCACTACTGGGACGCGAAGCTTTCGCTCGCTTCAACGCAATACCGCATTATGCATCCCTCACGCTTAAGATGCCCGGTCCACGAGGCATCATCTCTTTAAAAGGGAAGCACTGAAGTGCGCCTCCCCCAAGCGGAGGACTGTGCGGGCGCTTTGACAACCCCACAGTAAAATGGCCTCACCGGCCAAAAAAACTATGAAATAGGTCATTAAAGACCACGAACGCGGATAGACGAGTTCGGTACAAAATCATCATCGATGCAGGCTTAGTGGCCATATACCCCCGCACTAGGGGCTACATGCAGAGACAATAAAGCTCAATTTTATATAATTTACTTTATACTTTGTTTATTTTAAAACTTTTGTCCGGCACGACCCGTTTTCAACTCAGTTCCTCTCTTTTACAGATGAACGTCGTGCGGCGCCCGTCCAGGATACGACACAACGGAGACACATGCGCAGACGCGCAGTAGGGACCCGTCCTAAAGGATTCTTTTTAGATTAAGACCCTGCATAAACCTTTTTTACTGTCTCTTGTTGCTACACATCCCCTGGTTTTTTTATGATATAACCAAGGAGGAGGCTGGCGTATTGGCATGGGGCCACGTCAGAATTTCTTGCTCGTACCTGGACACTAGGGGCTTTTTCTTTTTAATAAAAAGTGTTGTTTCGCCCGCACTCGTAAAGACGAACACCTTAGGGAGTGTTCGGCGTCGTGAGTTTTGGCATTATATGCATCAGCTCCGAATCATGTCTTTGGTCAAATGTTGGATTGCCCGGCTCCTGAGTTCGGCTACCTTACGTTCCGCTCTATCGGCTAAGGTAGCACCAGGAGAACTACTGCGATTGTGCCCCGGTTCGGCCGGGCGAGCACCTCAGTAGAGAAAGCCGAAAACTGACTGTCATGATGTAGCATGAGACTGGTCAGCCACTCGATGACCTATCGGAATCTATCGGATTCCTCCGTTTTAACAAAGGGTCGCTTCCCGGTCAGGCACACACGCGCCCCGAACTCGGGCGAGCGCAGTCGCCACCAAGGGGCTACCTAAATAGCCCCACCGTCAAGCTCCTATGGCTAAGTGAAAGTGTTAAAGCATTATAGTCCGGTTGCCTGGTCCGCTGCGCTATCACCTCCTTTGTAGGACCAAGACGTTGGGTTAAGTGTGAACATGCGTCTTCTGCGAGCACCCCCGCACTATGTGCGTGGGGGTTGAAGCCAATGACTGCCATCTTTCATATTATATATATATATATATATATATATATATATATATATATATATATATATATAATCTGAAAGATGGCAATCGTCGGCTTCAGCCCCCACGCACATAGTGCGGGGGTGCTCGCAGAAGGCGCATTTTCACACTTGATCCAACGTCTTGGTCCTACAAAGGAGGTGACAGCGCAGCGAGCTAGGCAATCGGACTATAATGCTTTATCACTTTCACTTAGCCATAGGAGCTTGACAGTGAGGCTACTTAGATAGCCCCTGGTGGCGCCTGCGCTCGCCCGAAGTCGGGGCGCATATGTGCCTGGCCGGGAAACGGCCCTTAGTTAATGCGGAGGAATCCTATAGATTCCGGTGAGTCATCGAGTGGTTGACCAGTCTCACGCTATATCATGACAGTCGGTTTTCAGCTTTCTCTACTCAGGTGCTCGCCTGGCCAAACCGGGGCACAATCGCAGTAGTTCTCCTGGTGCCACCTTAGCCGATAGAGCGGAACGTAAGGCAGCAAAACACAGGAGCCGGGCAACCCAACATTTGACCAAAGACATGATTCGGAGCTGATGCATATAAGGCCAAACTCGCGACGCCGAACACTCCCTAAGGTATTCGGTCTTTGTGAGTGCGGGCGGGACCACGCCCTTAGTTATAAGCCCCTAGTGTCCAGGTACGCGCAAAATTCCTGACGTGGCCACATGCCAAGACGCCAGTCTCCTCCTTGATTATAATGAAAAACCGGAGGATGTGTATCAACAAGAGACAGTAAAAAAGGTTTACGCAAGGTCTTAATCTAAAAAGAATCCTTGGAACGGGTCCTCGCTGCACGTCTGCGCCTGTGTCTCCGTTGTGCCGTATCCTGGACCGGCGCAGCACGATGTTCATCTGTAAAAGAGAGGAACTTAGTTGAAAAAAGGTCGTGCCGAACAGAAGTTATACTAATAAGCAAAGTATAAATTGAAATGGGTAAAATTGAGCTTGATTGTCTCGTATTTTATATGCGTGGAGCCCCTAGCGCAGGGGTATACGGCTATTAAGCCTTTATTAATTATATGTTTATGCCGGACTCGTCTAGCCGTGTCCGTGGTCTTAACGACCTGTTTGGATGTTTTTGGCTGGTGAAGCCGTTTTATTGGGGGCTGTTAAGGCAGTCGCACGATCCTCCGCATGGGGGGCGTGTTTGATGTTTCCCTTTAGTGAGATGATGCCTCGTGGACCGGGCATCTTGAGCGTAAGAGATGCGTAATGCGGTATTGCGTTAAAGCGGGCGAAAGCTTCCTGTCCCAGCAGTGCTTGATAGCGACTTGAGAATGGGACGATGCGGAAAGTTAGCTTTTTGCGGCGGAAGTTATCGGGGAAGCCGAATATAACTTCAAGCCGGAGAAAACCCATGCAATGGGTATCCGGACCTGACGTTACCCCTTGAAAGGAGGTTTTGTTGTGGCGAATTCTTGTTGGGTCTATCCCCATGTGGCGGATTGTGTCCTGATATATCGGGTTTAGACCGCTGTCGCCGTCCATCAGGACATTTGTAAACTGGAGTTCGCCAATTATTGGATCGAGTACCAAGGCAGTCCAGCCTGCGTTCCTGATACTTCTAGAGTAATCTCGATGATCGAAGATGATTGGTTTTGACAACCAGTGGCGGGACTCCTTTGGGATAGGCCGTATGGCGCGTACCTTTATGGGCTCGCACGTTTTGTTATGTGAAGTAAGTTTACTGTTTTTACTTCTTGTGGAAAATTCTTTTGTTTCCTGGTGCTCTGCTTTTGGGGTTCGTCATTGTCTTCGCTTGGTGTGTCGAGCCCCTTGTGTTCGGCGTTGAGTCTGCCGGATTACTTAAAAACCCAGCAATCTCTGTGGGTATGGTTTGCAGGCTTCCCAGGAGTACTGTGTAGTTGACATATCTTGTCCAAGATTTTGTTTAAGTTGGACAGCTCGTCCCTATTATCTTTGAGGGGCGGCTTTTTCTGACTCTGCTGCGAGCTTTTGAATCCGGCATTGACTGTCGTGCTCTTCGGCCTGTTTTCCTTAGTCCGGCGTCGGTCCTTGTTGCGTCGCGGTTTTCCGTTTCCATCCCTAGTTTCAGATGTACTTGGGTCGCTGGTGCTACATCTTGCCAACTAGTTGTCCTCTCCTGCGCAAAAGCGGGTCATGAGGCTTGTTAATGCGGCCATTGTTCTTGGCTTTTCTTGGCCGAGGTGTCTGGCGAGCCATTCGTCTCGGACGCTATGCTTAAAAGCTGCTAAGGCTTCGGCGTCCGGACAGTCGACTATCTGATTCTTTTTAGTAAGGAATCTATTCCAGAATTGCCGAGCTGACTCTCCGGGCTGTTGAGTTATGTGACTGAGATCGTCTGCATCCAGAGGGCGGACATAGGTCCCTTGGAAATTTGCTCGGAAAGCGTCCTCGAGCTCTTCCCAACATCCAATTGTGTTTTCAGGAAGGCTTTTGAGCCAATGCCGGGCTGGCCCTTTAAGCTTGAGGGGTAAGTATTTTATGGCATGGAGGTCGTCTCCTCTGGCCATATGTATGTGGAGGATATAATCCTCGATCCAGACTCCAGGGTCTGTTGTTCCGTCGTATGCCTCTATGTTTACGGGTTTGAATCCCGCTAGAAATTCATAATCCAGGACCTCATCGGTGAAACATAGGGGGTGTGCGGCACCCCTGTATTTGGGTGTGTCGTGATGTTCGGATACTGGTTTTGTTGCATTGCTTACGAGAGCTTGCTTTCTTGGCCCATAAATAGATCTGGTTGGGCCATCTTTTTGATGCGAATCCTTGAGTGGATCACGTGCCGTCTTGTGTGCGGCGCCGCTTGCCGCTCCGTACTGGCCGTGGGGTCGTCTATCCGACCGGGTGGCTTTCTTACTTTTTGACTGCGGGGGCTCTAGGGCCTCCTCGTCGAATTCCGGTAGTAGCTTTCGCTTTGGATAACTTTTTGTGCGGCGACTGCCGCCGTATTTGTCTGCGGTGTTGAGTATTTTGCTCCATTTGATTCTGAGTGCGTCTTCCGCGCTTTTGAGCTTCCGCTACTGTTTTTTCAGGCTACGTGCAGTAGCAACGAGCCTTTTGTGGAGGTTCTTCTGCTCCTTGAGCTTATCCAGTGTAAGGTCGTCCGGAATGTCGTTTATGCCGGGGACGGGTTGTTCGGTTTCTTTATCCGAGTTGCCCTGTTCGGACGGTTGCTCTAAGGCATGCTCGTCGTCCGCCGGCTCATCCTGCTCTATGGCTGGGTCTGTATGGCTGTCGTCTTTATCGAGGCGGGGCTTGGAGCGGCGTTTACGCCGCCGCTTTGATTGCTTTTCGAGAGATCGATCCCTCGTTGCATCCCCGTGTTCCTCGTTGTCGCTTCCTTTAGGTGTATCCACCATGTACACATCATGAGATGAGGTGGATGTCCAATGACCTATAGGCGTTGGTTTACGTGCGTCTCCTGCATTGTCGTCCATACCGTCGATGTCTTCGGAGTCGAAATTGAGCACGTCGTTTAAATTATCGACAGTGGCTACCAAATGGGTGGTGGGTGGGTTTTGAATTTCTTCATCGTCCGTATCCCAACCTTGCTGACCGCAGTCCGGCCAGGGCTCTCCTGATAAAGAGAGAGACTTTAATGAATTCAGAATAACGCCAAAGGGCGAGTACTGAAAGATGTCCACGGTGGTAAACTCCATGATCGGCGCCCAATCGGATTCGATTGGCAGGGGTGTTGAGGGCTCGGAGTCCGGATGGGAGTCCGGCCCCTCGGAGTCACGGGCCTTAAGGAGTGCGGGACTGGTGTTCGGCTCGATCGCCGTTGGGATCGCAGCCCCCGAAGCGGCGTCCAACCACTCATCCTCGATCGGCACAGTTGGTTCCGAATCGAGGGTCGGAACCGATGCGTGTGCGGCCTCCAGGGCACTATTCGGTGGCAGAGCTAGATCATGCCCATCGCGATAGTGCGGCGCGCTCGGATGTGGCTCGAATCCGTCGAAGATCAAATCCCCGCGGACGTCAGCCGTGTAGTTTAAACTTCCAAATCTGACCTGATGGCCAGGGGCGTAGGTTTCGATCTGCTCCAGATGGCCAAGCGAATTGGCCCGCAGTGCGAAGCCGCCGAAGACGAAGATCTGTCCGGGGAGAAAAGTCTCACCCTGGACTGCATCGTTATTGATGATCGAAAGAGCCATCGGGCCTGAAAGCGACGACACAGAGGAACTCTCAATGAAAGCACCAATGTCGGTGTCAAAACCGGCGGATCTCGGGTAGGGGGTCCCGAACTGTGCGTCTAGGCGGATGGTAACAGGAGACTAGGGACACGATGTTTTACCCAGGTTCGGGCCCTCTTGATGGAGGTAAAACCCTACGTCCTGCTTGATTAATATTGATGATATGGGTAGTACAAGAGTAGATCTACCACGAGATCAAGGAGGCTAAACCCTAGAAGCTAGCCTATGGTATGATTGTTGTATGTTGTCCTACGGACTAAAACCCTCCGGTTTATATAGACACCGGAGAGGGTTAGGGTTACACAAAGTCGGTTACAATGGTAGGAGATCTAAATATCCGCATCGCCAAGCTTGCCTTCCACGCCAAGGAAAGTCCCATCCGGACACGGGATGAAGTCTTCAATCTTGTATCTTCATAGTCCAGGAGTCCGGCTGAAGGTATAGTCCGGCCATCCGGACACCCCCTAATCCAGGACTCCCTCAGCCACTGATACGACTCTACGTGCACGGAACGTTTACTTCCAACTAGAAACGAGAAATAAAACTATGTTGCGGGTATGAAGAGGATAACTTTGTATGACATCAGAGAGCTAAAATATAAAAGTAAGTGTTGTTATCATAAAGTTAGAATATATTACTAAATAATATAAATAGCGAGTGTGGAATAATGGTGGATCGGTGTGCTGAATTGTCCTAGGAAATTGTTAACAAGATCGGTAATCACTATTGCAGTTTCATATGAGGGAGAGGCATAAGCTAACATACTTTCTCTACTTGGATCATATGCACTTATGATTGGAACTCTAGCAAGCATCCGCAACTACTAAAGGTCATTAAGGTAAAACCCAACCATAGCATTAAAGCATCAAGTCCTCTTTATTCCCATACGCAACAATCCCTCTTACCCGGGTTTGTGTTTCAGTCAATCACCAACCCACTATAAGCGAATCATGAACGTATTGCAACACCCTACAGCGGGAATCCCTCATGCTTGCGCGACACGGAGGGCACCATAGGAAAGCACCAAAGTAAAACATACAACTCATACCAATCTAGATCATCAATCAACCCAAAGACAAAAGATATCTACTCAAAACATCATAGGATGGCAACACATCATTGGATCATAATATGTGGCATAAAGCACCATGTTCAAGTAGGGATTACAGCGGGGTGCGTGAGAGTGGACTGCGTAAAAGAGATGCGGATGGTTATGATGATGGTGATGTTGATGAAGACAATCACCGCGGCGATGATTCCCCTCCCGATGGCACTCCGATGCCACCAAGAGAGAGGAGGAGAGGTTCTCCCCCTTGTGCTTCCTCCTCCATGGCCTCCACCCTCTGGTCCTTGGCCTTCATGATGATGATGGCCCCTCCGGGATACTCCCCCATGGCCACCGGTGATGATGGCCCCCTCCAGCAGGGTGCCGGAGAGGGCCTAGATTGACTTCTCGTGGCTACAGAGGCTTGCGGCGGCGGAATTTCCGATCTAGGTTTCTTTCTGGAAGTTTGGGTATATATAGAAGAGTTTTGTGTTGATTTCACTTCAGGGGGGTCTCCGGGCTGTCCACGAGGTAGGGGAGCGCGCCCTAGGGGGTGGGCGCGCCCCTCACCCTCGTGGGCAGCCCAGAACTCTTCTGACCTGCTTCTGGTACTCCGTGGGCTTCTTCTGGTCAAAAAATGATCTCCGTCAAGTGGCACGTCAATTGGACTCCGTTTAGTTTTCCTTTTCTGTGATACTCTAAAACAAGGATAAAACAGAAACTGGCACTGGGCTCTAGGTTAATAGGTTAGTCCCAAAAATCATATAAAATATCATGTAAATGCATATAAAACATCCAGAAGGATAGTATAATAGCATGGATACTTCATAAATTATAGATACGTTTAAGACGTATCACCTCCGCACTCTGCTTGTTGGCCATTCACCACCTTTGGCTTAACGTTGAAGGTCTTCAGCCACAGGCCAAAGTGAGGTGGGATGCGGAGAAAAGCCTCACAAACGACGATAAATGCCGAAATGTTGAGGATGAAGTTGGGGGCTAGGTCATGAAAATCCAGCCCATAGTAAAACATCAGTCCACGGATAAATGGATGGAGATGGAATCCCAGTCCGCGGACAAAATGTGTGAGAAACACAACCCTCTCATGGGGCTCTGGAGTAGGGACAATCTGCCCCTTGGTCAGGAGTCGGTGAACGATCTCCTTGGCTAGGTATCCGGCCTCCCGGAGGTCCTTGATGTCCTTCTTAACGGAGGAGGCCATCCACTTGCCTCCAGCTCCGGATCCAGACATGTTTGGAGTACTTTCTTGGACGAAGAAAAGCTAAAGCTTGGGTGCTGGAGCTCAAGGACGGAAGGGCTGAGGGAAAGATAGGACGTGGGTGAGAAAGGGGAATCCTTACCCCCTTTATACAGGCCGCAAATATCAAATGCCTTCCCACTCGCCTTAAAATCTCCTGTTCCCAAGGGCCGTGCGAATGGCACGGTTGGGTTACCCACGCCCGCATTGAAGAGGATCTTGTAATAAGGGGACATGATCTCTGCTTCGACAGGACGTGCCAATTACAACTGCGTCCCGAAACATGGGATGGCAGATAAAAAATGGTTCAAAATTATGACCGGACAGACGTGATGTCGTGTTGCAAAAAAGCTGTCAACAGATCAGATTCATGCAAATATTATATTCTCTCTGCGGTTGTGTGTGCTATGCGTTACAGGTCCGGATACAATCATTGCATCCGAAGACTATCGTGGAGTTCGGAAAAAAAGGGGAACCCGCCTTGCAATGCCGAAGACAATCTGCGCGCCGGACTCCTTGTAAGTGCATCTAGTGCCCCTTAGTGATTTTGGTGTATTGAAGACTTATAGGTTAAGTATCTAATGCGTTTATGAGTGTACACAGGTCTATAAGTCTATGAGGAGTTTGATATTTACAGAGAAAGTCGACCCCTAAAATTGAAGTTCTTCGAGTGAAGACTTTGATATACTGAAGACTTTCTGAAGACTTTGAAAGTGAAGAAATTGGTGTGACCTTGAAGACTTGGTATTCATTCGAGGAACATGAAGCGTGAAGACTTTTGTTTTCGTAGTTTCATTTTCTCTTTCTTGAGTCATAGGAAACACCGTACTGTTGAAGGGGGTCGAGGAAATACTAAGGAGAAAATTTCCAAGTGATGCTCAACTCAAATCCTACACCTACCAATCCCTTCGAGTGAAGCCATTGGAAATCTCTTACAGATCAGTCAATTTCTTCAGTGACAGAGACGCAATTCTTCTGGTCACTGAGGACTTTGCTCTGACTGAGGAGTTAGGAATTCGCCAGTGCGAATTGCCTACACAGTGAGGAACATGATAGCCCTGAGGAATTTGAACCTCAAATTTCCGACTGTTGCTGTGCTACGCGCCAGCTGTCCTAAAATATCTTGTCCACCTAACGGTCATATCATTGAAGGGCATTTATATCTTATCATGTCGGGCTGCTCCCTAGGCTATAAATAGCCGCCCCCTACAACCACTAGCTGGTTGGCTGCTCCGCGTGAACTTGACACTTGTCATTTGAGAGCAAGCCATCCTCCGAGGACTTTGAGCGAAAATCATCAAGTGAGGAAAATCCAAACCCAAACCCAAAACACCTACAAACCCAAAGTGATTGAGCATCACTGAAGAGATTGATCCTGCGTGGATCCGATGCTTGTTACCTTTGAAGACTGTGCTTCTTCCAGACGGTTAGGCGTCAAGGTCTAGAGCATCCAAGAGGAACTGTGGATCGCCGAGTGACCAAGTCTGTGAAGGTTTGGAAGTCACCTGAAGACTTACCACGAGTGATTGGGCGAGGACTGTGTGTCCTTAGCTCAAGGAGAATACGGTGAGGGCTGTGTGTCCGGGACTAGGTGTCCTCGAGTTTAAATACTCAGCCGCTCCAACCAGATGTACAACTGAGACAGCAGTTGGAACTGGTCTACCAAATCATTGTCTTCACCAAGCTTACTCGTTCTATTTCCTCAACACTTTCATTTCCTCATTACTGTGTTGTGTGTTTGGTCATATCTGTGTTTGAAGACTTTGACTAAATTTCTCAATTTCCTCAGTTCAATTTCTTCAGTCTGTTTGTCTTCATCTTGTGCTATCCTGTGTTTACGCTTTATGTAATCTGCTATGTTTACTTCTGAGTACTTATTCCGCTGCTAGTAGTTCTTCGCTAAGGAATTTCCTCACGAGCAAATTCCTCAGTGAAGAATTTCATAAAAATCGCCTATTCACCCCCCCCCTCTAGTCGATATAACGCACTTTCAATTGGTATCAGAGCAAGGTACTCCCTTGTTCTGTGTGATTTTGGTTTAACCGCCTGGAGTTTTAGTTATGTCGACTGCGGATATGAAGAAAGTGCCATGCCCCATCTTTGACGGTCACGAGTATCCCAAATGGAAGGCTATGATGAAGAAGCGTCTCATGGTGATGGACAGCGAGCTATGGACCGTCATTGAGATTGGTCTGACCGATCTGTGCAAGATGGCGGAAGCTGATGACATTCGCAAGTACACTCAACTCAACCTCACAGCGAAGGCCATCATCTGCTCCAGTCTGTCTCGAAACCAGTTCAGAAACATCATGCATCTCGATCAGGCGAAGCTTATCTGGGACCGTCTCTCTGATGTCTATGAAGGCCATCGAACCTGTCATGATCCTTGGTTCAAGGACTTCAAGGAATCTCTCAAGTCAATGACATTTGAACCAGAATCATCATCCTCCTCACCATGTCTCATGGCAGATGGTGAACAGGTAACTGAATGCTATCTGTCTGAATCCAGTGATGATGAATCTGGTGATGAATTTGGACCCAGTTATGTCAAACTTGCCTCACTTGCTGCTAAACAACAAAGAGCTTTGGAAAGGGCTAACAACATGCTTAGTAAGAGCAATGATATGTTGAGTGAAGAAATGGATCAGTCACAAGCTTTGGCTGAAAGTCTTCAGAGACTTCATTCTAAGTATGACTCCCTTCAAGATCAGCATAACTCTCTCTTGTCCGATCTTGAGAAGATAAGAGTGAGTTATGAAGATCTTCAGAAGGAGCATGATTCATTACTTGCTCAACAAATCAGCGCTGCTCAGGAAGAATTTATTCCTCCATGTTTGAAATGCATTGAACGAGAATCTGCTAATTCTTCACCTGAATGTTCAAATGCTTCTAATGTTACAAATTCTTCACCTGTCTCTGCTATCACTAATTCCTCATCTAAGGACATTGCTAGTATTACTGACGATGCAGGGCTGAAGGAATTGTACATGACAGGCATGTACAAAAGCCTCAAAGGGCATCAAACTCTTCGTGATGTGCTTAAAAAGCAGATCCTCAACAGGAACCCTAGGAAAGAGGGTATTGCCCTTGAGAGGAAACTCAATGCTGATGGTACATATTGGAAGCCTGAGCAGTACCCCAAAACCTCATGGGTTGCTGCAAAGGGACCTCCAGTTGATCCATCTAATTTATCTGGTTATACATGTGAATCTTCTCATTCTTCTGATGAGTCATTTGACTCCAACTATAAATTGTTCAAAAATCAGAATGGTGAAGTATTTGCTAGATATGTTGGCACTAACTGCAGGAACGGTTCCCCTATGAAGAAAATCTGGGTTCCCAAAAGGTATCTTGAAAGTCTTCAGGTGAATGTCCTCATGACACCACCTGTGAAGAAAAGGAACCCCAGATCAAATTCCTCATATGGACCAAACTCTTCATGTGGATCCAAGTCCTCATACGGACCAAATTCCTCACATGGATCAAAGTCCTCATATGAACATCATCATGCTAACAACTCTGTTTCGCAGGGAAGAGCCAAGGGCTATGAATATGAGCATTATTCTTCAAATTATTATGTTCATAAGTCCTCGAAGAATTTCTCTGCTTATTCATATGCTTACCCTAACCGCCCTTATGTAAAACGAAATGGTTTGGCTGCTATGCCTCCATTCTCATATGGAGCTCGCAGAGTGATGAATTCTTTGCCACCCCTTCAGATGTGGGTGGTGAAGAAAAAGAACTAATCTCTTATGCAGGGTCAGGTCTCCAGACGCATTGTAATGTCTGAAGAATTTGCTGGGGACCTGACAAATTGCCGGAAAGGACGCAGGCTAACCATGATGAAATGAACCTTCATTTCATACGTCCTCCCTCTGTTTTAACTGTCTTATTACGTGATGAAATTGATCTGATGAATTGTGAAATCATATTCTTCACTGCTGAAGTATATGAGGTCGTAAGTTGCACTAATTCATCTGCAGGATGATCAACCCAAAGCCACTGAATGGGTACTTGATAGTGGGTGTACAAATCACATGACTGGTGATAAGAATCTTTTGGTGGATGCTCCCTTATCATCGTCACATATGAAGCATATCATCTTCGCTGATAAAAGCAAAAGTCAGGTATTGGGTCTAGGTAAAGTTGCTATCACAAAGGATTGGCACATGGACAAAGTCATGCTTGTTGAGTCCTTAGGATACAACCTTATGTCTGTCTCAATGCTTTGTGATCTTGATATGGTTGTTGTCTTTGGCAAGTATCATTGTGTTGTGATTATGGAAGCTGACAATTCCAAAGTCTTTGAAGGCTTTAGGAGAGGAGACTTGTATATTGTTGATTTCTCTGCAGATTCACAACCAGCCGTGTGCCTACTTGCAAAAGCTTCAGAACGATGGCTATGGCATCGACGACTTGGTCATGCAGGCATGAGGAATTTGAACACGCTTGCGAAGAAGAAGCATGTCATTGGCATTGAGAATGTCAAATTTCTCAAGGATCACTTGTGCGGTGCCTGTGAAGCTGGAAAGATGACAAAGGCCAAGCATCCAGCAAAGACTATCATGACCACCACTCGTCCATTCGAATTGCTTCACATGGATCTCTTTGGTCCTAATCATTATTCCTCTATTTCAAATGAAGCATCTCAATATGGCTTTGTTATTGTTGACGATTACTCTCGTTAAACATGGGTACACCTTGTCTCTTACAAAACTGAAGTGCAGGAAGTCTTCAAACGATTTTCCTCGAGGGCTTCAACCAACTTTGGTGTGAAGATCAAGCACATCAGAAGTGACAATGGCACTGAGTTCAAGAATTCGGGTCTCGATGACTATCTGGATGAACTTGGTATTACTCATGAGTTATCTGCTCCTTATACTCCTCAACAAAATGGCGTCGTGGAGCGCAAGAACAGGACTCTTGCTGAGATGGCTCGCATTATGCTCGATGAGTACAAAACCCCTCGTCGTTTCTGGGTTGATGCAATTGATACTGCGTGCCATATCATCAACAGAGTATATCTTCACAAATTCTTCAAGAAGACTGCCTATGAACTCCTCACTGACAAGAAACCCAATGTGAGTTATTTCAAAGTCTTCGGTGCTAAATGCTGGATTAGAGATCCTCATCACAACTCTAAATTTGCACCGAAAGCACATGAAGGTTTTATGCTTGGTTACGGAAAGGACTCGCACACCTACAGAGTCTTCAACAATGTTCTTCACAAGATTATTGAAACTGTAGATGTGTGGTTTGATGAAACTAATGGCTCGCAAAGAGAGCACCTACCTTCTGTGTTAGATGAACAAGCACCTGAGGATTCTATCAAGCACAAGGCTACTGAAGATGTCATTCCTACTGAAGAATTTGCTGAAGAATTCATTCCAGAACGTGAAGAACGTCGAGTTGATGTACCTGAAGAAAATGCTGAGGAAATTGATGCTGAAGAAAATGCTGATCAAATTCCTCAACGACAACCAGCTCACCCTCGCGTTGCAAAAGAAGTGCAAGTGGAGAAGATCATCGATGACATTAGAGCACCAGGTCCTCTCACACGCTCAAAAGCTTCACATCTATCTAACTTTTGTGGGCATTTTGCTTTTGTCTCTATCACAGAGCCCACTAAGGTAGATGAAGCATTTCTGGAGCCTGAGTGGATTCAGGCCATGCAAGAAGAATTACATCAGTTCAAGCTCAACAACGTATGGGAACTAGTCAATCGTCCCGATCCTCGCAAGCATAACATCATTGGCACAAAGTGGATCTACCGCAACAAGCAAGATGAAAATGGTGTTGTGGTGAGGAATAAGGCATGACTAGTAGCTCAAGGCTACACACAGGTTGAAGGAGTTGACTTCGATGAAACTTCTGCACATGTAGCTAGACTTGAGGCTATTCGCATATTACTTGCTTATGCTAACCATCATGATATCATCTTATATCAAATGGATGTGAAAAGTGCATTCCTCAATGGTAAGCTTGAGGAAGAAGTATATGTTGCTCAACCCCCAGGTTTTGAAGATCCAAAACATCCTGACAAAGTCTTCAGACTTAACAAGGCCCTCTATGGCCTCAAGCAAGCCCCACGAGCGTGGTATGATACATTGAAGGAATTCTTCATGAAGAAAGGCTTCACACCCGGTTCACTCGATCCCACTCTCTTTACTAAATCTTATGATGGTGAACTGTTTGTGTGCCAAATATATGTTGATGATGTCATCTTTGGCTGTACTAACCAACGTTATAGTGATGAATTTGCCTATATGATGAGTGAAGAATATCAAATGTCTATGATGGGAGAGTTGAAATTCTTCTTAGGTCTTAAAATTCGTCAACAGCGCAATGGCATATTCATATCTCAGGAGAAATACCTCAAGGATGTCCTGAAGAAATTCGGCATGCAAGATTGCAAAGGCATCAAAATTCCAATGCCCACAAATGGTCATTTATGCACTGATGAAAATGGTACTGACTTCGATCATAAGGTATACCGCTCCATGATTGGCTCTTTATTGTACTTATGTGCATCTAGGCCAGATATAATGCTTAGTGTTTGCATGTGTGCCCGATTTCAAGCTGCACCGAAGGAATCACACCATGAGGCTGTGAAGCATATTCTTCGATATCTAGCTCACACACTGAGGGAGTCCTGGATTAGGGGGTGTTCGGATAGCCGGACTATACCTTCAGCCGGACTCAAGGACTATGAAGATACAAGATTGAAGACTTCGTCCCGTGTCCGGAAGGATCTTTTCTTGGCGTGGAAGGCAAGCTAGGCGTGCGGATATTCAAGATCTCCTACCAATGTAACCGACTCTGTGTAACCCTAACCCTATCCGGTGTCTATATAAACCGGAGGGTTGTAGTCCGTAGGACAAGGACAACAGAACCATCATCATACACAATCATACCATAGGCTAGCTTTTAGGGTTTAGCCTCCTTGATCTCGTGGTAGATCTACTCTTGTACTACCCATATCATCAATATTAATCTAGCAGGAGTAGGGTTTTACCTCCATCGAGAGGGCCCGAACCTGGGTAAAATAAAGTGTCCCTTGTCTCCTGTTACCATCCGACCTTGACGCACAGTTTGGGACCCCCTACCCGAGATCCGCCGGTTTTGACACCGACATTGGTGCTTTCATTAAGAGTTCCTCTCTGTCGTCGCCTTTAGGCCCGATGGCTGCTTTGATCATCAACAACGATGAGGTCCAGGGTGAGATTTTTCTCCCCGGACAGATCTTCGTCTTCGGCGGCTTCGCTCTGCGGGCCAATTCGCTTGGTCATCTGGAGCAGATCGAAAGCTACGCCCCTGGCCATCAAGTCAGGTTTGGAAGCCTAAACTACACGGCGGATATCCGCGGAGACTTGATCTTCGACGGATTCGAGCCACAGCCAAGCATGCCGCACTATCTCGAGGGGCATGATATAGCTCTGCCTCCGAACAGTGCCCTGGAGGCCGCACACGCTCCGGCCCCGATCCTTGACTCGGAGCCCGCTGCATTCACTGAGGATGAACGGTTGGACGTCACCACAGGGGCTGCGATCTCAAAGGCGATCGAGCCGAACGCCAGCCCCGCACTCAGCATGGCTCATGACTCCAAGGAGCCGGACTCTTCTCCGAACTCCGGGCCTTCCATGCCCCTGCCGATCGAATCTGATTGGGCGCCTGTAATGGAGTTCACCGCCGCGGACATCTTTCAGTGCTCACCTTTCGGTGATATTCTGAATTCTCTCAAGTCTCTCTCTTTATCAGGAGAGCCCAGGCCGGACTATGGCCTACGAGGTTGGGATTCGGACGACGAAGAAATTCAAAGCCCACCCACCACCGACTTAATAGCCACTGTCGACGATTTAACCGACATGCTTGACTTCGGCTCCGAAGACTTCGACGGTATGGACGACGAAGGAGGAGACGAACAAGAACCAGCACCTGTAGGGCGTTGGACCGCCACCTCGTCATATGATATATACATGGTGGATGCTCCAAAGGATGGAGATGGCGATGGAACTGCGGAGGACGGCATCTCGAAAAAGCCGCCAAAACGCCGGCGCCAACGACGCCGCTCTAAATCCCGCCACAGCAGAAACGGTGATTCCGGCACAGGAGATAATACTACCCCGGACAGCGCCGAAGAACACCAAAACCAGCAAGATTCGGCGCAGGAAGATGAAAAAGCCAGACCTCACGAGAGAGCGGCAGAGCAGGAGGTTGAGGATGATAATTACATGCCTCCCTCCGAAGACGAGGCAAGCCTCGGCGATGATGAATTCGTCGTACCATCAGACCCCGCCGAACAAGAGCGCTTTCAATGCAGGCTTCTAGCCACAGCGAACAGCCTAAAGAAAAAGCAGCAACAGCTTAGAGCTGATCAAGATTTGCTAGCTGACAGATGGACTGAAGTCCTTGCGGCCGAAGAGCATGAACTCGAGCGCCCCTCCAAAAATTATCCTAAGCGCAGGCCGCTACCCCAATCAGAGGAGGAAGCTCATGACATGGCAGACCGGCCACCTCGCGGCCACGACAGAGAGGCCTGTCGAACCTCTAAACAAGCCATGCCCTGGCGTCGTTCAACTAAGGCACAGGAAAATGAGCCAGACCTGCGAGACGTACTGGAGGATAAAGCAAGGCAAACAAGATCGATCTATGGATCGCGCGGACGCCCGGCGACACGTGATGATTTTCACTCCGGACACAGTAAATCCGGCCGGGCCGAACACAACAGGCACAGCTCTTCCGAACTGCGTCGTGACATAGCCCAGTACAGGGGCGCCGCACACCCACTATGCTTCACAGACGAAGTAATGGATCATAGAATCCCAGAGGGTTTCAAACCCGTCGATATCGAGTCGTACGATGGTACGATAGATCCGGCAGTATGGATTGAGGACTATCTCCTTCACATCCACATGGCACGTGGCGATGACTTGCACGCCATCAAATATTTGCCCCTTAAGCTCAAGGGACCAGCCCGGCACTGGCTCAATAGCCTCCCAGCAGACTCAATCGGTTCTTGGGAGGACCTGGAGGCCGCATTCCTCGACAACTTCCAGGGGACCTATGTGCGGCCACCGGACGCCGACGACCTAAGCCACATAATCCAGCAGCCAGAAGAATCGGCCAGGCAATTTTGGACACGGTTCCTAACAAAGAAAAATCAGATAGTCGATTGTCCGGATGCAGAGGCCCTAGCAGCCTTCAAACATAACATCCGCGACGAATGGCTTGCCCGGCACCTGGGACAGGAAAAGCCGAAATCCATGGCAGCCCTCACGACACTCATGACCCGCTTTTGCGCGGGCGAAGACAGCTGGCTGGCTCGCAGCAATAACTTATCAAAGAAGCCTGGTAATTCGGATACCAAGGACAAAAGTGGCAGGTCACGACGAAATAATCAAAAGCGCCACGTTAGCAGCGACAGCAATGAGGATACGGCAGTAAATGCCGGATTCAGAGGCCATAAATCCGGTCAGCGGAAAAAGCCATTTAAAAAAGAATACCCAGGGCCTGTCCAGTTTGGACCGGATACTCGACCGCTCGTGCCAGATTCACGGCACCCCCGAAAGGCCAGCCAATCACACCAACAGGGACTGTTGGGTGTTCAAGCAGGCAGGCAAGTTAAGAGCCGAACACAAAGACAAGGGGCTGAATAGCGATGACGAGGAGGAGCCCAGGCCGCCGAACAACAATGGACAGAAGGGCTTTCCCCCACAAGTGCGGACGGTGAACATGATATACGCAACACACATTCCCAAGCGGGAGAGGAAGCATGCGCTACGGGACGTATACGCGATGGAGCCAGTCGCCCCAAAGTTCAACCCATGGTCCTCTTGCCCGATCACCTTCGATCGAAGGGACCACCCCACTAGCATCCGTCACGGCGGATTCGCCGCATTGGTTCTTGACCCAATCGTGGACGGATTTCACCTCACAAGAGTCCTTATGGACGGCGGCAGTAGCCTGAACCTGCTTTATTAGGATACAGTGTGGAAAATGGGCATAGATCCATCAAGGATCAAACCCACAAGGACGACCTTTAAAGGCATCATCCCAGGTGTAGAGGTCAATTGCACAGGCTCGATAACACTTGATGTGGTCTTCGGATCTCCGGATAACTTCCGAAGCGAAGAGTTAATCTTCGACATAGTGTCGTTCCGCAGTGGCTATCATGCCCTGCTCGGACGAACCGCATTCGCTAAATTCAATGCGGTGCCGCACTACGCATATCTCAAGCTCAAGAAGCCAGGCCCTCGAGGAGTAATTACGGTCAGCGGAAACACAGAACGCTCCATCCGTACAGAGGAGCACACGGCGGCCCTCGCAGCGGAAGTACAAAGCAGCCTTTCAAGGCAACTCTCCAGTCCGACCATTAAAAAACCGGACAGTGCAAAGCGCGCCCGGAGTAACCTACAACAAGACCACCTGGCACGATTAGAGCAAGCGTAGCAATACTGCCCCGACCCCAGCCATCGCACCATAGCAGAGCCAGTACCTAGAGTACACAATTATGCCCTTAAAATTCCATGGGCACAGGGGGAGGGGCACATTAAACGGCATGCCTAAAATACGGCGTCAAACGTACTAGGGGCTGCCGAACTTCTTTTACTTTCAGGACTCCATACTCTGGATAGCCTGTTCGGCCTTGCTGCCGCACAGACTATACAAGACCCAGGGAAGCAGACAAAGCTACGCCGCATCACGGAACTCTTAGGTGGTCTCTATTTCGAGCGTTATATCTGTTTCTAAACTTCGCGGCCTGCGCCTGGTCAGGACATGTTAAATAGTCTAATATCCTTCTTGCTTATCGCACTACTTGTATCGTTCGGCTTTGATAAATAGCCTCTTTTTAAACAATGCATAGCTTTTTTGTCTATTTTTTGCATTATCCTCTTTTTATATATATATGACATGATCGCACCCGTACACCATGGTACGGCAAACCACGCCAGGGGCTTCATTAGCCTTTTATCTGGTTGTGAGAAGTCCGTACACTTTCACAAGTGCGGCACCCCGAACTTATAGCACTATATGCATCGGCTCCGAGTCATGATTTTGGTCACATGTTGGGTTTGCCCGGCTCCTATGTTTTGGTGCCTTACGTTCCTCTATATCGGCTAAGGTAGCACTAGGAGAACCACTGCGATTGTGCCCCAGTTCAGGTGGGTTGAGCACCTCAGTGGAGAAAGCTAAAACAGACTGTCATGATAAGGTGTGAGACCGGTCGCTGTTCGAGAGGCTTTCGAGTCCTTAAAGGCTTATGCCGCTTCGAGCGAGGAGCTGGTTATGTCCGGCCAAAGGCGTGGATAGCGCCCCGAATTCGGCCTTCCGAACTAGGGGCTTCGCCGAAATTTAAAATTATAAAGTTCTATGGCTAAGTGAGAGTGTTCAAGCATTATAGTCCGATTGCCTGGTTCGTTGTGCTGAGCGCCTCCCTTGAAGGACCCAAGTATGGGAACAAGAGCCCTCAGGTTTATCCCGAACACCCCAGCACTAGTGGCATGGGGGCAGAAGCCGACGACTGGCCATCTCTCAATTTTTGATAAACGGCCGCACAGAAAATAATATTTTAAATTCAATAAGCATTGCTTAGCGCATATGAACAAGTTTTCAGCGCACAGGATACAAACGAGCGAGTTCATTCAAATATTACATCTTTAGTACATTCATCCGCGACAAGGCGGGCTCCGGCAAGAACTTCCTTGTAGTAGTTCTCGGGCTTGCGATGCTCCTTCCCCTGCGGCGGCCCGTCCTTCACCAGCTTCTCTCCGTCCAGCTTGCCCCAGTGTACCCTTACACGGGCAAGGGCCCTCCGGGCACCTTCAATGCAGACGGAGCGCTTGACGACCTCAAGCCGTGGACAGGCCTCCACCAGCCGCCGCACTAGCCTGAAATAGCTCCTAGGCAGGGCCTCTCCAGGCCACAGCCGAACTAGTAAGCCCTTCATGGCCTGTTCGGCCGCCTTGTGGAGCTCGGCCAGCTGCTTTAGCTGATCGCTCAAGGGCACAGGGTGTCCGGCCTCAGAATACTGAGACCAGAACACACTCTCCGTCGAGCTGCCCTCTTCAGCTCGGTAGAACGCGGCGGCGTCGGATGCGCTGCGGGGAAGATCGAAGAACGCCCCTGGAGAACTCCGGATTCGGGTAAGTAATAGGTAATTTACTTTTATATTCTTACTTTGCATCGAGAATGCCTTACCCGCTGCTATCTTTTTCACATCCTCCAACTCTTGGAGGGCCTTCTGGGCTTCGGCCTTGGCACTCTTGGCGGTCTCAATGGCCAAGGCGAGCTCGGATGCTTGCGTTTTCGCCTCAAGCTCCAAACCCTCATGTTTTTTCATGAGAGCTTGCAGCTCTTGCTGCACCTCGCCGGCTTGGACCCCAAGCCTTTCTCGCTCGGCGCGCTCCTCGGTCATTTTCTTCTCGGCCTCAGCCAGCGCCTGCTTCAGGGTTGTCACCTCGGTTGTGGCCCCTACAATAAGCAACACAATCCTGTTATTTCTTTTTGCAATCAAGCCTCTCTATAGGCACTTCTTTTTCCTTTTAGGGTATTTCTTACCTTCTTTCTCCTCGAGCTGCCATTTGGCAAGGCCGAGCTCTTGCTCGGTCCGCCCGAGGTCCTTTTTAAGGACATCCACCTGCGCAGTCAGTGCGGCGGTGGACAACAGCGAAGCCTGCATACGCATATTTGACTTTTTTGTTAGACTCCTGCGAAAACTATTAGATCCTCTATCCGGCTTTTCTTTCCGAACACCGAACAGAGCATCAGGGGCTACTGTGTATGCGGTAAATAAATTTGACATATTTCTGTTTACCTCGAAGCCTGTTAGAAGGCTAGCGCAAGCTTTAGTCAGTCCGCTCTTGGCAGACTGAACCCTTTGGATTACCGTACTCATAACAGTACGGTGCTCCTCGTCGATGGTGGCGCCCTCAAGCACCTCCAGCAGATTGTCCGGCGCCTCTGGTTGGACAGAGGTCGCCGGCTCAGACGGCTTACTCCTCTTGGAAGGAGTTCGCCCATCGCGAACCGCGACTGTTGAGTCCGGCGCGGTGTCCGGCACAAAACCGGACTTGGAGCCCTGGGGGGTTTCGTCCCCTTTACTCCTGGGGTCCTGAGGATTGCCTTGTGGCTCCTCCAGGACCACCTCCTCCTGCTCCGGAGCTTGCCGCGACGCCACTTCGGCGTCGTCTGCAGTGCGGGGGGAGACAGCGGGCGGAATTGAGTTCACGTCCGACGTATCCAGGGAGCCGCTCGACGAACCATCGAGTGCGGCCCAGGGCGGGCTGTATAAATCACATTAGACATTAGGGAAAGTTGTGCATTAAAGGAATATCAAGAGTCGCTGGAGGGGGAGAGCTTCCTTGTTCCTCCTCCTCGTTTTCACGAGAGGAGGGCGTTGCGAACTCGTTAGATGATGAGTCCGACACCACCATGTTGCGGGAACTTTTTCGAGTCCCGGTGGTTTTCTTCTTCTTGGCCTTCCTCTCCGTCACCACGTAAGGTGCCGGAGCCATTAGCTTCACCAAGAGAGCTGGGGCCGGGTCTTCGGGCAGAGGAGCCGGACAGTTAATTGGTCCGGATACCTCCTGCCAAGCCTGTCAAAGGTAGAGGGAGTTTAGATCCCGCATAGAGTTAATCTATGTAGAAGAGCTTAACGAACCTGTCAAAGGTATAGATAGCTTACCTCGCCAGCGTTGCGCTGCGAGTTGTATCTGCGATCCTCGGAGGCGGATGTGGGGGACTCGGCGCCTTTGGTCAGCACCTTCCAGACGTCTTCATACGTCGTGTCGAATAGCCTACTGAGGGTTTGGTGCTGCGCCGGGTCGAATTGTTGGTGAACGTTGCAGAAAATTAAAAAATTTCCTACGGTTTCACCAAGATCCATCTATGAGTTCATCTAAGCAACGAGTCATGGGAGAGAGATTGCATCTACATACCACTTTGTAGATCGCGGGCGGAAGCGTTCAACGAACGGGGATGAGGTAGTCGTACACGACGTGATCCAAATCACCGGAGATCCTAGCACCGAACGGACGGCACCTCCGCATTCAACACACGTACGGTCAGCGTAACGTCTCCTTCTTCTTGATCCAGCAAGGCAAAGGAGAGGTTGAGTAAGATGGCTCCAGCAGCAGCACGACGGCGTGGTGATGGTGGAGCTGCAGTACTCCGGCAGGGCTTCGCCGAGCTCTACGGAGGAGGAGGAGGTGTTGGAGAGGGAGAGGGAGGCGCCAAGGACCAGGGTGCGGCTGCCCCCCTCCCCCCCCCTTTATATATCCCCCTAAGGGGGGCGCCGGCCCTAGGAGATGCAATCTCCTAGGGGGGCGGCGGCCAAGGGGTGGGGCTTGCCCCCCAAGCAAGGGGGCGCCCCCCCTTTAGGGTTTCCCCACCCTAGGCGCATGGGCCTCTTGGGGCTGGTTCCCCTTGGCCCATGCAGGCCAAGGCACACCCCTTAGAGCCCATGTGGCCCCCCGAGGCAGGTGGCCCCACCCGGTGGACCCCCGGGACCCTCCGGTGGTCCCGGTACAATACCGATAACCCCGAAACTTGTCCCGATGGCCAAAACAGCACTTCCTATATATAATTATTTACCTCCGGACCATTCCGAAACTCCTCGTGACGTCCGGGATCTCATCCGGCACTCCGAACAACATTCGGGTTACTGCATATACATATCTTCACAACCCTAGCGTCACCGAACCTTAAGTGTGTAGACCCTACGGGTTCGGGAGACACGCAGACATGACCGAGATGGCTCTCGGGTAATAACCAACGGCAGGATATGGATACCCATGTTGGCTCCCACATGCTCCACGATGATCTCATCGTATGAACCACGATGTCGAGGATTCAATTAATCCCGTATACGATTCCCTTTGTCAATCGGTATTTTACTTGCCCGAGATTCGATCGTCGGTATCCCAATACCTCGTTCAATCTCGTTACCGGCAAGTCACTTTACTCGTACCGTAATGCATGATCCCGTGATCAAACACTTTGATCACATTGAGCTCATTATCATGATGCATTACCAAGAGGGCCCGGTGATACCTCTCCGTCAAGCGGAGTGACAAATCCCAGTCTCGATCCGTGTCAACCCAACAGATACTTTTGGAGATACCCGTAGTATACCTTTATAGTCATCCAGTTACGTTGTGACGTTTGGCACACCCAAAGCACTCCTACGGTATCCGGGAGTTACACGATCTCATGGTCTAAGGAAAGGATACTTGACATTGGAAAACTCTAGCAAACGAACTATGCGATCTTATGCTATGTTTAGGATTGGGTCTCGTCCATCACATCATTCTCCTAATGATGTGATCTCGTTATCAATGACATCCAATGTCCATAGTCAGGAAACCATGACTATCTGTCGATCAACGAGCTAGTCAACTAGAGGCTTACTAGGGACATATTGTTGTCTGTTTATTCACACATGTATTACGATTTCCGGATAACACAATTATAGCACGAATAAAGACAATTATCGTGAACAAGAAAATATAATAATAATGCTTTTATTATTGCCTCTAGGGCATATTTCCAACAGTCTCCCACTTGCACTAGAGTCAATAATCTAGTTACATTGTGATGAATCGAACACCCATAGAATTCTGGTGCTGATCATGTTTTGCCTTAGGGAGAGGTTTAGTCAACGGATCTGCGACATTCAGATCTGTGTGCACTTTACAAATTTCTATGTCTCCATCTTGAACATTTTCACGAATGGAGTTGAAGCGACGCTTGATGTGCCTGGTCTTCTTGTGAAACCTGGGCTCCTTGGAAAGTGCAATAGCTCCAGTGTTGTCACAGAAGAGTTTGATTGGCCCCGACGCATTGGGTATGACTCCGAGGTCGGTGATGAACTCCTTCACCCAAATTGCTTCATGTGCTGCCTCAGAGGCTGCCATGTATTCCGCTTCACATGTAGATCCCGCCACGACGCTCTGCTTGCAACTGCACCAGCTTACTGCCCCACCATTCAAAATATACACGTATCCGGTTTGTGACTTAGAGTCATCCAGATCTGTGTCGAAGCTAGCATCGACATAACCCTTTACGACGAGCTCTTCGTCACCTCCATAAACAAGAAACATTTCCTTAGTCCTTTTTAGGTACTTCAGGATATTCTTGACCGCTGTCCAGTGTTCCTTGCCGGGATTACTTTGGTACCTTCCTACAAAACTTACGGCAAGGTTTACATCAGGTCTGGTACACAGCATGGCATACATAATAGAACCTATGGCTGAGGCATAGGGGATGACACTCATCTCTTCTATATCTTCTGCCGTGGTCGGACATTGAGCTGAGCTCAATTTCACACCTTGTAACACAGGTAAGAACCCCTTCTTAGATTGATCCATATTGAACTTCTTCAATATCTTATCAAGGTATGTGCTTTGTGAAAGACCTATGAGGCGTCTTGATCTATCTCTATAGATCTTGATGCCTAATATATAAGCAGCTTCTCCAAGGTCCTTCATTGAAAAACTCTTATTCAAGTAGGCCTTAATGCTGTCCAAGAGTTCTATATCATTTCCCATCAAAAGTATGTCATCTACATATAGTACGAGAAATGCTACAGAGCTCCCACTCACTTTCTTGTAAACGCAGGCTTCTCCATAAGTCTGCGTAAACCCAAACGCTTTGATCATCTCATCAAAGCGAATGTTCCAACTCCGAGATGCTTGCACCAGCCCATAATCGAGCGTTGGAGCTTGCACACCTTGTCAGCATTCCTAGGATCGACAAAACCTTCCGGCTGCATCATATACAATTCTTCCTTAAGGAAACCATTAAGGAATGCCGTTTTGACGCCCATTTGCCATATTTCATAATCGTAGAATTCGGCAATTGCTAACATGATTCGGACGGACTTCAGCTTCGCTACCGGTGAGAAAGTCTCATCGTAGTCAACCCCTTGAACTTGTCGATAACCCTTAGCGACAAGCCGAGCTTTATAGATGGTCACATTACCATCCGCGTCTGTCTTCTTCTTAAAGATCCATTTATTTTCTGTGGCTTGCCGCTCAACGGGCAAGTCAGTCAAAGTCCATACTTCGTTTTCATACATGGATCCTATCTCGGATTTCATGGCTTCTAGCCATTTGTCGGAATCCGGGCCCGCCATTGCTTCCTCATAGTTCGAAGGTTCACCGTTGTCTAACAACATGATTTCCAAGACAGGGTTGCCGTACCACTCTGGTGCGGAACGTATCCTTGTGGACCTTCGAATTTTAGTAGGAGCTTGATCAGAAGTATCTTGATCATCATCATGAATTTACTCTCTAGTCGGTGCACGCACCTCAGAAACGTTTTCTTGAGTTTCGCCATTTTCCGGTTCAAGAGGTAACACTTCATCAAGTTCTACTTTCCTCCCACTTACTTCTTTTGAGAGAAACTCTTTCTCTAGAAAGGATCCATTCTTGTCAACAAAGATCTTGCCTTCGGATCTGAGGTAGAAGGTATACCCAATAGTTTCTTTAGGGTATCCTATGAAGACGCATTTTTCCGACTTGGGTTCGAGCTTTTCAGGTTGAAGTTTCTTGACATAAGCATCGCATCCCCAAACTTTTAGAAACGACAGCTTAGGTTTCTTCCCAAACCATAATTCATACGGTGTCGTCTCAACGGATTTCGACGGAGCCCTATTTAAAGTGAATGCGGCAGTCTCTAAAGCATAGCCCCAAAAACATAGCGGTAAATCGATAAGAGACATCATAGATCGCACCATATCTAATAGAGTGCGATTACGACGTTCGGACACACCATTATGCTGAGGTGTTCCAGGCGGCGTGAGTTGTGAAACTATTCCACATTTTCTTAAGTGTGTGCCAAATTCGTGACTCAAGTATTCTCCTCCACGATCTGATCGTAGAAACTTGATCTTTCTATCACGTTGATTTTCAACCTCACTCTGAAATTTCTTGAACTTTTCAAAGGTCTCAGACTTGTGTTTCATTAAGTAGATATACCCATATCTACTCGAGTCATCAGTGAGGGTGAGAACATAACGATAGCCACCGCGAGCCTCAACACTCATTGGACCGCACACATCGGTATGTATGATTTCCAATAAGTTGGTTGCTCGCTCCATTGTTCCTGAGAACGGAGTCTTGGTCATTTTACCCATGAGGCATGGTTCGCATGTGTCAAATGATTCATAATCAAGAGACTCTAAAAGTCCATCTGCATGGAGCTTCTTCATGCGTTTGACACCTATGTGACCAAGGCGGCAGTGCCACAAATATGTGGGACTATTGTTATCAACTTTAACTCTTTTGGTATTCACACTATGAATATCTGTATCATCACGTACGAGATTCATTAAGAATAAACCATTAACCATCGGAGCATGACCATAAAACATATCTCTCATATAAATAGAACAACCATTATTCTCAGATTTAAATGAGTAGCCATCTCGAATTAAACGAGATCCAGACACAATGTTCATGCTCAAACTTGGCACTAAATAACAATTATTGAGGTTTAAAACTAATCCCGTAGGTAAATGTAGAGGTAGCGTGCCGGCGGCGATCACATCGACCTTGGAACCATTACCGACGCGCATCGTCACCTCGTCCTTCGCCAGTCTCTGTTTATTCCGCAGCTCCTGTTTTGAGTTACAAATGTGAGCAACTGCACCGGTATCAAATACCCAAGAGCTACTACGAGTACTGGTAAGGTACACATCAATTACATGTATATCACATATACCTTTTGTTTTGCCGCCCTTCTTGTCCGCTAAGTATTTGGGGCAGTTCCGCTTCCAGTGACCACTTCCCTTGCAATAAAAACACTCAGTCTCGGGCTTGGGTCCATTCTTTGGCTTCTTCCCAGCAACTTGCTTACCGGGCGCGGCAACTTCCTTGTCGTCCTTCTTGAAGTTCTTTTTACCCTTGCCCTTCTTGAACTTAGTGGTTTTATTCACCATCAACACTTGATGTTCCTTCTTGATTTCTACCTCTGCTGATTTCAGCATAGCATATACCTCAGGAATGGTCTTTACCATCCCCTGCATGTTGTAATTCATCACAAAGCTCTTGTAGCTAGGTGGAAGTGACTGGAGGATTCTGTCAATGACCTCTTCATCCGGGAGATTAACTTCCAGTTGAGTCAAGCGGTTGTGCAACCCAGACATCTTGAGTATGTGTTCACTGACAGAGCTATTTTCCTCCATCTTACAGCTAAAGAATTTGTCGGAGACTTCATATCTCTCGACCCGGGCATGAGCTTGGAAAACCATTTTCAGCTCTTCAAACATCTCATATGCTCCATGTCTCTCAAAACACTTTTGGAGCCCCGGCTCTAAGCTGTAAAGCATGCCGCACTGAACGAGGGAGTAATCATCGGAACGTGACTGCTAAGCGTTCATAACGTCTTGTTCTGCAGGGAGAACAGGTGCGTCACCCAGCGGTGCTCGTAGGACATAATCTTTCTTGGCAGCTATGAGGATGATCCTCAGGTTCCGGACCCAGTCCGTATAGTTGCTGCCATCGTCTTTCAGCTTGGTTTTCTCTAGGAACGCGTTGAAGTTGAGGACTACGTTGGCCATTTGATCTACAAGACATATTGTAAATATTTTAGACTAAGTTCATGATAATAAAGTTCATTTTAATCAAATTATTTAATGAACTCCCACTTAGATAGACATCCCTCTTCTAGTCATCTAAGTATTACATGATCCAAGTCAACTAGGCCGTGTCCGATCATCACGTGAGACGGACTAGTCAACATTGGTGAACATCTTCATGTTGATCGTATTTTCTATATGACTCATGCTCGACCTTTCAGTCTTCTATGTTCCGAGGCCATGTCTGTACATGCTAGGCTCGTCAAGTCAACCTAAGTGTTTGCATGTGTAAATCTGTCTTACACCCGTTGTATGTGAACGTTAGAATCTATCACACCCGATCATCACGTGGTGCTTCGAAACAATGAACTGTCGCAACGGTGCACAGTTAGGTGGAACACTTCTTGAAATTATTATGAGGGATCATCTTATTTACTACCGTCGTTCTAAGTAAACAAGATGCAAAACATGATAAACATCACATGCAATCAAATAATAAACGTGACATGATATGGCCAATATCACATAGCTCCTTTGATCTCCATCTTGGGGCTCCATGATCATCTTGTCACCGGCTTGACACCATGATCTCCATCATCATGATCTCCATCATCGTGTCTCCATGAAGTTGCTCGCCAACTATTACTTCTACTACTATGGCTAACGCGTTTAGCAATAAAGTAAAGTAATTTACATGGCGTTTCTCAATGACACGCAGGTCATACAAAAAATAAAGACAACTCCTATGGCTCCCGCCGGTTGTCATACTCATCGACATGCAAGTCGTGATTCCTATTACAATAGCATGAACATCTCATACATCACATATAGATCATTCATCATTCATCACAACTTTGGCCATATCATAACACAAAGCACTTGCTGCAAAAACAAGTTAGACGTCCTCTAATTGTTGTTGCAAGTTTTACGTGGCTGAATTAGGGTTCTAGCAAGAACGTTTTCTTACCTACGTGAAAGCCACAACGTGATTTGTCAACTTCTATTTACCCTTCATAAGGACCCTTTTCATCGAATCCGCTCCAACTAAAGTGGGAGAGACAGACACCCGCCAGCCACCTTATGCAACTAGTGCATGTTAGTCGGTGGAACCGGTCTCACGTAAGTGTACGTGTAAGGTTGGTCCGGGCCGCTTCATCCCACAATACCGCTGAAGCAAGATAAGACTAGTAGCGGCAAGAAAAGTTGACAACATCTACGCCCACAACAAATTGTGTTCTACTCGTGCAATAGAGAACTACGCATAGACCTAGCTCATGATGCCACTGTTGGTGAACGTTGCAGAAAATTAAAATTTTTCCTACGGTTTCACCAAGATCCATCTATGAGTTCATCTAAGCAACGAGTCATGGGAGAGAGATTGCATCTACATACCACTTTGTAGATCGCGAGCGGAAGCGTTCAACGAACGGGGATGAGGTAGTCGTACACGACGTGATCCAAATCACCGGAGATCCTAGCACCGAACGGACGGCACCTCCGCGTTCAACACACGTACGGTCAGCGTAAAGTCTCCTTCTTATTGATCCAGCAAGGCAAAGGAGAGGTTGAGGAAGATGGCTCCAGCAGCAGCACGACGGCGTGGTGATGGTGGAGCTGCAGTACTCCGGCAGGGCTTCGCCGAGCTCTACGGAGGAGGAGGAGGTGTTGGAGAGGGAGAGGGAGGCGCCAAGGACCAGGGTGCGGCTGCCCCCCTCCCCCCCCTTTATATAGCCCCCTAAGGGGGGCGCCGGCCCTAGGAGATGCAATCTCCTAGGGGGGCGGCGGCCAAGGGGTGGGGCTTGCCCCCCAAGCAAGGGGGCGCCCCCCCTTTAGGGTTTCCCCACCCTAGGCGCATGGGCCTCTTGGGGCTGGTTCCCCTTGGCCCATGCAGGCCAAGGCGCACCCCTTAGAGCCCATGTGCCCCCCCGAGGCAGGTGGCCCCACCCGGTGGACCCCCGGGACCCTCCGGTGGTCCCTGTACAATACCGATAACCCCGAAACTTGTCCCGATGGCCAAAACAGCACTTCGTATATATAATTCTTTACCTCCGGACCATTCCGAAACTCCACGTGATGTCCGGGATCTCATCCGGGACTCCGAACAACATTCGGGTTACTGCATATACATATCTTCACAACCCTAGTGTCACCGAACCTTAAGTGTGTAGACCCTACGGGTTCGGGAGACACGCAGACATGACCGAGACGGCTCTCGGGCAATAACCAACAGCGGGATCTGGATACCCATGTTGGCTCCCACATGCTCCACGATGATCTCATCGGATGAACCACGATGTCGAGGATTCAATTAATCCCGTATACGATTCCCTTTGTCAATCGGTATTTTACTTGCCCGAGATTCGATCGTCGGTATCCCAATACCTCGTGCAATCTCGTTACCGGCAAGTCACTTTACTCGTACCATAATGCATGATCCCGTGATCAAACACTTTGATCACATTGAGCTCATTATGATGATGCATTACCGAGAGGGCCTGGTGATACCTCTCCGTCAAGCGGAGTGACAAATCGCAGTCTCGATCCGTGTCAACCCAACAGATACTTTCGGAGATACCCGTAGTATACCTTTATAGTCACCCAGTTACGTTGTGATGTTTGGCACACCCAAAGCACTCCTACGGTATCCGGGAGTTACACGATCTCATGGTCTAAGGAAAGGATACTTGACATTGGAAAACTCTAGCAAACGAACTATGCGATCTTATGCTATGTTTAGGATTGGGTCTCGTCCATCACATCATTCTCCTAATGATGTGATCTCGTTATCATTGACATCCAATGTCCATAGTCAGGAAACCATGACTATCTGTCGATCAACGAGCTAGTCAACTAGAGGCTTACTAGGGACATATTGTTGTCTGTTTATTCACACATGTATTACGATTTCCGGATAACACAATTATAGCACGAATAAAGACAATTATCATGAACAAGGAAATATAATAATAATGCTTTTATTATTGCCTCTAGGGCATATTTCCAACATGAATTCCCAAAAAGTAAAAACCCGTTCTTGGCACGGGAGGATCAGGCGAACGAGCATGACCTGGACTATATTGGCAAGCCGGATTGGCTTGTCCACCAGGGACCAGATGCATGTTTGCAACCCAGTCACTTCCTCCTCGTTGCCCCACGACAGGCCTGTCTCTTTCCAGGACATGAGCCGCGTGGGGGGTCCGGATCTGAACTCAGGGGCCGCGACCCATTTCGGATCGCGGGGCTCGGTGATGTAAAACCACCCAGCTTGCCACCCCTTTAGGGACTCCACAAGGGAGCCATTGAACCAGAGGACATTGGCTATCTTGCCAACCATAGCGCCTCCGCACTCTGCCTGGGTGCCGGACACCACCTTGGGCTTGACGTTGAAGGTCTTGAGCCAGAGGCCAAAGTGGGGGCGGATGCGGGGAAAGGCCTCACACACGACGATAAACGCCGAGATGTTGAGAACAAAGTTCGGGGCCAGATCGTGGAAATCCAGGCCGTAGTAGAACATGAGCCCCCGGACAAATGGGTGAAGTGGAAAGCCCAGTCCGCGGAGGAAGTGGGGAAGAAAAACTACCCTCTCATGGGGCCCTGGGGTAGGAAGAAGCTGCCCCTTCTCAGGAAGCCGATGCGGGATGTCCTTGGACAAGTATCCGGCTTTCCTTAGTTTTTTGATTTGAGCCTCCGTAACGGAGGAAACCATCCACTTGCCTCCTGCTCCGGACATTGTTGGAGAAGGTTGAGGAAGGAAGAGCGGACTTGGGCGCTAGAGCTAGAATGCGCAAGAGATGGATGGGCAAAGGAGGAAGAAGGTGTAGGTAAAAAAGGTGGATCCTTATCCCCCTATATAGGCGGATGCGGTTATGCGTCCCCACCTGCCTAATAAAACTCACTTGCCTTTCGAGCGCCGTGGTAAATGGCGCGGTTGGGTTACCCACGTCCGTATTAATGAGAATCCCGTTGAAAGGGGCACACGATCTCTGCTTTGACAAGACGTGCCAAGGAAACCGCCTCGCTAAATACGCTGAGGTGGAACAATGAAAACGATTTATACAGAAGGCTTGGCCGCGGTGTTATGACGCACTGCCGAATACGTCAGCAGATTTGATTTGTGTTAATATTATTCTCTATATGGCAATATGTGGAAACTTATTTTGCAGAGCCGGACACTATACTTGGTGTTTATAATCTTTTTGAAGAACTTGGAGGAGGAACCCGCCTTGCAATGCCGAAGACAATCTGCGCGCCGGACTCGTCGTCATTGAAGCCTGGTTCAGGGGCTACTGAGGGAGTCCTGGATTAGGGGGCGTTCGGATAGCCGGACTATACCTTCAGCCGGACTCCAGGACTATGAAGATACAAGATTGAAGACTTTTTCCCGTGTCCGGAAGGATCTTTTCTTGGCGTGGAAGGCAAGCTGGCGTGCGGATATTCAAGATCTCCTACCAATGTAACCGACTCTGTGTAACCCTAACCCTATCCGTTGTCTATATAAACCGGAGGGTTGTAGTCCGTAGGACAAGGGCAACAGAACCATCATCATACACAATCATACGATAGGCTAGCTTTTAGGGTTTAGCCTCCTTGATCTCGTGGTAGATCAACTCTTGTACTACCCATATCATAAATATTAATCTAGCAGGAGTAGGGTTTTACCTCCATCGAGAGGGCCCGAACCTGGGTAAAATAAAGTGTCCCTTGTCTCCTGTTACCATCCGACCTTGACGCACAGTTCGGGACCCCCTACCCGAGATCCGCCAGTTTTGACACCGACACACACCAACACTAGGATTATGGTATCCCAAGGGCTCGGATTTTGATCTCATTGGATATTCTGACTCTGACTATGCTGGTGACCGTGTGGACCGCAAGTCAACATCTGGTACTTGTCATTTCCTCGGATGATCCTTGGTATGTTGGTCCTCGAAGAAACAGAACTACGTATCACTGTCTACTGCTGAAGCTGAGTACATTGCTGCTGGTTCTTGCTGTGCTCAACTGCTATGGATGAAGCAAACGCTCAAGGAAAATGGCCTCAACATGAAGAATGTGCCTCTCCTGTGTGTCAATGAGAGTGCCATCAAGATTGCTCACAACCCAGTTCAGCACTCGAAGACAAAGCACATTCAGATTCGTCATCATTTTCTTCGTGATCATGTGTTGAAGGGCGACATTTCTATTGAGCATGTGAAGACTGAAGAACAGCTAGCCGATATCTTCACTAAGCCCTTGGATGAGAAGAGATTTAGCAAGTTGCGGTGTGAGCTAAATATCTTAGAGTCTTCGAATGTACTTTAAAAAGGCACAAATCCTAACACTTATGCAAAATTGATGACTTAGATGTGCAACACATGAAGAAACGTTTTTCTTTAACCAATGAAGAATAACACTCTAAGTGTGAAGAAATTAATGAAGAATTTGATTCTCAGAACCCTACGACAATTGTACGCGGTGTCTGAAATCATCATTCTTATACGGTGGGACACGCCACCACAAAAGTTGAAAATCTTCAGTTTGAGTTTTTCCTCAACTTTTGAAATTCCTCAGTTTTTTTAAAAAATTCTTCGACTTTGCAAAGTCTTCACTTGTGCCGTCGTTTTTCTTCATTGGCTATATATATATGAGTTTATGTCCTCTACAGCATTCACTTATAGCTATTTCTTCAAGTTGGTGTTTTCTGCTAAGTGAATGTGATCGGACCCTTCCCCTCTATGCTATACTCAATCCAATCTATTCACAAATTTTTCATGTGCGTTCTATTTGAAACTCGTTCAAATTCTTCACTATGTCCTTGTCAGCTGAAGAAATTGTGAATGGAACGTTAAAACTAATCTTCTCCAAACTTTCGGTTTTGCCGCTCAAACCGTTCCGCATCCCACGATGCATTATTTTATCCACCCACGATCTTACACGATCTCCACTACACAGTACGTGGGTGACACATGTCGTGAGAAGGAGAACGGCCAGGGGCACATTCGTCCTAAATCTTTGGACGAGCAGTTTTTCACCTTGGCTATAAATACCCCTGTCCCCTTCCTCACTTTTACCCCGCTCGATCTCACTCTCCCGCTCGAGCGTCCGAACCCTAGCGCCGCCGCTACTCCATCGTCGCCGGTGAGGAAGAGCTTCACTGCCTTGACCTCGTCGCCGTCGTACTCGCGCCGACCGCGGAAATCTTCACCTCCGCCGCCGCCGTAGACGTCTTCCTCCGCCAAGTTAGGGCGTGGAAGATCTGCATCGACGAACTTCCCTGTTTCAACTCACAGTTCGTCGTGTTCTTCGTTTCAGGGTAATTAAAAGCTGCTTTTACTGCCCTCTTTGATTCAAAACTTTTTCTACAAAATCTTCAAAGGTGTTTTATTCTTCAAATCCTCACACACAAAACACCTCACATGATATCTGTTCTTGATTCATTTCCCTAAGCCTGATTTTCTTCAAGATTCCTCAATTGTGTGGATCTTCGATCTATACAACTCTGGAACCTAAGATATAAAGCGCTTAGTGAAATTCCTCAAGACGCATCTGGTCAAATTCCTCAAACTTGTTCTTTATGAAAAACCCTCTGAGAACGCATATGACCTCTTCAAATTCCTCGCAACTATACTCTGTTCACAGGTACACATGTACGCTGCTGAATCATTAGGTTCTCATCAACTTAACTCATTTGCAGCGTTCCTCGAAGAAAAGTTGCTTACTTCTTCAGAGAACTCAATTGTTCAAATTTCTCAACTGAAGAAAATGGCTGAAGGAAAAAGGCCTCAGAAAGGAGGAAAGAAGCCTGAGGTTATGACTGCATTTGAAATCCCTGAGGATATTTATAAAGATTATTGCACGCCTGATGAATCCAAATTTGGCAAAGAAGATAAAAATCAGCGCAAGGTGCGAATCCAGAGGATTGAACGGAGATGGGCACGCGAATGGAGAGAGTACAGATATGTTACTCCAAAGTACATGAAGAAATTCGCACTGAACCCTCCATGCCCAAGAGCCCCATTGGCACCTGGCCAAGTGGCTGATCCCACCAGCATCAAGCACGGTGAGGATTTTCCTGGTGAATGGGCCAAGCGCCAAGCTAAATTGGCAAGGCAAGCCAGAGAAGCAGTGAGGAAATTTAATGAAGACTCTGCTGCTGCTGCTGCCATTGAGGCTTCTGTCAAGCCGAGGAAAGCGATGCTCAAGAAGCCTGCTCGCAAGCCAAGTGCTTCACTAGCAATGCCCTCACGGCCAAGTTCCTCTGCAATGCCCTCACGGCCAGACACTTCAAAATCTTCAAAGCAAATTCCTCATGCTGCTCCTGCTCCACCAAAATCCTTAGCGCCTCCTCCATAGTCCTCAGCTGTCCCGACAAAGTCCTCAGCACCTGTGCATATGGCCTCGTGCCAAAGGACTACTGGCATCTCAATTGCCTCTGGTGTCTCAGCTAGTTCCTCATATGCACCAAGTTCCTCAGCTGGACTCTCTCTGCTGAATAAAAAGGCTACTGCCGGACGCGGCACTCGCCCAAGTCCTAAGAAGAAGCAGGTAGTCTTCAATGTACCATCTGATGATGATGAAGCTGATGAAGAAGAACTTGCTGAAATCATCAGGGACCGCCAAGAAAGGGATGCTAAAGCCAAAGGCACACATGTGCCACTGCTGTTGGATCCAAGGGCAATCCTCGATTACATTGATCTCTGGCATAAGGATCCCAACACACCTATGCCTGACTTCAAGCTGACACCTGGCCAAAGTCACATGCTGACTCACTTCATCCAAGAGGAGAAGTGGAAATATGATAGGGCCAGAGAGATCAAGAAATCACAGTATCGCAAAGAGAAGCTGCTGAAGAAAAATGTTGTCAAGATGACACCTGAGGAACTCGTCAAAATGCAAGCTGAAATCAAAGCCCTCAGCGACAACTTTGATTCTTACTATGCTGATTGGCAAGGAGCCAAGGTCAGATTTGTGAAGCTGACTGATACTTTCACCAAGGGTGCAGCCCCAACTCAACAAGAAGTTCCTCACGCTGAAGCATCTGTTCAGCAGAATGAAGAACATGCCAGCACCGCTGATGAAGTTTAGGCTGCTGAAGAAAATGCCAGTTCCAGGGCTGATGACTCTACTCCAGCCACTGATGAAATTGCCAGGGCATCCACTAGTGGTGCGCCTGAAGAAAATGAAGAAATCAGGGCAACTGCATCAGTTGCGCCTGAGGAAAATCAACCATATTCCTCAGCTCCACCTGCGCCTACGCCAACTCCTATTCTTCCCTCTACACTAGATGTGAAGAAAACCAAGGCTGCAGAGCGAGCTGCAGTAAAGAAAAGGAAGGCATCAAATGCTTCAGCATCTTCAGCTCCCAAGAAGATGAAGCCAATGACTAGCTCATTTGCGAATCCCATTGATGCTATTCCTATCTCATCCATGCCATCAAAGGACCTTGTTCCTTTTGGTGAAGATTATGTGATCCCAAGTGGATCCGATGAAGAAACTCAATCTGCTGCTTCCTCAGAGCAGATTGATGAAGAAATTGAAGTGGATGCAATCCCTTCAACCCCACTGGTCTCATCACCAATGCCTCAGTTTGATGCTGAAGAGGCTGGTGTTGAAGAAATTGATTATGAAGATGTGGATATTGGAAGCACAACTCCGTTGATGAATGACGACTTTTGGGAAAGTCAGCACCACAATTCCCCACTCTTCACCAACTGTTCCAATGGGCTCTGAAGAAACTCATCCCACTGCATCTGTGAATGAAGAAATTCCAGCCACTAGTGCTGAAGAAACTGTTGCTGAAGCTGAAAAGGTGACTGCACCTGAGGAGGAACCAGAAATTCCTCAGCCTGAAGAACCTGAGATGGTGATTCCTGAGGTCGTGATGCAACTCACTGACACTCCTCTGCCAAAGACAAAGGATCCGTTCTCAAAGAAGCAAAAAATTCAAGGCTGAAGACTTCTTTGGTGAGCACGTGTTCTTCACTGAATACAACCCCTATGACTCTGCTCGCATAAGGAAGAGGCGTTTCTGGACAGCAAGCCAAGCAAATTTCTATTCCTCAGTGCTTTTCAACAAGGACAAAGTCTTCGACCATGCACATATTCCTCACGTGGATATGGAGTCTATGTCGTGCTTCACGCCAGTCCTCAGTGTTCTTCACGACGCTGGGCTGCTCAACTTCTGCACTGACATATGCGATTGGAATGAAGAACTCATTCTTCAGTTCTATGCAACACTGCACATCACCGGCAACTCTGAAGATGTGAATTCATGGGTTCTGGACTGGATGACTGAGAACACACATCATAAGGCCCCAGCATCTGAATTGCTTCGTGCCCTTCCTCTGAGTCCACCCACTGAAGATGCACGTTGTATTTACAACGAACCTGAGCTTTCAAATCACTATATGCAAGTGCTCTCGAACCACATTCCTCGTCAAGGAATTGTTGTATGTGCCAAGAACTGTCTATCGCATTCCGACGAAGACAATGAGTCCCATCAAAGGCCACGACTCGACTGATGAAGAAGTCGTTGGCATCATGAAGAACATGCTTTTCAACATCTGTCATGGCGTTCCCATTAACTTCCATGATTTCTTCATGAGGACTCTGGCCAACATTGCTATGTCACCATTTGAGTTGAAACCTTATGCACCTTGGATTATGAGATTCATCAGGACAAGGTCTTCGCCAACTACAAAGCTGAAACTCTGAACCACTGCAGCTACTTGCCTCCCATTGAAGTCCTCAAAAGAACATTTTCATCAGCTGAAGAAAAGGGCAAGGCCACTGCGGTGATAGATGAAGGCATCGCAAGGCCGCATCTTATTCCACCAATGATGACTCTGCCACACATGACACTGCCGCCAACACTGCCAAGCCAAATCCTCAAGCCACAGCACCAAGGGTGATGACTGACCGTGAGTTACTCCTCAGTATTCATCAAAAGGTTGATCGCAATCACAAATGGGTCAAGCATCAGTTTGGTTCAATTCTTCACAACATGACTGCGACACATAATGCAGTGAAGAAAAACCACTACTACCTTCATGAAACCCTCAACCGCACCTGGGCTGTTCTATCTCAAGTTTACAGCGCTGATGATTTGAAGAACATGGGTCTCAATGAAGAATTTTCCTGGTCTGCACCTCCTCCGAAGAAATACAAGAAGGTCCCAGTTCCTTCTTTGGTGGCCAGTTCATATTCTTCATCACGCGACACTGATGAAAATGAAGACTTGGACGACACTGCGGTAGGCCCTACTTCAACAACCGACCCCAACAACGCTGGCGCTCCTTCATCAACTTGAATATCTTCAGGGGCGTTAGTCCTCAGTTTCGATCCTTTTGGTCATTTGATGACAAAGGGGGAGAAATCTGAGTTAGTCTTCAAGCGGGTCGATAATAAGGGCATTTTTTTAAGTTACAACTCTCGTTCTTCCGAAACTTTTATTGGATCGAGTTGTAATCTTAAACCCGATGGTGCGCTGATACTTTTGTTGCACTATGCTCTGATACTTTTGATGCGCTATTCTGCATGCTTATTCCTCATTAATATTATCACACGCATGCTGAATTACATCAGGCACCATATTTCATCATGCATTTCAAATTCTTCATATTATATGTCAAATGCGTGTATGAATTACAAGATATAGGGGGCGATCTCCATGATTCAACTCTTCAAGTGTGCATTGCTTCAAAAGCAAATTCCTCACTGTGCACATCTTCAGGGGGAGTTCTTCTATATCTTGCAATCAAATTCCTCAATATCAGTATTTACACTTCATATATTTATCACCGTTGAAAACTTAACCTATGTTGTCATGAATCACCAAAAAGGGGGAGATTGTAAGTGCATCTAGTGCCCCTTAGTGATTTTGGTGTATTGAAGACTTATAGGTTAAGTATCTAATGCGTTTATGAGTGTACACAGGTCTATAAGTCTATGAGGAGTTTGATATTTACAGAGAAAGTCGACCCCTAAAAATGAAGTTCTTCGAGTGAAGACTTTGATATACTGAAGACTTTCTGAAGACTTTGAAAGTGAAGAAATTGGTGTGACCTTTGAAGACTTGGTATTCATTCGAGGAACATGAAGCGTGAAGACTTTTGTTTTCGTAGTTTCATTTTCTCTTTCTTGAGTCATAGGAAACACCGTACTGTTAAAGGGGGTCGAGGAAATACTAAGGAGAAAATTTCCAAGTGATGCTCAACTCAAATCCTACACCTACCAATCCCTTCGAGTGAAGCCATTGGAAATCTCATACAGATCAGTCAATTTCTTCAGTGACAGAGACGCAGTTCTTCTGGTCACTGAGGACTTTGCTCTGACTGAGGAGTTAGGAATTCGCCAGTGCGAATTGCCTACATAGTGAGGAACATGATAGCCCTGAGGAATTTGAACCTCAAATTTCCGACCGTTGCTGTGCTACGCGCCAGCTGTCCTAAAATAACTTGTCCACCTAACGGTCATATCATTGAAGGGCATTTATGTCTTATCATGTCGGGCTGCTCCCTAGGCTATAAATAGCCGCCCCCTACAACCACTAGCTGGTTGGCTGCTCCGCGTGAACTTGACACTTGTCATTTGAGAGCAAGCCATCCTCCGAGGACTTTGAGCGAAAATCATCAAGTGAGGAAAATCCAAACCCAAACCCAAAACACCTACAAACCCAAAGTGATTGAGCATCACTGAAGAGATTGATCCTGCGTGGATCCGACGCTTGTTACCTTTGAAGACTGTGCTTCTTCCAGACGGTTAGGCGTCAAGGTCTAGAGCATCCAAGAGGAATTGTGGATCGCCGAGTGACCAAGTCTGTGAAGGTTTGGAAGTCACCTGAAGACTTACCACGAGTGATTGGGCGAGGACTGTGTGTCCTTAGCTCAAGGAGAATACGGTGAGGACTGTGTGTCCGGGACTAGGTGTCCTCGAGTTTAAATACTCAGCCGCTCCAACCAGATGTACAACTGAGACAGCAGTTGGAACTGGTCTACCAAATCATTGTCTTCACCAAGCTTCCTGGTTCTATTTCCTCAACACTTTCATTTCCTCATTACTATGTTGTGTGTTTGGTCATATCTGTGTTTGAAGACTTTGACTGAAGACTTTCTCAATTTCCTCAGTTCAATTTCTTCAGTCTGTTTGTCTTCATCTTGTGCTATCCTGTGTTTACGCTTTCTGTACTCTGTGTTTGTCTTCATTTCATCATGATGACCATGCATGTAATCTGCTATGTTTACTTCTGAGTACTTATTCCGCTGCTAGTAGTTCTTCGCTAAGGAATTTCCTCACGAGCAAATTCCTCAGTGAAGAATTTCATAAAAATCGCCTATTCACCCCCCCCCCCTCTAGTCGATATAACGCACTTTCACTCCTCGTCATTGAAGCCAGGTTCAGGGGCTACTGAGGGAGTCCTGGACTAAGGGGTCCTCGGGCGTCCGGCCTGTTATCCATTAGACCGGACTGATCAGGCTGTGAAGACATGAAGGCCGAAGACTATACCCGTGTCCGGATTGGACTCTACTTGACGTGGAAGGCAAGCTAGGCGACCAACTATGAAGATTCCTTCTTATGTAACTGACTCCATGTAACCCTAGATCTCTCCGGTGTCTATATAAACCAGAGAGCTTAGTCCGGATAGGGATAGACATTACCATAGTCATACAGGCTGGACCTCTAGGGTTTAGTCATTACGATCTCGTGGTAGATCAACTCTTGTAATACTCATATTCATCAAGATCAATCAAGCAGGAAGTAGGGTATTACCTCCATAGAGAGGGCCCAAACCTAGGTAAACATCGTGTCCCCCGTCTCCTGTTACCATTGATCCTAGACGCATAGTTCGGAACCCCCTACCCGAGATTCGCCGGTTTTGACACCGACTGGCGCCTCCGCGACTGACGCCATCATCGAGGAGAAGTAGAACACATGAGTCCGCCGCCGCTTGGGTCCCATGAAGGCCACCACCTAGGCGATGCCAGCTTACACAGCCAGTGTCTTGCCCCGTTCTTCTCTTGCGATGACCTTCCTTGATTCCACATGGGATCCACAGAAGCGGAGGCGCCGCCTTCCCCTCCCGTTGAAGCATCAGCCGGGGGTTCCACTCCGATGAGTGGTGGGGAAGCCAGTCGTCCTTTGCGCTGAAGCATATAACTCCGGGGCTTCTGGCAGTCCGGTGATAGGGCTGTGCGACATGAGAAAGAAAAGGAAATCCGCGGGCGTCGATTCAGATTAGGTATTATTATACCTTCAGACCCGGACTAGCACCGCTTATTGATGTAAATGTAATGAAATTTGTCATGTTTATATGAAAATCCGGCGTTTTTATATGAATTTCGGTTGTGTTTGCACGAATTTCTTTCGGTTTGTTCGAGTTATTGTGAAAATGTACGCGGTTAAGATTAAAAGGCTGCCTCCCGCATCCGTGTCCGCAGACTGGTCGCCCCTGTCCGTGGACGGATGTGGAAGGTTTTTTTTACTGATTGTGGTTTTTTTTTGCAGGGAACTTGTGAGAGCTTTATTCAACGAAAGCATTCGCCGAACAGTCCGCCAACAGGCTACTGATCAGGAAGCTTGGAGTAGAGTCTACCCAGCTATCAGTCACTGTAAGCGTCAAACCACACTTAGCACAAAGATGTGCAGGACCGTTCGCTGTTCTTATTACATGTTGAATAGAAAAGGACATAAAACTAGGAGCTAGCTCTCCAATTTCTAACAAAATGGGTGTTATCACCGAACGATCGGTATAGCGAGAATTCCAGAGGTTAACTGCCTCTAGACAGTCGGTCTCCATGATCACATGCGTGTAGCCTCGAAGTGTAGCAAAAATTGCTCCTTCCTTCAGCGCCATAGCCTCCGCAATCAGAGGATCGGTGACACCCGGAGCTGGCTTGCACCATGCACCCTTGAATCCCGATGAAGAATGAGCAACACCACCCAGTCCTGCATTCCCATCATCTAGATGGATAGCCGCGTCTGTGTTTATCTTTATATGCACGTTGTCAGGGGGTTGCCAACCATAGCCTCGCAATGTTGAAATAAATTGCCGAGGCAGCTCGAGAATGGCCAGATCCTCTCAGATCCTCCTCACAGAAGTTGCAGGATCCCATCCTTCCTGGTCATGAGTTAGACGATTGCGTGACATCCAGATGACCCACATCACGGTTACAAAAATCGCCCTCTCCTTGTCTGAGAACCGAGAGTCACAGACAACATCTCTTCCCATGTTTGCGGGTGGAGGCGAGGTAGATTAACGTCGAAAAGCAGTCTTGCCTCCTCCCAAAATCCGCGGGCATGCGGGCAGTGCATCATCGCATGCTCCATATCCAGTGGCGGAGCCAGAACTTTTGTGGAGCCTGGGCAAGTTGAGCCTAAGTGTAAAAGGGCAGCCCGGTGCATGTAGAGTCCTATCACTTTAAGTCTTTTGTACGTTGTATTTTCCTACATTTCTGCAAGAGGTTGTTTTCCGGACTTGAAGTGTATAATCTAAAAATAAACAATCGGGTTTCCGGATACGCAACATATAATATAGCGCCAAACTTTCGAACCAGAAATCCACATTAATAATGAAGGGAATGCATAAATATAATAGTCACACAAAATGTAATTTTGAAGTGAACTAATATATAATATATCAATATCCATTTCATAGACTAAACAAAGTTAAGACTTGACAACAAAAGATATATAGCAAGCCTTGCATAGAGGCAAACTCGCTATGTCACCAACAAAAGTAAAGCTATTCATACCGGATGTTATTGTGCAATTTCTTCCACCACAGTAGAAATTATCTCTCACTTGTTCATTTTTGCCAAAAGAAAGACATATAACCAGCCTTGCATAGAGGCAAACTCGTCATGTTGACAAAGTTCTAGAAGGCACTACAAGATAAAAAATGGATATGTAATTAAAATAAATTTAGTTGTGAGATGTGAATATATTCGAAATAGAAAGCTTGCAAGAAAATAGATGGTCAAATGGAATATATCGACAATGCGCTATAGAAAAATCACAAGGCAAATGCCCTTTCGAAGACTACATTGCAGTAAATGTTCAAATAATATCCTTATCATCAACTGGCTTGAATGACTCCCGCTTAGTGTAACATATCATCAAGTCATTAAACCATTCATTATTGATCTTGCTAAGTAGTTTATTCTTAATAATATTCATTGTTGAAAAAGCTCTCCCACCAGATGCTGTTGACACCGGCAATATTTAGTTTGTGGTTAACCAAACGAAAATAGTGAAATAATTCTTTCTCTTTACCAGCAGAAAGACCACAAACAGCACATCAAGAAAAAAGTGGATTCTATGAATATGAAGAAACCAGAAGGTATAAAAATATTGCATTAATACCATGTGCTGCAAGATGACTATGCTAGTTCTCCTATAGATTAATCGTCCTGAAAATAAATACTTATGAATGAGAAAAATCATATGAGGTTCAAAAACTTTCTGAGGACATGCCCCGGCTAGTGATCAACACAAAGTAATCTGTTTTCTCTTCTCTTCTTCAAGATGGGACACATGGTCAGTGATGTGAGTTGCCTTCCAATTAATTCTGAAAGAATAATTCATTCCCTAGCCCAGACCCACTATTCCCTAGCCGGCTAACCGTAATTTCGGTGTAGGATTCTTAGTTTCCTACCGGAGGATGGCCCAAGCCGAATATGAGGAAGGAGGTGTTGAGGGACGTGTACTCAAGTAGACTGCCTGGCTGGGCGCCTGGCGTGATGGCGTCCGCTCGCCGCCGGCCGTGCGCCTCGCCGTCTAGGGTTAGCCTGTTAGGCCAGCCGCCAGTCCCTGCGCTTGCCGCCTGGGAGAAACGAGGGAGTCAGGGAGTTCGTGCGGTTGATCGAATTCATGATATAGAAATTGTTTCAGCCTGAACAGCTCGTCTGCAGGCTGTTGTTGGGTCGTGAACAGCGCGCACCTGTGAGAAAAGAAGGCCCAAAAGTTTTTTTGCCCGGGTAAAGCAAGCTACGGTACGTATTTAGCCCTTCATTAATTCTGTCGATCACTCTTGTCGTAGACCAGCGAGCCCGGGCAATTGCCCAGGCTCGCTGGGCGGTGGCTCCGCCACTGTCCATATCCTCATCCATAGCAAGACAAATCTTGCATGTACGGATTGTTCTCATGTGGCGAAACTTAAAAGTGCACTCATCCGGCAAGATGCCTCTCAGTACCCGCCACCAGAAAACTCTGACTTTAGGGACTACTTTAAGTTTTCAAACTGCATTCCACAACTGTTGTTGATCAACTGAAGTACCTGTAATCTGCCCCTCATCTAGAGCCAATCGCTTTTTTTGATTCACTAGAACTCGATACGCCGATTTAACAGAGTAGATGCCTGAATTCTCATGTGCCCAAGCAATGAAGTCTTCACCACCACCACGTCGCAGCGGAATGTTTAAAATGGCTGCTGCGTCTGGTGCGATGAAAGACTCTCTGACTAGCTCCTGCAGCTACACGCGCGCGAACACAGGGACACAAAGTCTGGGTACATAGGCCATATATACGGGATACGCGGCATGCACGTTCGCACCAAATCCGCACCAATCAAGACGACAAATCCACGCAGCGCAACAAACGCTGCCGCAACCCATATATACGATCCGATGCTCGAGGGTGACGCGACGCGACGTCCCCGTCCGTTGTCCTCGATGACAAAAACTTGGGCGAGTCGAGCCGAGAGGAAGAAAGCCATGCATGCACAAGTTTCTTCCGCCTCATCTCACTCACCCGTCGGGACAACACGTCAACGTACGGTGGCAACACGCATCTTCCGCGCCGAAACCAGCGAGCCAGCGAGGCCACGCTCCATCAGTCTAATATAAGCAGCAAGTAAACTGCGGCCAAGTTGCAGTGCGGAGAGCGAGGCGGGGTTAATTCCAGCCTCTGAGTCAGAACTAAGATGGGATAAACATTTGGTCAGGGAGAGGTCCGAGAGGATGACGCGCACGCCCTGTCGTCCCATCCCATCCGATGATTGCATGCAAATGCAATTCAGAGCCAAGCCGGTCGACTGATCATCGACGCTGGCTGCCACGGTTGGTATGGTCGACGAAAGGGAGAGGCGAGGGCGAGGTGAGAAGGACGGCTCAATCACCCCAATCAAACACACACGAACACGACCCTAATTGATGAATCTTCCTCCGTAATCCTTATCCACCAAAGCAGAATGCAGGGAGGAGCCTACTGTTCCGTTCAGGCGCCGCCTCAGCTGCTTTCCTTGACCCACTGACCCCCCGTGGACCGCCCAGCGCCCCAGGGCCCGGTCCCCGCCCGTCCGATCAGCATCCCACGGCCCCGCACAACGCCGACGGACCGACGACCACCTCCCTCCCTATTTCTAGTCCATCGGCGGCCTGCTCTCCCCGCTCGCCACACCTACCGCGAGCAGTCAGTCAGTCAGAGCCGCACGAGCGCCGCGCGCAAGGGAACCCTGCCTGGCTGGCCCGCTCCGATGGCCCACGACGGCGCGTCGGCGGAGCGGCGCCGGGTGGCGCTGCGGGTGCTGCTCGCGCGCGGCGAGGGCGCCTCCTCGTCCTCCTCTCCCCCGCCGCGGGGGCCGGAGGAGGAGGCGCGGCGGGGCAAGCAGCAGTGGCTCGCGCTGCGCCTGCGCGACCTCGGCTGCGCCTCCGCCGCCGCGTCCCGGGCCCACGCGCCCGTCGCCGCCTCCGCCTCCGTGCGCCCGGCCCCGGACGCGGAGGAGGAGGAGGAAGAGGACTGGCGCGAGAGCCGGCGGCGGCGGCGGCGTAGGCGGAGGGAGAGGAGGGGCGCGGGCGGCGGAGGCCTCGCGGGGGCGGGCGGAGGGGTCGCCGGGGACGTGTGGTGCACCTGCACCCCGGGGATCCCCTTCGCCGCCGAGGCCTCCTCGGTCGACTGCGTCGTGGCGCGCCACCACCACACGGCGGCTCCCGGTCGCCGCGGGGATGGGGAGAGGCGACACCGGGAGGTTCGTACTGCCTTATCCTTGCCTGCGTCTCTTCTGTGTCTCTGTGCTGAAACTTTGAACGAATTTCCAACTGAATCTCCATCTCGTTCTGTCGAATTGACCTCCGATTTCCTGTGCGACAGAGGACCGCCGAGCAGCGGGCGCGCAGGGTCACCATGCGGGAGCACATATCCTCCTCCTTCATGGACTCGCCGCCGCGCTTCCACATGCCCTTCCACGACGCCGACCTCCTGCATTCAGGCCGCCACCGCCACGCCCACCCCTACGACAGGACCGACGAAGAGGTATGTGAACCTCGCCGACAAAAGCTCACCTCACAGCACTTCCATCCAGCATTCATTTCATCATTGTTGGTACACGATAGGTTGGTCCTCCACATTCCTCAAGAATCATTCTGATTGGGTAAATCTTGTAGTAGCAATCATATTCATAGGTAGTGACAGGGGGTCCATGCTCAATCTTATACTAGTAGCCATCATATGTAGCCCATGGTCCATGCTGATTTGGCATTTTTGTTTCTATGCCATGGTACTCACTCACATGGTACCACCATACAAAACGATCCTCACACGTTCTATACTGGTACTGGAGTGGTTGCAGCTCTAGGATTGGTACAGTATAGTAGTTTATCACACCTTGCTGGTTGTTATGTTTATACGACACGCAACGCAGCGCAAGCACGCGGCAGATTGGATGGAGGCACATGAGGGCAGGTGATGGTGGCAGATATGTTAGGTGTAGAGGCGGCGGCCCTTTGAGTGTAGATGCAGATTTCCTTTTCCCTGTTGTGTACACACACAAAACGCTGAATCATTGTGCTGGACTGAACAACCATGTTGCTGATTCTTTTGGTTAACTAGTTGCCATGTTGCTGGGATGGATGGTTGGTTCGTTGTTTAATGTGATCTTTTAGAATGGGGTGAGAGCGATGAAGGATTTTGAATGCCTAAGCAAGGATTATAAGAATCTGACTGACCTCCTTCAAGTGAACTTTAGGATATGAACTGGCATGTTTGTGAGTCAAAAGGCGCCCTTCGCTGGTAGTTTTGACTTTGGGTTCTGCACTTAAGATACAGAAAAATACTTAGTTGTTCCTGATCAGAGACCTGTACTGTTTTTTGCTAGTTTCCTGCTCATGGATCACAATGCTGCTGTGCCACTTTAGTGCTGATCAGTTCTGAAGTTGTTTTTCATCTGTTATACACTAGTAGTTGTTGGCATCAGGTCTTCCAGTTCAGTACTGTCAGTCACCCACAAGGTCTTTAGATCCCTTGAGTACTTCTGTTAAAGGATATACTCTTATGTAGCATGCACTTTGAACCCATGTTATCTGTTACTACCATATAAACATTCAGTATTATCCTTTACAACATTCAGATAATGATGTTTCGAACAAGACTACTGTTGGGAAGAATGGGCATGTATGATCAATACCAGGATTGGCGCCTTGACGTTGATAACATGAATTACGAGGTACCCTCCTTCCGCTGCCCATCATCTGCAACAGATTTAAGATTGCACACCGCTGTCTTTACTTAACAAAGAACATTGCTGCATCATTTGACAGGAGCTACTCGCACTCGAGGACAGGATCGGCTACGTAAGCACAGGGCTGCGCGAAGACGAGATCGTCCGAGGCCTTAGGGTGGGCAAACACCTGCCGTTCGACCGCAAGCATTTCTCAACAGAGACGGAGCGGAGCTGCAGCATTTGTCAAGTATGGCGATGAAGTCCTTGTCCTTTCTGTTTGGTCCCCTTGTATTAGCGCATCAGCACCGGCGCTTAACAAGTTAACATGAACTTATATTCCATTGCAATTTTTCAGGAAGAATTTGAAGCGAGTGAGGAGATAGGGAGGCTGAGCTGCGGCCACGGCTACCATGTGCACTGCATCAAGCAGTGGCTCTCCCGGAAGAACGCCTGCCCACTTTGCAAGACCGCCGTCTCAAAACCATGAGATAGATCATACTCGTAGATCCCTACGCCACACAGTTTCTTTTTCTCTGGTATAATACCTGTATTCATATCGTATCTGAAAGGTGTTTGCTCTTCTGCGTAGTTGTACTTGTACAGCCCCCTCTGATGCTCTCCATATACGCATTGTTGTTGTAAAAAAGATACACAGGCACACATGCATATAGAAATGATATTGTCCGCGTCGTCTTGACCTGCATCTCAGCTATGGCCTCGTGCATTTCCCGCCGACGAGCTTCAGGTAGCTTCTTATGGCGAGCGTCTGCGCCCGCGGGTGCCGCGCCAGTGGTGACGGCGGCGGCGATGGCGTCTTCCTTCTTGACGTCGCCGCCGACGAGCCTTTCACCATCACGGCTCTCCTCGACGTGTGCGCGCGCTGCAGGCCGTCACGCGGCCTCTGCTGCTGCCCCGCCGCACTCTCGTCGTCCACGGCCTGTAATTCTAGCCCGAGCTCCCTCTCGATCGCCTCGGCGCGCATGATCATCTCCTTCTCGCCGGCCCGCCGCGCCTCCACCCACGCCTCCGCCGCCGCCACCTTCTTGTCGGCGACCGCGCGGACCACCTCGGCGCGGCCGGTCAGGTACTCGTACTCGAACCTCGGGAGCGTCACGTTCCCGGACCTCCGCGGCGCCATGGACGCCCTCTCCATCGCCGCGCCCTCCACGGCGGCCCTCAGCCTCTCCGTCGCGGCGGCCTCCGACGCCCTCGCCGCCTCCAGCTCCCTGATCGAGCCCCTGATCCGCTGCTCGGCGGCCGCGATCTCGGCGTCCACGCTGTCCGCGTCGTCCTGGACGCACTGGCCCTCCTGCTCCATCAGCGCCTTCTCCTTCTCCGCCGCCTCCGTCTCCTCCTCCAGCTGCCGCAGCGTCGCCTCCAGGTCCGCGAGGATCTCGCCGGCCATCTCGTCGGCCGCCGTGACGGCGCCCAGCCGGCACTTGGCGTCGCGCAGCGCGGCCTCCAGCTGCCGCACCTGCGCACCGGCCTTCTTCTCCTGCTCCTCCAGCCGGCCGATCTCCTCGGCGAGCCGCGCCGCCTCCGTGCGCGTGCGCTCCATGGACGCCGTGAACTGGAGGCTCTCTCCTTTGGCGGACTCGAGCTCCGCCCGCGCCATGTCCAGCTTGGCCTCCGCCGCCTGCAGCGACGGCGAGCTGTCGTGCCCCTCGTCGGTGATCTCCGAGTCCGAGGAGTGGCCGAAGCCGTGGCGGAGCCGTCTGTCGTCGGAGCTCGCCGCGGTGAGCCACGCCTCGAGCTCGCTCGACACGCTCTGGCGGCCCATGATCGCACCTCTCTGCAGCCCCATGCTCGGAGGCGTCCACCTCGTCACCTCCTCCGCTGTCTCCCTGGTAGACGACCGGCCGGCTCCGGTGAGCTCAAAGGCGACGCGCACCTCCTTCGCTTCGTGGTCGGCGCCCCGTTCCTTCGCGCCGTGGGCGACGACCGAACCAGGGCTCCTCGTCGACGCCGACGCCGCGTCCTCCTCGGCCATGGCCATGCCGCGCTTGGCCTCCCTCGCGGCCTTCACCTCGCGCTGCAGCTCCCGCAGCTCCCTCTTGACGCGGTCCAGCTCGCGCATCACCTCGGCGTACGTCGCGCCGCCGTTCGACTCCAGCGACCGAGCGCCACCGCCGGGCGCCTCGACGACGACGTTCGCGCGCGGTCCTTTGAGGAGCTCCGACGTGCGAGACCCCTGCCGCTCCATCTGCTTCTTGGCCACGACCGCCGGCAACTCAGGCTCCGCGGCAGCGACGGCGCGCGCCGTCTCCTTGTCCGGCCCGTGCGACCCCGCCGCCTTGGCGTCGGCCTGCTCCACGAGCTGCTCCAGCGTCTTGCCCGCGAACAGCTCAGGACCCACCCGCGCCTTCTCCTTCTCCTTCTCCGGCGTGGCGGGCGGACGCCGGTGCGGCAGCCGGTCGGTGCCGGAGCCGGACCTCGCCACCTGCTTGACATCATACGACACGTTCTGCACGCAGTCACCACGGTCGACGTCAGTACACCAAGAACGGCAAAGACAAATCCTCCGAGAGCAAGTGTGTCTACCTTGACGACCTTGGGCAGGGTGGCTCGCCGGCGGGGCTTCCCGCGGCGCCGCACGTCGATGCTCTGGCTCTGGCTCTGGCCGAAGATGCTCATGCCGTCGCCCACCGACACGGACTCGTTGCCGCCGCCGTAGCCCCGCGCCGCTCGGATCCTCGCGCCCTCCATCGCCGCCATAGTTTTGCTCGGAGCAACGGAGACCGGCCAGGTTAAATAAGTTCTTGCTTCTGCGTGGTGACAAACCGAGGCATGGCAACTCCAAGCCTTCCTTCCCGTTCCCGCCAGCTCGCCACAGCCTCACTCCTGACAGCGGCGTGAATGTGATTGGCCGGGGTTTGTCTCCAGCTCGGGGGGATTTCTCGTGGAGTCAGACGACAGTGTGTCGCCGCGGTGATTTTTTACATCGATAATGCTATTTTAGTTTACGTTGGTGACAGCGTCTGAACATGGAGTTTTCGATGGTCTGGAAGAAGACGGTAGTTTTCTGCTCTTTCTGGCCAATGAGGCTAGGAGGAGAGATCAAGATTGCATTTGGAAACCAGGCAGCTTGGGACAAATTAGCAACCCGTCGTGGTTCACGAAGGTCTCACTAGGCGTCAATTGGCGAATTCACATCTCGGTCCAAGAGTTTCAGTATGGTTTTTCAGTTCGGTATTGTTTACTCCCTCTGTTACTGAATTACTATGCCTCATCGCATTAGAAATGAAACAAGCTTGAGAAAGAAAGAAAATGCCATGCCTCCAAATGTTCATCGTGTTCGTCGTGGAATTTAACTATGTCAATAGAGTTCTTCAGCTGACTGCTGAGCAAGATACAATGATGCCCTGCACACACAACAATGTTTCCTCTTCCTCCATGTGTTCATACATCATATCTTCTAGAATGCATACTCCAAGTTGGTTCTAAAATAGTACAGAATTGAACTTAGGTGTGGACATGCTGTGAAGGACAAAAACGGGGCCATTGGCAGCTATGCTCCCAATAATCTATTGTATACATCGGGTTAAGACAAGCGGTGAAAAATCAAATGCATCAGATGATCAGATTGCACTGTGGGCTGAAGCTACAACAACGAACACCAGAAGTGAAAAATCACCAAAAATAATGTACAAAGGAGGTCATAGGAAATACGGGACGGCGCTTCTCGGCCCCCGCATTTGGTTGTTCTCGTCCGTCTCTGTGAAGATCTTGACATCTCGTTCCTGCCAACGGAGTAAAAAGGGTCGATAAAATTATCAAAATACAAAAGGTGGCATAATCAGTCCCCACAAAAGATGACATAACAATTCTCCTTTTTTAACATAATAACTGAAAAACATTGTATGCATAAAACATAGAAGTATCAGGTACTGCGACATTAGGGAATTGAATGGAGATTGTTGTATTATTTATGGTCATGATCTCTGCTTCCCTTTATCAGGGAAAGAATAGCAGGCACAAGTTCATCTGTTACCAACCAAGCCACACTTGCTTTTTTGTTGACAAGCCTACAGCTTGGGAGCTGGAATGGTTTGTTCCTTCTAAGAATCTCAGGTTTTGTTTGCTTGTTTACTCTAGACTAGCTACTTCTCAGACTCTTATTACCGTTAGTTTGTCAAATATCAAGAGTACACAGAAAATACAGGAGTGACTTCATCAATCATAACAGGAACTGCTGCAACTTGTACTGCAATACTACTATGTAACAAGGATCAAACCAGCCTGAAAATCAAATCATAAGCTTGTGTTCCCTATCTGGATATGCTATCAGGTGCTCCGGAGTTCATATATACAAAACAGTGAAATTATCAATATATACCTCACCAATAGACTCAAAAGGTCTCTGATGGAACCTATCAAAGCATGAGTACGTACGGATTCTTGAAAGCTTTGAAGGCAATGCAGCATGCCTAGCAAATTATCGCAGGCGAAGACAGCAATAGACATAAAGTACAAATGAAGAACTAAGTCTGGTAGTGATGATGGAGTGACCTACCATAGTTTCGCTGAAGCTTAGTATAGAAGCAACATTCCCACATCTGTAACAATAATTAGGTGCAGACCACACCTGGAAAAAATACAGAAATAAATAGTAAGCATCTGGAACTACATGCAAGTTCTGGACAAATCGACATGTGTAAACCGAGAGCTCACAGTTACAAGACCCTTGTCTTGGAACATGTACTTTAGGCCTTCCTGGACTAGTTGATGGGCCCGGCAAACTAACTCAAGATTGTTAACATGGTTAAACTGCATTAGAACAACAAGCGTCAGGAAAAACCTCATATGGAGACAACCTGAAACGAAAAGAGCAATATGCCATACCTCGGTTGTCACCCGTGATCCAAAAAGCCAACCTGCTCCACGGGGACTAACGCCCCATGTTTCTATCTCTTCTGGGTCACTCCACATCAGATCACAAAAAGGTCCTTCATGAGGAATTTCGCAGTTGCGGTCAATTGTCCGCATCTGGACACAACAAATACATTTCGAATTACTCATGAGATTTTCAATTTTGGTTTGGTATTTCACTGGGCACTGTCTTAAACACTCCAGTCTACTCAAAGGGACATTAGATGGTTGAACTAATTGAATACATGAAGTACAAGAGTTAATTTGACACATGAAAATATCGATAACTATAGCTTAAATCATGATTCCACCACAGCTGAACTAATTTGACATTAGATGGTTGAACTAATTGAATACATGAAGTACAAGAGTTAATTTGACACATGAAAATATCGATAACTATAGCTTAAATCATGATTTCACCACAGCAGTGTAAATGAAAGCATCAATTCAGAAATATGAGCCAAAAGTAAACAGAATAACTAACCTGATCAACTGTGCGTACATCAGGTGAAAGGCCACCATGAACACAGAGGACCTAAATATCAAACATGCATGTCACTAAGTATGAGTTAATATCATCTGAAGATAGGACATAACTTCTTTACCTAACATAACTTACTGTGCCATTAATGATTGCTGAAAGAGTAAGGTAATCAAAAACATCAGTGCAATACCGCCATGCATTCGCATTCCCATACTTCCTCTGACACTCATCATAAAAGCCATACACCTAAGAAAAGAAAAGAAATATTAGGATACACACATGATAGGATTGGTTTAGTTGTAATAGTATTGGTTAACCTGCATAAAGCCTCAAAGCAACAAAAATAAGTGAGATTCTATGTCTGGTTAGAAAAGAACCCCGTGAGACAAAATAAAACTAAAAAAAGAGCATTCGAATATTAGGAAAGGATTGTACCTGTGTCAACTGTCTGCTTTCATGGTTCCCACGCAGAAGGGTTATGTGGCCAGGATACCTAATGACAGTCATGAAAATTGATAAATAGAATAAGACAGTTATCGTTTGCGAGGAATTGAAAAACAGTCATGGCCATGATACTGAGGTAATTGAAAATAAGTTTTTTTTTTTTGTGATGAACTGAAAATAACTCTTCAAGTGCAAAGCAAAATAAACTGGATTCAAACAGAAATATTCAGTGCTAACTGCTGTTTCAGCAATATGGAGTAAGCAAATATGTTAATGCTGAGAAATTTTATTAAGCATGAAGCAATGGTTCAATTCTACGGCGAAGGAGTATCAAGTTTAGCTTCCTGAATGTTCAAACTTCCCTTAGGTGGAGACAACCATCCTAGCAACGCTAGGATATGAACTCACATGTGCTGAATCACTGACCACAGCATACTGCTGAATTAGAGTACCGATGACAGCAAGCTAAAACAACATTGGAAATCTATGAAGGTGCTGTCTGGGAAAAGGAGCAAATTAAACAGCACATCATAAAGTATGTTAATGAGGTTCAAGTACCGTACATGATAAATGTGCGGAGCAAGTACAGTCATTCAATTGCTCAAGCAGACATTCAATGGCATACCTAGCTTTTAGAAGCAGAAGAATGGTGAAGACCTCAAGGCTGTTGAACCCGCGGTCCACAAAGTCGCCCTGCAAGTTAACACAAGCTCAGTTCAGCAACCAGGATGGCCAGTCCAGTATCACTCCCAGCCCAAAACAGTAAACCACCAGCAGAAGCAGAGACCATGAATATGTAGTTGGTGCCGGGGACATGGCCGCCGGTGGCGAAGAGCTTCATGAGGTCGTGGAACTGGCCGTGGATGTCGCCGCACACCGTCACGGGGCTGTTGACCGGCTGCACGTTCGACTCCTCGATGAGGATCTCCTTCACCTGAAATGGTTTCATCACACACACACAAGAGCATCAGCCACTCAGCTCAGCTCACTGAACAGCAGCCACCACTCAGACCTCCAGGACCTAGGCCAGGCGGCGGCGCTGGACAGTGGCAAAACAACAGAGGAGAAACGACATCGGAAGGGGGAGGGGGAGGCCGTACGTATTCGCAGAGGGACTGGAGCTCGTGCTCGGCGAGGTGCTGCCCCTCCTTGACCTTGACGATCCACAGATCCAAATCCATCTCGCCGGGGCGCTGGAATCCCCCGGCCACGGCCTCCCGTTCCTCGCCGCTAGGGTTTCGGCGGATTGGGGATTGGATTTTGGTGGGATCGGCGATTTTGTTTTTCGATCCAATCAAAGGAGGCGGCGAGGGAGGGGGAGGGAATGGGCTCGAGGACGAGGAGCATGAATTTTCAATTCCCCTTTGTTTTTGGATTTTTTTTAGCCTTGTAGTCTTGGATAGGGATTTCCCATTGGCCCCACGTGTCAGGCCAGTCACTTCCTTCTCCAATTTGTTTCTTTCTTTTACAGGAAAAGTAAAATACATGTGATGTGATGAATTTCCGATCGAAAAATGTATGTTTCAAACATGTGGTCCATAGTCTTGGGGATCGAACGCGAGGCAGATACATCAGTGACAAGGAAGAAGACAAAACATATGAGGAGGGAGGGTAGAGAATGAGCGCAGGAAAAAAGGGTTGGCCAATGAGTTAGATGATTGATGGTATACCTGGGCATATCTCGGGCCGGGCCGGGCCGGGCCAAAAAAACTCGATGCTGAAAACCCAGGCCCGAGCCCGTCCTGGCCCGACCGTTGGGCCTACTAAATTGGGCCTGAGCCCAAAAAGCCCAACAAGGCTCGGTCGGCACAACCTGATGTCACGTTCAGGCCCGAACCGGCTCGGTATTTTCGGGTCGGGTCGGGTCGGGCCATCCAGGGCGGGCTACCCATGGCTAGGTATAGTTGATGATAACTGATGATGGTCGGACATAGATGAGATTATATGCGTCAATGGATGAGCAAAGCAAAGAGGAAGGCCATGTAGCATGAGTGGATGGGGCCGTAGTAGCAAAAAGAAGGGCGTATAGCACACCCTAAGCCTATGGCGTGATGAATTATTGTGTAATGACATTTTTTTTCTTCGAGGGAAGTGGTGTAATGGCATTTTTTAGGCAAATACACCGGTGACAGTCGTCGAAGGTTTTTGGGGTGCCAATACAAGGTTTTCTTTTGCTCTAACATGGTTGGCTCCTCATCTGCCCCATTGCGTTGAGGTATTGCACACACGGCGAGCTCGGTCTAGCAGGTAGTCAGACTTCTCCACATGCTCTACTTCATTGTAATAGGAATCAAACTAGTATTGCGACAGCCCAAAGTCGAAGTTGGGGAGCTCATAGTCCTAAAGAAAAAATCAAACAGAACACTGAGATAGAGAGGAGGGGTGAATTGAGCACGTGCGAGGATTTCTTGGGGTTGTAGTACACCTCTGAGGTGATCTTGTACCATGGCTTCTCCTTCTCAAGCATTGGTTTATCGGCGCGCCCATCTTAAAAGGGATTTGAGAGTTGGGGGTCGCACACCATATCGAGATTGCATTTGTATGTGCCACCCACCTCCGTGAACATTCTCTTCACTCAAAGGGTCACCATCGTGGTCCTGTCACCGGCCAGAGTGCCCATGCTATCACCGTCACCTACCTAGGGTTTGAGATTTCAACTACAACATGGGAAGCGCAATTTAGGATAATTGGCGTAAAGCCAAAGCCTCAATAGAACAAAAAAAATGCTCCGGCCCCTCCCGCCCGCTTCCAGAAGCCATCGTAGTGGACCCCAGCGTCACATTGGCACGCCACGCAAAGCGTTGTAGACGGAGTTTGCACCGTTTGCACCGACAAACAAGTTTGAAAACCGAGTTGATGTATTTTTCAACTTTATATATGCGCCAAAGTGATCATGGAGTGCAACTTAACATACCATGGATCTATTTGCCTTTTTTTAGGGAAAATCTATTTGCCTTTTTTTTAGCTGGAATACCTTGCATTCCAAAATTACGATGGACCGACCATATCGGCGGCCACAACACGGGTTACATCATCAGGGAACTCCTCAAGCCAAGCACGTTGGCCATTTGGGAGGTTTCTACCATGAGAGGCAGCCAGCACATGCGTTGGGTTGTTACAGTTCCTGGGCTGGAAAACTACAGTAGCATGGAGGAAGGAGATCTGCATTAGGAACTTTGCTTCCCTAAATAAAACTCCCGGAGGGTTGTGGTCTGACGACGACGAGATCGTTGCTTGCTGCAGCGCTAGGCAGCCCGTCTGGAAGATCACCCGGCCCATCCCAAACTGTACTGCGATCTGGATGGCCTTGAGTAGAGCAGTCGCCTCCGCATGCAGTGCATCTTGCAGGTTTTGCACCCCCCTGCCGCTGCCAAGACCATGTCGCCCTCAGCGTCCCTGGCTAGGGCACCCCAGCTCCCTGCTCCTGTCACCTTGTCATAAGACGCATCAAATGTTCAGGGTTCTGTACCTTTGGGATAAGTACCACTAGGGTATCAATCCATCCCTCCGGCATACTGCCGCCTCGCAAAACATGCAACACCTCCCGTGTTACCTCGTCACCGACAAGATGCCAATAATGTTTATAGAACACAGCGGGGAGACCATCCATACCCGCGGCTTTTAGATCCCCAATTTCATCTAGAGCAGCTTTAACCTCCTCGGCCGTAAACTCAGCAGTCAGATGTGCATTCATTTGGGTGGTGACCCTTGGAGCAATGTGATTCAGAATGTTGCTAGCATCCTCACCTGCCACAGAAGTAAACAGAGACGAAAAGTAGTTAGTCACGAGCATCTTCATCCCCTCCTCGCTCTCCTCCATCTCCCCATTCTCCTTCCTCAGTTTCACGATGAAGTTTTTCTGTTTCCTCTCGGATGCAAAAGCTTGGAAGAATTTTGTATTCCGATCACCATTCATTAGCCAATTTACATGAGCCCGTTGTCGCCATACAAGGTCTTCCTATTCTTCCAGGCGCTCCAACTTGAAGCTGATAGTTTGCTCCCTCCTTACTTGACTATCGGAGATGGGCTCCCTTCTTGCGGCCTCTAGCTCGCCCCGGAGTTTCTTGATCCGTTTACCCAGATCCCCCAGAACATCCGTGCTCCAAGTGTTCAGGGATTTGACAACCTCTTTCAACTTCTCCCATGCATTATCACCCCTTCCCCCATCCCAAGACTCCTTGACAATGTCATCGCAATTTTCTTCCAGAAGCCACCGAGCTTCAAACCGCAGGAACCGGTCACCCCCTGTAGCACGGCGCAGTCGAGGCCTGCCGTCAAGCAACAGTATAACAGGCCGGTGATCAGACTTCCGCGGATCCCCATTAATCACCTTGTATGCCGGGAAGCGCGCACACCAATCAGGCATAGCTACAATCCTATCAAGTCGTTCACGGATATAGCCATCCACCCGGTAGTTCTTGTTCCTCCAAGTAAACACGTCCCCTTCGAAACCGAGGTCATGCAAGTTACAAAGGTCAAGTGCATCTCGAAAATTTTGCATAAATCTATGGGAGCAAGGGACACCCCCTTGCTTCTCATGAGAGTATAGGATTTCGTTGAAGTCACCAAGGCAAATCCACGACATCTGAATTTGGTGATGAAGAGTCCGAAGTAGTCGCCATGTCTCAACCTTCTTGTCAACATGAGCCTTGCCATACATCCCCGTCAGCCGCCACTTAAAACCATCCTCCTCCTCCACAATAGCATCAATGTGCATCCTACCCATCCACCTAATCGTCACATTTATTCCCTTCCTCCAAAACAACGCTAATCCACCACTCTTTCCTTTATTATCTTGTGCCACCATATTCTGTAGCCCTAACATATCCCTAAACCTACTCATCTTCTATTTATTCATCTTCGTCTCCGACAAAAACAAAACGTCGGGGTCCTCCTTCTGGAGATCCAGAAGACCACGAACTGCCGGCCTGTTCCCCAATCCCCGGCAGTTCCAAGCGATTACTTTCATTGGGATCCGCAGGGCTGTCCTGGCAGCCCCGCGTACTGATTAGACTCTTCTGCTTCACCACCACCCTCCGCCTTCTCCCCATCAAGCTTCCCCCTCTTTTCTACCCCATCCTCCTCGAGCTCATGGCCCATGTGTGTCCTCTTGTTTCCCGATATATTCTCAGCAACATGGGTCGGCGAAGGTCTTTCTTGCCCTCTCCCTTTCTTCTTGTAAGTGCCCGCGTATTTGCCTTGTTTCGCAAGTGCAATCTGTCGCTCATGGCTCCCTCCCTCCTCCTTCTGGCTGGGCATCAGGGACGTGTGTACGTCGATCTGCATGGGATTGGCATCCTGCATGGCCTTGGGATCGGTGCACTGGCCGGTAGCTGGCGTTTGGGGCCCCTCCATTGGGTCCACCCCGTCGGACACAACCATCTGGGAGTGGCTTCTTCCCTCCACACCTTCAGACGCCATTTGTTTATTCTGATCTTTGGCTTGAAAATGAGCTGTTTGGCAGCACCTGCTACGCTCTTTCTTCCTTCACCCCCCTCGTTCGTTAACTTCAACAGGCTTGTCACCTCCTGCACCTTCTCTTCCTCCTCCACTAGGTCACCACAACTCTTCGTATTTCTACGCCAGGACGGCGCATCACTGGCCAACGACGACGACCGCCCCTTCCAAGTCCCCACAACTTTGCTGCCTGCGTTACGCCCACTGCGATAGGCTCCACCCTCTCCCCATCTTCCTCGAGCCCCTCCTCCATTCCGCCTCGGCATATAAGCCCTCAGCCATGGCCCGAACTGTGCTTTCTCCCCACGTTTCAGCTTGCGGCTGCACATCTTATCCTCATGTCCTAGGATCCCACAGATGTAACAGAACTCGGGCAGGTATTCATATTCAAACAGGCACCGATTACTATCAGCATCCTCCTATTCGTCCACCTCCTCAGCCTCCTTTGTCTGTTCGGCCCCTTCCTCCTCTTGCTCGACCCTGATGCCCCTCATCAACGGATGCTTGATGCCCATTTTAACTTTCACACGCAAAAATTTACCGGTGGCCACACCATCTGCTCTAGCTTCCACGTCAAGAACCTCCCCAATCTCCTGTCCGATGGTTTCTCCAACATCTCTGTTCATCATACCAAGGGGTAGACGTAAGATGCGAACCCATATCGGTATTGTCTCAAAGGTGTAGTCCTCGATCCTCTTCGCAGGTACAAAGTCTTTCATCACCAGCAGATCGTTCCCAAACTCCCACGGTCCGCTCTCCAGTGCCATCTTTTTGCCCGACTCCTGCCCAAAAGTGATTAGGAACGCATTATCTCCTACCTCCTTGCAGTCTATCCCTTTGATTGGGCACCAAATCCTGCCTAGGGTTTCAGCCATCGCCTCCACAAACACAGGTTTTTCCGACAACAACTTCGCTAAGGCTTGAGGCTCCACTACTCCGGCCTTCCCAGAACCCCTCCACCCGATCTTGACTCCTTTCTTCTCACTCTCCGACAACTTCAGGTTCTTCAACAGTCCTTCGACTCTCTCCATCTTTACCCCCCCACTACGAACCATATCTGAGACTAGGGCGGCGGCGGTGTACGACCGCGTGCCCTAGCGCACGCGGAAGGCTTATGGTGTGAGTTACGATGGTGGATACGGCGGGGCGGGTTGCCGGCGCCGCTCTGGACTCGGTGGTGATGGTTGCTTAGACGGGGGACGAGGTTCTGCAGCGGCGGCGGCCGGGAAACCCTAGATCGCCACGAGAGACGCGAGACCTCCTGTCACCCTAGGGACGGACCCTTGTTTCTTTTACCTACAATCTATTTGCCTTTTATTTAGAAGAGAACTGGTGCCGTCTATATGGAATCGACGGCTGGACTCGGGAAGCTCCGGAAAATTCGAGCCGAGGCTAGCTCTGGCTCGGCTTGCGAAAAATAATTTCGAAAAATCGGAGTCGGCTCGGGACGGCTTGCGTGCCCAGCCGTTACAGACATGAACGAGCCAGATAGCCAGCGCTGGCTTGGCTCGATCCCCTCTCTCGCGACGATGCACGCCGCCGCCGGGAGACTCCTTCGCGGCCCCCAGTCGCAAGCGACCCGCACCTCCAGTGCTAGGCCGGCCGCCTCCCGTCGCGACTCGCGAGCGACCCTGACCTGCCGTCCGCTGGGTGTCCGAAGCGGCGGAGGCCTCCGGCAGGTACCTCTGCGGCGAGCGCCTCCTGCACCCCGCCTCGAGGACGCCGTCCACATCCTTGGCAAACTCTGTATGTACGTCCTCTGTTCTTCACAACGCTCTTGTTTAGTTGTTTTGTTTTGCTAGCATAGCTGTCTCAGCTTCTGTGCATAACGTCACCTGATGCAATCAAATATTCGAAGGCACACAAGTAGTTGTAATCCCTACGACAGAGCAGTTTGGAGCATGCGAACTGACCTGCAACATTTTAGAAAATCACTTTTGAGTTTTGACACGAATGCCGGATTCATAAATCCGTCTACCGGAGGTTGGGACGATCAGCTACTCCACGGCTGCTTCCTATACTTTGATATGAATCAGATCTTGGCTGTAACTAATGACTATGGTGGCTGAAGTTGCGGCTGTAATCGCTATGGCAACTGCAAAGCTTGGAAGAACGGCGAAACCTGGCGGAGGGGTGAGATGGGAGTTGGCGGCGAGCTGGGTCGGTTGGATTGCGGATTGCGAGTGCCGCGGCTGTGCCGGTTTGATCGATCCCTGTGGCGGAGCTAGCAGATGCCTTACCTGACCTGCAAGGAGGTAGCTAGCAGTGCACCAGCAGCTCCAAATCGTATCTCATCACAACTTTCAGTGAACAAGTGTAGTTTATTTTAAAGGCTAATCAAATTATAGTGTTCCTCCCTGCTTTTGGTGACTTACTGACTTTAGCTGATTATAAAGCAAAGCTAAATTACTCTACATCATTTGGCTGGGTGCATATATGCTGCTGTTCCAAGCAGTTTGCAAAAACAAGTTTTCCAAAGGTCCTCTTATAGTCGTCGTCTTGGTCCTACACACAACTATGGACAATATGAAAATTTTAAGCTTTTGTTAGTTAAATGTAATTGCGACCAATAAAGCCTTGGCGGGGAGGGAAGTGGAATGGCAGGTGGCTAAAGTAGATGCCTTACTTGACCTGCAAGGAGATCCAAATCTTACCTTCTCACTGCTTTTAGTAAATTAAGCATGGAGTGCTCTCACTAGCATTGTAATTAGACATAAAGTAAGCATAGTTTATTTTTGAGTGGATTATACCAGACATGCGAGGAGTAGTAGAGTAGAAGCTCCGTGGTTATAGGTTGACGGCCAGTGTATAAATAGGTAACATATATGGCTGCCCTCCTGATTACTCTCAGTTCCCAAGTCCCAACTACTCCAATCCTTGGCGAGGTGAATCGGAGCGCGGATGGAGGTGGCTGTTGGCGTGGCGAGCTCGCTCCTTGGCAAGGTGTTCACGAAGTTATCTGATGACCTGGTGGCCGCGTATGTCGACAGCCTCGAGCTCGGCCACAACTCCCAGCACATCAAAACAAAACTGTTGCACACACAAGGGCTGCTGCAAGTGGCCGAGGGGAGGGACGTGAGCAACGTCACCGCCCTGCAGGCCTTGTTGGAGGAGCTGAGCAAGAAGGCCGACGAGGCGGAGGACTTGCTGGATGAGCTCCACTACTTCAAGATCCAGGACCAGCTCGACGGCACCAACCATGCCGCGTCGGATCTCGGCGATGGCCTCCGCGGCCATGCTCGCCATGGCCGCCATGCTGCTAGGCACACCATCGGTAACTGGTTTCCATGCTTTTCTTGCTCGCGTGCCCAAGATGATGGTTCTGCCCCTACTGCTGCTGTCAATAGCCCACACCACTATACAACCAACTCTGCCACTGCTAGTGCTGATGATGGTGGCGATGTCGATAAGTTACATTTCGACAGAGTCTCCATGTCCACCAAAATCAAGTCAGTGATAAATGACATACACTCCCTGTGTGATCCCGTCTCTGATATGCTCAGCAAAATTCCAAGCAGCAGCACAACTGTCACCCTAAAACGGCCTCACATAGGGTCCACAATAATACAAGATACACTGCACGGGAGGAAAGACATTTTTGAGAAAATTGTCAATGATATCACAAGTGGCACACATCACGGTCAAACTATTTCTGTTCTTCCTATAGTTGGCCCGGGGGGTATTGGAAAGACAACTTTCACCCAACACCTGTATAATGATGGTAGGACTGAAGAGCACTTTGCTGTCATGGTTTGGATGTGTGTATCTACTGATTTTGATGTGTTGAAGCTCACCCAACAGATCCGTAACTGCATACCTGCAACTGAAAACGAAACTGCAATTGAAACAACCAATCTAGACCAGCTTCAGAAATCCATTGCACAGAGACTTAAGTCCAAAAGGTTTTTAATTGTCTTGGATGATATATGGAAATGCAATAGTGAGGACGAGTGGAAAACCTTGCTAGCTCCATTCACAAAGGGGGAAGCCAAAGGCAGCATGATACTTGTCACAACTCGATTCCCAAAACTAGCAGGAATGATGAAAACAGTTGATCCAGTAGAACTGCAAGGCTTGGAGTCTAATGACTTCTTCACGTTCTTTGAATCATGTATATTTGGTGAACATAAGCCTAGGGATTATGAAGATGAGTTAGATGGTATTGCAAGAGAAATTGCAAGTAAGTTAAAGGGCTCCCCTCTAGTAGCCAAAACAGTTGGTCGACTATTGAAGAAAAATCTTTCCCGGGAACATTGGAATGGAGTTCTTCACAATCATGAGTGGCGAAACCAGAAAAATGATAATGATATTATACCATCCTTAAAAATTAGCTACGATTACCTCCCTTTCCATCTGAAAAAATGTTTCTCATATTGTGCCCTTTTTCCAGAAGATTGTAGGTTTCTCGATTTAGAAATTAATCGCTTTTTGATTGCAATAGGCATCATAGACTCTAGCCACCCAAGCGATAAGAGTTACATGGAAGATCTAGTGGAAAATGGTTTTCTCATGAAGGGGGTTTCTAAATATCCTCCTGTTGGTGAATACTATGTAATGCATGATTTAATGCATGAGCTATCTCGGAGTGTCTCTGCACAAGAATGCCTCAATATAAGTGATCTAGATTTTAGAGCTGAGGCCATCCCACTATCTATTCGTCACTTATCCATCACCATAGAGAATAGATATGATGAAAAATTCAGGGAAGAAATGGGCAAACTAAAGAGGAGGATAGACATTGTAAATCTACGGACATTGATGGTTTTTAGAGAATATGAAGAAAGAATCATTGAGATCTTAAAAGATACATTTATGGAAACAAATGGCCTGCGCATCCTATTTATAGAAGTGAAGTCCCTTGAATCTCTGCCACAAAGCTTTTCAAAACTAATCCACCTCCAGTACCTCCAAATTGGATCACCCTATGGCATAGAAATGACTTTACCTAGCACACTATCCAGACTTTATCACTTGAAATTCTTGGACCTAAGTAGTTGGTATGGTAGTTCCAATTTGCCTAAAGACATTAGCCGCCTTGTGAATTTACGCGATTTCCTCGCTAAAAAAGAACTCCACTCCAATGTTCCCGAGGTTGGAAAGATGAAGTATCTGCAGGAGCTAAAAGAATTCCATGTGAAGAAAGAAAGTGTTGGATTTGATTTAAGAGAGTTGGGTGAATTGAGAGACCTTGGGGGAGCACTCAGTATTCATAATCTTGAAAATGTGACAACCAAGGAAGAAGCTACTGGCGCCAAATTGATGTTGAAAAGGGATTTGAAAGAGTTGACATTAGTTTGGGGCAGAGAGCAACCTACTGATGTAGATGCTGATATTCTTGATGCTCTTCAACCACACTCTAACCTTATAACACTTGGCATTATAAATCAAGGTGGTACCACTTGTCCTAGTTGGTTGTGTCCCGAAATATGGGTGAACAATTTAGAGATTCTCCATTTACATGGCGTGTCTTGGGGAACTCTTCCACCTTTTGGGCAGCTACCATATCTCAGGGAACTTAGCTTGAAGAGTATTTCTGGACTGCAACGGTTTGGTCCTGACTATGGTGGTGTTACAGGCTACACTGGTAGAAAAAGAGGCTTCCGTCCAGCCCCATTAGTCGCGGAACTGTAGGAACCGCGACTAATGAAGTCTTTAGTCGCGGTTCGGCAGACGAACCGCGACCAAAGGCCTGGGCCCAGGGCGCTCGGTGGCCAGCTGGTGCACGTGAGGGGCTTTAGTCGCGGTTGGCCAGGCCAACCGCGACTAAAGGTGCCCAAAGGCCTTTAGTCGCGGTTGGCCAGGCCAACCGCGACTAAAGCTCCTCCCCTATATATACCAGTTCAGCACGCTCACTTGGCCATTTGGTGCCACTTCTCTTCACAAGCTTCACAAGGGGGTGTAGGTTTGCTTTTGGTTCCTCTTATGCACACAAGGTGTTTGATGAAATGCCCCAAGAGCGTGAAACAAACATGATATGAAGTGTTGGAGCCACACTTGAGGTTCCTCATTTATTTTTTCCTCCTCGATCGCGGTTAGCAACTTGAACCTTTCATGCATGTGTGTCATTGATAAAATATGCATGTGTGTTGTTCATTGTTTAATTTCTATTGTTTATAGCTAGTTAGTTTAACAAATGCATGATGGTTAATTATATATTTTATATTATAATAATGCAGATGAATCGGCAATGGATGTACGGTAACCGACTCTCCCGCGAGTTCACTAAGGGTTTGAAAGATTTCCTCGTAGTGGCTAATGCGAACAAGCAGAAGGGTTTTGTTATCTGTCCATGTGTTGACTGTAAGAATCAGAAGGGTTACTCTTCCTCAAGAGAAGTTCACCTGCACCTGCTTCGGCACGGTTTCATGCCAAGCTATAATTGTTGGACCAAGCATGGAGAAAGAGGGGTTATAATGGAAGAAGATAAAGAAGGGGATGATTTCATTGATGAAAGCTATCTTGCTCATTTCGGTGATACTTTCATGGAGGATGCTGAAGGTGAAGGGGAAGGTGAAGGGGAAGGTGAAGGTGAAGAAGAGGCACGTGATGAGACCGTTGATGATCTTGGTCGGACCATTGCTGATGCACGGAGACGCTGCGAAACTGAAAAGGAGAGGGAGAATTTGGATCGCATGTTAGAGGATCACAGAAAGTCGTTGTACCCCGGATGCGATGATGGTCTGAAAAAGCTGGGCTGCACACTGGATTTGCTGAAATGGAAGGCACAGGCAGGTGTAGCTGACTCGGCATTTGAAAACTTGCTGAAAATGTTGAAGAATATGTTTCCAAAGAATAACGAGTTGCCCGCCAGTACGTACGAAGCAAAGAAGGTTGTCTGCCCTCTAGGTTTAGAGGTTCTGAAGATACATGCATGCATCAACGACTGCATCCTCTACCGCGGTGAATACGAGAATTTGAATGAATGCCCGGTATGCACTGCATTGCGTTATAAGATCAGAGGCGATGACCCTGGTGACGATGTTGAGGGCGAGAAACCCAGGAAGAGGGTTCCCGCCAAGGTGATGTGGTATGCTCCTATAATACCACGGTTGAAACGTCTGTTCAGGAACAAAGAGCATGCCAAGTTGTTGCGATGGCACAAAGAGGACAGTAAGTCGGACGGGGAGTTGAGACACACCACAGATGGAACGCAATGGAGAAAGATCGACAGAGAGTTCAAAGATTTTGCAGCTGACGCAAGGAACATAAGATTTGGTCTAAGTACAGATGGCATGAATCCTTTTGGCGAGCAGAGCTCCAGCCATAGCACCTGGCCCGTGACTCTATGCATCTACAACCTTCCTCCTTGGTTGTGCATGAAGCGGAAGTTCATTATGATGCCAGTGCTCATCCAAGGTCCGAAGCAACCCGGCAACGACATCGATGTGTACCTAAGGCCATTAGTTGATGAACTTTTACAGCTGTGGGGCAGACCTGGTGTCCGTGTGTGGGATGAGCACAAAGAAGAGGAATTTGACCTACGAGCGTTGCTTTTCGTAACCATCAACGATTGGCCTGCTCTTAGTAACCTTTCGGGACTGTCAAATAAAGGATACAATGCATGCACGCATTGCTTACATGAGACTGAAAGTGTACATTTGCCAAATTGTAAGAAGAACGTGTACCTTGGGCATCGTCGATTTCTTCCGAAAATTCATCCAGTAAGAAAGAAAGGCAAGCATTACAACGGCAAGGCAGATCACCGGCCGAAGCCTGCAGAACGCACTGGTGCTGAGGTATTTGATATGGTCAAGGATTTGAAAGTCATCTTTGGAAAGGGTCCTGGCGGACAATCAGTTCCGAAGGGAGCTGACGGGCACGCAGCCATGTGGAAGAAGAAATCTATATTCTGGGAGCTAGAATATTGGAAAGTCCTAGAAGTCCGCTCTGCAATCGACGCGATGCACGTTACGAAAAATATTTGCGTGAACCTCCTAAGCTTCTTGGGCGTGTATGGGAAGACAAATGATACAAAGGAAGCACGGCAGGACCAGCAACTTTTGAAAGACCCTGATGACCGACATCCGGAATGGTTTCAAGGTCGTGCCAGCTACGCTCTGACCAAAGAAGAGAAGGTCATCTTTTTTGAATGCCTGAGCAGTATGAAGGTCCCGTCTGGATTCTCGTCCAATATAAAGGGAATAATAAACATGGCGGAGAAAAAGTTCCAAAACCTGAAGTCTCACGACTGCCACGTGATTATGACGCAATTGCTTCCGATTGCTTTGAGGGGGCTCCTGCCGGAAAATGTTCGAGTAGCCATTGTGAAGCTATGTGCATTCCTCAATGCAATCTCTCAGAAGGTAATCAATCCAGAAGTTCTACCACGGTTACAGAACGATGTGATCCAATGTCTTGTCAGTTTCGAGTTGGTGTTCCTGCCATCCTTCTTCAATATTATGACGCACCTCCTGGTTCACCTAGTCGAAGAGATTTTCATTCTCGGTCCTGTATTTCTACACAATATGTTCCCCTTCGAGAGGTTCATGGGAGTATTAAAGAAATATGTTCGTAACCGTGCTAGGCCAGAAGGAAGCATCGCCAAGGGCTATGGAAATGAGGAGGTAATTGAGTTTTGTGTTGACTTTGTTCCTGACCTTAAGCCGATTGGTCTTCCTCGATCGCGGCACGAGGGGAGACTAAGTGGAAAAGGCACGATCGGAAGGAAATCAACGATATGTATGGACGGCCATTCTCTGACTGAAGCACACCACACTGTACTGACCAATTCCAGCTTGGTGGCTCCGTACTTTGAGAAACACAAGAATATTTTACGCTCGGACAACCCGGGGAAGCCTGAATCCTGGATTAGGAAGGCCCACATGGAGACTTTCGGCAGTTGGTTGAGAAAACATTTAATGAATGACAATGATGTTGTAGATCAACTGTACATGTTGGCCAAGACACCATCTTCGACTATAACGACTTTCCAAGGGTACGAGATAAATGGGAATACATTTTACACGATCGCCCAAGATAAAAAGAGCACCAACCAAAACAGTGGTGTCCGCTTTGATGCAGCAACCGAGAATGGGCAAAAGGTCACATATTATGGTTACATAGAGGAGATATGGGAACTTGACTATGGACCCTCCTTTAAGGTCCATTTGTTCCTGTGCAAATGGTTCAAGCTAACAGGAGGTGGGGTAAAGGTGGACCAGCAATACGGAATGACAATGGTGGATTTCAACAATCTTGGTTACCTCGACGAACCATTCGTCCTAGCGAAAGATGTCGCTCAGGTTTTCTATGTGAAGGACATGAGTAGCAAACCGAGGAAACGGAAAGATAAGAAAACGATCAGTACATCATGCGATGATCCAAAGCGCCACATTGTTCTTTCAGGGAAAAGAAACATCGTGGGAGTGGAGGACAAGACAGACATGTCAGAAGATTATAATATGTTTGCTGAAATTCCGCCCTTCAAAGTGAGCACCGACCCAAGCATTAAGTTAAATGATGAGGATGCTCCATGGATACGGCACAATTGTAAGCAAGCAGGGACACAAGGGAAGAATTGATGTGTAATAATTTATTGTACCAAACTTTGTATTTGGTCGATGAACTGAATGATGTATCAAACCTTTTGTCAAACCTTCAAGGGATTAGTTTTATTTTTCTGATTTTTTTGATATATAATTGTATTTTTAAGATTTTAAAATGAATTAGTTTTATTTTTCTGATTTTAAAAGGAAAAAGGAAGAAGAAGAAAGAAGGAAAAAGAAAAAAAACAGAAGAAAAAAGGAAAAACAGAAGAAAAAAACAAACAGAAGAAAAAAGGAAAAACAGAAGAAAAAAACAAACAGAAGAAAAACATAAGAAAAAAACAAACATAAGAAAAACAGAAGAAAAAAGGAAAAAGAAAGAAAGGAAGAAAAAAAAAAGAAAAACAAGAAAAAGGAAGAAACAAACAGAAGAAAAAAACAGAAGAGAAAAGGAAGAAAAAACAGAAGAAAAACAAGAATTTAAAATGAATTAGTTTTATTTTCTGATTTTTTTGATATATAATTGTATTTTTAAGATTTTAATAACATAAATAAATAAGTAATTAGAAACTTTAATAGCAAAAATAACTATCATAAAGTAAAATAATTAAGTAATTAGAAACAAAATAAAATAAAATAAATAAGTTTTTTGTTGTAAGTAGAAACAAAACAAAATAAATAAAGCAAAAATGAAAACAAAAAACAGGCAAAAAATAAAAAATATGCCACCTACTGGGCCACCACGGCCTGAATACGACTAGAAACCCATTAATGGGCCAGGATTCAGGCCCGCAGAAGGCCCAGTAGGCCCACAGGCTCATAGTAACAGAATAGGCCCGTAAGCCTGCATTTGAGAGGAGCTCGAAGTGGTGAGCGCAGCCGTGCTTATAAACCACTGTCGAAGCCTCTCGGCTAGCGAGGTGGGACTAAACATCCCACCGCACCGCGCCAGTTCTAGCACAGACCCTTTAGTCCCGGTTGGGGAGGCGGACCGCGACTAAAGGGTAACCTTTAGTCGCGGTTGTTGTCCCCAACCGCGACTAAAGGCTCTTTCTGTGTGGGAACGAAAGCGGCGCCAAAACCCTTTAGTCGCGGTTGGTGTGGCGGACCGCGACTAAAGCTACTCTTTAGTCGCGGTTGGTGTGGCCAACCGCGACTAAAGGGTACCTTTAGTCGCGGTCCGCCACACCAACCGCGACTAAAGGTCTGTCTATATATACTGCACTTAGCAGTTTCCGCCACTTCCCATTCTTCTCTTGACGCCGAAGCCCTGCCCCGACGCCGATCGACGCCGACGCCGACGCCCTGCCCTGACGCCGACGCCCTGCCCCCAGTGAGCGCCGCCGCCTCCGCCCCGAGTGAGCGCCGCCGCCGCCCGTGCCCTGCCCTAGCGCGCCGCCGCCGCCGCCGCCCCTGCCCTGCCCTGCCCTTGCCCGCCGCCCGCCGCCCGCCGCCCCCTTGCCCGCCGCCCGCCGCCCCTGGCCCTGCCCCTGGCCGCCGCCGCCGCCTGCGCGCCGCCCGCTGCCCGCCCCTGCCCGCCGCCCACCGCCCGCCCGCTGCCCCTGCCCACCGCTCGCTGCCCGCTGCCCCTGCCAAAGAAACCAAAAAGAAAGAAGAAAGAAAGAAGAAAGTAAAAGGAAGAAGAAAAAAAAGAAAACAAAACAAAACCAAAAGAAACAAGAAAAAAAAGGAAGAAGAAAAAAAGGAAGAAGATAAAAGGAAGAAGAAAAAAAGGAAGAAGAAAAAAAGAAAGAAGAAAGAAAGAAGAAAGAAAAAGGAAGAAGAAAAAAAGAAGAAAGAAAAAGGAAAAAAAAAATGAAAACAAAACAAAACCAAAAGAAAGAAGAAAAAAAAGGAAGAAGAAAAAAAAGGAAGAAGAAAAAAGGAAGAAGAAAAAAAGAAAGAAGAAAGAAAGAAGAAAGAAAAAGGAAGAAGAAAAAAAGAAGAAAGAAAAAGGAAGCAGAAAAAGAAAGGAAGAAGAAAAAAGAAAGAAGAAAAAGGAAGAAGAAAAAAAGAAAGAAGAAAGAAAGAAGAAAGAAAGAAGAAAGAAAAAGGAAGAAGAAAAAACAACAAAGAAAAAGGAAGAAGAAAAAAATGAAAACCAAATGAAAACCAAAAGAAAGAAGAAAGAAAAAGGAAGAAGAAAAAAAGTAACTTAAAACTTGATAATTAACAAAAAACCGTAAAATTTGATAATTAACCAAATGGCGAGGGTTATACATGTGTGTTGTCCTCGCCTCCCTCTCCGTGACGCCGTCGTCTGCCGCCCCGTCTCGCGCTCTACCGCGACACCCTCTCCCACCCCTTCCTCGCCCCCCTTTTGCCACCGCCCTTTCGCCACCGCCACCGCCACCGCCCCCCTTCTTCACTTAATTAATTTGTTTTTACTACATGTTTTCAGGACTGACATAATGGCGGACGATAGAGCTGACCTGATTATGGACAACTATGATCCGGACGGTGAAGCACATATGTTCGGCATCATAAACGGCGATATTCTATATGTGCCGACCGGACAAGAAGAAGACGATATCTCTTCTTATCTGAACCTTGACGGTGAAGATGAAGGGCGCCGTCAGCAAGATGATGCCGAACAAACGTCGATAAACGACGATCTTCAAATGGAAGTAGCAACCACCTCCGGCGCCGAGGTATATATATACATTGAGCCTCTGGTGATACAAACTAACTGATTTGAATAAATATGTGTGTACTAACGCGCGCGACTCTCTTTCTTATTTTAGCCCTCGGCCGGATCGTCGAAACAATCGAGTACGTCGTCAAAGCGTGGCGCAACCAAGACGATGAAACAAGGAGAAACATGCACCATCGAGGTTGTCGACAGTGCATCCGGCAGGCCGCTGGAGCCCCGCAAGAACGCCACCAAGTTTGTCAGCCAATGCGGAGCCGTTGTTAGAGACAACGTCTCGATCACCGTCCAGGAGTGGAATGAGCCAAAGAAGGCACGAATTGCTGGTTTCAGTTTTGTCGATAAGAGAACAAAAAAAGATTGCTTCAAGAAGCTTATGGAACATTTCGTTCTATCTCCGGAATACAACAAATTCGATGAGGAGGGTAACAAGATTGAGGAAAACATGGAGAGGAGGAGGCTAGTCAAACAGTTCGCTCTTCATAAGATGGCCGACGCATTCCGGAAATTCAAGCAAAATCTAGCCCATGACTTTGTCAAGCAGAACAAGACTCCGGATTTCAAAGGACAATATGAGAAACTGAAACATGATTGGCCAAAATTTGTGAAGCAAAACAAATCGGAGCAGTTCATTCAAATATCGAAAAAAATAAGGAAAATGCGGCTAAGAAGGAGTACAATCATATTATGGGGCCAGGAGGGTATCGCCTTTGGCAGCCTAGGTTGGAGAAGATGGAGAACGAGCTGAGGGCGCGAGGAATCCGTCCAGGTACGGAGGGATGGGACCCAAGGGCCAAAAGCTGGTGGTACGGGCATGGGGAACGCTGAACCCGGAGACAGGGGAGTGTGTTTACCAGGGCAAAATAATTAAACCCACCCAAGCCCTTATTGACGCAATGAGGGATGCTCAAGAGGGGAAGATCAAGTTCAACAGAGAGAACGACGCACTGACAAAAGCCCTCGGGAATCCTGAACACGGAGGACGTGTACGAGGCATGGGGCACATTCCGTGGAAAATAGGGTTCCCCCAGAACGATGACCCGTACGGTTACAGAAGCCGTAAGAGAAAGATGGATCGGGAAGCAGATGTTGTGGCGCGGTTGGCATCGGAAATGGATGTGATGAAGAAAACCGTGAGTGTACTAGTAGCCGAAAGAGATGCAGCTCGGGCGCAGCATGAAGATCATCCAGCGGATCTCGGAAGCCAGCAGCGGAAAAGCAGCGTGGCTTCCACGGAGGCCCCACCGGCTGGTGCAGATGCACCGACGATCGAAATTACTGCACCGGAGCCTCTGGTGGTCGAAATTACTGCACCGGAGCCTCCTCGCTACCCCGTGGATGATATAAAGGAGATGAAAGAATGTCATCTGTATTATCCTATCGGGAACATGTCCATGAAGGTAGCCATCGGCAGTGCTTTACCATGTTTACCTGGAGCACTCCACCACAACAACCCCATTCAAGATGGCTATGCTCGTGTCACGGTGGAGGACATAGTCCAAGGGTTTGAGGACCTGGAGATTGACATTGCTACACCTGAAGGGGAGAAAAGACTTGGAGATGTCAAGCGCCATTTCATTCTATGGCAAAAGAAGTTTATCAAGTTTCCAGGCGAGGCGCCAAGGACAACAAGTCCACCCCCCTACGGTGGTGGTGGTGGCGGTGGTGGTGGTGGTGGTGGTGGTGGTGGTGGCGGTTCACCTACACCTCCGTCACGTCAGCCGACGCCTCCCAGTCCACAACGTCCGGCGGGTGATCAGACGCCGCCCCCCAGTCCTCGTCCGGCGGGTGATCAGACGCCGCCCCCCAATCCACCTCCGGCAAAGAAGCAGAAGCAGTCCTGGATTATTAACCCGGACCCTTATGTACCTAAGACCACAAAGGTACCGGAGCCATCACTGAAGCCTCTCCCCACAAGGCCTTGGGAACGTAGTGCCAAGGAAACTGCCGCGGCCGCGGCTGCTGATCTTGAGAAATGGAAAGGACTGCAAGAAGAAAAGAGAGCCCGAGCCCAAGCCAGTATTTTCTGATGAGCAAAAGAAGTGGGCTAAGTCATTTTTGAGCACACCGTCCCAAGCCGCGAAGAATCTGCCTGACGACTATGCACGTGAACTTCGTAGGCAGGCACTCATGTTGAAGGAGAAGAAAGAGCGGGCGGAGAACCAGGAGAACAAAGCCTTGGAGGAGGCCGAGAAAACAGAATTAGAAAGTAAAAAAAGCGGGAAACGAGTTGCCCAGCTCGGGGAACAAAGTAAACAATCGATTGCCCCGCTTATAGTGAAAGCCGCCGGTCCGGATGACCCCGATATCATAGCAGCTGCGGCAGCACATGGATTGACTGTAACGAGTGCCAGAGAACAAGCGGCCAACTTAGGTATTACTCTTCGTGAACTGTTAGGCCTTGATGAGGCGCCAGTGAAGGAGGTAGTAATTACATATGTGAAGAATGGGCCTCTCGTCGAGCCTGCGCAGGAAGAGGATCTACCTCCACAAATGAAAGGTCTGCTGAAATGGTACAATGGTTACATAAAAAATAAAAACGCCAAAGAATATATTTATGCGGAAGTTAGATATGAGCATCACTTCAAACATTACTATGTACAAATTCATCTGAGTGAATTGTTCCAGCTTTTCAATCTGCGCGAGCTCGACAAATCTATCATCAGTTGCTACGTTCTGTAAGTGATTTATTTCTACCCCATCTCGTTCATATTGCCTGCACTATATATATGTCCTAACTATATTGTTGTGTCCGCTATTATACATGCAGAATGAAGATTAAGGAATGCAGAGTAAGGAACATCCATGATGTTGGGTTCATTGACCCACACATCGTTAATGGATATGTGTTGCAGCATCACCCCGCCGACATGGAGGCAGACCTGTGGCAGTTTCTTACAAAGCAGGAACTCAAAAGTGATATTCTATTTCCTTACCATTTTGGGTGAGTGTTTCTGTCTTGAGCACATTCTCTTTTGTTTACTCCATGCATGGTATGTGGCCGGCTAATCGATGAGTTATGCATGACGTACTGTGCATGTATCGTGTCCGCAGGTTCCACTGGATTCTGCTAGTAATTAAAGTTGACACCTCAGAATGTCTCGTCCACGACTCTCTGAATATGGATCCAAAGCTTTGGGGCGGCATGAGAAGAATGCTGCAGAAGTAATTATTTTCATTCATTTGCGCTCTATATCGATCGGCCTATTTCGTTCATTTCCTAATATCAAGTAACTAATAACTCTCTTGTTCATTTAATTTTCTTTGCCTCGTAGGGTTTGGAGACGGTTCGTAGATACAAAGGTCGGTGAATTCAAAAAAGAGCTAGAATTCAAAAAGTCAAAGGCTAAGAATGGTGGGGATATTCAGCCAGCGGGGACCAATCTATGTGGATACTATGTCTGTGAGATGATCCGGAGATACACCTCTGAGCGGGTTCCGAGTGATACCAATGCTCAGAGGAATAACCTCCGGATGATGCTTAGTCCAGAAGCTCGCTTCCGACCACTTCAAGAGGAACTAGCTGGATGGTTCAGGAGGGAAGTCCTTCATCCTAAAGGAGAACACCATTACGAGGACGTAGAACTTTATATGCATTAAATTATGTATGGAAACTTGTTCAAAATTGTATATGGTCATCCGATGATATTGAATATATACTGTATATTCCTCTTGAATTCTTTTTGGTTCTAATTTCAAATTTGTTTGAAATTGTACATTCATATGCATGTATGTAGTAGCGTAGAATATGTGAAACTCCTTCAAAATTAAAATAAAGCATAAAAGAAATAAAACAATACAAATTAAACAGAAAACAGGTTTAGTGGGGGGGCAGGTTTAGGGGGGGGGGGCTAAAACCCTAAACCTGCGGCGGCCTTTAGTCGCGGTTGGCCAGAAGAACCGCGACTAAAGGTCCTCCGCCCCGACGGCCACCTGGCGCCCACGTGGACGGGCCTTTAGTCGCGGTTCTTAAGCAACCGCGACTAAAGGGGGGGCCTTTAGTCTCGCCTGTTTGGTCGCGGTTGCGCAACCGCGACTAATGGCAGTTGCGAACCGCGACCAAAGGCCCTTTTTCCACCAGTGCAAATGCCTTATGCAGTTGAAGAAAGTTATGTTTCATGACTTGCCAGATCTCGTCGAGTGGGTTGTGGAACCTAATTGCCATATGTTTCCAGGTCTTGAAAGCATCGATTGCAGCAATTGTCCCAATCTATGTCTGATGCCCTTCTCAGAGTGCTCTTGTACCATTTTGGGCAGGCTCCACATTGGTGGTTGCCCCAAGTTATCTCTGCCCCCCATGCCTCACACCTCCACACTAACAGATTTGGTTGTACCAAAAGGTTTACCAAGGTACCTAAGAATGTTGTCTTACAATGGAAAAGAATTGGTTGTTAGCAAGTATGCCGGTGCTTTGGCCTTCCACAATATGGGTGAAGTAGAGGAGATGAGTATTGGAGATGTATCACACATTTCGTGGACAGACCTCGAAAAGGTTAGATCCTTGAGAAAACTAGCTGTTGGAAGATGCGACAGCATGTTCTGTGGAGAACTGGATGGCGGTGTTGTCTTCCACAACATGGATAAAATGGAGAGTCTCAGTGTAGATGTATCTCATCTTACCGGGAGATTGCTGTCAAAAGTGTTCAATAGTTGCCCAGCTCTTGCTGAATTGGAGATACGTTCTTCACTTGAAGACCAGGAGGAACGAGTAATACAGTTCCCATCATCCAGCTCACTGCGGACACTTAACTTCTGGATGTCGAGGGGCTTGGTTCTTCTGCCTGCGGAGGATGGAGGAGGAATCCAGGACATCACGTCGCTCCAATCATTAAGTATAACTGGATGCAGGAAGTTGCTCTCTCGGTGGCCCATGGGAGAAGCTGGAGGAGCTCCGATGACCAACCCTTTCCCTGCTTCCCTCAGGAAACTTTATATTAACGGAGAGCATAGCATGTGGTCAATGGCTCTGCTCTCGAACCTCACGTCTCTCACCCATCTAAGGCTAGAAGACTGCGAGAATTTAACAGTGGATGGGTTCAACCCTCTCATCACAGTCAACCTCAAGGAATTGCATATCTGGAACGATAAAGGCAACTCTATAGCAGCGGATATGCTCTCAGAGGTGGCAAGGACCAAATCAATGCATGCGGGTCCCTTCCAGTTGGAGAAACTGGTGGTGGATAGCATCTGGGCGGTGCTCGTTGCTCCCATTTGCAGCCACCTCTCCGCCACCCTCCACGAATTGCAGTTCCATGATGATGAGCGGGCAAAAGGCTTCACAGAAGAGCAAGAGAATGCGCTTCAGCTCCTCACCTCCCTCCAGACACTAGAATTTCTTGCTTGCAAGGTTCTGCAGTCCCTCCCTCAAGGATTACATCGCCTTTCGTCTCTCGAAGAATTAAAAGTCATTTGTTGTCCTGAACTCCGATGGCTGCCAGAGGTGGGCTTCCCCGCTTCGCTTCAAGTTCTATCTCTATGGCATGGCAGTGCCGAGCAAAAAGAGCAAGCTGAGAAACTGAAAGAAGCGTATCCAACTTTATGAGTAGATTATCATTAGCTCAAGGTAACACTTGTCGCTCTGCTCATCAATTTTTATGATTTCATTTACACTCCATTCAAGAACTGCACTATGTTTTTATGACTTCCACGTTTCTATATCTACACATACATCTGTACTATGATTAATTCTTATGCAGCTTTCCTTTTTCTAACCAGAACTATAAAATTTCTTATGCAGGTGTGGTAGCTTTTGTTCTGCTTTCATCTGCTAGCTGCATGGTATATATGAAGACTAAGGCGACACCTGATAAACCTATAGATGAATGTCTATTTTAACAGAATCTCACAGGTAAGCAACTTGCACGCCTGAATCTGCAATCTAGTTGTTCATGTATTGAAATTTTAAGGCAATGCATTCTGCAATCTTCTTTCTGCTTCTTTCTGGACAGGAAGCAGATATCAGAATATCAGATTCTGCAAATTTGCCTCCAGTTCTGCTTTTATGGAATTATTAATCCTGTGCGTGCTTGCCAATTTCGATAGAGAAGTAAGTGTCAAATAGCAGCTATCTTCTCATAACCCTTCGACCACTTCTTGCATATTGACGCACCTATCTTTTGCTGCCAGGTGTCAACAAAATTGAAGAAAACCCACAATGGCAATGTGAAGTGAAGGTGTTTAAGAGGATCAGGTCTTGTTTCTCCGGTCCCTGTGAAGGATCAACTATATGAGCATTCTGAAGCTTAGAATGGCATCTCGTTCAATGCCCAGGCTGCTGATACTTTGCCACGATAATTCGCAACAATCAATTGTACGTATATCCAGTGTTTCTGTATTTACACATACATCCACCCTATAATTCTTATGCAACTTCCCTTTTTGTATGGAATGATAGAGAAATTTTAAGATGCTCCTAAACTATCATGTGCTGTTGTAGAGAAGTTTTAAGACACTCCTAAACTATTCTGGACTGTTCAGTCCTTTTGATCCAACAACTTAGATAGAACATGTTGACTAGGAGGTAATAGGTCATCCATAACTCTTAAATAGGCATCATTGGCTTTTATATTTGAATGTTTAACATAGAAGGAAGCAATGCATTTGGAAAGTATCAATTGACAGTATGAAAGCATATTGCTAATTTGCTATGTATTCCGGCCATATTGGCATTGTATCAGTGAATGAAAATTAAAAATATATTTTTCGAGAAAACGCAAAGATCTTTGCGTTTCATTGCATTGAAGAGAAGGGATAGTACATTCCTCCTAGGAGGCTGGGGTTACAGAGATTGTGCTCTCGATCAGTGGACGTCCCAGGATGTGGGCAGGACTACTCTGAGTCCCTTTGCCCCGGCTTGTGCACAGCATTTGGCTTCCGTTTTAATCCTATCCACTAATGCTTCTATCGATGGCCGCGTGTTTTCGAAGACGCATTCATTGCGCTGCTTCCAGATCATCCAAGGGACTAGCATGGCTATGGACTGCAGTCCTTTGCGCAGCGCGTGCGGTGTCTCTCCCTTCGTTCGCTGCCACCAGTCTGTAAGCGATGGCTCATTGTGTGGTGGCTGTGCTGGGATGCGCGTCCAGTGCAGGGTGGCGTGCCAGGCTTGCTGCGCGAAAGGGCAGGTCAGAAGCAGGTGCTGGTTGGTCTCCGGCTCTTGATCGCAGAGGAGGCATCTGGGGTGGTGTTGCAGGCCGCGACGGGCCAGCCGCTCTGCTGTCCAGCACCGGTCCTGGCTGGCTAGCCAATGGAAGAATCTGACTCTGGGTGGTGCCCAGCTCTTCCATGTCAGCTTCCATGAGGGGCATCTTGTGGATCCATAAAAGGTCGCAGCATAGCAGGACTGCACCGTGTAAGTGCCGTTGGCCGTCCACCTCCAGAGCATTTGGTCAGGTACATTCGTGAGAGTGATGCGCTGCACGGCCTGCCAAAGCCTCAGGTATTGCCCAATTTCATGTATCCCAAGCACCCCCTGGATGTCGCGTGCCCAAGCATTGTCTGTTAGGGCCTCCGCCACCGTTCTCGCTTTGCGCCTCTGTTTGGGTATGCACTGGTAAAGCGCAAGCTTCTAAATCTAGACCGATACGACCGATATATAGGCCGATATATCACTTTTGGGGCCCTACCAATATGAACATAACATATCATTTGGTAAATATCATTTTCCAACATATCACCCGATATGGACCGAAATATTGACCGATATGACCGATATCTAGCCCGATATGTCCACCGATATAGAATGATACGTAGATGACAACAATTATTTATTCGAAAGCAGTGAAATAAGATTATGCATTTACAACTTCATTATATATTATCAAAGTCATGCACAATGTTTCATACAAATGCATATATAGTAAGGATTTTGTGAATCTTTCCTTAATATTTTTTATCAATAAGTTAATAAACTAGGAATCTAAAAGTGTTATGTTAAAGCATTGACATCATACATCTTCCTTTACTAAAAATAAATGTTTTGAACAAGAATAATGAAAAAGAAACTAGACATATTTTCTCCGATATATCTACATATCATCCGATATATCACCCGATATCCGACATCCGATATGTCGAAGCCAAACCGATATGAACCCGATATCCGATATTTTGAAGCTTGGTAAAGCGCAGGGGCGATCTCGCGGATGGCTTGCCCCTGGAGCCAGCGGTCGTCCCATAACCGGGCCGTCAATCCATCACCGAGGATCATGGTGGTGGAGGCAAAGAACAGTGCGCGCTCCTCAGGGGTGAACTGCAAGTCAAGCCCTTGCCATGCGCGGTTGTCGTCCGTGCGAGTGTACCATAGCCATCGCAACCTCGGAGCCAGTCCAGCGCGCTCCAGGTCCCGTATCCCTAGCCCGCCATATTGCAGTGTACGACAAACATGGCGCCAGTTAACATGGCAGTGCCCACCGTTGGTAGTTGCGCGTCCTTGGTGAACTGGGATGGCCTCGAGTACCGCTTTGACCAATGCGAGCCGTCCAGCCTTGTTCATGAGCCATGCTTTCCAAGTTGGAAGCCTGGTTGCCACTGAATCTACTAGGGGTTGTAGTTGGGCGGCCGTGGGACGGCGCAACGTGAGCGGGATGCCGAGGTAAGTGATGGGCAGGTCGGCCGTCCTGCATCCGACATGGGCGATCGCCGCGGCCGCGTCGGGGTCGCCATGGAGGATGGTGGCTGAGCTCTTGGCGTAGTTCACCCGGAGGCTGCTAGCTTCACCGAAGAGTGTAAGTATGCCCTTGACGGCCTCCATGTCTCCAGGTGTGGCGTGACAGAAGAGCATCACATCGTCAGCGTATAAGGAGATGGCCGGAATGGCTCGTCGGGGGTGCAGCTGTTGCAGGATGCCGGACTCGTGTGCACGGCGGATGAGGCGTCCGAGGGTGTCCACGGCGAGCACAAAGAGTTGTGGCGACACGGGGTCGCCCTGTCTCAGTCCGCATCGGTGCCAAATCGGCGGCCCTGGCTTGCCGTTTAGCATGATCCTGGTGCTCGAGGTCGAGAGCAGTATCGCAAGCCATTCCCGGAACCGAGGTCCAAACCCATATCAGAAAATTAAAAATATTGTAACATGATGATAATCGAGCAATATTTTTGACAGGATCAGAAATAAATCTTTTAGCGTGGTTATTATATTTCAGTGACGTGACAACATTTGCTATATGTTTTGGTTGTATCGTGACAAAACTCTTTGAAGGGATTGCAGACAAAAGATAGCTTGTTACGTGAAAATGTATCAGATCGAACAAATAAATCTTGGAACATTTAGGTGACTGAACTAATGATTAGCAACATCGATTAAATAATGACCTTTGCATGAGCCCATCATGATTTTTCTAATATTCTCTTACTACGTCCTCATGTTCTGTAATGCATATAAAATTAGCACTATCACGTTTATGCAAAAATAGAAATTTCCTTTTGAATGGGGATATGAAAGTCAGGATCAAGGAAAACTAATTGCACTTTCCTCTAGATAACTATCCATTTGGTTGTGACAAGGACATGGATCCATTATCTATGACTATGATATTTCTAAGCATTGCTTCTGTGTTTAAAACTTTAAATGGTAGAGATTTCAAAGTTTTAAAACTGTGAGACAGAACAAATATTGTGAAAAACTTCATGTAAGAAAATTTCTATAACCTATTAGGCCATACTAACTAATTTAATGTTTTCTGCTGGTCTGCAGTATGATAATTATCAACAATGTTCATGTTACATGAACAATGCAGGTTCTGTGCTTTGCTCTCTTGGAGCATTGGACAATTCGCTTGTGCACCCATTGGCCGTCTTCCTAGTGATTGGATAGCATGCGTTTCATGAGAAGCTTCATTGCTTCCATTTGATCCTCTGGTATGTTCATCCTCTGTCTTTTTACTTTATATGGTCTAGGTAGCAGACCTCCCTTATTGTTGGTTTAATGCAACGATGTTTTCTTACCCTTTTTAACTGTTTAATGATAAAACACATTTCTTACAATATCAGGGCATGATGTCCCGGCAAGTACTGATCCTGTGGTAACCAACTGCCATCTAGTGTGGATTGCATATACGCTGAGGTTACACTGGCATCCTTCAAAGTTTTAGGTAATGATTGAGCATCTATATTCGTGAGTTTCCTTGCCTAGTCCATTTTTCTGACCTCAAGTTCATTACTCAGGTCCTGCAGAACAATTACAACAAACAGTGTATTTCACAGTTGGCATTCAGGACATAGCTCTTCTATCTGATTAATAACAGCGAAGGAAATTTTTGTCCTGAAATTCTGAGTGAGCCAAGCCCGAAGTCCTGCAGTGGCCATTTAAAAGGTTAGCAGGTCAATCTTTCTTAAACTTTTTTTGTTCTTTACTAATAAAGCTCAAAAGTGGTAAAATATGTACACTTGTGTCCTGTAGGTCCTGAGTTCAAGTCAGCCTCTTTGCAGAAAAAAGCAAGGGAAATGCGTCTATAAATTCCCTTCCCCCCCAGAGTCCACAATGTGTGGGAGCTTTCAGCATTTTGGTGTTAAGTGTGTCGAGTGTCAGAAGTGGTAAGCACATGTTTACAGAGCTCACAGTACATGTGGTGCGATGGTTCAGGCGTTTGACACTAACTCGTTTTGGTGTGATCGTCCAGGTGTTCCTCTCAATTTGCTCCCAGTTGACGAAGGTGTTTTCAAGTTTAGCTTCCAGACGAAGGTGTGGCACCAGGATGAGATCAGATGGAGATGAACCGCCAACGGTTGCTACCCCGCATCAAGCGCCCATCACATTCAGTTTGTTGGCAGAACTAAGCCTGAGCCGGTCTGGTGTGTTATGCAAGTTCCATCCATGGAATTAGTTACTGCTGCAAATGGTCCACAAGTTTGCTCCATCCGCGGCTTGGTTCTCACGATTGATAATTTATTTTTTGAAGTTGTTCTGATGCATAACTAATATGTGTACCTCTAGTCTAGTACAAGTATTCCCACGAGTACCCTGTGAAGGCGAAGGAGAATTCTGAGTTTGAGTTTGTAGGCAGTCAGTTGGATTACAGGTGTTGTTTTGTGGTGCGAGCACTAGATTCCGTTGATTGTTAGGTGTTATGTGTGGGTTGAAGGGTTTGTCCTTGATCCATAGGATTCTTTTGGTTCCATTTTGTGGTTCTATGAAGGTCCATAAGTACCATGGTTTGGGTTGTGTTTTCTATAAGTCAAGCTAATTGCCTGCTGCAATGTATCTGAGACTCTGAGAGTGGTATTCCTACTGTGTTGTGCTACTCGAGATAAATTAATGGAAACCGATGATGACCAGACATGGAAGAGATGGTGTCTTTCATAGATGAGCAAGGGGGAGGCCATGGAGTCGCGATGGGCCTCCATGTCAAGTGGAGGAGGCGGTCGTAGCAGCAAAGAAGATCGCCCGACTGATCTTCTTAAAAGATTGTTCGGGTCACGAGCCATCCGATCCACTCTCCATGCGATTTTATCATTGCAACAAGATCTCTTTTGCAATTAAGAAATCCTGCAATAAGAGCCTTGTTGGAATCACACACAATAGTTGCAAAAAAAAAAAAACATATCCGCTCTCGTCGCCTCAATCTACGCTAGCTGATTTTGGCAAGTATGGGTGGCAATTAACGACATGCTCCCCCGAGGTCATCTCGCTTCGCTCCTTCCTGCCCTCCAACCAGACGTCGCTAGAGTAGCCGTTGAGCATCCGCTCCGGTGTTGCCAATCTGCCCCTCTTCCTCATCTGGCTTAGGCCGCCGTTCACGACATCGGCGAGCCTGCGTCGTCTCCCCGCCGCCCGATCTACTTCCCTCTCCTCCAACACGTCTCCCGCTCGAGCCATCAGCATCCTACGACTCGGCCATGACGCCGCACCAAGCTCCTAAAGCTATAGCGTCACCATTGACTCCCCTTCATCGGCCTGCAATAGACCAGTTGTTGTGGTGGAAAGGATTGCAGCAGGTCCAGTGGCGAACATAGACTTAAGAAAGCTTGCTTCCGAGCTGTGCAATTAAAATCAGATCTGACAGTTACAGAGACAGCAAACACTCGTTACATTATCAGTCGGGTGATGCCAAGTGTTTCCGAAAAAGAAGGGAAATGTTAACGCCCACACGTGTGGCATGGCGTCAACTCGACCACACGCGCTTATCGTCGTCCACTGCATTTCGCACGAATCTTGACACGATGCTGGGATTCCAGACTGCCACGTAGGATTAGCGAAGTGTGTGGCGTGTATGCCACTTCGCCCGCACGCCGTTTTGCCCCGACGACGACGGTTTTCATAGTCAGCGCGTGCGGTGGAACTGCCATCTCGCCCGCACACGATCTCGAACGCGTGGTTACCATATTGCACGACTCGCCACTCACCCCTCTCCGCACTGGTGATCTCTCGCTCCCTCCCCATTTACTCCCCAACCCACCCATTCTGCAGCGGTTCCAATCGATTCGGGAGGAGTCGAGAGGAGAAGGCGGCGGCGGTGGCGGAATAGTCGACGGCATTCGTGGCGGTTGTTGGGATTCGCCGGCCGGGGACGTCGTCGCCGGAGCAGCTGCAGGCCGAAGGTAAGCCTTCCGCCGTGGTCACACCCATTCCCCCGCGATTCATATCCCCTTTCTGTGCTTGCTCGATTTCCCATCGGGATTTCTCGAGATCCCGGCATTTTTCGCGGTGCGCATGTGTTGCCGCCGGCGAGGAGTCGGTTGTTTTGCTCACCCCTCCCTGCACGGTAGCTTGTTATGGTCTCGTCGCCGTCTCTCTCGCCGTCAAGCCGGCGAGACTCGCCGAATCCCCAACAGCATGTGCTCTCGCAACTGCTTTTTGGGATGGCGATGTTGATGCTGTTTAGTTCATTATGTTGCTCCTGAAATGCTATTGCCGTCAGTGTCGAGGCGTTTGTGTTGATGAAATTGATGTTATGCTAGTTGTGGACGAACCCTAGATCTATTTCAGGCGCATTTCAGAGTTTTGAGAATGAATGCCATGACAATTTGAAACAACTGCCACCACTGATGGCAACTGATTTCTGAAATGACTATGTCAGTTGCCTTGTCAGTGGTGCATTTTAGGCGCATGTCAGATTGTATGAGAATGAAAGTCAAGTCAATTTCAATATCTACCACCTCTGATGGCAACTAATTTTTGAAACAACTGTTTTAGTTGCCATGTAATTGGTACGACAATGTTACTGTTTGGTTTTGTTTGAATCTACTTTTTAGGTGCATTTCAAATTGTTTGAGAATGATTGTCATGGCAATTTCAACAACTACCACCACTGATGACAACTGATTTTTGAATCAACTGAGTCAGTTGCCATGTAGTGGTGCATCTTAGGCACATTTTCAGAGTGTTTGAGAATGAAAGTCATGCGAATTTCATCAACTACCACATCTGATGGCAATTAATTTCTGAAACAAATGTGTCAGTTGCCATGTCAGTGGTACAGTAATGTTACTGTTTGGTTTTTGTTGGATACCGTTTTATGTGCATTTCAAATTGTTTGAAAATGATTGTCATGGCAATTTCAACAACTGCCACCACTCATGGCAACTGATTTTTGAATCAACTGTGCATATTAGGCACATTTTCAGAGTGTTTGAGAATGAAAGTCATGTGAATTTCATGGCAATTTTAACAACTGCCACCACTGATGGAAACTGATTTCTGAAACAACTGTGTCAGTTGCCATGTCAGATGGAGTGCCTTTTATCTGCCACAACTAGTTGTTTTGTTTACATGGCAACATGAATCTAGCATATGTCTGCCCTTATTTTTGAAGTACCCTTTAGTTAACTGCCACCACTGATGGCAACATGAGTCTAGCTGCATTGCAGTTTGACACTTGAAGACGACAACTAAATCATTTAAGAAGCAGAGACTTGTGCTGTTGCCATGTATCTGCATTTTTCTGCTCTCCCACTTTGGCTACATTTCTGTCTTTTTAATACGTGTTGCTCCATTTGATGTGTGTTTTTTTGTTGCTACTGTAGCACAATGGCTCGCGGCGACCATCAGGACGATGACGATGACTTCATGGAGGTACCGCCACAGAATCGTGCGACCGGTCGGTCAAAAGCTGGTGATGAGGTCACCCCCCACACACCTATGTTTTAATTTGGCTTTGAGTATTCAATTTTCTGTTTTAGACCTGAATTCTCACTAAACTGATTACGGCAACAACATAACCTCGCTGTTTTTTTTGCAGAAGAAGAAACGTGATAGTACATGGCAACCATAGTTGATTGTCCATGGCAAATGCAGTCGATAATACATGGCAATTGCAGTTGATTATCCATGGCTATTGTAGTTAATCAGAGATGGCAACCACAGTACATCAGACATGGCAACCACAGTTGATCACACATGGCAAATGCATTTCACTACACATGGCAAATGCATTCATATCATACGACAAACTACACTTTTTGCGAATACAACACACAAGCAGCAATGTCACATATAATTCCTCTGATGTTGCATTGTCAACAGAATCACTTCATACTACTCACCTGTGTTTGACGTCGTTGGCAGGTACCCGATTGCTGACGGTTGCCACGTGCTACATGACGGTCCTGCGTTTCCACCATAAAACTTGTAAGTATTTTCCATCTCTTCAAGTCTTTTTTTTCATCTTTTCGGCAAAAGTTGAATGGTTTTATTGATACGGTGTTACCTTGATTTGACACATTGGCTACTTGAAATTGGTCGAACGTACATCCATCAGCGTTAGCGCCCCGTGTTTGAACTTGCCAAGTCACCCCTGAGTTTGACCCTACGAAAAAGTAACATGGTAGGACATAAGTACAATACCAGTCCCCCACGCCCCCCAATAACATGGCAATTGTCCCTTTTTTTTGATCATTTACCGTACCCATGCTCACATACTGCTCTAAAAGTGGCAGCAACGGTCCCGCGGAAATGAGTTGATTGTACTCTGATGCATCCCAAGGTTGCATTGCCGGGTTTTGAGAAAACCAATGATCTGCGCCATCTTTCTGATTCATTCTTCCACCTCTTTTCCCATTGTGTTTTTCAGTCACTGCACAAACAAGAGACGCATGAAACTGCATTTTCTGCTGATTTTTTGTACATACAAGAAAAACACGGCAATCCCATCACAATTATTGCGTAGACAACCAATTACATGATGGCAAATATGATATGCATGTTTGTTATCCATTTTTCTAAAATCTGGATGCCAAGTGTCGTTTTTGAACTGATTGCGATGAGCAACACAGTAAGATGGCAACTGACTGAACACCATGGTGGCCACTAACTGCAAAGACAGGCGGCAACCAACGTAAAAATTGAACGGCAACTAGTTCTCTCTATTCCGATTGCCACCCAAATCCACCCCATCCATTCCTTCCATGCTTCTAGTGAACACTAGATCCGTGTGGCAATTGCCACGTAGTTTTGGATGTAGTTGCCCGCTTCGTGGGCAATCAGAAAGTTCAACTAGTAGGGGTGGAAATAGGACCAGAAAGACGATGAGATCGGAGATCGACCTGCTCCTCTTTTGTCTGTCGCCGCGGGCTCGTCGACCGGGGGTGGGGGTGGGGGGCGGGGTGTATGGGTGGTGGTGTCAAGGGGTTGGGGTAGGATGGAGGGGGGTGGGTGCCGCTACAGATCTAGTCTGGTTGCCATGGAAACCAGAGAAGGCACGCGATGGGATTGGGAGGTAGGAGACGATGTAGATCTGATGCGATAGGGTTCATCGGTAGGTCGCGGCGTCGAGCGCGCGTTCGGGTTGTGCGGGCAGCGGGATGGGCCGCCCGGACGTGTGGGCGTTCGCGCCACACACCGGACGTGCGGGTCGTGGCTCGTGCGCCCGGACGCCGTCGTGCGGGCGGATTAGTCCCCGCATCGAATAGGACGTGCGGGCCGACCCACCTAACTGCCACACGTGTGGCAGTTATCGGCGTCCAAAAAGAAAGGTGTGTTGCTCAAGCATCGGTGGCACGACAGTCGTGGTGTGGCAAAATTTCGTGTTTTGACCCTTTTTGCATCTAAAATCGGGATCTGACCCCGGTTTGAAATTATTTCGACATTTGACCCTTTTGCTACCGCCGGGCTCCGTGGCGGTAGATATGTGCAGGCTACCGCCGCTCCTCGTGGCGGTAGGTTTCCTGACGCCGTCAGGCCGTTAACGGCCGTGTACACGTGGCAAAGGGACCTACCTCCACACCCTACGGCGGTAGGCTCTTGCAACCTACCGCCGGGATGGCTGGCGGTAGGTTCCTGGATAAGGTTGTGAAGGAGGGGGCTGTGCTGCTCCCCCACCCACTCATTCACCCCACTCTTCTTTCGAGCTAAAGCTCTCTCCCCCTCTTCTCCCCCACCAAATCACCCACTAGATCCCCCTCCATTGCTTGAGATTTGGCCGGTGGGTCGAGCTCATTTGCATCACCCAAGGTACCTCCCCCATCCCCCCTTCATTTGGTTGGTTCAAATCATGCATTTTGCTCATTTGTTGGAATCATTAGTTCATGGTTTTGTTGTGGTGAAATCATTGTATATGATGCATTTAGGGTAATGTTTGTGCTTTGACAATGTATTGTGTCAGTAGCATTGTTTGGGTAGTAAGAAATATCATTTAGGGTTTTGTTAGGGTTAATGACATGGTTAGGGTTAAGGTTGGGTTTATGGTTATGCTTAAGTAAATGCCTATATGACGAACGTTATGGTTATCGTTTAATTAGGGTTTTGTTAGAGTAGTTTGAATTATAGCTCGATCTACTCCTAGGGTTCAAGTTTTTGTCGAGACCCGGTTAGGATTTTTACCTTGGATGACCGTTATAGTAATACCTCGACTTGTAGGATGGGATCGATCATCTTTGTTGAGAGTTCCGCGGAGGCGGCGGCGAAGCGTGAACGTGCGGTCATTGAGGAAAAGATGGACTTGTGGGTCAAAGCCGTTGATGCATTGAATGTGGCTTGTAGAAATTTTTCAAAGTATTATGTGTCGAAGTGTGATGATGCCAGAGTTAAGTTATACGAAGCTAAAGAGAAAAACATAAGAAACCTCAAGAAGGAAGAGAAAATTCATAGACGCGCTCTTGCAAGGCAAATTGCATTGTGTGGAACAAGGGATGAAGTGAATGAGATGGACTTTAACAACCCTGGCCAGATCATTGATTGGCTAGTTAGGCAACCATCATCGGCGATACTTAGTCGGGCAACTCATTGGGCTTGGGTCCGTGAAAGAAATGATGTCATTTGTTGCAACCCCGGGCCGTACGACAAAGATGTCTTGTTGATGGACTAGTAGAGGGGGTCGAAACAAATGATGTTGTAGTGTCATTTAGACTGTGATGGCATGGACCCTTATCGTTTATGTAACCTATGTCATTTGAACCAGTGAGAACAATATGTAGCCTAAATAAGTTATGCTTTGTGTTTGTATTGTATCATTTGATATGAGTTTTGGTTTGTTCCATTTCATGTAGCATGGAAAACATGATGGAAAACATGACCCCGGAGCAGTTGAAGAAAGTATATGAGAAGTGTTGTGGCATTGCATCTAAGAGTTTGGCTGCAGCGTCTAAGAAGATTGTACCGGAGCGAGAACTTGCTATCAAGAGGGAGGTTGAAGCATGGTTCAAGAGCAATGATGAGGAGTTTGATGCCATGATGGATTTCCAAAAGTATACACTCATGGAGGAACCTTCTGATCTTAAGGAGAGAAAAGTTTTTCGTAGGGTTGTGAAAGAAAAACAGAAGATACTTGATCTGCTGCATGAGAAGGCATATGCTAGCAGGCATTCTTTGGCAACGGAGATCTTTTTCTCTGCGAACATAGAAGAATTCCGCGAGCTGGACTTGAGGAAACCTGGACAGGTCATTGGATGGGCAATCACACAAGGCAAGTCAGAGATTCCGGAACGCCGTGCTCGATGGGCCTGGTTCGGCGAAACGAAAGGTGTGTTGAAGAATTGGGCGGGTTCTCAAGATTATCAACTGAAGCCTAATCCTGATCGTGACGCACAAATTGAACGTGCTATGAGTTTTAGATCTTATTTTCCAAAGTAGAAAGTGTATGCTCGTGTTTGAGCTTTGTATTTCGAACTCATGTCATTCGAGTCTCTAGATGTTTTAAGTTAGTTGAACTAGTGTCATTTGTGGATGTAATGAACTATGCTCAATTATGTATGTCTTCGCTACTCCATCATTTTTGCATGTCATTTTGGATGCTTAGGTCACAGAAATTTGTAAGAAATGCAAAGGCAAAGGGCTAAAAGGAACATCACCCAACAAATTGCCCGATTAAGCCACAGAAGAAGCAGCATACCAGGCATTTGGGTGCCCAATCCTACCGCCATAGGCCCCGGCGGTAGGGTGGCCAAACCTACCACAGAACAGGGGACCGTTTCGGTCACAGTACATTTTGCCACCCTACCGCCATAGACTTCGGCGGTAGGTTGACCAACCCTACCGTAAAAACAGTGGCTTAATTGGTCACAGAAAAATGGCTGGTATGGCCAACCCTACCACCATGAACCCTGGCGGTAGGACATACCGCCGAGCAGCTTGGCGGTAGGGTGGCCAACCCTACCGTGGAACAGGGGACCGTTTCGGTCACAGAATATTTCGCCACCCTACCGCCGTAACCTCCGGCGGTAAGTTTTCAAATCCTACCGCCATGTGTTCTGGCGGTAGGGTGCAAAGCAGAGCAGTGTTTGCTCTGTTTTTCCCTCTTCTTCACTTCAAATCATCAAGTCACAGCAACAGCAAAACAAACATAGTTAATGACATAGTTTCACCAAATCGAAGACGTAGCTCATCACAGGTTTCACAAATAAAGTACATAGTTCATGATAGGTATCACAAATCAAAGACATATCACATGTTTCTCGAATCGAAGGCCTAGTTCATGACTAGTTTTTTGAAACGAAGGCCTTATTGGGTCACACGAGGCCATTTTCCTTTTTTGTCGCGTGCCTCATCCTCCTCTTGGGCTTCACGAGCCCTTGCAAGCTTTCTTGCTCTCTCCTCTTGACGAGCAATCTTCTCCTTGCGTGCCCTCTCCTCTTCACGCTTCTTGCGCTCCATCCTCTCCTTTTCACGACGCTCTTCATCCAAGCCTCTCTGAAATGCTTCTTCAAACAACCGCTGCCTCCATAGACAATCTCGAAGTTGATCTTTCTTAACATCTTCTGGCACATCTTGATCTATCCATGTGAAGTACTTACAAAGTGGAGGCGGCGACTAGGTACGAATAAAGAAGAAATGTGGTCATTAGTAAGATAGATTCAATGGTTGACGACATGTTTGAACTTGAACAACTCACCGACGGTACATCATAGGCGTGAGCTGGACGAGGACGATCGTAGGCATAGTTGGGACAAACAAAATATCTTCTTCCTTCCTTCCTTACGTGAACAATCTAAAATATAAGGTGAATCTAACAACTAGTTTACCTTAAGCTAGCTTGCCACAACAAAGAGTGACACATATTACTTAGATCAACCATGAATACACCATAAATGCCCCATAAATGTGCCATAAATGCACAATAAATGCTAAACTAGAGGAAGAACTAGGGGGTTGCAAACTAGTTCATTCCAACAAAAGTAGATGATTTGAACCAACCAAATGAAGGGGGGATGGGGGAGGTACCTTGGGTGATGCAAATGAGCTCAATCCACCGGCCAAATCTCAATCAATGGAGAGGGATCTAGTGGGTGTTTTGGTGGGGGAGAAGAGGGGGAGAGAGTGTGAGCTCGGGAGGGAGGAAGAAGATGAGTGGAGTGGGTGGGTGGTGAGTGGACCCCATCAAACATTATCCCCAGGAACCTACCGCCGAAGACCTCGGCGGTAGGGTGTTGGAGCCTACCGCCGAGCCCTGCGGCGGTATGTCCCTTTGCCATGTCATCCCCGTTAACGGCCAGACGGCTGTCAAAGTACCCTACCGCCAGCTAGCATGGCGGTAGCCTGCACACATCTACCGTCACGAAGCCCGGCGGTAGCTAAAAGGGTCAAATGTCGAAATAATTTCAAACCGGGGTCAGATCCCGATTTTAGAGGTGAAAAGGGTCAAAACACACGAAAATTTGCCTCGTGGTGTTGTGTCATCGACGGCTCGCATCGGGAAAGGTCAGGAAAACTCGAGCCAAGAATGGCTCTGGCTCGGCTTGAACAAAGTCCTGAAATCGCGCTGCCATCGCTGGCTTGGCTCGATCCCCTCTCTCTCGCACGATGCACGCCGCCGCGAGACTCCTCCACCGCTAGGCCGCCGCCGCCCCCAGTCGCGGGAGACCCTGGCCCGAGCCTCTCTCTCCTCCGATTGCCGCCGCGCCTCCACTGCTAGGCTGGCCTCCTCCCGTCGAGCGACCCCGGCCTGCCCTCCGCCGGGTGTCCGAGGCGGCGGAGCGGAGGCCTCCGGCAGGGGCAGGCACCTCTGCGCCAGCGCGCCCTGCACCCCGCCTCGAGGGCGTCGTCCACATCCTTGGTGGCAAACTCTGTACGTCCTCTGTTCTTCATCGCGTTCTTGTTTACTTGTTTTGTTTTGCTAGCCTACGACTGAACAGTTTGGAACATGCTAATGAACCTGCAACAGTTTAGACAAATCACTTTGGACATGAACGACGGATTTGATAAATCATTTTCTTCTGCTAATTATCAATCAAACATAACTATCAGCACTTGGCAGACTGGTCTGAAGGTGTTCCCACACTAGAGAAACTGAAAAGAAACAACACACATAACTTCACCTTGTTCTGATGTAGAGCGGGCACCATCCTCTTCCTCTCTAGTAGAAACAAAATCAGTTTTCATAATTACAGCCTCTGAAATCTAAAAGCACATGCAAACTGAAGCCCTGCCTGCTGAGTTTTTATTTGTGTAACATATCATGCAGCAAATACATTTTAGAGTTTGGTGCACACGCTGACACGCACTAGTACAAACTACATACTCTTGTCATCCCTCTCGATATGATCACATTGTGTTGCTACTGACATAGCCCCCGCCCCCCCTCCCCCTCAAACAAATCCATTCCATCACTACTAATTAGTGGCCCCCACATAATCAGTGCAACATCATGGAATTCAACACTGCCAGCTTCTCCAAATCCATCTTGCATCTCTAGTAGAAGTAGAACAAAACTTTGCTTCAGTGGAAATTTCATTGAGAGGTGAAAAGAGAATCGATGCAAGGACTAATTCCTTGTCTGGAAGTTCTCTCCTTGTTCACATGACAGTCTAAGTGATTGAACCTGAGATGCTGACTTATGGTGCTTAAAGATGGATATAGTGACGCACTCCTAGATCTGGCTGCTAGTGTGGCGAAGATCCTTAGCAAACAGAGAAGGCCGGCCACTGCTTGCCGAGATCCTAACATGTACAGGAAGATAAATACTTCCTGACATTAGTTAACAACCTAGATAACAAACAAAAGGAAAATAAACCAACCTTATCCTGTCAGACGCCTGCTGCCCGCGATTATGCTGCTGGTAGGGCGGCCGCTTCACGCTGACGCCGGCCTAGAGCGGACCCGACCTCTTACGGCCGGCATTGAAGCGGCGCGTCGGCCGAGAGCGCTGCCCGTGGCACGCCGGCAGAACACGCCTCCTTGTTGCATTCAAACGGCTTCAGACTGCTCGTCTACCTCCATTAAACCTTCGCATGTGCCGAGAAACCTATTTCGGCCACACGTCTGTCCGCGAGCGGGCGGGCATTATATACAATGTTGGTTGGCTCGCGTCCGCCCGCTATTTAAACGATGCCAGACACCGGGCAAGAACCGCACCTCACCTCCGCTCCCCATCTCCTCCTTACACCATAGTCTCCACACTATCCATGGCATCCGACAAGTAGGAAGAGAAGTTCTCCGGCATAAAAGCCGTCTGGGTGGCTCGTCGAGCCCACCAGATACGAGCCAGGCAACTCACTACTCCACCTCCGTCGCTGCTCCAGGCCATCAGTACCATGGGCAACTCACTACTCCACCTCCGTCGCTGCTCCAGGCCATCAGTACCATGGGCGAGGCTGCAGGCAGGCAAGCGACATACCCGAACATAGGGAAGATATGTCGCGTGAATGGAGATCCGTCGCTGCCGGCATTAGACTAGGTTAGATTAGACAAGCCTAGTCCGCTATACTTTAGTTGAAATATGTTCGAAATGTAAATGTCTTCGTTTGATTTGTATGAAAATCAGCTGGTTTGCATTAATTTTGTCTGATTTGTTTAAATACAACTTGAAATATATGCGGATAGCGTTGGATGATAGGCTCCCGCGTCCGTGTTCGCAGACTTGCCTTCGCTGTCAGCGGTTGGACGCGGTGTCCATTTTGTGGGCTAGCGTTGGAGATGCCCTTAGAGCATATCTAGTAGAGCCGCTATAATTCTGGCCCATAAAATACTTATACGGATTTGCAGGCCTGCGAGGTCTTCGGCGGAACAGTAAAACCCATACCGCAAAATACAGTATCCGTTCTGCGTCGGAGCCCTCTCAGTACCGCAAATGTTTTATCCACAAATATTAACATGATCTAGGCATCAAATTGATGCGCACAATTGATAGAAAATAAGCATGTCGCAACGGTTCACATCCAAAATCATGCGCAATATCAAGAGGTAGCAAGTTTATCGCTATGAATATGCACTCAAACAAAATGAAACATGATCGAAGCACATCCGGGAATGATCAAATCAAGCATGATCATTGTTCCCAAGATCCCCCCCCCCCCCCCAACCCACCGGCCATAGCACGAGCACCATCTTCACCATCATTTGGGATGGACGAAGCATCAACATCGGTCAAAGGATCAACACCACAGGCTAAGGCATCTTCACCACCGTTGGCTGAAGCATCACCACCACCTCCAAACCCAACACCACCACCATCATTGTCGAATGCAAACCCTCCTCTAGAACCTCCTCATCCACCACCTCCAAACCCACCACCATCACCACATCCAAACCCGCCATTATTGAAAGCAAAACCACACTGCCTCGTGCCTGTGGCGATGATGGGAGAACGAGGAGGCCCCGATTAGGCCGCTGGCGATTGGAAAACACGGGTTGGTGCCTACAGCAGCTCCATGGCGGCGATTGGGGGCGACGCGGAGGCGATCGAGACGATGCAGGGGCGGATGGAATTGCAGGGCAGCGACACAGGAGGGCGGCGCAGAAGAGGGATAGTTTCCCTCCCGCAAAATCACGGATAGGATAGGGCGAGCAGAAAATGGAGGAGGGAAAATGCAAGATTTTATTGGCGGAGGGCGTTTTTTACAGCTCGCCCTACAAAATTTTGCGTGCCAGCTGAATATACGGTACATGTTCGGGCTATTTTTCTGGTCCTTTACTGTATATGCGGTTATTTTGCAGGCTGGATGGATATACCGGCTCTGCTAGAGATGAGGATCTAGCAGGTGCGCTATATATCCCGCCGCCGCCCCATATATTTGCGGGCGGGATAGCGTATCCGGCCTTTTTCGAGCCAGAATAGGTGCACCAAATTTGCAGTGCCCCGTAAACATTATACGGGCAAACCGACCCCTCTAGCTGCTATATGTATGGGGAGGGGAACAATCTAGGGTCCCGTCTCGCATCTATATCCGCCACGTTCATTCCTCTTCGCCGCTTTCCTTTTCTTTTCCACCACACTTTTCGCGTAGCTCCGACAAGCCATGCCGGGAGAAGGCCGCGGAGGAGGTGCGTGGCCGGCAGCTCCAACGGTCACGCTGTCGAGCCGTGGCGCTGCTAGCAGGCTCGCAACCGCGGCGCCCTCTTGCGTAGCAGTGGGATCCGCGGTTGGCGCCGCTTCGACGAGCTGTATGACGCGCTCTGGCTGACGACGAAGGCTCTCTGCGATGCATAGGTCGCGCGATTCGACGCAAAGGAGGCACTGGATGCCGCGAAGAGGGCGCCGCCACAAGTTTCGAGTCAACACACACAGAGTATTAGGTTGCCTACACCATCTACAAGTCCGCCTGCGAGTACCACCTCGGCATGAAGCCGTGAGCAGCCGCCGCCCTCTGTCGTTTAGGGTTTAGTTTGTTTATGTGTGTGATGAACTCCGGCGAGGTCCGGACTATCTAAATGCAGCGGGAACATGTTTTACCTTAAGTTTTAATTTGTACGTCCATTTACGATATCTGTTCTTGCCAGGAAAAAAGTGCCTGTCAAAATAGAATTAGGAGGAACCATAAATCGATTTTGCAGGCTGAAATTATAGCAGCTCTGCTAGAGATGCTCTTAGACCAAGTTCTTTTACACCAAAAAATGTCTGTCTTGAATAGTTCTTCCTACATCATGCGAGGTATACTGGATTTGGGTTCACACAGGCCATCTCCTCAAACAAATGGTTTCACGTGCGCAGGCCTTTCTTTACGTTCTGCCCACCTGTTAGAGTACGTAATGGGCCTAATAGGCCTGGGCTGGCGGTATAGCCCGTCAGTCTTATGATTAATTAAAGATAAGGGTCGCTTGATTAATGGTCAAGTAAGCCTTGTTGGGGAGTCAAATAAACCTCTCTATATAACGAGATGAGATGTATCAATCTAATCAAGCAAGAACTAGGAAGGAAATCCCTTTCCTCTTGCCCGGCCGTGGGTAAAAAAGGCCCCCGACCGACCCTCTCGTGCCCTCCTTCTAGCAGCCACATAACAATCTGATATCAGCTTTTACGGATTCGATCATGTCCAGCCCTCCACCGAGGCCGTGGCGGGCATCAGGGCCTTCCTCGTCGGGCCCTATGCGCCCCAGCCGCATCCCCGGCAGCCACCTCATCCGCCGCCACACCAACAACAGCTACCCCCGCCGCCGCCGCCCTCGGATGCGACCATGACGCCGGTCATCTCGTACCAGTATAGGATGCCCTACGACGGGACTGTGACGACCTCGTTCCCATCAGTGCCACCGCCGTCCCAGGGCGCCCCCCTCCAGCAGATCAAGTTCCCGCCGTCGATGTCATCACTTCCGGCTTGGATCGCTACCCGCCACGCGTCGGCGGCGGTGAGGCTGCAGGCTGTTGCGCGAGGCCTCCTAGCGCTCGGCATGTGCGGGAGATGCGTGGTCTGCAACTGCCGCTCCTCCCAGTTGTCCTTCGCTGCGCAAAGGACCTCGATCTCGTCCCCACGGACATCGACCTCAAAGTCCGCGACATCGGCGGTTTGGGGGGGGGGGGGGCGCACCCCTCCTTGCTATTCTCCATCGAAAGCCCTCCACTCTTCTTTGTGCGGTCCAGACCAACAGCCATCTGGCAAGGAGAAGGCATGGTGTCACCGACAGGAGTGCACCGCGTAGCACCACTGCATTCCGCCGCCGGCCGCGCGAGGGCGCCTCTGCTGGTCGCTCTTGCGACCACTTCCAGGTGGTCATACACACGCACTCCTTTTGTCCAGATGGTGTCCATGAGATGCAGGTGGCTGTACACGTGCACGTCCGACGTGCGGATGGTGTCCACTTTATGTTCAGGGGTCCAAAATAAAGCGTCCCAATCCATTTCAGGTTGAGAGTAATAAAATAAGGCGAGATGTAAAAGGCTTGTTTTTAGGTGTTAGGTTTGTGTTGCATCGAGTCATGGTTATAAGTTGGTTAGGTTGCAGCTTAAGGACAAGCTACATGTTCAGGTGGGGTGTAGTCTTAGAGTACGTAATGGGCCTAATAGGCCTGGGCTGGCGGTATAGCCCGTTAGTTTTAGGGTTAATTAGAGATAAGGGTCGCTTGCTCAGGGGTTAAATAAGCCTTGCTGGGGAGTCAAGTAAACCTCTCTATACAAGGAGATGAGATGTATCAATCTAATCAAACAAGAATTAAGAAGGAAATCCCTTTCCTCTTGCCCGGTCATGGGCAAAAAAGGGCCCCGGCCGGCCCTCTCGCGCCTTCCTTCTAGCAGCCACATAAAACCACCACACAAACCAATTATTGCAAAGCTAAAGTATAATGTTCCTCGCTGCTTTTGGTGCTTTTAGCTGATTAAAGCAAAGCTGAATTACTCTACTTTATTCGGCTGCGTGCATATATACTGATGCCCTCTACAGAATTATGAAAGCCCTTTTAGAACATCTACAACCCCATACAAATATGACCCTTCATATGCTCGCGGACGCGCCCGGACATCTCATACTAGATTCTTAAATTCATAGAAAAGCATACAAACTAAATAACCTACGTAGTAGTACACGATCTAGCTACTGCTCGTGGGAGATGTCGACAATCTCCATGCCCGTCTCCACGTACATGGGTGGGAGCTACAACTCCGGCTACTCCGCTCCGGCCTCCTCCTCCTCTCACTTGAGTTCGACGAAGAGCACGTCGGACGCCGCCTGCTCCTGCCTGAGGAACTGCAGGTTGGCCTCCACATAGGCCTCATCCTGGATGGACTCCAGGATGGCCTGCTGCTCCGCCATCGCTGCGGCTTGGGCGACGGCGAACTCCGCCTCCACCATGTTGAACCCCGGAGCAGGCTGCTCCGCCTCCTCCTTCTGATCCGCTACCTCCATCAGCTCTAGTAGCTGCTCTCCCTCCTCCTCCTCCTCTGCCTCCGGCGAGTCTGGAGGCAGCCTGGCAGCGATGTGGGCGGCGTGCCTTGCCTGGATCTACTCCGCGATATGCTTCCGGCGCTCCGCCGTCAGCATAGCGTACGTCGTGATCTTGCGCCGGACCATGACGATGCCACAGAGCGTGGGAGAACGGGGAAGAGGAGGTGGACGGGCTCGAGTGGCGGCCCAGAGAAGGAGGAGGTGGATGGGTTAGGGTTGGGGACGCCGGCCGGCTTAAATAGCCGGATTTGGCCTCGGGCGGCGAGCCGGAGCGGTGCACGCGGCATTCACACCGCGGTGACGGAGAGGCGTCCGTCGGACCGCCAGGTTTCCGTGCGATTCCACCTGGGACCCCATCGTCAGTCGTACGTAGCGGGCGCCCTCATATCCGCCCCATATTTGGGCCGGATATGAGGGGTGCCGGTCAGCCCGGGCGTTTCAGGCCCGTTTGGGTCAGATTTTTGTGACCGGTTAGTGGCCGGGCGGGCCGCCCAGGCATTTGGCCGGTTTGAGGCACCCGACTGTAGATGCTCTTAGGGCATGAACTATGGTGGCATATGGAGCCTCATCAATGAATAGAAAATAGAGACTTTAGTACATATACATCTCTACTCTTCACTTCAACTTTTTAAGTTTTTTACATCAGACCATATTTTTTCTCATCAAGCACCCGTCTCCTGCAGAAGATTCCGCTTCCCTATCCAAAACTACTTTTTCTGACATATAAAAACGAATAGAGGCCAGAGTTCGGGAGAAGGAAGTTGAATGCCATGTGGCTAAAGTAGATGCCTTGCCTAGTTGCAATTCTCCTTTTTTGTGGGGTGCTTTGTACCTAGATATGGGAGCTTGCTTGAAAAAGAAAAAGAAGTAGATGCCTTGCCTGGCCGGTAGAAAAAGGAGATCCAAATCTTGTCTCCTCACTGCTTTTAGTAAATGTAGCTTATTATAAGTGCATTACCTGACCTGCGAGGAGTGAAGCTCTATGATTATTATAGGTTGACGACCAGTGTATATATATAGGCACCATAGATAGATAGCTACCATCTCTGCTCTCAACTCCCAAGTCCCAACTTCTCTCTGAATAAGAAAAAAAATTCCAAGTCCCAACCACTTCATCTCGGCAAGGTGAACCGAAGCGCAGATGGAGGCGGCCGTCGGCGCGACCAGCTCGCTCCTCGGCAAGGTGCTCACGAAGCTGTCCGAGGGCCTGGTGGCCGCGTACGTCGACAGCCTTGAGCTTGGCCACAACTCCCAGCAGATCAAAACCAAGCTGCTGCAAACACAAGGGCTGTTGCAACTGGCCGAGGGGAGGGACGTGAGCAGCGTCGCCGCCCTTCAGGCCTTGTTGGAGGAGCTGAGCAAGAAGGCCGACGAGGCGGAGGACTTGCTGGATGAGCTCCACTACTTCAAGATCCAGGACCAGCTCGACGGCACCACCTATGCTGCGCCGGATCTCGGCGATGGCCTCCGCGGCGATGCTCGCCATGCTCGTCATGCTGTTCGCCACATCATCGGTAACTTTGTTTCATGCTTTTGTTGCTCTCGCACACAAGATGATGGTTCTGCTCCTACTGCTGTTGCCAATAGCTCACACCAGCATGCAACCAACTCTGCCACTGCTAGTGCTGATGATGGTGGCCATGTCGATAAGTTACGTTTTGACAGAGTGGCCATGTCCAGCAAAATCAAGTCTGTGATAGAGGAAATACACTCCCTATGTGACCCCGTCTCTGATTTGCTCGATAAAATTCCAAGCAGCAGCACAGTTGTCACCCTAAAACGGCCTCACATAGGATCCACAATTATACAAGATACACTACACGGGAGGAGAGACATTTTTGAGAAAACTGTCAATCATATCACAAGTGGCACACATCACGGTCAAACTGTTTCTGTTCTTCCTATAGTCGGCCCGGGGGGGATTGGAAAGACAACTTTCACCCAGCACCTCTATAATGATAGTAGGACTGAAGAGCACTTCACTGTTATGGTTTGGGTGTGTGTATCGACTGATTTTGATGTGTTGAAGCTCACCCGACAGATCCATAACTGCATACCTGCAACTGAAAATGAAACCGCAACTGAAACAACCAATCTAGACCGGCTTCAGAAATCCATTGCACGGAGACTTAAGTCTAAAAGATTTTTAATTGTCTTGGATGATATATGGAAATGCAATAGTGAGGACGAGTGGAAAACCTTGCTAGCTCCATTCACAAAGGGGGAAGCCAAAGGCAGCATGATACTTGTCACAACTCGATTCCCAAAACTAGCAAGAATGATGAAAACAGTTGATCCAGTAGAGCTGCAAGGCTTGGAGTCTAATGACTTCTTCACATTCTTTGAATCATGTATATTTGGTGAACATAAGCCTAGGGATTATGAAGATGAGTTAGATGGTATTGCAAGAGAAATTGCATGCAAGTTAAAGGGCTCCCCACTAGCAGCCAAAACAGTAGGTCGACTATTGAAGAAAAATCTTTCCCGGGAACATTGGAATGGGGTTCTTCACAATCATGAGTGGCGAAACCAGAAAAATGATAACGATATTATACCATCTTTGAAAATTAGCTACGATTACCTCCCTTTCTATCTGAAAAAATGCTTCTCATATTGTGCCCTTTTTCCTGAAGATTATAGGTTTAGCAATTCAGAAGTTAATCGTTTTTGGATTGCAATAGGCATCATAGACTCTAGCCACCCCCACCCAATCGATAGGAATTACATGGATAGTCTGGTGGAAAATGGTTTTCTCATCAAGGGGGTTTCTGAACATTCTCCTTTTGGTGAATACTATGTAATGCATGATTTAATGCATGAGCTCTCTCGGAGTGTCTCTGTACAAGAATGCCTCAATATATGTGATCTAGATTTTAAAGCTGATGCCATTCCACAGTCTGTTCGGCACTTGTCCATCAACATACAGAATAGATATGATGAAAAATTTGGGGAAGAAATGGTTAAACTAAAAGGTAGGATAGACACTGTAAATCTACGGACATTGATGATTTTTAGAGAATATGAAGAAAGAATTATTGAGATCTTAAGAGATACATTTAAGGAAACAAATGGCCTGCGTGTCCTATTTATAGCAGTGAAGTCCCTCGAATCTCTGCCACAAAGCTTTTCAAAACTTATCCACCTCCAGTACCTCCAAATTGGATCACCCTTTGGCAGAGACATGACTTTACCTAACACACTATCCAGATTTTATCACTTGAAATTCTTGGACCTAAGTAGTTGGCATGGTAGTTCTAATTTGCCTAAATACATTAGCCGCCTTTTGAATTTACGCGAATTCCTTGCCAAGGAAGAACTCCACTCCAATGTTCCTGAGGTTGGAAAGATGAAGTATCTACAGGAGCTAAAAGAATTCCATGTTAAGAAAGAAAGTGTTGGATTTGATTTAAGAGAGTTGGGGGAATTGAGAGAGCTTGGGGGAACACTCAGTATACATAATCTTGAAAATGTGGCAACCAAGGAAGAAGCTAGTGATGCCAAATTGATGTTGAAAAGGGATTTGAAAGAGTTGACATTAGTATGGGGCAGAGAGCAACCGACTGATGTAGATGCTGATATTCTTGATGCTCTTCAACCACACTCTAACCTTACAACACTTGGCATTATAAATCATGGTGGTACCACTTGTCCTGGTTGGCTGTGTCCTGAGATAAGGGTGGGCAATTTAGAGACTCTCCATTTACACGGCGTGTCTTGGGGAACTCTTCCACCTTTTGGGCAGCTACCATGTCTCAGGGAACTAAGCTTGAAGAGCATTTCTGGGCTGCGTCAGTTTGGTCCTGACTATGGTGGTGTTACAGGAAAATGTCTTTTGCAGTTGAAGAAAATTGTGTTTCATGACTTGTCAGATCTTGTCCAGTGGGTTGTGGAACCTTATTGCCAAATGTTTCCAGGTCTTGAAAGCATCGATTGCAGCAATTGTCCCAATCTATGTGTGATGCCCTTCTCGGAGTGCTCTTTTGCTAGTTTGTGCAGGCTTCACATTGGTAGTTGCCCAAAGTTGTCTCTGCCCCCCATGCCTCACACCTCCACACTAACAGATTTTTCTGTTAAAATTGTTTCAGAAACATTGTTATTTTACGATGGAAAAACATTGTTTGTTAGTAAGTATGCTGGTGCTTTGGCCTTCCACAATCTGGGTGAAGTAGAGGATATGACTATTGCAGATGTGCCACGCATTTCGTGGACAGACCTCGAAAAGCTTAAATCCTTGAGAAAACTATGTGTTGGAAGATGCGACAGCATGCTCTCCAGAGAACTGGATGGCAGTGTTGTCTTCCACAACATGGATAAAGTTGAGAGTCTCAGTGTAGATGTTTCTCATCTTACTGGAAAATTCTTGAGAATAGTGTTCAATAGTTCCCCAGCTCTTGCTGATCTGAGTATATATGGCAGTGAAGACGGCGAGGAACAAGCAATACAGTTCCCATCATTCAGCTCACTGCGGACAATTCTCATCTGGACATGGAAGGGCCTGGTTCTTTTGCCTGCGGAGGATGGAGGAATCCAGGACATGACGTCGCTCCAATCATTAACAATATTCGGATGCAGCAAGTTGTTGTCTCGGTGGCCCATGGGAGAAGCAGGAGGAGCTCCGATGGCCAACCCTTTCCCTGCTTCCCTCAGGATACTTCGTATTTCGGGAGAGTCAAGCATGCGGTCAATGGCTCTGCTCTCAAACCTCACGTCTCTTACGTGTCTAGGGCTAGATAACTGCGAGAATTTAACAGTGGATGGGCTCAATCCTCTCATCATGGTCAACCTCAAGGAATTGGTGGTCAGATCCAGAGGTGGCCACTCTCTAGCAGCGGATCTGCTCTCAGAGGGGGTAAGGACCAAATTAATGCATGCGGGTTCCTTCCAGTTGGAGAAACTGAAGGTGGATAGCATCTCGGCAGCGCTTGTTGCTCCCATTTGCACCCACCTCTCCGCCACCCTCCATGAACTGACCTTCTATGTTGATGAGCGGTCAAAAGGTTTCACGGAAGAGCAAGAGAATGCGCTCCAGCTCCTCACCTCCCTCGAGAAACTAGCATTTATTCGCTGCAAGGATCTGCAGTCCCTCCCTCAAGGATTACATGGCCTTTCTTCTCTCAAACAATTAGAAGTCGGTCAGTGTCCTGAACTCCGATTCCTGCCAGAGGAGGGCTTCCCCACTTCGCTGAAAGCTTTAAGTCTATTGTTTGGCAGTACAGAGCAAAAAGAGCAAGCTGAGAAATTGAAAGAAACATACCCAGATTTACAAGCACATTATTATCCTTAGCAGTCTTAGCACAAGGTAACACATGTCGCCTCTTCTTATATTTCTCTAAAGTGAGACTCCCCCCTATTCGTCCTTATATTAACTTCTAAAATCTTCACTGTTGCGATATGTAGACAGCATCCAAAATCTGACGGGCTGTCAGGCATCACTGATCTGCATCTGCACGCCAATCTGCCAGTTAGTAACGGAAAACTAACTTCTGCTCGTTAATTTATTTATATGATTTCATTCGTATTCCATTCATGACCTCTGTGTTTCTGTATTTTACACATACAACTGCCCTATAATCAATTCTTATGCAGCTTCTCTTTTTCTAACCAGGCGTGCTAGTTTTTGTTCTTCTGCTTTCATCTGCCAGCTGCATGGTAAATATGAAGACTAAGGCGACACCTCATAGACCTTTACATGAATGTCTATTTTTATTTACATTTTTAACAGAATGTCAACAGGTAAGCAACTTGCACGTCTGAATCTGCAATCAAGTTGCTCATGTATCAAAAATTTAATGCGATGCATTCTGCAATCTTATTTCAGGACAGGAAGCAGACTCCTGAATGATGGGACAATTTGCCTCCAGTTCTGCTTTTGTGGAATTATTAATCCTGTGTGTGCTTGGCAATTTCGATAGAAAGTAAGTATGAAGTAGCAGCTATCTTCTCATAACCCTTGTACCACTTCTTGCATATTGACACAAATTTTATTTTTTGAAGTAAACAGCAATGTGAAGTGAAGGTGTTTAAGAGGATCCGGTTTTATTTCTCCGGTACCTGTGGAGGACCAACAATCTGAGAATTCTGAAGCTTAGAATGGCATCATGTTCAATGTCCAGGCTGCTGGTAGTTTGCCACAATAATTTGCAGCAGTCATTGGTACGTAATTGTCCAGTCTTTCTGTATTTGCGCATACAGCCACCCTATAATTCTTAAGCAACTTCCCTTTTTCTACGGAATACCATAAATGTAGAGAAATTTTAAGATGCTCCTAAACTATTCTGGACTGTTCATTCCTTTTGACCCAACAGTTTAGATTGAACATGGTGGTAGGTTACCCATAACACTTGAATTGTATCATTGGCTTTTATATTTGAATATTGACAATATGAAATCATATTGCTATGTATTCCTGCCATATGCACTATGTGAAGGAAAGGAACTTACAAATATTGTAACATCATGATATTCGAGCAATATTTAGATCGGATCAGGGAAAAAAAATCTTTTAGTGTGTTTATGTTTTGTAAATGAGTGTAACATGACAGCAAATTTGATGTGTCAACTATTTTTTTTTGCTCGTTTGAAGTGAAAATCTAATAACATGATTATTTTGGTAACATGACAACATTTGCTATGCATTCTGCTTGTACCATGACAACATTTTTTGAATGGACAGACTGCACACACAAAATATTTTGTAACATGAAAATCTATCAGATCAAACACGATAAATCTTGGAACGGTTAGGTGACTGAAAGATAAGAATTTTTCAGAGGACCGACAATTAGCAACACAATTCAATAGTGACCATGACATGAGCCCACCATAATTTTATTTTAACTTTTCCCATCATGATTTAATGTTCTCTAATCACACCTCCATGTTTTGTAACATATATAAAATTAGCACTATCACATTTATGTGAAAATGGGGCTTTCCTTTTGAATGGGGACATGCCAATCAGGATTAAGGAAAACTAATTGCAGTTTTCTCTAGATAACTGTCCATTTGGTTGTGACAAGGACATAGATCCATTGTCTATAACTATGATATTTCAAAGCATTGCTCCTGTGTTTAAGTGGTAGAGATTTCATAGTTTTAAATCTGTAAGGCAAAACAAATATTGTGAAAAACGTCATGTAAGAAATTTTCTAGAACGTATTAGGCCATACTAACTAATTTAATGTTTTCAGCAACCTTCGTGTTACAGAAACATTCAGGTTCTGTGCTTTGCTTTCTTGGAGTGTCAGACAGTTTGCTTGGCACTCATTGGACGTCTTCCTAGTGATTGGATATCACGTGTTTCAAGAGATTAACAATTTGGGTTTATAGTGAAGGTTCATTGCCTCCATTTCATCCTCTTCTATGTTCATTTATCTAAACAGTTTTAGATGGTGAGCATGCTTGTAACTTTATATGGTCTAGGACTCTAGGTAGCAGACCTCCCTTGTTGGTTGAATGCAATGATGCTTGCTTAGCCTTTTATGAACTGCTTAATGCTAAAACACATTTCTTACAATATCAGTGGATGTTGATTCTCGGTTCATGGATTTAATCAGTCTGTGCTACCATCAGGTTTATGTTCCGGCAAGTACTGATCCTGTGGTAACCAACTTCCATAAGGTTTTGAATGCACTTAAGCCAACGTTTCACCAGCATCCTTCACAGTTTTAGCCATTTAGGTAATGATTAAGCATCTATATTTGTAAGTTCCCTTGCCTTGTCCATTTTCTGTCCTTAAGTTCATTACGTCCTGCAGAACAATTACATCCAAAAGTGAATGTCAGAGTTGGCATTCAGGACATAGCTCCTCTATCTGAATAATAACAGTAAATGAAACCTTTGTCCTGATATTCTGAGTGAGCCGTGCCTCGGAGTCCCGCAGTGACCATTTAAAAGGTCAGTAGGTCAATCTTCCTTTTCTGTTTGTTCTTTGTTACTAATATAAAGCTCAGAAAGTGGTAAAATATCTCCACTTGTGTACTGAAAATCCTGAGTTCAAGACAGCCTCTTTGCAGAAAGAAGCAAGGGAAATGCGTCTATAAACTCCCTTCCCCTCAGAGTCCACAATGTGTGTGAGCTTTCAGCATTTGGGTACGCCCTTACTAAAGCTCAAAATTGACAATGTGCCGAGCGAGTGTCAGAAGTGGTAAGCACATGTTTGCAAAGCTCACATTACTTGTGGTGCGATGGTTCAGGCGTTTGACACTAACTCGTTTCGGTGTGAATGATCGTCCAGGTGTTCCTCTCAAATTTGCTCCCATTTGATGAAACCCATACCCTGGGCGCGTTTTCAAGTTCAGCTTCCGGGCGAAGGTGTGGCACCAAGATAAAGCTGTTGCTACTCCGCGTCGAGCGCCCATCGCATTCAGTTTGTTGCCAGTACTAAGCCTGAGCCGATCTGGTTTACTATGCAAGTTCAATGCAATCAGCCAGGGAATTATTAGTTACTGCTGCAAAGACTCCACAAGTTTGCTCCATCCACGGCTTGATGGTTCTCACGAATTAATCGTTTAAGTTGTTCTCACGCCTAACAGGTATGTGTGCCTCTAGTATAAGTATCCCCACAACAAGTTCCCTGTGAAGGCGAATGAGAATTCCGAGTTTGAGTTTGTATGCAGTCGGTTGGATTGCGTGTGGTGTTTTGTGTTGTGTTGTGCTGCGAGCACCAGATCCCGTTGTGTGTTGGCTGTTATGTGTGGATCAAAAGGTTTGTCCTTTATCCATATGGGATTCTTTTGGTTCCATTTTGTGGTTCTATCAAGGTCCAAAAGTACCAGGGCTTGGGTTGCGTTTTCTGCAAACCAAGCTTGTTATATGGATTACTTTTTTCTGTCACACGTCCGGTCGTCATCGATACGTTTGAGACTCTGAGAGTGGTTCCTCGTGTTGCTGCTTGAGATAAATTTGTGGTAACCGATGATGAGCCGGCATAGAGGAGGTGGTGTCTTCCATCCATGGTCGAGCAAAGCAAGGGGAGAGGCCATGAAGCATATGGTACTTGTGGAGGATGCTCGGCTCGGGAATGGTCGGGAAAACTCGAGCCGAGCTGCCACTGGCTCGGCCTGCGAAAAATAAAGTCCTAACATCGCGCTCGGTATGGCTTGCGAGCCCAGCCGTTACAGGCATAAACAAGCCAGATAGCGAGCGCTGGCTTGGCTCGATCCCCTCTCTCGCACGATGCACGCCGCCGCGAGACGACTCCACCGATAGGAGGCCGCCGCCACCGCCCCCTGGCCCGAGCCGCTCTCTCCTCCGATCGCCCCCGCGCCACCGATGCTACTCCGGCTGCCTCCCGTCGAGCGACCCCGGCCTGCCCTCCGCCGGCTGTCCGAGGCAGCAGGCACCTCTGCGCCGAGCGCGTCCTGCACCCCGCCTCGAGGGTGTCGTCTGTTGGATAAACAGCAACTAAGCTGGTCAGTACATATACATATGTGGTAAAGTGCAGAAAAGCCCCTTATACTAGTAGATAAACCACCATTAGTCCCGGTTGGTAAGGGCCTTTTGTCCCGGTTGCTGAACCGAGACTAAAAGGTCGTTACTAATGCCCTGGCCCTTTAGTTTCGGTTCAGTCCAGAACCGGGACAGATGGGCCTCCACGTGGCCGGTGCGCCGAGCCCACGCAGGAGGGCCTTTGGTCGCGGTTGGTGGCACCAACCGAGACCAATAGGCATCCACGCGTCAGCATTCCAGGGGCTGTGGTTTTTGTTTTTTTTTTGAAAAAGGGGGGGGGGGGGGGGTGGGGGTTTTGGGGGGTTAATTTAGGTGTTTCATATATTGTGTTGTAGCTATAGCTAATTAATAGAGAGAAGTGTCCTCTCTTATGTCCGTGCTTGGTCGACGCGCTACGTACTATATACGTATAGATCTAGACACGCTAGCTAGCTTGTAAGCAAATTAACGAAGGAAACAGAAGATCGTCATGAACATATATGCATACAGAGAGAAGTGATATCGACCACCTCTCCTTCTCCGAGAGATTGGTCGAACAACAAGTTCTCGTATAACTATCCAACACTACCGGCTACATATATACAATAATTATCTCTTACAATATAATCTCTCAATTATATACGAAGTCAAGCTCCACATGGTATTCTTCGTCTTCAGCGATCACGTGGTCAAGGAAGAATGCCGCCAATTCCTCTTGAATTGCTCGCATACGATCTGGTGGTAGGAGTTCATCCCGCATCCGAAAGATCTAATTTGAAGAAGGGGGTCAATACATATATATATGAATAAATGAAACTCAACAAAAATGATGGTAATAAAATAAAATTGTGAATATTATTGCTTACACACTTCATATTGTTCTTCAGTATACCCCCGTTCACAGGTCGTGTAGCGGATGGACTCGCAAACGTAGTATCCACAGAAATCATTCCCTTGATCCTGCCACAATCACTTTACAAGAAATAGAGGTCAGTCAAACTGATAAGCAAGCATGCCAAATGGTATTGATGAAACTAGCGCTTGAATCACTAGGAGACGCGCGGAACATGCTACTATAGTATTTACTTTCGGGTGTCTAAATTGCAGCTTCTTCAGCAGTCCCGGAGCTTTTCTGGTGAATTTTCTCCAAACCCTACCAGACAAAAGAAAACAATTACTTGATATCAGGAAATGAACAAAGTTGCTGATATGGTGGATAATAATCGATTTAACTTACTTCTCGAGGATTTCAGTCATGTCCGCATACTCCTGGGGATCTTTTCGTCTCGAGTCTAAGACGGTTACTAGTCCCTGCTCAAGCTTAATCTCTAGGAGAATATAGTGGTAACTGCGCACGCATGCATAACTCATCAATTACATTACTATAACCTGGACTAATATATAAGGGAAACCGAATATGCACAAGACAGTAACACTCACTTGAAGTTGTAAGGAAAGAGTATCATATCTTTGTTTTCATTTATTACCAACGATCGTCGCAAGTTGGCCTCGGTAGCTTTGGCATGAAATTTATCCTCAGTTGCATCTATGAGATTTGTGTTAATGAACCCAATATCATCGGCTTGTCTTTTCTTCAATTCAGCGATCTTCAATCTGCATAATATAGTGAGGATAATTATAAATACATGCAATGAAAGAGCTGACCTATATAGAGAGACTTAACGACATAAGTAGTAGTACTTACAGAGAGTAGCAGGTGACCGTTGCTTTATCGAGGGCCCTTTGATTGAAAAACTGGAAGAACTCCTCAAATGGATAATTCAACAGTTCAATTCCAACGAGGTCATGCTCCTCTCTAACTCTCAGCGTTAAACTATTCCTCCCCCCAGACTCTCTGCAGGTTTTCATGTACCAATCATGCAATCTTCGCATCATCGTTGTTAGAGATCTTTCATCATTGACGAGAGGCTTCCCGTACTCGAATCTGTGTACCGCCTACACCTCCAAGAAATCATAATGTACATCGTCGGGCAGGTAATCTCCAAGATTGCTATAACCGGGCACCATCCTCGGATCATTAGCGACGATGTCGCTAGGCACCTTGAGCGGGGGGCACGATTGCTTCGCTTGTTCGCCGAGCTGGGCAATTTGTTTCCCAGCTCGTCGTTCTTTTCACCTTTGATCACTGACAGTACTTCCCAACCGCTCCGCTTCGACAAATGTCTTTCCAAGAATGCGCTCATAGTTGCCTTTCGGCGGAGACTTTGGTGGTTTTCTCAAGGCAGCCAGAGTGCGATTCGCTTTCACCGGATCTACCTTCTCCTCCGGAGGTGGATGTCTCTGTGCTTTCAACCCTTGAAACCAGTCCTTCACTTCGGTTCGTGCGATCTTCACGTTCTCCTCCCGGGTCATCTCGTATGGTAACTTCTCTGGAGTCTTCAGAGAAGGACCGAATCTGTATTTCCTCCCGCCTCTGGCTGTACTGCTAGACGCCGGCAGAGCAGACAGAGCGGCTGTCTTCTTTCCTTGCTTACGAGGCGGAGGAGAAGGACTACGACGCGCCGGAGCAGCCGGAGCGGCGGCGGGTCTCTTTCGCCCTTGCTGACGAGGCGGAGAAGGAGGAGGCTGGCTGCTCGGGCGTGCCGGCGCAGGCGGAGTGCCGCCACGCGCCGGAGAAGGAGGCCGAGTGCTCTGATCGTCACTCGCCAGAGGAGGAGGCGGTGGAGGAGGTGGAGTGCCCTGACTCTCCGGAGGAGGAGGAGGAGGAGGCGGAGGCGTCCAATTCGGAAGGTTGATGAGCTCCTTCCGCCATAGGCATGGAGTCTTCAGAGCGGAACCCAGCCTAGTCTCCCCTTCACCGGTAGGGTGGTCAAGCTGGAGGTCCTCAAATCCCTCCGTTATTTCATCCACCATCACCCTAGCATATCCTTCTGGAATCGGCCAGCAGTGAAAAGTTGCGCCGGGTTCAGTAGGATAAACAGAGCCAACAGCCGCCTTGACTTTCAAATTCATCCATTGTGTCATAAGGTGGCAATTTTGAGACTCCGTGATAGCATCCACAGGATAGCTGGCAGGAGCCGTCAAGACATGCTCCGGATGAAGCAGCTCGGTGGAAGCCACGCTGCTTCTCCGCTGAGATGGCGGGGTACCTTCGGGGGAAGCTTCGGTAGTTCGTTTGCTGCGATTTGCTTCTCGTTCCTCTATCGCTTGTACCCTTGCGTGCAGCGCCTGCAGTTGGGTCAGCTGCACTTTTTTCCTCCTCTCCTAGCATTTGTAACCGCCTGCGTCCGGAAAACCAGCATTCCACGGAACGGAGCCTAGCGTGCCTCGTGTCCGTCCAGGGTGCTCAGGATTCCCGAGGTCCATTGTGAGCTCGTCGTTCTCTCTGTCTGGAACGAACGTCCCTTGCTACGCTGCATCGATATAGTGCTGAAGCCTCTTGACTGGTATTTCCAATTGCTCGTCCGTCCAAATGCACTTCCCTGATAAAGGGTCCAAGGTTCCGCCAGCCCCGAAGAACCAAGTCCGGCAACGGTCTGGCCAGTTCATTGTCTCTAGTTCGATCCCTTTATCAACCAGATCATTCTCAGCCTTGGCCCACTTAGGCCGGGCTTTGAGGTAGCCACCTGACACCGTGCGATGGTGAAGCTTCTTCTTCGCAGCATTTTGCTTGTTTGTCGCCGACATCTTCTTACTCTTTTCCGATGTCTTGTGGGCCACAAATGCGGGCCAGTGATCTCTGATCTTCTCATATTTGCCCTTGAATTGTGGTGTCTCTTTTTTGTCGACAAACCTATTCAGGTCTTTCTTCCACCTCCTGAATAGGTCCGCCATCTTCTTAAGAGCAAAAGACTTGATTAATTGCTCTTTAACTGGCTTCTCCGAATCATCCTCTGGCGGTAGGGTGAAATTTGACTTCAGCTCAGTCCAAAGATCATTTTTCTGCATATCATTGACATAAGACACCTCAGGGTCTTCGTTCTTAGGCTTATACCATTGGTGGATGCTAATCAGGATCTTGTCCCTAACCAGAACCCTGCACTGAGCAACAAATGCATTCTTTGTCCGGATGGGTTCAATCGGTTGGCCGTCGCGCGCGATTGCTATGATCTCAAACCTTTCATCCGAGCTCAACTTTTTCTTCGGGCCTCGTCTCTTTACCGAAGTTGTGCTCAATCCGGAGGGCTAGAAAAAAGAACAAAGATGAGAGTTAATTAATATGTGTACATACCAAAACAATGAATGCATCAATTAGCTAGTCAACACAGGCTTAACTAATATATATACCTGGCCAGACTCAGTTCGGTCACTGGAGCCGTCATCACTGTCTCCTTCTTGCGCCGTCATTGGGTCACCGGAGCCGTCCTCACGGTCTCCTTCTTGCACCGGCATTGGGTTACCGGAGCCATCATAATCATAGCCAGCTGCTTCTTCACCCTCTCCTTCCAGACCATCGGTGTCGTTGAGAAACAACGAGCAGACGGCAACACTTCCTTGTGCGATTATGTCCCCCAACAACGCTTCTTGTGCTTCGTCTCGGGGGGTGTCCATAGTTTCTACAAATAGTTACAACATGGCAATTATTATTCAAACATGACAGATGGATATATTAGCTAGTGGCAAACGTAGAACTAGCTAGCTAATCACAGTAAGGAATCATATTAATTAGTGGCCTCGACGCTGCTTCTCTAGGGTTTGGGGTGGCCTCGACAACGCTTCAAGGGGGTAATATCGACAATGACGAGATACATACACGGGAAAATAATGTTATCGGGGAGGGGGTATATCGACCCCCCCCCACGTGTTGAAGTTATCGGGAGGGGGTATATCGACCCCCCCATGTGTTGAAGTTATCGGGAGGGGTTTATATTGACAACGACGACATACGTACATGGGAAAATAATATTATCGGGGAGGGGGTATATCGACCCCCCCACGTGTTGAAGTTATCGGGAGGGGTTTATATCGACAACGACGACATACGTACATGAGAAAATAATAGTAACAGGGAGGGGGTATATCAACCCCCCCCCCCCACGTGTTGAAGTTATCGGGAGGGGGTATATCGACCCCCCCTCGTGTTGAAGTTATCGGGAGGGGGTATATCGACCCCCCCACGTGTTGAAGTTATCGGGAGTTTATATCGACACAGCATATGTACATGGGAAAATAATATTATCGGGGAGGGGTATATCGACCCCCCTCGTGTTGAAGTTATCGGGAGGGGTATATCGACGACGATAGAGGAGAAGATCGAAGAAAAAAAAATAAGAAAAAAAAGAGGAGAAGAAGAAAGGAATAGAGGATAAGAAGAAAAAATAGAATATTTTCTATTTTTTTCTTCTTCTCCTCTATTCCTTTCTTCTTCTCCTCTTCTTTTTCTTCTTTTTTCCTCTTCTTATTTATTTCACCTCTTCTTCCTCTCCTCTTCTTCTCCTTTCTTCCTCTTCTTATTTTCCTTTTTCCTCTCCTTCTTTTTCTTCTTCTTCTTTCTTTCTAGCTAGATATATAAAACTTTTCTAAAAATGTAACTTTTGCATATATAAAACTTTTTCTTCTTCTTCCTTCTTCCTTCTCTTCCTTCTTCCTAAATATATATAACTTTTCTAAAAATGAAACTAACCCATAATTGTACTAAATCAGAGAACATTAATGTACTAAAATTAATGTATTTTTAAAACACCATGCATATTACAATTGAAAAAAATACATACATTCATACAAAAAACATGTAAAAAATACATACATACATATATGAACATACATAAGAAATACATATATCTAAAAAAAATACATACATACATATATGAAAATATAAAAACATCTAAAAACATGTAAAAAATAGCATATATATATAACTAAAAACAACGGCGGCGGGGTCGGCAGGGGCGCGCAGTGCTCACAAGGGCGGCGTCGGGGCGGGCAAGGGCGAGCGGCGGGCAGGGGCGAGCGGCGGGCGGCGTCGGGGCGAGCAGGGGCGCGGGGAGTGGCGGCGATGGCGTCGGCGGGGCGCGACGCGGGGCGTCGCGGGGAGGTGACCGCGACGGCGCGGGGTGGCGCGCGGCGATGGCGTCGGAGCGGCGCGGGGTGGTGACGGCGCGTTGCGCGGGCGGCGACGGCGTCGGCGGGGTGTGAATCGGGCAGCCTGGCGGCGGCGGCGGCGCGGGCAACTACATAGATGAAATGAAAAAAGCTAAGTCTTTGCTTATATAGCAAAGCCATTGGTCCGGGTTCGTGGCACGAACCAGGACCAATGCCCCCCTTTAGTCCCGGTTTGTGCCACCAACCGGGACCAAAGGCCTCTTTTCAGCAGCCCAAAGGGCGGGAAGCGGCGGCCTTTGGTCCCGGTTGGTGGCACCATTGGTCCCGGTTTGTGCCACGAACCGGTACCAATGCACCCCTTTAGTCCCGCTTGGTGGCACCAACCGGGACCAGAGGCCTTGTGCTGGAACTGGCGCGGTGTGGTGGGATGTTTAGTCCCACCTCGCTAGCCGAGAGGGCACGATAGTGGTTTATAAGCGCTGCTGCGCTGACCACTTCGAGCTCCTCTCAAATGCAGGCTTACGGGCCTAAAGTCACTTATCTGCCTGTGGGCCTACTGGGCCTCCTGCGGGCCTGAATCCTGGCCCATGGTAGGGTTTCTAGTCGTATTCAGACCGTGGGGGCCCAGTAGGTGGCACTTGATACGTCTCCAACGTATCTATAATTTTTGATTGCTCCATGCTATATTATCTATTGTTTTGGACTATAATGGGCTTTATTTTCCACTTTCATATTATTTTTGGGACTAACCTATTAACCGAAGGCCCAGCCCGGATTTGCTGTTTTATGCCTATTTCAGTATTTCGAGGAAAAGGAATATCAGACGGAGTCAAAATGGAATGAAATCAACTGGAAAAGTTATTTTTGGAAGGAAACCCGCCTGATGGACTTGGACCCCACGTCAGAAGATACGGGAGGTGCTCACGAGGGTGGGGGGCGCGCCCACCCCCCCGGGTGCGCCCCCTACCTCGTGGGACCCCCGTAGCTCCACCGACGTACTCCTTTCACCCATATATACCTACGTACCCTAAAACTTCCAGAACAGAAGATAGATCGGGAGTTCTGCCGCCGCAAGCCTTTGTAGCCACTAAAAACCAATCGGGACCTTGCCGGAGGGGGATCCCATCACCGGTGGCCATCTTCATCATCCCGACGCTATCCATGACGAGGAGGGAGTAGTTCACCCTCGGGGCTGAGGGTATGTACCAGTAGCTATGTGTTTGATCTCTCTCTCTCTCTCTCTCTCTCTCTCTCTCTCTCTCTCTCTCTCTCGTGTTCTCTCTCGTGTTTCCTCTATGGCACGATCTTGATGTATCCCGAGCTTTGCTATTGTAGTTGGATCTTATGATGTTTCTCCCCCTCTACTCTCTTGTGATGAATTGAGTTTCCCCTTTGAAGTTATCTTATCGGATTGAGTCTTTTATGAGAACACTTGATGTATGTCTTGCCGTGCTTATCCGTGGTGACAATGGGATATCATGTGCCACTTGATGTATGTTTTGGTGACCAACTTGCGGGTTCCGCCCATGAACCTATGCATAGGGGTTGGCACACGTTTTCTTGACTCCCCGGTAGGAACTTTGGGGCACTCTTTGAAGTACTTCTATGTTGGTTGGATGAATCTGAGATTGTGTGATGCATATCGTATAATCGTGCCCATGGATACTTGAGGTGAGATTGGAGTATCTAGGTGACATTAGGGTTTTGGTTGATTTGTATCTTAAGGTGTTATTCTAGTACGAACTCTAGGGCTGTTTGTGACACTTATAGGAATAGCCCAACGGATTGATTGGAAAGAATAACTTTGAGGTGGTTTCGTACCCTACCATAATCTCTACGTTTTTTCTCCGCTATTAGTGGCTTTGGAGTGACTCTTTGTTGCATGTTGAGGGATTGTTATATGATCTATCTATGTTATTATTGTTGAGAGAACTTGCACTAGTGAAAGTATGAACCCTAGGCCTTGTTTCCTAGCATTGCAATACCGTTTACACTCACTTTTATCATTAGTTACCTTGCTGTTTTTATATTTTCAGATTACGAAAACCCATATCTACCATCCATATTGCACTTTTATCACCATCTCTTCACCGAACTAGTGCACCTATACAATTTACCATTGTATGGGGTGTGTTGGGGACACAAGAGACTCTTTGTTATTTGGTTGCAGGGTTGCTTGAGAGAGACCATCTTCATCCTATGCCTCCCACGGATTGATAAACCTTAGGTCATCCACTTGAGGGAAATTTGCTACTGTCCTACAAACCTGTGCACTTGCAGGCCCAACAACGTCTACAAGAAGAAGGTTGTGTAGTAGACATCAAGCTCTTTTCTGGCGCCGTTGCCGGGGAGGCTAGGTAAGTGAAGGTATATCTTTAGATCTTGCAATCGAATCTTTTTGTTTCTTGTTTTAGCACTAGTCTAGTTTATAAAAGAAAACTACCAAAAAATGGAATTGAGCTTGTCTCATACGCTTCACCTTTTTAATATCTTTTGTGAGTATGATGGAAAAGAAAATTGTGCCAAAGTGCTAGAAGAAGAATTACATAGAATGCTTGGCATGAAATATGTGAATGATGAGCATGATTGCAATGTTGTTAGTATGAATTCCTTGAATATCCATGATGCTAATGATATGCAAAGCCACAAGCTTGGGGAAGCTATGTTTGATGAAGATGATATTTTTTGTCCCCCAAGCTTTGATGAGCAAATTTATTATGATGAAAGCATGCCTCCTATATATGATGAGTATTATGATGACACGTATGCTTTAAAGAATAATGATAACCATGAAACTTGTCATCTTGATCTTAATTTTCAATCACATGATAGTTATTTAGTTGAGTTTGCTCCCACTATTATTCATGAGAAGAATTTTGCTTACGTGGAGAGTAATAAAAATTCTATGCAAGTAGATCATGAAAAGAATGCTTTGGGTGCTGGTTATATTGTTGAATTCATTCATGATGCTACTGAAAATTATTATGAGAGAGGATCATATGCTTGTAGGAATTGCAATAATATCAAGTTTCCTCTCTATGTGCTTAAAGTTTTGAAGCTATGCTTGTCTTTCCTTCCTATGCAAGTTGATTCTTGTTCCCATAAGTTGTTTGCTCACAAAATCCCTATGCATATGTTTGCTCACAAAATCCCTATGCATAGGAAGTGGGTTAGACTTAAATGTGCTAGTCATATTCTTCATTATGCTCTCTTTATGTTTCAATTCTTATCTCTTATGTGAGCATCATTGAAATCATAATGCCTAGCTAGGGGCGTTAAACGATAGCGCTTGTTGGGAGGCAACCCAATTTTATTTTAGTTTCTTGCTTTTTGGTTCTGTTTAGGAATAAATAATCCATCTAGCTTATGTTTAGATGTGTTTTTATGTTTTAATTAGTATTTGTGCCAAGTACAACCTTTGGGAAGACTTGGGTGAAGTCTTTATGATCATGCTGTAAAAAACAGAAACTTTAGCGCTCACGAAATTAGCTAGAACTTTTTACTGGAGAGTGCTATTTAGTTGATTCTGTTTTTGCAGATGATTACTAGAAAAATTCCTCAGGTCCACCAATTTATTTTAGAATTTTTGGAGTTCCATAAGTTTGGGTTAGTTACAGATTACTACATACTGTTCTGTTTTTGACAGATTCTGTTTTCATTGTGTTGTTTGCTTATTTTGATGAATCTATGGCTAGTAAAATAGTTTATAAACCATAGAGACGTTGGAATACAGTAGATTTAACACCAATATAAATAAAGAATGAGTTCATTACAGTACCTTGAAGTGATGTTTTGTTTTCTTTCGCTAACAGAGCTCACGAGTTTTCTGTTAAGTTTTGTGTTGTGAAGTTTTCAAGTTTTGGGTAAAGATTCGATGGACTATGGAATAAGGAGCGGCAAGAGCCTAAGCTTGGGGATGCCCAAGGCACCCCAAGGTAATATTCAAGGATAACCAAGAGCCTAAGCTTGTGGATGCCCCGGATGTCATCCCCTCTTTCGTCTTCGTTCATCGGTAACTTTACTTGGAGCTATATTTTTATTCACCACATGATATGTGTTTTGCTTGGAGCGTCATTTTATTTTCTTTAGATTTGCTTGCTGTTAGTTAGAATAATGTTTTGCATCTTTAGTTCCAATAAAAATTTCAAGGATAGCCTTTACCATGCTTATTTTGCAAGTATGCATGTTGCTGTTTGAAAACAGAAAGTTTACCGTTGTTGCAAAAATTCCCTAGAAAAGTCAGAGAGTGGTATAATGTTGAATATTTTTGCATATTGAGCTCTGATAAATTTATTACAGTGGGAATTTTAGTTCATAATTTTTGGAGTTAGGGAAGTATTGATACTCTTGCATTCTTCACAGACTATACTGTTTTGGCAGATTGCTGTTATAGTTGCATTGTTTGCATATGTTTGCTTGTTTAATGATTCTATTTGAGGATAGGAGTATTAAATATGCAGAGGTATTTAGTATGCAATGTTGAATAATAATGTTAGTGATTTTTTACAGTAGAAAATTATAAGGTTTTGCATTGGTTTATACTAACCTATCTCACGAGTTCTTGTTGAGTTTGTTGTGAATGAAGCTTTTGATAAAAAGAGAAACCATGATATGAGAGGAATTAAGGAGACATAAAAGCTCAAGCTTGGGGATGCCCAAGGCACCCCAAGATAATATTTCAAGAAGTATCAAGCATCTAAGCTTGGGGATGCCCCGGTAGGCATCCCACCTTTCTTCTTCAACAACTATCGGTTAGTATCGGTTCAGCCTAAGTTTTTGCTTCTTCACATGAGTTGTGCTATCCTTGCAATGTAGTTTTATTTAGCTTTGTTTGCTGTTTGAATAAAGTATAGAGATCTGAAATTATTAAATGAGAGAGAGCCATACATGAATTGTAATTTGATAGAATACTCTATGTGTTTCACTTATATCTTTTGAGCTTGATAGTTTTGCTCATAGTGCTTCACTTATATCTTTTGAGCGTGATAATTTTTGCTCTAGTACTTCACTTAGATCTTTTAGAGCATGGTGGTAGTTTTATTTGGAAGAAATAGATGAACTCTCATGCTTCACTTATATTATTTTGAGAGTCATTAATAGCATGGTAATTTGCTTAAATAATCATAATATGCTAAGCATACAAGATTTGTAAGAATTCTTTTTGAGTGAATTGAATACTAAGATAAGTTTGATGCTTGATAATTGTTTTGAGATATGGAGGTGATAATATAAAAGTCGTGCTAGTTGATAATTGTGAATTTGAGAAATACTTGTGTTGAAGCTTGCAAGTCCCGTAGCATGCACGTATGGTTAAAGTTGTGTAACAAATTTGAAACATGAAGTGTACCTGGCTTGTGCATCCTTATGAGTGACGGTCGGGGACGAGCGATGGTCTTTTCCTACCAATCTATCCCCCTAGGAGCATGCGCGTAGTACTTGATTTTTGATGGCTTCTAAATTTTTGCAATAAGTATATGAGTTCTTTTGACTAATGTTGAGTCCATGGATTATACGCACTTTTACCTTTCCGCATTTGCTAGCCTCTTCGGTACCGTGCATTTCCCTTTCTCACCTTGAGAGTTGGTGCAAACTTCGCCGGTGCATCCAAACCCCGTGATACGATACGCTCTATCACACATAAACCTCCTTATATCTTCCTCAAAACAGCCACCATACCTACCTATCATGGCATTTCCATAGCCACTCCGAGATATATTGCCATGCAACTTCCACCATCATCATCATGACATACATTACTTTTGTCATATTGCCATTTCATGATCATGTAGTTGACATCGTATTTGTGGCAAAGCCACCATGCGTTATTTTCCATACGTGTCACTCTTGATTCATTGCACCATCCCGGTACACCGCCGGAGGCATTCATATAGAGTTATACTTTGTTCTAAGTATCGAGTTGTAATTGTTGAGTTGTAAGAAAAATAAAAGTGTGATGATCATTATTATTAGAGCATTGTACCAAGTGAGGAAAGGATGATGGAGACTATGATTCCCCCATAAGTCGGGATGAGACTCCGGACGAAAAAAAGAGGCCATAAAAAAAGAAGAGAAAGGCCCAAACAAATAAAAAAATGAGAGCAAAAGAGAGAAGGGACAATGCTACTATCCTTTTACCACACTTGTGCTTCAAAGTAGCACCAATATATTCATGATAGTGAGTCTCATGAGTTGTCTTTTTATACTAGTGGGAATTTTTTTCATTATAGAACTTGGCTTGTATATTCCAATGATGGGCTTCCTCAAAATGCCCTAGGTCTTCGTGAGCAAGCGAGTTGGATGCACACCCACTAGTTTTCTTTTGTTGAGCATTCATAGCTCTAGTGCATCCGTTGCATGGCAATCCCTACTCCTCATGTTGACATCAATTGATGGGCATCTCCATAGCCCGTTGATTAGCCTCGTCAATGTGAGACTTTCTCCTTTTTTGTCTTCTCCACACAATCCCCATGATCATATTCTATTCCACCCATAGTTCTATATCCATGGCTCGCGCTCATGTATTGCGTGAAAGTTGAAAAAGTTTGAGATTATTTGAGTATGAAAGAATTGCTTGGCTTGTCATCGGGGGTATAGAAGTTGGGAACATCTTTGTGTGACGAAAATGAAGCATAGCCTAACTATATGATTTTGTAGGGATGAACTTTCTTTTGCCATGTTATTTTGAGAAGACATGATTACTTTGATTAGTATGCTTGAAGTATTATTATTTTTATGCCAATATGAACTTTTTTCTTGAATCTTTCGGATCTGAATATTCATATCACAAGTAAGAAGAATTACATTGAAATTATGCCAACTAGCATTCCACATCAAAAATTATCTTTTTTATCATTTACCTACTCGAGGACGAGCAGGAATTAAGCTTGGGGATGCTTGATACGTCTCCAACGTATCTATAATTTTTGATTGCTCCATGCTATATTATCTATTGTTTTGGACTATAATGGGCTTTCTTTCCACTTTTATATTATTTTTGGGACTAACCTATTAACCGGAGGCCCAACCCAGATTTGCTGTTTTATGCCTATTTCAGTATTTCGAGGAAAAGGAATATCAGACGGAGTCAAAAAGGAATGAAATCAACTGGAAAAGTTATTTTTGGAAGGAAACCCAGCTGATGGACTTGGACCCCACGTCAGAAGATACGGGAGGTGCTCACGAGGGAGGGGGCGCCCCCCGGTCGCGCCCCCTGCCTCGTGGGGCCCCCGTAGCTCCACCGACGTACTCCTTTCACCCATATATACCTACGTACCCTAAAACTTCCAGAACAGAAGATAGATCAGGAGTTCTGCCGCTGCAAGCCTCTCTAGCCACTAAAAACCAATCGGGACCCTGTTCCGGCACCCTGTCGGAGGGGGATCCCATCACCGGTGGCCATCTTCATCATCCCGGCGCTATCCATGACGAGCAGGGAGTAGTTCACCCTCGGGGCTGAGGGTATGTACCAGTAGCTATGTGTTTGATCTCTCTCTCTCTCTCTCTCTCTCTCTCGTGTTCTCTCTCGTGTTCCCTCTATTGCACGATCTTGATGTATCCCGAGCTTTGTTATTGTAGTTGGATCTTATGATGTTTCTCCCCCTCTACTCTCTTGTGATGAATTGAGTTTCCCCTTTGAAGTTATGTTATTGGATTGAGTCTTTTATGAGAACACTTGATGTATGTCCTGTCGTGCTTATCCGTGGTGACAATGGGATATCATGTGCCACTTGATGTATGTTTTGGTGACCAACTTGCGGGTTCCGCCCATGAAACTATGCATAGGGGTTGGCACACGTTTTCTTGACTCTCCGGTAGGAACTGTGGGGCACTCTTTGAAGTACTTCTATGTTGGTTGGATGAATTTGAGATTGTGTGATGCATATCGTATAATCGTGCCCATGGATACTTGAGGTGACATTGGAGTATCTAGGTGACATTAGGGTTTTGGTTGATTTGTATCTTAAGGTGTTATTCTAGTACGAACTCTAGGGCTGTTTGTGACACTTATAGGAATAGCCCAACGGATTGATTGGAAAGAATAACTTTGAGGTGGTTTCGTACCCTACCATAATGTCTACGTTTTTTCTCCGCTATTAGTGGCTTTGGAGTGACTCTTTGTTGCATGTTGAGGGATTGTTATATGATCTATCTATGTTATTATTGTTGAGAGAACTTGCACTAGTGAAAGTATGAACCCTAGGCCTTGTTTCCTAGCATTGCAATACCGTTTACACTCACTTTTATCATTAGTTACCTTGCTGTTTTTATATTTTCAGATTACAAAAACCCATATCTACCATCCATATTGCACTTGTATCACCATCTCTTCGCCGAACTAGTGCACCTATACAATTTACCATTGTATTGGGTGTGTTGGGGACACAAGAGACTCTTTGTTATTTGGTTGGAGGGTTGCTTGAGAGAGACCATCTTCATCCTACGCCTCCCACGGATTGATAAACCTTAGGTCATCCACTTAAGGGAAATTTGCTACTGTCCTACAAACCTGCGCACTTGCAGGCCCAACAACGTCTACAAGAAGAAGGTTGTGTAGTAGACATCAACATTTTTTTTGTTTTTTTGTTTTCTTTACTTATTGTTGCTATTTTTATTTTTTTCCAGTATTTTGTTTTGTTTTCTGCATTATTTTTGCTTTATTTTTTAATTCTTTTTGCTTTTAGTTTTAGAAAAATTATAAACTTTCTGTTAGTGCCATTAGTTTTCAAATTTGAAAACACTTTTTTTTGTTTTCTTTGTTGCTTTATTTATCTTATTTTGTTTCTACTTACAATAAAATACTTATTGTTAATATTTTTATTTTGTTTCCAATTTTAGCTTTGTTTTCTGCATTATTTATTTTCTTTTGTTTTAAACTTTATTTTTAAATTCTTTTTGCTTTATGTCAGCAAAATTATAAACTTTCTGTTAGTGCCATTAGTTTTAGAAAAATTATAAACTTTCTGTTAGTGCCATTAGTTTTCAAATTTGAATAGTTAAAATTTGAATTCTTTGAAATTTGTGTGAATCACAAGTTTGTGATTAACTTTACTAAAAAAATGAACATAGATGCGCCTATAGAGAAAATTTAACCTAAATTCATAATAAATTTCTTTGAATTTCAGAGAAATTCACTATGAATTTAGGTCAAATTCCCTGTATAGGGGCATCTATTTTCACTTTGAGAGGAGCTCAACAAGGTAGAGAGGGACGAGCTTATAAACCGGTGTGAGCGCCCTTCGTTTGGCGAGGTGGGACTAAACTCTGAGCGCAACGAGGACCAAGCCTTTAGTCCCGGTTTGTGGCACAAACCGGGACTAATGGTCATGGGCCAGGGGCGAGGCGCATTGGTCCTGGTTCGTGCATGGAACCGGGACCAAAAGGTCAAGATGAACCGGGACCAATGGCCCACGTGGCTGCCCTCTTGAGAGTGTTCTTGGTGAGAACATAGTTGACAAGGAGCGAACCGTGATTAATGGTATTATGAGGGCTGAACCATAAGACATTAAAGCATTTCAAATGAACTCTGAAAAAGTTGAAAGTTGGCATGGTATCATAATTTCACCCACATAGCATGTGCATGTACAAAACGGACAATGGTATCATACTCGTCTGTTAAAAAGTTGGCATGGTATCATTATAATAGTTGCGGGAGAAAGTCTTCACTTTTTCTTCGCTTGTGTCATTTGCTTATTGCGCCGTAACCATGGACAATCTTCATCGTTTATCAGGATGCTTGGGTCAGCCTTGACTTTGAAGGGAAGAATTTCATGAAGCTTTTCATAATCTCCAGACATGTCTGTCTTGCCCTCCACTCCCACGATGTCCCTTTTTCCTGAAAGAACTATGTGGCGCTTTGGCTCATCGTATGATGTATTCGCTTCCTTATCTTTTCTTTTTCTCGGTCTGGTAGACATGTCCTTCACATAGATAACCCGTGCCACATCATTGGCTAGGACGAACGGTTCGTCAGTGTACCCAAGATTTTTCAGATCCACTGTTGTCATTCCGTACTGTGGGTTTACCTGTACCCCGCCTCCTGACAGATTGACCCATTTGCACTTAAACAAAGGGACCTTAAAATCATGTCCGTAGTCAAGTTCCCATATGTCCACTATGTAACCATAATATGTGTCATTTCCCCTCTCGGTTGTTGCATCAAAGCGGACACCGTTGTTTTGGTTGGTGCTCTTTTGATCTTGGTCAATCGTGTAAAATGTATTCCCATTTATCTCGTATCCTTTGTAAATCAATACAGTCAAAGATGGTCCCCTGGACAACAAGTACAGCTCATCACAAACAGTGTTGTCACCTCTGAGACGTGTTTCCAACCAACTGCTGAAAGTCCTGATGTGTTCACATGTAATCCATTCGTCGCACCGCTCCGGGTGTTTGGAGCGTAGACTGTTCTTGTGTTCATCGACATACGGGGTCACCAAGGTAGAGTTCTGTAGAACTGTGTAGTGTGCTTGAGACCAAGAATATCCGTCCCTGCATATTATTGAGTCCCTTCCAAGCGTGCCTTTTCCAGTCAGTCTCCCCTCATACCGTGATTTAGGGAGGCCTATCTTCTTAAGGCCAGGAATGAAGTCAACACAAAACCCGATGACATCCTCTGTTTGATGGCCTATGGAGATGCTTCCTTCTGGCCTAGCGCGGTTACGGACATATTTCTTTAGGACTCCCATGGACACTACTAGGAAAAGGGCTATAGATGGAATTGACACTAATGGCGCACCAGACATGTGGTGCGCCATTACTATATACTAATGGCGCACCATGTGTTGGTACGCCATTAGTGTCCAAATACTAATGGCGCACCACATCCACGGTGCGCCATTAGTAACTTGGCCAAAACTAGTTGAACTACTAATGGCGCACCGTGGCATGGTGCGCCATTACTAGTTGAACTAGTAATGGCGCACCACATCCACGGTGCGCCATTAGTAAAAAAAAATTGTAAAACTTTTTTTTGAATTTTTTTAAAACTACTAATGGCGCACCGTGGGAGTGGTGCGCCATTACTAGTTGAACTAGTAATGGCGCACCATGCCACGGTGCGCCATTAGTAACTTGGCCACCACCATTAAAAGGAAAAAGGAAGAAGAAGAAAGAAGGAAAAAGGAAGAAAAAAACAGAAGAAAAAAGGAAAAACAAAAAAAAAAATAGAAGAAAAACATAAGAAAAAACAGAAGAAAAAAACAAAAGAAAAAACAGAAGAAAAAAGGAAAAAGGAAAAAGGAAGAAAAAAAGAAGAAAAACAAAACAAAATAAATAAAGCAAAAAAGAAAACAAAAAACAGAAAATATGCCACCTACTGGGCCACCACGGCCTGAATACGACTAGAAACCCATTAAAGGGCCAGGATTCAGGCCCGCAGAAGGCCCAGTAGGCCCACAGGCACATAGTGACAGAATAGGCCCGTAAGCCTGCATTTGGGAGGAGCTCGAAGTGGTGAGCGCAGCCGCGCTTATAAACCACTGTCGAAGCCTCTCGGCTAGCGAGGTGGGACTAAACATCCCACCGCACCGCGCCAGTTCTAGCACAGACCCTTTAGTCCCGGTTGGGGAGGCGGACCGCGACTAAAGGGTACCCTTTAGTCGCGGTTGTTGTCCCCAACCGCGACTAAAGGGTCTTTCTGCGCGGGAACGAAAGCGGCGCCAAAACCCTTTAGTCCCGGTTGGGGAGGCGGACCGCGACTAAAGGGTACCTTTAGTCGCGGTCCGTCTCCCCAACCGGGACTAAAGGTGCGTCTATAAATACTGCACTTAGCAGTTTTACCACTTCCACCGAATGCACCCCCCCTGATCGCCTTTTCAGTTTAAAAAAAAGTAAAAGAAAATGATGAAAATGTCAAAAAAATAAAAGAAAATAAGTTTCCCATGTGATATGTGGTCTAGTTGTTGGGAAAATTTGCAAATATGAATTTCGACTTCATTTGCAAAATCTCGCGAGAATTTGTAAAAATGGGCACAACTTTTGCATACTAACTCGGATGAAAAAGTTTTTTATATGAAAAATCATCTACTCGAAAAGTTACATCCAAATTTAACTGGGGGAACCCCGTTAAACATTTCCAAAATCCTCAAAAACCTAACAGAAAAAAAGATACGGGGCTTTTAAGATCTCGAGAGGCAAAAAAATTCAAAAAAATTCAAACTTACTAATGGCGCACCTGCCCACGGTGCGCCATTAGTATCTTCCCGCCTTCAAAATTCAAAATAAGTCAACAAAATAAAAAAAAGTTACTAATGGCGCACCTGCCCATGGTGCGCCATTAGTATCTTCCCGCCTTCAAAATTCAAAATAAGTCAACAAAATAAAAAAAAAGTTACTAATGGCGCACCTGCCCATGGTGCGCCATTAGTATGTCGTATATATGGCTGGGCGCGCCTCCTCCCCTCCACTCCACCTCTCCTCCACTCCATCTCCTCCTCTCCTCTCCTCCACTCCATCTCCTCCTCTCCTCCACTCCATCTTCCCTTACCCTCCTCCTCTCCTCTCCGGCGACCTCCTCCTCCTCCTCTCCGGCGACCTCTCCGGCGACCTCCTCCTCCTCTCCGGCGACCTCCTCCTCCCTCCTCTTCGGCGACCTCCTCCTCCCTCCTCTCGTCCCCTCCCCTCCCCTCACGGTTTCTTCTCCCTCCTCTCCGGTGAGCTCCTCCTCCCTCCTCTCCGGTGAGCTCCTCCTCCCTTCTCTCCGGTGAGCTCCTCCTCCCTCCTCTCCGGTGAGCTCCTCCTCCCTTCTCTCCGGTGAGCTCCTCCTCCCTCCTCTCAGGTGAGCTCCTCCTCCCTCCTCTCCGGTGAGCTCCTCCTCCCTTCTCTCCGGTGAGCTCCTCCTCCCTCCTCTCCGGCAAAAGAACACGGCAAAAGAACGTACAAGATCCAAAAACAGGAACAAAATTTGAAATAATGTCGTGCCAAAAAACGAGCAAAAAAAACGAGCAAAAAATGGGCAAAAAATCACGATCCAGATCTAGATTCAAAATGGCGCATCACCAATGGCGCATCACTAAACAGTGCGCCATTAGTATGCGAAAGTTACTAATGGCGCATCTCGTTGTCGTGCGCCATTAGTATGCCAACGCACCTGGGTATACATGGCCCCTGGGAGGCATACTAATGGCGCACCGTGGCCTATACTAATGGCGCACCAGTGGTGCGCCATTAGTATACCAGATACTAATGGCGCACCAGTGGTGCGCCATTAGTAAAAATTACTAATGGCGTGCTAGTAATGGCGCACCGGTGATGCGCCATTAATGGCCAAAATAGGTGCGCCATTAGTAGCTGTTTTTCTAGTAGTGGGACCTCTCAAAGGGGAACATATTGTGTAGAAATACGGGCCCCAGAATGACAATCTCGTCGACTAGATGAACTAGGACGTGCGTCATGATATTGAAGAAGGATGGTGGGAACACTAGCTCGAAACTGACAAGACACTGCGCCACATCACTCCTTAGCCTTGGTATGATTTCTGGATCGATCACCTTCTGAGAGATTGGATTGAGGAATGCACATAGCTTCACAATGGCTAATCGGACGTTTTCCGGTAGAAGCCCCCTCAATGCAACCGGAAGCAGTTGCATCATAATCACGTGGCAGTCATGAGACTTTAGGTTCTGGAACTTTTTCTCTGGCATATTTATTATTCCCTTTATATTCGACGAGAAGCCAGTCGGGACCTTCATACTGAGCAGGCATTCAAAGAAGATTTCTTTCTCTTCTTTCGTAAGAGCGTAGCTGGCAGGACCTTCATACTGCTTCGGAGGCATGCCATCTTTTTCATGCAAACATTGCAGGTCCTCCCGTGCCTCATGTGTATCTTTTGTCTTTGCATACACGCCCAAGAAGCCTAGCAGGTTCACACAAAGGTTCTTCGTCACGTGCATCACGTCGATTGAAGAGCGGACCTCTAGGTCTTTCCAGTAGGGTAGGTCCCAAAATATAGATTTCTTCTTCCACATGGGTGCATGTCCCTCAACGTCATTCGGAACATCTAGTGCGCCGGGACCCTTTCCAAAGATTACGTGTAAATCATTGACCATAGCAAGTACGTGATCACCGGTATGTATGGCGGGCTTCTTCCGGTGATCTGCCTCGCCTTTGAAATGCTTGCCTTTCTTTCGACATTGATGGTTGGTCGGAAGAAATCGATGATGGCCCAGGTACACATTCTTCCTGCATTTGTCCAGGTATATACTTTCAGTGTCATCTAAACAGTGCGTGCATGCGTGGTATCCCTTGTTTGTCTGTCCTGAAAGGTTACTGAGAGCGGGCCAATCGTTGATGGTCATGAACAACAACGCCTTTAGGTTAAATTCCTCCTGTCTGTGCTCATCCCACGTACGTACACCGTTTCCATTCCACAGCTGTAAAAGTTCTTCAACTAATGGCCTTAGGTACACATCAATGTCGTTGCCGGGTTGCTTAGGGCCTTGGATGAGAACTGGCATCATAATGAACTTCCGCTTCATGCACATCCAAGGAGGAAGGTTATACATACATAGAGTCACGGGGCAGGTGCTGTGATTGCTGCTCTGCTCCCCGAAAGGATTAATGCCATCCGCGCTTAAAGAAAACCATACGTTCCTTGGGTCCTTTGCAAACTCATCCCAGTACTTACTCTCGATTTTTCTCCACTACGACCCGTCAGCGGGTGCTCTCAACTTCCCGTCTTTCTTATGGTCCTCACTGTGCCATTGCATCAACTTGGCATGCTCTCCGTTTCTGAACAGAAGTTTCAACCGTGGTATTATAGGAGCATACCACATCACCTTCGCAGGAAGCCTCTTCCTGGGGGGCTCGCCGTCAACATCTCCAGGGTCATCTCGTCAGATCTTATACCGCAATGCACCGCATACCGGGCATGCGTTCAGATCCTTGTATGCACCGTGGGAGAGGATGCAGTCATTAGGGCATGCATGTATCTTCTGCACCTCCAATCCTAGAGGGCATACGACCTTCTTTGCTGCGTATGTACTGTCGGGCATTTCGTTATCCTTTGGAAGCTTCTTCTTCAATATTTTCAGTAGCTTCTCAAATCCTTTGTCACGCACAACATTCTCTGCCTTCCACTGCAGCAATTCCAGTACGGTACCGAGCTTTGTGTTGCCATCTTCGCAATTGGGGTACAACCCTTTTTTGTGATCCTCTAACATGCGATCGAACTTCAGCTTCTCCTTTTGACTTTCGCATTGCGTCCTTGCATCGACAATGACCCGGCGGAGATCATCATCATCGGGCACATCGTCTGGTTACTCTTGATCTTTAGCAGCTTCACCCGTTGCAGCATCATTGGGCACATCGTCTGGTTCCTCTTGATCTTCACCAGCTCCCCCCGTTGCAGCATCACCGTATTCAGGGGGCACATAGTTGTCATCGTACTCTTCTTCTTCGCCATCTTCCATCATAACCCCTATTTCTCCGTGCCTCGTCCAAACACTATAGTGTGGCATGAAACCCTTGTAAAGCAGGTGGGTGTGAAGGATTTTCCGGTTAGAGTAAGACATCGTATTCCCACATTTAATGCATTGACAACACATAAAACCATTCTGCTTGTTTGCCTCAGCCACTTCGAGAAACTCATGCACGCCCTTAATGTACTCGGAGGTGTGTCTGTCACCGCACATCCATTGCCGGTTCATCTGCGTGCATTATATATAATTAAGTGTGTCAAAAACCATTACAGAACATCATGAATAGATAAATAAGTGACCAAATTAATAGAAGTTCTTCATCACATTAAAACCAAAGTACATACATAGTTATCATCTAACAACATATAGCTCTCTAGAGCATCTAATTAATTAAACCATACATTGAAACTATGTAAAACATTTCAATGCAAAAACAAATGCGATCATAATCGCAACCAAGGTAACAATTGATCCAACGACATAATGATACAAAGCCTCAGTATGAATGGCATATTTTCTAATCTTCCTAATCTTCAAGCGCATTGCATCCATCTTGATCTTGTGATCATCGACGACATCCGCAACATGCAACTCCAATATCATCTTCTCCTCCTCATTTTTTTTATTTTTTCCTTCAAGAAATTGTTTTCTTCTTCAACTAAATTTAACCTCTCGACAATAGGGTCGGTTGGAATTTCCGGTTCACATACCTCCTAGATAAATAAAATCTATGTCACGTTGGTCGGCATAATTTTCATAAACAATAAATGAACCAATAGTTATAAAGATAATATATACCACATCCGAATCATAGACAGGACGAGGGCCGACAGGGGCGGATACCAAAACCATCGCACTATATAAGATGCAATAATAAAAGTAAGAAAATAATACAAGTATCTATCTAAACATACCAGTAAGAATATTTTTCCTTTCAGAAAGAAGATAAGAACAAGAGGCTCACCACGGTGGTGTCGGCGATGAGATCGGCGCAGGTGATCGACGGCGGTGAAGACGGGGACGGAGCGTGACGGACCACTAAACCTAGACAAATATTGAGGAAAATGGAGTTTGGAGGTCGAGTTTGGAGAGGAGAAAGCTTAAGTAGTGTGGCTCGGGCATTCCATCGAACACCTTGTGTGCATAGGAGGTGAGCTAGAGCACCACCAAGCCCTCTCCCCCTCGGCAGCCAGACAAAACAGAGCAGTGTGCTCTGCTCTTACGCGAGGGGCTATATATAGGCACCCCATTGGTCCCGGTTGGTGGCATGAACCGAGACTAAAGGGCAGCCTTTTGGTCCCGGTTCAAGCCACCAACCGGGACCAATGGTGGTGGGCCAGGAGCGAGGCCCATTGGTCCCGGTCGTCCCACCAACCGGGACCAAAAGGTCCAAACGAACTGGGACCAATGGCCCATGTGGCCCGGCCGGCCCCCGGGGCTCACGCCCCCATGGGTCCTGGTTCTGGACTGAACCGGGACTAATGGGCTGACTCGGCCTGGACCTTTGCCCCCTTTTCTACTAGTGTTATATAATGCGGATGTACACAATGAACTATACACATCTAACACCCCCCTCAAACTCATGGTGGATCAAAAACACTGAGTTTGGAGAGGAAAAACCCATGCTGCGCTCGAGTCTGTGCCTTCGTTAAGAAGTCAGCCAACTGTAACTCAGAGGGCACATAGTGAAGAGCGAGAGTCTAATCCTGCACAGCAGCATGCACAAAGTGGGCATCCACACCGATGTGCTTGGTGAGCTCATGCTTCACCGGGTCACGCGCAATACTGATAGCACCGGTACTGTCGGACAGTAGAGAAGTTGAGGTAGTAGCAGACACACCAAAATCCTCAAGTAACCACTGTAACCAGATCACCTCAGCCGTCAACATAGCCATGGCTCGCAACTCAGCCTCTGTACTCGAGCGAGAAACTGCAGTCTGCTTCTTTGTTTTCCAGGCAATAAGAGAGCCACCAAGAAAGACACAGTAAGCAGACAGCGATCATCGATCAGAGGGATCACTAGCCCAGGTAGCATCAGAGTAGGCCTGGAGCTCAAGAGAGCTGGAGCGGGGAAAGAAAAGGCGCTGAAAGATCGTGCCATGAAGATATCGTAGAACATGGAGGAGGTGACTATAGTGGACAGAGGTTGGGGCGACTCAGGATGTTGACAGGATAGGAGATGTCAGGACGCGTAACAGCAAGATAGACAAGACTGCCAACGAGATGGCGATAGCGAGTGGGATTAGGAAGCGGGTCACCATCAGAGGCACAAAGCTGAACGTTGAGCTCCATAGGAGTCACAACAGTGCGCTCATCACCGAGAGCAGCGCGAGCAAGAAGATCCTGAATATATTTTTCTTGGGAGATGTAGAAGCCATCATAGGTCGAGGAGATCTCAATCCCAAGAAAATAGCAAAGTGGACCAAGATCAGTCGAGAAACTGGTCGCGAAGGCGAGCCTTAACAAAGGCAATGTACTCAGAGTCGTCACTAGTGATGATCATGTCATCAACATAGAGAAGGAGAAGAGTCCGACCACGAGAAGACGTGTGAACAAACAACGCGGGATCATGATCACTGGGCAAGAAACTAGCGGCAGTCACCACAGAGGCAAAGCGCTCAAACCAGGCGCGAGGGGCCTGTTTAAGACCAGAGAGGGAGCGTTGAAGTCTACAGACCATACCAACAGGGGCATAGTACCCCGGTGGTGGCTGCATATAGACCTCCTCACGCAACTCTCCATTGAGAAAGGCGTTCTGGACATCAAGTTGAGAGATAGACCAATGACGAACAGAGGCCACAACAAGGAGAGTGCGGACAGTGGTCATGTGGGCCACAAGAGCAAAAGTATCATCATAATCGCGTCCCTGTTCCTGTTGAAAACCACGGGCCCCAAGACGAGCTTTGTAGCGCTCAAGAGAACCATCAGAGCGAGTCTTAATCTTGTAGACGCACTTGCAGGTGATGGGACGAACACCGGAAGGGAGAGGAACCAAATCCCATGTGCCGGAGTGCTCAAGGGCAGTAAGCTCTTCGGCCATCGCAAGTTGCCATTCAGGCTGAGTCATGGCAGTCCGATAGGAAGTGGGCTTAGCAAGAACAGAGAGACCGTACCGATCAGGAGAGTAGCGATCAGACGGGGGGCGAGGCCGAGCACGGAGGTTATGAACCGGGGGAGGCGTGAAAGGAGGGGCACCAGAGGTGGAAGGCGCGTCAGAAAACAATGAGAGAGGTTGACGAACGGGAGAGGATGGTGGAGATGTGGAGGAGGAGGATGGGGAACAGGGTGTCGGTGGTGAACAAGAAGGAATGAGAGGTGTAGGTGGAGGAAGTGAAACAGGAGGCACATAGCGGGGTGTATCGGGGAGAAGAAGAAAAGAAAGATCGTCCACAGAGAAGCTCGAGGAAGAAGGGCGGGGGTAGTAAGAGCAAGACTCATGAAAAGTCACATCACGAGAGATGCGCAAACGACGACCAACAGGATCCCAACAGCGATAGCCCTTGTGCTCATCACTGTAACCAAGGAAAACGCACTCAACCGACTGAGCAGTCAGTCTGGTGCGTTCTCAGGGGGAAAGAAGAACATAGCACACGCATCCAAACATACGAAGAGCTGAGTAGTCAGGAGAGCGACCAGTGAGACACTCCATAGGAATACCACCCTGCAGAGCAGTTGATGGCTGAATGTTGATGAGATAGGTGGATGCGGAAACAGCCTCAACCCAAAAATGGGGTGGAAGGGAAGCAATAATCATGAGCGCACGAGCCGTCTCAAGCAAATGGCGATGTTTTCGTTCTGCAACGCCATTCTGAGCATGAGCACTAGGACATGAGAACTGGGCAAGAGTACCCTGTTCCGCGAGAAAACCACACAACAGCTGGGAGATATACTCTCCAGCAGAGTCAGCACGAAAAGTACGGATGGGCGTGGCAAACTGGGTGTGAACCATGGCAGCAAAATGTTTGTATATAGGGAGAACCTCGCTACGAGATTTCATGAAGTATATCCAAGTGTAGCGAGACAAATCATCAATAAACAAAACATAGTAGCGATGGCCACCTTTCGAATCAAAGGGAGCAGGACCCCAGACATCAGAATGAACTAAGTCAAAAGGACGCTGAGATACAGACTCACTAGTAGGATAAGGTAACTGAGTCTGTTTGCCAAGTCTGCAACTATTACAATGTAAGGAGACATCTCCAGATACAGACCCTAAGAGGCCCTGACGAACTAAAGAAGACAAGCGAGAGCCACATATGTGACCAAGGCGATGATGCCACTTCTGGAAGGACGCAGACGAAGGGGCGGCAAGAGCATGAGAGCTGGCAGAAGTGGTGACAGCGGAAGGAACACAAAGCCAGTCAACCTCCAAAGGCCCTCTGACTCACGACGCCGGGGGCCAGCACCAACCAAAGCCTTGGTGCAACGATCCTGAATGGAGCAAGAGTCGGTATCAAGAATGACACGACAACCAGAATCAGCAAGTTGGGCAGCGGAAAAAAGATTCATGGTGAGGCGAGGAACATGAGAAACATTCGGAATAGAAAAGAATGGAGTGGAAAGAATACCACGACTAGCAACAGGAAGAGATGTGCCATCGGTAGTAAGACTATTAACAGGCGAATCAAGAGGTCGGAGAGAAGACAACGCAGAAGAATCAGAAGACATATGAAAGGAGGCTCCAGAATCTAGAACCCACGAAGATGTACCTGACTGTGTAGATGCCGGTGGTGGTGATGCAGTCATAGCAGCAGCAGAAGGAGTCGACAAGGAGCCTAAGGAAGCAAGAAGACGCTTGAGGCGAACAATGTCCTGATCAGTGAGTGACGGAGTCGAGGAAGACACAGGAGTCCCACCGGAGGAGGAGCGCCTCTGGTCACGCTTCTTCTGACGACAATCAGACTCTGGGTGACCTGACCGGGAGTAATAACCACAGACGGTGTCACGACGCGACGTGCCCTTCTCATCATATGGAGGACGGCTCACCCCCTGGAGGAGTAGGCAGGAGCGGCGGAGCAGTGGGGCGAGCAGATGACACAGGAGCTCGGGGGGCCAACACTGACGAAACCAGAAGCAACCCAGCAGAGCGAAGGCGGGTCTCCTCAGCACAAAGCTCGGCAAAGACCTCCGAGATGGGAACACGACCACGAGCAAGCAGGTGCGCCCGTCGAGGCTCAAACTCAGACCGGAGACGAGATAAGAACTCATAAACCCTTTGAAACTCCAGATCAGACCGAGTAGTCTGACAGAAACGGCAGGTTCCACAAATAACTGTCCGAAGAGAGTCAAGCTGGCGCCAGATGGCAGAGCACTGTGAATAGAACTCATCAACAGAAGAATCACCTTGCTGGAGTGCGTGCTCCTGACACACCACAGAGAGGTAGAGAGCATCACCAGAGGGCTGATAGTGCTGACAGAGATAAGACCACATCGCTGCAACGGTGCCAAGTCCCATGAACTCCGAAGCAAACTGAGGGAGGACACTCGGAGTGCGAACAGCAGCAGCTCGAGCATCATCATTGCACCACTGAGTGTAAGCAGACAGATCATCCCGGTACACAGAGAGAGCATCGGAATAAGCGGATACCTGCTGATCATAAGCATCAACCGTAGCATCATCCAGAGCCTTGGCAGCATCTCGGTCAGCCTGAGAAGCATCAGCAGCAAGGACCGGCGGCACGGGTGGGATTGGGGCCACTGGCGCAACCGGGCATGGCGGACACGGGAAGAGATGCTCATGAGGGGGGATCGAGCAGGCGAACAAGGCCCGATCTGCAGCAGCACCCGAGGGCCTAAACGGATCGGGGCAGCAGCGCCCGAGACCCGATCCAGAGCGGGAGCCGGCGGCGCGCGAGGACAGCAGTGCCCGCTGGAGCAGCGGCGGCCGGGGAGGAGACACGGGGGCCAAGCGAAGCAGCAGCACAGCAGCAGGCCGAGCGGAGTAGCAGGCTCGACAGGTCGGCGGCCAGGCGGAGGAGGCGACGGGGCCGGGCAGCGGAGCAGACCGGGGTGGCCGGAGTCGCAGCTAGGACAGCCGGGGCGGCCGGATCCGCGGCGAGAAGGGCTAGACCGGGTGGATCGGGGGAGAAGCTAGCACGGAGTTGCAGCGTGCGAGAGAGAGGGGAACCTAAGATCTGATACCATGTTGGGTAAACAACAACTAAGCTTTACTGAGGGCCAATGGACAGTACATATACAGATGTGGTGAAGTGCAGAAAAGCCCCTTATACAATGGGGATGTACACAATGAACTATACTCACACATCCTTGGCAAACTCTGTACGTCCTCTGTTCTTCACGTCGTTCTTGTACTTGATTTGTTTTTGCTAGGCTAGCTGTCTCATCTTCTGTTCTGTGTATCTCAATTCCCACGACTGAACAGTTTGGGACATGTGAATTGACCTGCAACAGTTTAGACAAATCACTGTTGACATGAATGACGGATTTGATAAATCATTTTCTTCTGCTAATCATCAATCAAATATATAACTATCAGCACTTGGCAGGCTGGTTTGAAAGAACACATACCTCCAATCCTTAACTTTCCCTCGTTCTGATGTAGAGCTGGCACCATCCTCTCGAGTAGAAAGAAAATCAGTATACAGCCTTTGAAATATAGAAACACATACAAACTAAAACCCTGCCGACTTCTTATTTGTGTAACAAATCATGCAGCAAATGCATTTTCGAGTGAGTTTAGTGGACACGCAATAGTACAAACTACATACTCTTTGTCATCACTCTCAATGATCACATTGTGTTACTTTTGACATAGTCCTCTCCCCTCAAACAAATCCATCACCACTAATTTAGTGGGCTCCATATAATCGGTGCAACATCATGGAATTCAACACTGGTGCATCAGTTTCTCCAAATCCATCCTGCATCTCTGGTAGAACAAAGCTCTGCTTTGGTGGGAATTTCATTGAGTGGTGAAAATAAAATTGATGTTCTCTCAGCATTGGCAACTTCATTGCTGCAATTTCCCCTAATCATGACATCCTTACCAGAAAGGCTTTCACGCCGATTTATATATAAAGAAATCCATCAAAACCACAAGGTACGACAAATAAGTTCACACCCCACACACACAAGGTAGCATACAAACGCAAAGGTACCAAAGGTTACTGCTAAGGGCACAACTCAACAAGCCCTAAAATAAAAAAACAAGGCAGAGGCTAAGGATACAACCCAAGGCACTTCAGAAGAGGCACCTAGTGCCTAATCTGGCCCCGGAAGTGGTGGTGGAGCGTCGGGGGGGGGGGGGGAAGCGGCGAAGGCGAGTGCGTGAAGATCTGCGATGAATATATCGATGGTATCTCAATTCTGCAGGTGCCTAAGCGGACACGTAGGTGAAGAAGATGTGTTTTGAATCCTCCATCGTGCCGCAGAGCAGGCACGTCCCATCCCCAGGGCCATTCGACTTTAGGACCTCCACCCTAGAGGGTACCCAGCCGAGAATCCACTGCCAAAGGAAGATCCTAATCTTCAGCGGTAGCCGAATCGCCCAGATCAGGGCAAGTGGCTCAGGGCGGGAGATGTCGCAATGACCTCGAGAGCTATTTGGTGGAGAAACTGCCTATTGATTCTAGGTGCCAGGATATGTCGTCGTGCACATGATCAATGTCCAAGGGCTGGAGGACGATACGCTGATAAGCTCATTCCAGGTGGCCACTTCCGGGGGCGAAAGGCCGTCGGAATGCAAGGCGCCCTAAGTCAATAAGGTCCACCTCGACGGAGACCCTAGGGTAAACCGCAATGGAGAAAAGTCTAGAAAACGGGCGGCGAGGGGGCGATCCGCCACCCACCAGTCAAACCAGAAGAGGGTCAATGAGCCAGACCCCACCGAGATGGAGGTCCCAATGCGGAGGACCGGCAGGAGCTCGATAATGGATTGCCAGAACTGGGAGCCACCAGTGTGCTGGCAGAAGGCTAGTAGCTGTCCGCGAAGGTACTTGTTCCTGGTGATGTCGAGCTAGAGCCCGCCTCCCCCATTTGCGATCCTCCAAAGCCACCGCGTCAACAGGGCAATGTTCATGCGCTTACAAGACATGATCCCGAGCCCTCCTTGATCACATGGTTTACTAATGTCGGGCCAGCATAACATATGGTACTTTTGCTTGTCCCCCTCCCCAGCCCAGAAAAATCTCACCTGATACTTGGCGATCTCATGATGGATGGTCTCATGGAGGCTGTAGAAGCTCATGATGCACATGAGTAGACTCAACAGCGATGAATTAATGAGGATTGTCCTCGCCGCCTTTGAAAACCACCTACCCTACCACGACTCTACAAGGTGTTGTAGCTTGGTCACCGCTGGTCGCAAATCTGCTACGTTCAATCTAGAGTCACTAATGGGAATCCCCAGGTAAGACAAAGGGAAAGCTCCCAGTTGGCAATTCAGGCGGTCAGTAATGCTCTGGCCCTCGTCCGTCGAGTAACCCAAGATCATTACTTCGCTCTTGTCTAAGTTGATCGTAAGGCCTGACATCTGTTCAAAGCATAGGAGCAGGAATGTTAGGTGTATGATGTCGGCCGTGGAGCCCTCAACCATTATAATGGTATCGTCGGCGTATTGAAGGAGGGGGACCCCTCCCCCTCCCACAAGATGGCTGACCACGTCGCGTATATGCCCCGCAGCTTTGGCTTTGTCGAGGATGGCTGCAAGGGCATCGACACCATGGTGAATAAGAAGGGGAAGAAGGGGTCGCCTTGCTGAACCCCAAAAGTGTGGTGAAGTATGGAACAATCTCGCCTTTAATGTTCATAGTGGTGCGGCCACCGGACACCATCTGCATAACCCTAGTGATCCAGCAATCGTCGAAGCCCTTCCGCAGCAAAACTTCCCAAAGGAAGGACCAAATGGACCGTATCATAGGTTTTATGGAAGTCAATCTTCCGGAAGACCACTTTTTGTTGCCTAGAGCGGACTTCATGAAGCACCTCGTGGAACACCAAAACCCTGTCCGAAATGAAGCGACCTTGGATGAAGGCCGATTGGTTGCGATGGGTGATGGTGTCCACGAGACGGGTCACCCTATGGCGTACCCCTTCGCTAGAATCCGAAATACCACATTAATGGCCGTGATTGGGCGAAACTGGCGGATGTCCGAGGCCCCAAGGACCTTGGGGATTAGAGTAATAATCTCGTAGTTAAGTCGGGAGAGGTCAATGGAGCCCACATAGAATTCGTCGAACAGAGCCATGACTTCGGGCTTGATGACATTCCTAAAGGTTTGGAGGAACTTCACCTGGACACCGTCTGGTCCTGAGGCGGTTGCCGGATTCATGTCCTTTATGGCCACCAGGACCTCCTCCTCGAAAAAAGGAACTGTGATGGCGACATTATCTGCCACCAAGACAAGCTGGTGTCCCGTTTAGGTGTCCGGGGCCAAGGCCGTGTTGGAAATATGCCCTAGAGGCAATAATAAATGGATTATTATATTTCCTTGTTCATGATAATTGTCTATTGTTCATGCTATAATTGTATTGTTCGGAAATCATAATACATGTGAGAATACATAGACCACTATGTGTCCCTAGTAAGCCTCTAGTTGACTAGCTCGTTGATCAATAGATAGTCATGGTTTCCTGACTATGGACATGGGGATGTCATTGATAACGGGATCACATCATTAGGAGAATGATGTGATGGACAAGACCCAAACTTAAACATAGCATAAAGATCGTGTAGTTCGTTTGCTAGAGCTTCTCTGAATGTCAAGTATCATTCCTTAGACCATGAGATTATGCAACTCCCGGATACCGTAGAAGTGCTTTGGGTGTATCAAACGTCACAACGTAACTGGGTGACTATAAAGGTGCACTACAGGTGTCTCCGAAAGTATCTGTTGGGTTGGCATGAATCGAGACTGGGATTTGTCACTCCGTGTGACGGAGAGGTATCTCTGGGCCCACTCGGTAAGGCATCATCGTAATGAGCTCAATGTGATCAAGGTGTTGTTCACGGGATGATGTATTACGGGAACGAGTAAAGAGACTTGCCGGTAACGAGATTGAACAAGGTATCGGTATACCGACGATCGAATCTCGGGCAAGTATCGTACCGATGGACAAAGGGAATTGAATACGAGATTGATTAAGTCCTCGACATCGTGGTTCATCCGATGAGATCATCGAGGAGCATGTGGGAGCCAACATGGGTATCCAGATCCCGCTGTTGGTTATTGACCGGAGATCGTCTCGGTCATGTCTGCATGTCTCCCGAACCCGTAGGGTCTGCACACTTAAGGTTCGGTGACGCTAGGGTTGTAAAGTATTAGTATGCAGCAAACCGAAGGTTGTTCGGAGTCCCGGATGAGATCCCGGACGTCACGAAAGGTTCCGGAGTGGTCCGGAGGTAAAGAATTATATATAGGAAGTGTCGTTTCGGCCATCGGGAGTTATCTAGGGGTCACCGGTATTGTACCGGGACCACCAGATGGGTCCCGGGGGTCCACCGGGTGGGGCCACCTATCCCGGAGGGCCCCGTGGGCTGAAGTGGGGAGGGAACCAGCCCATAGTGGGCTGGTGCGCCCCCCCATGGGCCTCCCCCCTGCGCCTAGGGTTGGAAACCCTAGGGCAGGGGGCGCCCCACATGGCTTAGGGGGCAAGCCATCCCCCTGGCCGCCGCCCCCCTGGAGATGGATCTCCAGGGCCGGCTCCCCCCCTAGGGGGCCTATATAAAGGGGGGGGGAGGGAGGGCAGCCGCACCCTGCAGCCTTGGCGCCTCCCTCTCCCCGTTACACCTCTCCCTCTCTCCACAAAAGCTTGGCGAAGCCCTGCTGGAACTCTGCTGCATCCACCACCACGCCGTCGTGCTGCTGGATCTTCATCAACCTCTCCTTCCCCCTTGCTGGATCAAGAAGGAGGAGACGTCATCCCAACCGTACGTGTGTTGAACGCGGAGGTGCCGTCCTTTCGGCGCTGGTCATCGGTGATTCGGATCACGGCGAGTACGACTCCATCATCCACGTTCTCCTTGAACTCTTCCGTTGCGATCTACAAGTGGTATGTAGATGCTCTCCTATCCCCTCGTTGCTAGAATACTCCATGGATAGATCTTGGTGATGCGTAGGAAAATTTTAATTTCTGCTACGATCCCCAACAGGCCGCCCCTCCCCTAGAGGAGGAGGAGAATAGGGATTTATAGAAGCCATCAACATGGGAGCAGATGTCAGACGGCCATTGGAGGAGGTTATCACCGTCCCAAAGGGGAGGGATGGTGTTGCGGCGCCTCGCCTGTTGGCAATCGCCTGGAAATACGTTGTATTAGCGTCGCCCTGGAAGACCCACCGCTGGGTGCCTCGCTGGCGCCAGTATGCCTCTTCGTCGGTGTATATGACTGTAAGCTGGTCCTTAAGCTCATACCGGAGCATCCATTCGTCGGGGAAACATATGAAGAGTCAGCCCAGACGTTTAATGCCTGAATAGAGGGAAGGAGTGCCTTCTTGCGCTCACGTAGGTTCCGATCCAGGTTCGCCCCCATCCCTTCATAAACTGGCGGGCGCACTTCGCACAGAAGTGCCAGGAGTCAACCGTCGAGAGAGCACGGTGGAGTGTCGCGTGAGACGTCGCCCACCAATCGCAAACGACCTCAACGAACCCACACTGATTAAGCCAAAACAGCTCAAATCAGAACCTCAGGGGTTGGGACAGCTGGTCATCCTCCGAGGAGATAAGTAGGGGGACATGATCCAACCCGATCCTGGTGATTGCCTGGAGGGATGCGAGGGGCACCGAAGTTCCCACTCCAGGGACAGAAAGACACGGTCAAGAGCAGATCTACTTGGATCGATGTGACGATTGGTCCAGGTGAACTTGGCCCCAATCCTATCTAATTCTCGAAAACCGAGATCCACAATGCTGTTGTTGAACATCTGCATGCGGGGGAGGTTGACTAGGTGGTTGCTCTTGTCCTCGGCCGATCGGATGAGTTTGTAGTCGCCACCCACCACCACTGGGAGTTGCGCGGCCACAACCTTCCTCTGAAGCTCATCAAGAAAGACCGGCGATCGACGGTGGTTGACAGGGCCATAGACAATAACGATCTCCCATTTAAAGTCAGAGCTCGCTCAAAAATCTCCATACTAACAAAGAATTCACCTCGATCCATGCGCCCCTCCTCAAAGGTGGCATCCTTCACGCCTAAAAGGATGCCACCCGAATGGCCAGTGCTCCCACTAGAAGGGAGCCAATGCCAGGCAAATAGATGTGGCTCAGACGGTCAATTACAGGGAGGGCGAAATCTGAACACATGGTTTCATGAACGACCACAATGTCAGTTCTTTCATCGCGCATGTACTCGATGAGTTGGCGGCATCAGTCATCTTGGCCAAAGCAGCGAATGTTCCAGAAGAGGATCCTTATCAAGGAGACATCGGGAGGCTTCTTGACCCCAAGATGAGGGAGGCACTCTGAGCACGTAGGGCTACGGTGCGGGGGCGTGTGCGGCCGCGAATTTCCACCACCTCAGGCGACGGAGTTGTACCCATCGCGGAGGGGTGAGTGCCGAGTGGCTGGGGGTCAGGGCTCGGAGGAGGCGAGCGCGAGTCTCGGCCAGTCTCCCATCAAGGATTTCACGGTCGCAGATTGCCTCATGAAGACAATCGCCGAGTCGGTCGCAACCTTAGTCAGGTAACCGAGCGGCGCCGATTCAAGAGCAAAAAATGAGAAATTGGAAGAACTAGTAGGAATATATGATGTACCTGACTCTAGGTTTCGGGCCATGGTCTGAAGCTCCGCTCGCTCGGGGATAGACAGAGCCTGGAAGTTTGCCGGGCGGGCAGCGTCAATGCGGGCGCTGCGCCGAGAGGCAGTCACTAGAGTCGACGCATACCTAGCCCTCCTGGCGTAGGCCGCAGTCCTAGGTGGGTGGGGGTGGGAGGCCATGGGTGTGGTCACCATCATAGCAGCCACCATAGACGCATGCACCGAGGCGCTGGGCCATGGTAGTTGCGAGGCAGGTGGCAAGCGGCAGAGACCATGGCAGAGTCTTGAGCAGGGAGTCCAGTGTGTTGGGAGGCGTTGGCGGGCGGGTCGGAGCGCGGCACGTGGAGGCCATCCCAGTCTGCTGACCGGGTGGGGGTTCAGCTGAGGAGGGGGACTCTTGCCCGAGCAGCCCCGAGAGGGTGCCACGAGCTCAGGTTGCTCCATGGGGCGGAAGCACGATGGGCGGGGGTCGCTCCGGCTTGGGCCCGAGGCGGGAGTCCACCAGAACGGGAGGGGCCGCTCCGGTTCGAGCTCGTGGGAGGCCACCAGGAGGGGAGGGGGTGGCCAGGATGAGCTGGGCGTCAGGATCTTCCTTGTCCGTGGAGGCTTGGACGGTGCAGGGGGAGCGCGGGGAGGAGGCGGGACGACGAGGAGTCTCACGCTGGAGATGTCACTGCATGGATTCTCAAGACCACTTGGTTCAACATTTTTAATTTGCAGAGCATGCTGCTTGTTCACATGAGAGTCTAGGTGATTGAGCCTAACTTATGTTGGTTGAACATGTATACAGTTACTCACTCCTAGATCTGGCTGCTAGTGTGGCGAAGATCCTTAGCGAACAGAGAAGGCCGGCCACAATTTTAAACTTAATACCGAGGAGACCCAACAGTTATGTGGAATGGCAGATTACATGAGCTCTTCCCTTTGTTCATGTACGTTATATGAAGGTTGCAATACAGACCAGCAAGTTCAGAGGCACATAAACTTAAGACATGACACCTTGAGCAACTTGGAGCAGGGAAACACAAGGGCTACAAGATCAAGAACTGTACCACCTCACTTACGGCGACGTCTTGCACAACCCCGCCAAATCGAATCCATCTGATGCAGCCCCTGATCAAAATCAATCAAATAAACAAATAGGAATCCAGCCCCCGAATATTGGAACCACAACTGAACAGAAGAGATGTATACTGAGCTGATGATGCAATTATTATACCAGTATTACATTGTCATTTTATTACAACTCAACAGTTAACCTTAGAGGACCACCAACACAACAAATAACTAACAGAATATAGAAACGCACCGTACAACTATAACAACTCTGCACGGCGGTGTCTCAGACATACCAATTCTGCACGGCGGTGTCTCGGAAATACCAACTCTGCACGGCGGTCTCTCGGACATACCAAAGCATCCCAAGATTCAGCATTGGCATGCTTGCCTCTGGATCTTGGAATTCATGGTGTCCTTGTAGCCTTGTAAGTGTTTGTTGAGGTGACTCAGGTGAGAGGCCTTCTCCACCAAAGGGCAGCTGCCATTGCGCTTCTCCATTGCTTGTTCAGTTGTCCTTTCAGCACCGTACCATGTTCATCGTCAGTATCCTCCAATGACTCATTACCATTGCTTGCTTATTCAGATCCCTTACAAACTCACAGTTGTATTTGCCAATTTGTTCTCGCCACTGGGACTTGTGCTTGCCGCATGTTGCAAGGTAAAGCAATAGCCAATGAAAGTTTGTCTAGTTAGTTAGGTGGACATACTACTAACCTCTTGAGAAAAAAATTCAGGTTGGCACACCTGCAGAGTCCTGAATAGTATCCTCCAAAATATCAAAAAACTGATAAAATGAGAAAATGAAAATAAAAATGCTGGACAGCTTGACAGTGGGTGAATCTTGGCGGGACATTTAGTTACAAAAATATTTGGTATGCTTATCAATACCGGGTCTGCTATTATGAAGGAATTGATTTTAACAGATACGACATCGGCCCCTCTTCACTTCCTCATTCTGATGTTGAATCATCGTAACCGGACCAGAATAGTGCTCTTCAGCATTCTCGTCAATGAATTATGATCAGGTGTAAGAAAGAGAATGTCGCCACTCAGCATCAAGTAGGCATCAAGTGATGGGTTTTTGGCTTTTAGTCGACGTCGAGGCATCAAGTAGGCATCAAGTGATGGGTTTTTGGCTTTTTGTCGACGTCGAGGCATCAAGTAGGCATCAAGTAGGGGGTTTTTGGCTTTTTGTCGACGTCGAGGCATCAAGTAGGGGTTTTTTGGCTTTTTGTCGACGTCGAGGCATCAAGTAGGCATCAAGTAGGGGGTTTTTGGTTTTTTGTCGACGTCGAGGCATCAAGTGATGGGTTTTTGGATTTTTGTCGACGTCGAGGCATCAAGTAGGCATCAAGAATATCACAACATCAAGACTATCACAGCATCAAGATTATCACAGCATCAGCAGTACTACTAGAATGCCATAGTTTGACACAAATTGATCATAACAGTTGAGCATCACAAGACTACTACAATTCCAAAGTTTGATAAAACATCAACACAACCAAATCACCATCAACACTGGAGTAGCATAACTGGAGTAGCACAACTTCAACAACATAGTTTCATAACACAACCAAAATCATCACCATTTTGCACCAGAGGCAGTCAAGTAATCCTTCATTTTGTTGCTGGGCTTCCTGACTCTCTGGGAACCATCACTTGGTCTTGGAGGCATGAAAGCTAACCTTGGTCCCTTTGCAGTAGCTAATGAAGATCTGGTTGCTGGTGCCTTACCCTTGGGAGCAGCTGGTGCCTTACTCTTGGGAGCAGATGATGAAGATTTACTGGCTGCTGCCTTACCCTTGGGAGCAGCTGGAGCAGCTGGCTGCCTCCTAGCTGGAGCAGCAGATGTTGCCCTCCTTGCTGGAGCTGGACTGGCAGCAGATGTTGCCCTCCATGATGGAGCTGGACTGGCAGCAGCAGAGGCTGCAGTCCTTGCTGGTGCTGGTGTGCTTCTACTATCAGGTGGGTAAGAGCTGGTGCTTGGCTGCAATGAAACAAGTAGTTTAATATTAGTAAGCAACAAAGTAACAACAAATTTAGTCTTTCTCATAGCAGAGTGGTTACCTGATGTTTGTTCTTTCTCATAGCAAGTGCAGGCTTCAGAGCATCATGGCAATTGGTGTACCTATGGCCCGCCTTTTTACAGTTGGAGCAGGTAATTGAGGCCATTCTTGAAGTATCTTTGGGAGCTAGCTTCTCAAATTGGCCCTTTCTCCTCTTAGTCTGTGCTCTGCCCTTGTGTTCTTTGAAAACAGGAGCCTCAATGTCCAAAGTATCTGTCCTTGGCCACATGTCAGGGCCAGGTACAGGATATATTATAGGACTGTAAGCTGCCAGGTACATAGGTTTTTTGAAGAAATCATGAACAAAGTCTTCTGGCTGAAGCTTAGCGTTGTGTATAGCAGAAACAACATGATTGTAAGGAACTGCTGTCATATCCCACTTCTTACAACCACAAGTCCTTTGTGCTAGGTTGACAGCATATGTTCTCTCCTCACTAGTAACTTGGAAAAGGTTGGGGCCAGCCATCAATGATTGGCAGTTTCTAGACCACTTCTTTGCTTCCTCCAATTTCTCTGCATATGTTGGACAAATCTCCCATCTGACAGACTGAGTCTTTGTTCTATTTGTATTAAACTTGACCATTAATTTTGTTCTAATTCCATCAACCATGGTCCTTATTGGCTTGGCCCTGACATCTAGAACCCACTTGTTGAAAACCTCACTTAAGTTGTCAACTACTAAGTCTATTTTGCAATTTGTGTCCATGGCATGTCTGGCCCAAGTGTGCTTTGGGATTTTACTAAGCCAAGCCCATGCTGCCTCACACTCTCTCTTCAACTCATCCATTGCAACATTATAACCATGTTCAGTGTATGAGTAACTTGCTTCATCCATGTATTTCTTCAATTCTGGCCCTCTAAACCCAGCATTTTGAAAGTTCTGGTAAATGTGTCTGAGGCAAAACCTTTGTGGACAATTGGGAAAGGCTCTGTTTATGGCTTTAAGCAGGCCCTGTGTGAATTTAAGTAAAGCTAACTTAGTGACTACACCTAAATGATTGTCTAACTACTAGAAAGAACTAAATGATTGTGTACAGAAAGTAGCTACACCTAAATGCAAGTAACTACTAAAAAGAACTAAATGAAAGCTATCACAAGTGGATTTCATTACCTTCTACCTATCAGAAATTATTGTATAGTTGCCAAACTTCCCAGATTGGCCACCTAGTGCTACCTTCAGCTGATACAGAAACCAAGTCCAGGAATCTGTGTCCTCCTTATCAACAATTCCAAAAGCAATGGGAAATATATTATTGTTTCCATCTCTTCCAGTAGCAGCAAGAATCTGTTGACCAGTAGTGAGCTTTATGAAGCATCCAGACCTATAACAAGTAAACACATTAGGCAAACTATTTGAAAACACACATTATTCAAACACACATTAGATACCAAGGAATTACCTATGAATGGTGTGTAGCCACTCGGAAACCCTTCTTTGCATCCATTTAGGCAATAGAATAATCCATGAAACCTAGGGTTTGTGCTTGGATGCTCCCTCAAATGTCTTGTTGTCACTATACACCTTGAACCTGGATTTGTATCTAGCACAGCCTGCAAATAATCCCTAATCCTGGTGTACTGGGCCTTCTGATCTCCTAACACAACATTCTTTGCCGCCTTCTTAGCCCTGTATACCATGTGGGTTGATACTTCCACTCCATACTTGCTCTTTGTGGTGTTAATTATAGTAGTGATTGTTGTGCATGGGTCATTTCTGATTGCTTCCTCACAAAACTTTGCAACCCACTTAGCAGTAACTTTTGTGTTCTCTGACACAGAAGGACAAGTGTGCACCACATACTGCTTCCTTATGGAAAAAGTCTTCTCATTTTCAATCTGTGAAGCTGCTACATAAAAAGGGCATGTCTCATCTATGCATTGTGCTATAACCCTGTCACTGCAATTTCTATGATACTCATAGTTCCTGTTCTGTGCAATGTGCATTATTTGAAGTGCATTCCTAAACTGGTACACATCAATGAAGCAAAGATGCTTCACAAATTGCTCAGCTGGGTGAGCTCTATTCTCATCATACCATAACCTTTTCTTCATCTTTTTAGCTCTGCTTTTCCTGCCATTGGGAAAAACATATGCCAATGCCTCTGCACCATCATCATCTTCCACACCCAAATCCATTGGTTTCTTGTCTTCATCAGAAGATGGTATCCAGTCCTCCTCAAACAACTCCTCTACACTTGCATGTGATCTGCTTGTTGGGCCTTTTCTGTGTTTCTTCTCCTTTTTCTTCTTCTGTCCATCTTGCCCTACCTGCTCCAGATTACTCTCTTCCTCCAGAGTACTCTCTTCCTCCTCTTCCTCCTCTTCCTCCTCTTCTTCACTTTCAGGCTCATATAGTGCATCCTCCTCCTCTGTCTCATACATTTCCTCAACATTTGTGTCCCCTTCAAAATGAAGGAGTGGATCTTCCCTCTGTCTTTTCATCTCCTCAAGCCTAGCAAGGATATCACCATATTCTTCCAAATCATCATCATCACTGTCCTCCTCATTATCCATCACTGCAGCTTTTCTATTCAAAGAAGTCTCCTTCTCTTTTATTTTCTTATTCTTCCTAAACATTTGAATTTCCTTCCTCCTTGTCTCCTCCATAAACTTTTCAATTTCCATTTGCTCCTCTGAATTGTTTACAGGATTTTCTTCCACTTGTACATAACCTAAAGCAAGTTGCTCCTCCAAATTGTTTGTGCTATGCTGTGTTTGAAACTGTATGGGCATTGGCTCCAGTTCTGCTGCTTCTGAACTTGCTGCTGCTACATGCACATTTCCTGCACTAAACAACACTCCTCCTTCATCTACCTGATATAGTTTGGGCTCTCCAATTTCTTCTAGAGGGATTTGATGCTCAATAACATTGGAGCTGGTGTTTATAGTTGCAGCATTGGGAGAACTGGCCCTAACAACTGTCACATTCAATATCTTTTGAGTTTTCAATGCTATGTTGTCTAGAATTTCCTCAAGCTTGTCATCATCATCTATTTCTTCCATTCCTTCTATACCTAGCCCAGCATCCCTGACATAGTACATGTAATCTTTAAATCCATAACCTTCTATTTCTATCAGTGCTACTAGGTTGTAAAATGTTATGTCTGACATCATCATAGATCTCTCAATATTGTCTCTGTCATGGAAATGCGTCCTCAATTCCCAAATCTCATCATCCAGACTGCAAATAATATAAAATACATAGCAGTATAAGTGCTTAATTATAACTGAATAACACTAATGAAACAACTCATGTTAGTGCACTAATACAATCCTTTGTCACTTATAAAATCAACTAAATCAGCATATTTGTCAACTAATCTAAAAATGCCAACCCTAGGGCACAGGACAAATAAATCACATAATTTGAACTATTCTAAATTTGTCTAACACTAGAGCACATGACAACAAATCCACAGCATCTACTCTAGCAACACAATTGAATGGGAGTACTCATTGAATGGAGAACGGGAAGGGGAAGAGAAAAGAAAAGTGGATCTCACTATACGCCGCCGTAGGATGACCCGATGTGCCCGCCGTAGGATTGGGCTTCACCGCCACGGCGAATGCTCTCGCCGCCCGGTATTCCATCGAATACTGCGGGTCCTCCTCCTCTGATTCCTCCGTCGGCTTGCTAGGGTTCGAGCTCCCGCAAAGCTCGCCTGGATCCACTGCGGGTCCTCCTCTGCTGCCGGGCAAAGCGCCGCCACCAGCAACTCCACCTTTCACCGGGCTACGCATCTCTGCAGTGCGAGGGGCAAGGGGACGACGGCGGCCGGAGCGAGGGTGAGGGGCGGCGGCGGCAGGAGTGAGGGGGAGGGGGCGACGGCGGGGGAGAGAGGGAGAGGGGGAAGAAGAATGGGGAAACAGAGACGGATGCGGGATTGACTAAAGACGAGACCGAACGGCGCCGTCTAACGCCGTCTGCCGGCTGTCGGGACGGCCTGGAGTGCCACGTAGGCGAAAAACGGGCCCCAGCTGTCATAAACTCACTTAACACGGCCCGATCCGCCGATCAGTGATTTTTGCAAAAGAATTACGCTAGACATGGTGCTTTCTGCAACGATTCTGTATCCTAGTGTTTTTCGCAAACCTAGCCCTCAAAGTGGTGGTTTTATGCAATTTACTCAAATTAATACAACTGCACATGAGAAGGAGCATTCCATGGCTACTAGGCGAACCACTAGCGGTGCGGCCGGTAAGATGTGTCTGAGCAGAATGGAAGAGTGACGCCGCGGTTGTATTCTCCCTGCAGATAGAGTGCAGAAGCGCTCATGGGTACCGTCCTCCACTGCACCCCGTAGAGGCCGTTGAGTGGACCACCGACGCCTCTAGCTCATAGGCTGACACGCACCATCAAGGCATCTCGACCCAAGATTTCGTACTAACAAAGGAAGGGCATGATTCCGTTCACATCGCATGCTGTACCACCACCACGAGCTGTACCACTACCACGGCCTAGACCACTACCACGAGCTCTACTACCATCACGACCTCTTCTAAGTCCTAGTTGCCGACCTCTTTGTTGCCTAGATCCTCTTTGGCTAACACTTGGTTGGCTTGGCACTTGTTGGCTACCACTTGGTTGCCTTGGCATTTGTTGGCTACCACTAGGTTCGCTACCACTTGCTTGGCTTGGCACTTGTTGGCTACCACTTGGTTGGTTCCCCTGTGTAGCTCCTTGTTGGCTTGTGCTTGCATCATTTTTCTTGGACCCTTTCCTTGGTTTCGTACATTTTCTTTTGTTGTGGCCATGACCTTTGCACTCCCCACAACGGGAGCTCTCACGAGGCTCTTGGAATTGGTCGTTGCTCGCTCTGCGGCATCCACCATGGCCCCATCCGTCCATGTCGCCTCTAAGACGCTTTGTCTTACGTCTACCCTGTTTAACAACCTTCAACTCCGGATCCGGACATAGTTGAACTCCATGATACTCCGGCCATTGTGATTAGTCAAAGTACGGGTGAAAGCGGGGAGCCCATGTTTTCTTGACCGTCATGATTGAGAACTCCGACTCCCTCACGGTGCGTGGGTGATTGATGTCCACATTCCTAACGCGATCGGCGGTATACAAGTGTGAGCATGGGAGATGAAGCAACAATGGCCTCCCGCAAGTGCAATCACATTGTGTTAACGAGACCTTGAAAGCCCGACCTTCATGTTCCCGGCCATCTTGTGGTTCCTCCTGGCTCTTTCACTTCGTACTTCCACTCTTCGTTGTCATATAATATAGCTTCTTCTGAGTCCGCCTTCCGTGATTGAAATACCAACCATTCATCAACCTTGGGTGGGAACTTGTACTTGTACTTGCGCAGGTTCTCACCCGCTATCTGTGCATCCGTTTCCATCGAGTACTTTACAAAGTACGCATTCATCTTGTCAAATGTTATTGAACTATTGCCGTCACGGGTAATCCACGTGCATGTTTGAGAACCCTATTGAAGTATTCGGCCATATTGCTTGTCATTTGAACGTATCTATGGCCATCTTCATCAAAAGCATGTGCCCACTTGTTCCAGTATTGAATGTGCCTATCGAGAAAGTCTTGACCCCTGGGATCAAGTTTTTTGTGTGCGAGCAATTTGTTGTACAAAGTGGCGAAGCGCTTGTCGGAGAAAGCGAGACAACAATCTTGAAGATCATCGGCCAACTCCTTAAGGCCACATGCCCTATAGAAGTTCGAACAAAATTGCCTCATGCACCAACGATGGTGCAACAGAGCATGCCCGGGAATGTCAATCTCCACCGCGTTAAGAATTCCTGGATGCCGATCCGATATGACACAAATTTCCCTTTGAGCGGGTAACACCTTCGTCCTCAAAAGATGCAAAAACCACTCCCAGTTGTCATTGTTCTCCACCTCAACCAAAGCAAATGCCAATGGCAACACCCGGTTATTGGCATCACTTGCTATCGCAACCAACAAGGTGCCCTTGTATTGTCCGGTCAAGAATGTGCCATCAATGGCGTGACTGGCCTACAGTGTTCGAAAGCCCTCACGCATTGCTCGAATGCCCAAAATGCATGGCCAAATACTCGGACTTTCCTTCCTTCATGAACCGTTGTTTGGTGCCCATGAGGCTCGACCACATGAACCATGTTCGGGTTTGTCGCGGCCATGGCTAACAACAACCTAGGGATTCAGTTGTATGCTTCCTCCCAAGTAGCATACAACATCTTAAATGCGTCTTGCTTCGCCTTTCATGCCTTGCCGTACTTCACCTTATAATGAAAGATGGCTTTCACAAGGTCAGTGACATGTTGGACGCTCATTGTGGGAAGTGTGGATATTGAGTTTGAGAGCCTGTAAGCGATGAACTCGGACGTGAGTTGTTTGTGGTCTTGGGACACAATCTTGCTATCCACCCTTTTGCCTTGGCACATGTGAGTTGGCACACAACTCACTACATGCCAAGTTGGACCTCCTTCCCATGGTCTTGCACGCACAATCCATGGACATATTTCATCTTCACATGCACATGCAACCGTGTAGCGCACATTGACATCCGAGTTAACCACCTTGTGTGGACGATAATGCGTAACCGAGTAGTTGTCGAGCCACATCTTCAATTCCAACAAGGTTTCGAACTTAGCCCCTTTAGCAATCCGGTTCTTGTCGTCTCCCAAATCACGGTGAGAGCTTGGCCTAACCCCAAGAGATACACATTGGCCACCATCTACCACGGCTTCATCCGCGAGACTAACATCCTTGAACAATGTAGTCCGATGATCCCGACCGAATACCTTCTCGAAAGCTTCGGCCTCCTTCACTGTGAACCCCTCCGCATCAACTTGTTCATCGGGGCCATCGTCATCTGAGTCCGATGCATATGCACGGGAAAAAGGGATAGAATGGTCCATTGTCTCTTGCAAATGATATTTATCGAGATCACCCACATTGTTGTCATGGAGATCAACTTCATTGTCATCGTCCGCATACTCATCATTGTCCTCTTGCAAAGCTTCATCTTGGTTGTTTGTAAACGGGCTCAATGTTGGCCTCACTTCTTGGGTCAAAAGAGGTTCAACAATTTCTTCTCGCTTTAAGGGTGGGGGGTTACTAGCAACCAAAGGGGAGGGGTTCCGGTTCAAGTCCAAATGCAAACTTGAATCAACCTTCTTCGTTGCAAATAACTCAAGAGTCTTGTCTAGTGATTCGGCCACCGTCTCCTTGTACGCAACCCAACGTTGCTTCGAATTGACATGCATTGTCTTCCAACAGACGTGCATTCCAAAACCAACATTATGCCTTCCCTCCAACTCAACGATATCACTAGGGTCCATCCAATTCAAATCTTTCCTCACTTGTTGCAAGAGCTCCGCATAGCTAGGACTACTATCAAACACCATGTCAAGCTCATCCGGATCCGATTCAATATTGCCTTTCAAGAAGGCATCTTTGTCCCCATGATGAACAAACGCACATGTTCTTCCCATCCCTATAAGCATTCAAAGAACACAAGGTAACATTGCTTCCATGAGTATTAATCCAAGGATTAACACGGAATACACACCCTAATATATATATCAAACAACAACCCTAACCCTAACCATAACCATAACCCTAGCCTTAAACCTAACCCTAGCACCAACATAAGAACACCCATAAGAATAAACCTAACATACTAACAAAGCCTAATCATAGGAAATTGGCAAACAAACATCACATCTCCATGCAAATCTCTAGATCCAAACAAAACTAGGGTTTCCCCAAACTAGCAACAAATGAGCAATTTGATAACATTACTTGGATCAAAACAAGAGGATCGGCGAAGATTACCTTGAGAGAGGGTTTGACTTCGAAATCCACGGACAAATTAATTCTTCAAATTTGCAAGATTTGGGAGAGGATTTGAGAGGGGGAGAGAGTGAGAGAGGGGGCAAAGCTCGAGGGAGAGTGTGTGGGGTGTGGGGAGTGGGGGAGGGGGGGCAGCCAAGTGGCTGGATAAGTCACAGTGCAGCGCCTAAGCGCTAGGCGCTGCATTTTAAATGTGTGGCGCCTAGCATGGAGGCGCTGCACATTACATGTGGGCGCCTAGCACGTAGGCGCTGCACTGCTGGGTGCGGGCCCAGGGGCTGTCACGGTGGACTGGCGTGCAACGCCCCAGAGCTAGGCGCTGCACCGTAGAGTGTGGCGCCGGCGTGGCGGGCGCTACACAAAAAGGTCATCGGCGTGAAATAGTTTCACGGGCAGTTCATTCTGTGAATTGATTTCATTCAGAGATCAAAATTGTCAAATTTGCCTGCATTATAAGCATCTCACTTTGCCTGTTGCCGACATACTCCAGTACGTACTATTTTCTTTAGTTTTTGCACCGAAAGGAAAGGTTGCCGCAAGCTTTACCACTGCCGTTCACATGGTGCTGCCCACCCCCCTCTGAAAAGCATTAGAGAACGTATATCTTGAATAGTTACTTCCTGCAGCATGCCAGGTAATAGTAGTAGTGCTTTGATTAGGTCCAGACAAGCTGTCTCCTCAAAGCTTAAACGAATGGCTCACGGGCGCCGGTACGGCAGGAATAGCTCGGCTCCACCCCTGTGGAAAAAGGATCCGTCGGGGGGCTGTTCACAGGCACGCACAAACCAATTATTAGTCGGTGTCGCTCCTCCCGATGTACAGTGTTCTTCCCTGTTTTTGGTCACTTTAGCTGATTATTAAAGCAAAGCTAAATTACTGTACTACTTCATTTGGCAAAGACAAATTTTTAGAAGTCTTCTCATAGTCGTTGTCTTGGTCCTCCACACAGTGACACAGCTATGAACAGTATGGAATTTCTTAAGATTTTGTTAATTGATATTTGAGACAATAAAAACATCAACCAGGACCCCAAAATGCTCTTCATATGCCAGATGGATAAGAGAGACCAAAACAAAAAACTTCTCAAACTGAGGCTATCGGATCCTTTTCATTTGTCCAGATGTCTGCAAACCGCAAATTTGCCCATATGTGCGAAAAAAATGAGGTGCCCGGACGTGTTTGACTAGCCCAACTTGTCGGACTCTGCCCACCCTGGACCATTTTCTCTCTTTCCTTTTTTTTCCTTTCTGCATCGACATCAATCATATGCATGTGTCTGGATAATTTGGAGGGCCACAACTACATGCTTGAACAAATGGGGTTTTGATGCGGACACGTGCGGACACTGTCTGAACGTTATTCGCGGACAATTGGGGGATGGGGGCAAATTAGCTAGTCTGGAAGGGCATTTCCAACGCGAATCATCAAACTGATGCCCTCCAAATGTCCCCGGTCATGCCGAGGCATCATCCTTTTCAAGCGAACCCTGGAGGAGGTGGGCGAGCGGCGGTGGCTTCGCCATCCTTCTCTTTGGCCTCATCTCGAAGGTCCGCAAAAAGCATGACGCGCTCAACGTCACAGATGAGGATATTGTGGCGCTCGCGCTCGACAACAATCTTCGAGTTGGCGAGGAGCACCACCAAGGCAGCAACATCCGCTGCCCCACATTTTTTTGCTCCTATGCTGTGAGGTGCCATGCCTCATCCACCTGCACGAGGCGGTACTTCGGACGTCGTCACCCTCGTTTGGCGCGGCGTTGACCACCTCGAACCTAGTGGATACAAACTCTGCGATGGGTCAAATGGCATCACCTCCTTGTCTGCAAGATCCATGAGCGCCATGGGGTCACCCCCTCATCTCAAGTTGGCTCCGGAGAGCTCGAAGATTGGGCAGCCGCAATTCGGGTCGCGCCTACTTCGGCGGCAAGCACCGCGCTGTGCTCCGCCGTGATTTGCTTGCATCACATGATCCTCTGCCAGACAATGGAGATGGCTGACATGGCCTTGGGTCTTAGAACACCAGGTTCGCGTGAGCTTGGATAAGAGCGGCGGCGGCGTGAAAGTCTAGGAAAAAAAAGGGGTGTTGTGTGGGGGGGAGGGGTGGCTCGGCTAGGGTTTCAGGGTCGCCGACCTCCTTTTAATTGTCTAGAAGACTTCTCAGGTGCCGCGCCATGAATGTCGGTAGGCGGACCAGTGAGCTTCGATGCGGAAGAAGAAAAAGACAGGCTCATGTGGGGTTTTAGGTAGTCCAAGTTGTTGGAGTCTGATGTGGCAGACGTCCGGACTCTCCCGCTCCGCGCCTTGAGGCTGGACCGACAGATTTCAGACATCAGCCTATATCCGACCCAATATAAATGTCCATGTTAAAGTACTAACAACATCCAAACCATCTAATCTAAACATACGAGGATGGAGCAGACCTTGTTGCGATGCTGAAAACCTTGGCGGGGTGAACGGAGCGGAATGAGCAGATGCCTTACCTGATTGTAATTATCTATGTGTGTGTGGTGGTTTATACCGTTGGTGTTCCTTAATAGATTTGGGGGGTTTGTTTGAAAAAAGAAAAAAAGTTGATGCATGGCATGACCTGCAAGGAGATCCAGATCCAAATCCTATCTCCTGACTGCTTTTAGTAAGTGTTGTCCCCTCATTATAAGTGCATTGACTGACCTGCAAGGAGACACTTATGGTCCCTTTGATTAAGAAGGAAGTGACAAGATTCAGCTGCAGCTAGCCACAAGCACATTCACAGAAGGCCCCTGAAAGCTTCTATAATGGTCCTCGTATTATGGAGAACGGAGCGAACGAAAGAATCCTTGTTGCGCTTGTTTTTTTATTTTTTGCTTTAAAGAGACTTTTTAAGAAAACTTCCGGTCTATTTATTTTCAATCATGACAGTACAACGAATATTAGAAACAATAAAAAATACATCTAAATTCGTAGACCTCCTAGCAATGTTTTAAATAGCCGGCTATAGCTCCGCTATATCCCGCTATATAGCCTTTTCAGCTGGGTGTCGCTAAATAGTCCCATGTACAAATAGCCCGCTATAGCCTGCTATAGCCCGCTATAGCTCCGCTATAGCTGATTTTGAGATCCGCCGCTATTTGGCAATAGCCCGCTATTTAAAACATTGCCTCCTAGTAATGACTGCAATCATTGAAGCGAGTTGAAGGCGTGCAGTTGGACAAAACTTGTTGTAGTAGACAGTCGTGAAGTCATTATGCTAAGACCCCAAAGGAGCAGTGCACCAGAACAACAACCGCCATCGTTAAAGAGTAGCGTAGATTGGAAGGATACAACCTGACAAACTGAGAATTATATGAACTACTAGCTCAGTTTAGCTCTCTTCTCTTGGAACCCTACTCCCCGTCTCAAAATAAATGTCACTGATGTAGTATAGCTTTATAAAGTTGTACTAAATCAACGACACTTATTTTTGGACGAAGAGAGTATAATTTGTTTGAACATTTCTTAATGAGATGAGATGTTACAAAAAGTAGTTTATGACAAGAAATGTTCTAACAATGGTAGTACTGATTACCTTTTTGTGCCAAGAAATATTCTAACAATATTCTAGATGTGTTAATGACGCTCTATTTTTGAGGAAAAAGACAACACTTGTATTTTTAACATCAGAAATACAGAACTTCATGCAGATCTTTTTTTTTTGGTTGCGGGAATTTCATGCAGATATTTCACATCAGAGACATGTTTGCTTACATATACGCACCATGGCATTTGTTTACCGGAGGCACCAAAGTACAAAAATAAAAGAATGGTGCTTGGAGTGAGAGGGAGACACCTGAATACTACAATAGTACAAGGATCATTTTGTAAAGCATATCAGTAGCCCAGCTTGTTGATGGATCCCGTCTCTCCATTTTTCATCCAACAACCCAGGGGTAGCCCAGCTTGCACTTGCACTTGCACAGGATACGTCCTCGGGTAGAAGCTCCATGATTATAGGTTGATGATGACCAGCCTATATATAGGCGCCATGGATAGCTGTCCTCTCTGCTCGTATTACTCATTCTCTCAACACCCAAGTATCAAGTCCCAACCACTCACATCCTCGGCGAAGTGAACCGGAAGCGCCGATGGAGGCGGCCGCCGCCGCGGCGGGCTCGCTCCTCGGCAAGCTGCTCACGAAGCTGTCCGACGACCTGGTGGCCGCGTATGTCGACAGCCTCGAGCTCGGCCACAACTCCGACCAGATCCAAACCAAGCTGCTTCACACACAAGGGCTGCTGCAACTCGCCGAGGGGAGGGACGCGAGCAACGTCCCTGCCCTGCCGGCCTTGTTGGAGAAGCTGAGCAAGAAGGCCGACGAGGCGGAGGACGTGCTGGATGAGCTCCACTACTTCAAGATCCAGGACCAGCTCGACGGCACCGACTATGCCGCGCCGGATCTCGGCGATGGCCTCCGCGGCCATGCTCGCCATGGTCGCCATGCTGCTCGCCACACCATCGGTAACTGGTTCCCATGCTTTTCTTGCTCGCGTGCGCAAGATGATTGTTCTGCCCCTACTGCTGCTGTCAATAGCCCACACCAGCATGCAACCAACTCTGCCACTGCTAGTGCTGATGATGGTGGCCATGTCGATAAGTTACATTTCGACAGAGTGGCCATGTCCAGCAAAATCAAGTCTGTGATAGAGGAAATACACTCCCTATGTGACCCCGTCTCTGATTTGCTCAATAAAATTCCAAGCAGCAGCACAGTTGTCACCCTAAAACGGCCTCACATAGGGTCCACAATTATACAGGATACACTGCACGGGAGGAGAGACATTTTTGAGAAAACTGTCAATCATATCACAAGTGGCACACATCACGGTCAAACTGTTTCTGTTCTTCCTATAGTCGGCCCGGGGGGGATTGGAAAGACAACTTTCACCCAGCACCTCTATAATGATAGTAGGACTGAAGAGCACTTCACTGTTATGGTTTGGGTGTGTGTATCGACTGATTTTGATGTGTTGAAGCTCACCCGACAGATCCATAACTGCATACCTGCAACTGAAAATGAAACCGCAACTGAAACAACCAATCTAGACCAGCTTCAGAAATCCATTGCACGGAGACTTAAGTCTAAAAGATTTTTAATTGTCTTGGATGATATATGGAAATGCAATAGTGAGGACGAGTGGAAAACCTTGCTAGCTCCATTCACAAAGGGGGAAGCCAAAGGCAGCATGATACTTGTCACAACTCGATTCCCAAAACTAGCAAGAATGATGAAAACAGTTGATCCAGTAGAGCTGCAAGGCTTGGAGTCTAATGACTTCTTCACATTCTTTGAATCATGTATATTTGGTGAACATAAGCCTAGGGATTATGAAGATGAGTTAGATGGTATTGCAAGAGAAATTGCATGCAAGTTAAAGGGCTCCCCACTAGCAGCCAAAACAGTAGGTCGACTATTGAAGAAAAATCTTTCCCGGGAACATTGGAATGGGGTTCTTCACAATCATGAGTGGCGAAACCAGAAAAATGATAACGATATTATACCATCTTTGAAAATTAGCTACGATTACCTCCCTTTCTATCTGAAAAAATGCTTCTCATATTGTGCCCTTTTTCCTGAAGATTATAGGTTTAGCAATTCAGAAGTTAATCGTTTTTGGATTGCAATAGGCATCATAGACTCTAGCCACCCCCACCCAATCGATAGGAATTACATGGATAGTCTGGTGGAAAATGGTTTTCTCATCAAGGGGGTTTCTGAACATTCTCCTTTTGGTGAATACTATGTAATGCATGATTTAATGCATGAGCTCTCTCGGAGTGTCTCTGTACAAGAATGCCTCAATATATGTGATCTAGATTTTAAAGCTGATGCCATTCCACAGTCTGTTCGGCAGTTGTCCATCAACATACAGAATAGATATGATGAAAAATTTGGGGAAGAAATGGTTAAACTAAAAGGTAGGATAGACACTGTAAATCTACGGACATTGATGATTTTTAGAGAATATGAAGAAAGAATTATTGAGATCTTAAGAGATACATTTAAGGAAACAAATGGCCTGTGTGTCCTATTTATAGCAGTGAAGTCCCTCGAATCTCTGCCACAAAGCTTTTCAAAACTTATCCACCTCCAGTACCTCCAAATTGGATCACCCTTTGGCAGAGACATGACTTTACCTAACACACTATCCAGATTTTATCACTTGAAATTCTTGGACCTAAGTAGTTGGCATGGTAGTTCTAATTTGCCTAAATACATTAGCCGCCTTTTGAATTTACGCGAATTCCTTGCCAAGGAAGAACTCCACTCCAATGTTCCTGAGGTTGGAAAGATGAAGTATCTACAGGAGCTAAAAGAATTCCATGTTAAGAAAGAAAGTGTTGGATTTGATTTAAGAGAGTTGGGGGAATTGAGAGAGCTTGGGGGAACACTCAGTATACATAATCTTGAAAATGTGGCAACCAAGGAAGAAGCTAGTGATGCCAAATTGATGTTGAAAAGGGATTTGAAAGAGTTGACATTAGTATGGGGCAGAGAGCAACCGACTGATGTAGATGCTGATATTCTTGATGCTCTTCAACCACACTCTAACCTTACAACACTTGGCATTATAAATCATGGTGGTACCACTTGTCCTGGTTGGCTGTGTCCTGAGATAAGGGTGGGCAATTTAGAGACTCTCCATTTACACGGCGTGTCTTGGGGAACTCTTCCACCTTTTGGGCAGCTACCATGTCTCAGGGAACTAAGCTTGAAGAGCATTTCTGGGCTGCGTCAGTTTGGTCCTGACTATGGTGGTGTTACAGGAAAATGTCTTTTGCAGTTGAAGAAAATTGTGTTTCATGACTTGTCAGATCTTGTCCAGTGGGTTGTGGAACCTTATTGCCAAATGTTTCCAGGTCTTGAAAGCATCGATTGCAGCAATTGTCCCAATCTATGTGTGATGCCCTTCTCGGAGTGCTCTTTTGCTAGTTTGTGCAGGCTTCACATTGGTAGTTGCCCAAAGTTGTCTCTGCCCCCCATGCCTCACACCTCCACACTAACAGATTTTTCTGTTAAAATTGTTTCAGAAACATTGTTATTTTACGATGGAAAAACATTGTTTGTTAGTAAGTATGCTGGTGCTTTGGCCTTCCACAATCTGGGTGAAGTAGAGGATATGACTATTGCAGATGTGCCACGCATTTCGTGGACAGACCTCGAAAAGCTTAAATCCTTGAGAAAACTATGTGTTGGAAGATGCGACAGCATGCTCTCCAGAGAACTGGATGGCAGTGTTGTCTTCCACAACATGGATAAAGTTGAGAGTCTCAGTGTAGATGTTTCTCATCTTACTGGAAAATTCTTGAGAATAGTGTTCAATAGTTCCCCAGCTCTTGCTGATCTGAGTATATATGGCAGTGAAGACGGCGAGGAACAAGCAATACAGTTCCCATCATTCAGCTCACTGCGGACAATTCTCATCTGGACATGGAAGGGCCTGGTTCTTTTGCCTGCGGAGGATGGAGGAATCCAGGACATGACGTCGCTCCAATCATTAACAATATTCGGATGCAGCAAGTTGTTGTCTCGGTGGCCCATGGGAGAAGCAGGAGGAGCTCCGATGGCCAACCCTTTCCCTGCTTCCCTCAGGATACTTCGTATTTCGGGAGAGTCAAGCATGCGGTCAATGGCTCTGCTCTCAAACCTCACGTCTCTTACGTGTCTAGGGCTAGATAACTGCGAGAATTTAACAGTGGATGGGCTCAATCCTCTCATCATGGTCAACCTCAAGGAATTGGTGGTCAGATCCAGAGGTGGCCACTCTCTAGCAGCGGATCTGCTCTCAGAGGGGGTAAGGACCAAATTAATGCATGCGGGTTCCTTCCAGTTGGAGAAACTGAAGGTGGATAGCATCTCGGCAGCGCTTGTTGCTCCCATTTGCACCCACCTCTCCGCCACCCTCCATGAACTGACCTTCTATGTTGATGAGCGGTCAAAAGGTTTCACGGAAGAGCAAGAGAATGCGCTCCAGCTCCTCACCTCCCTCGAGAAACTAGCATTTATTCGCTGCAAGGATCTGCAGTCCCTCCCTCAAGGATTACATGGCCTTTCTTCTCTCAAACAATTAGAAGTCGGTCAGTGTCCTGAACTCCGATTCCTGCCAGAGGAGGGCTTCCCCACTTCGCTGAAAGCTTTAAGTCTATTGTTTGGCAGTACAGAGCAAAAAGAGCAAGCTGAGAAATTGAAAGAAACATACCCAGATTTACAAGCACATTATTATCCTTAGCAGTCTTAGCACAAGGTAACACATGTCGCCTCTTCTTATATTTCTCTAAAGTGAGACTCCCCCCTATTCGTCCTTATATTAACTTCTAAAATCTTCACTGTTGCGATATGTAGACAGCATCCAAAATCTGACGGGCTGTCAGGCATCACTGATCTGCATCTGCACGCCAATCTGCCAGTTAGTAACGGAAAACTAACTTCTGCTCGTTAATTTATTTATATGATTTCATTCGTATTCCATTCATGACCTCTGTGTTTCTGTATTTTACACATACAACTGCCCTATAATCAATTCTTATGCAGCTTCTCTTTTTCTAACCAGGCGTGCTAGTTTTTGTTCTTCTGCTTTCATCTGCCAGCTGCATGGTAAATATGAAGACTAAGGCGACACCTCATAGACCTTTACATGAATGTCTATTTTTATTTACATTTTTAACAGAATGTCAACAGGTAAGCAACTTGCACGTCTGAATCTGCAATCAAGTTGCTCATGTATCAAAAATTTAATGCGATGCATTCTGCAATCTTATTTCAGGACAGGAAGCAGACTCCTGAATGATGGGACAATTTGCCTCCAGTTCTGCTTTTGTGGAATTATTAATCCTGTGTGTGCTTGGCAATTTCGATAGAAAGTAAGTATGAAGTAGCAGCTATCTTCTCATAACCCTTGTACCACTTCTTGCATATTGACACAAATTTTATTTTTTGAAGTAAACAGCAATGTGAAGTGAAGGTGTTTAAGAGGATCCGGTTTTATTTCTCCGGTACCTGTGGAGGACCAACAATCTGAGAATTCTGAAGCTTAGAATGGCATCATGTTCAATGTCCAGGCTGCTGGTAGTTTGCCACAATAATTTGCAGCAGTCATTGGTACGTAATTGTCCAGTCTTTCTGTATTTGCGCATACAGCCACCCTATAATTCTTAAGCAACTTCCCTTTTTCTACGGAATACCATAAATGTAGAGAAATTTTAAGATGCTCCTAAACTATTCTGGACTGTTCATTCCTTTTGACCCAACAGTTTAGATTGAACATGGTGGTAGGTTACCCATAACACTTGAATTGTATCATTGGCTTTTATATTTGAATATTGACAATATGAAATCATATTGCTATGTATCCCTGCCATATTTGCACTATGTGAAGGAAAGGAACTTACAAATATGTAACATCATGATATTCGAGCAATATTTAGATCGGATCAGGGAAAAAAAATCTTTTAGTGTGTTTATGTTTTGTAAATGAGTGTAACATGACAGCAAATTTGATGTGTCAACTATTTTTTTTTGCTCGTTTGAAGTGAAAATCTAATAACATGATTATTTTGGTAACATGACAACATTTGCTATGCATTCTGCTTGTACCATGACAACATTTTTTGAATGGACAGACTGCACACACAAAATATTTTGTAACATGAAAATCTATCAGATCAAACACGATAAATCTTGGAACGGTTAGGTGACTGAAAGATAAGAATTTTTCAGAGGACCGACAATTAGCAACACAATTCAATAGTGACCATGACATGAGCCCACCATAATTTTATTTTAACTTTTCCCATCATGATTTAATGTTCTCTAATCACACCTCCATGTTTTGTAACATATATAAAATTAGCACTATCACATTTATGTGAAAATGGGGCTTTCCTTTTGAATGGGGACATGCCAATCAGGATTAAGGAAAACTAATTGCAGTTTTCTCTAGATAACTGTCCATTTGGTTGTGACAAGGACATAGATCCATTGTCTATAACTATGATATTTCAAAGCATTGCTCCTGTGTTTAAGTGGTAGAGATTTCATAGTTTTAAATCTGTAAGGCAAAACAAATATTGTGAAAAACGTCATGTAAGAAATTTTCTAGAACGTATTAGGCCATACTAACTAATTTAATGTTTTCAGCAACCTTCGTGTTACAGAAACATTCAGGTTCTGTGCTTTGCTTTCTTGGAGTGTCAGACAGTTTGCTTGGCACTCATTGGACGTCTTCCTAGTGATTGGATATCACGTGTTTCAAGAGATTAACAATTTGGGTTTATAGTGAAGGTTCATTGCCTCCATTTCATCCTCTTCTATGTTCATTTATCTAAACAGTTTTAGATGGTGAGCATGCTTGTAACTTTATATGGTCTAGGACTCTAGGTAGCAGACCTCCCTTGTTGGTTGAATGCAATGATGCTTGCTTAGCCTTTTATGAACTGCTTAATGCTAAAACACATTTCTTACAATATCAGTGGATGTTGATTCTCGGTTCATGGATTTAATCAGTCTGTGCTACCATCAGGTTTATGTTCCGGCAAGTACTGATCCTGTGGTAACCAACTTCCATAAGGTTTTGAATGCACTTAAGCCAACGTTTCACCAGCATCCTTCACAGTTTTAGCCATTTAGGTAATGATTAAGCATCTATATTTGTAAGTTCCCTTGCCTTGTCCATTTTCTGTCCTTAAGTTCATTACGTCCTGCAGAACAATTACATCCAAAAGTGAATGTCAGAGTTGGCATTCAGGACATAGCTCCTCTATCTGAATAATAACAGTAAATGAAACCTTTGTCCTGATATTCTGAGTGAGCCGTGCCTCGGAGTCCCGCAGTGACCATTTAAAAGGTCAGTAGGTCAATCTTCCTTTTCTGTTTGTTCTTTGTTACTAATATAAAGCTCAGAAAGTGGTAAAATATCTCCACTTGTGTACTGAAAATCCTGAGTTCAAGACAGCCTCTTTGCAGAAAGAAGCAAGGGAAATGCGTCTATAAACTCCCTTCCCCTCAGAGTCCACAATGTGTGTGAGCTTTCAGCATTTGGGTACGCCCTTACTAAAGCTCAAAATTGACAATGTGCCGAGCGAGTGTCAGAACTGGTAAGCACATGTTTGCAAAGCTCACATTACTTGTGGTGCGATGGTTCAGGCGTTTGACACTAACTCGTTTCGGTGTGAATGATCGTCCAGGTGTTCCTCTCAAATTTGCTCCCATTTGATGAAACCCATACCCTGGGCGCGTTTTCAAGTTCAGCTTCCGGGCGAAGGTGTGGCACCAAGATAAAGCTGTTGCTACTCCGCGTCGAGCGCCCATCGCATTCAGTTTGTTGCCAGTACTAAGCCTGAGCCGATCTGGTTTACTATGCAAGTTCAATGCAATCAGCCAGGGAATTATTAGTTACTGCTGCAAAGACTCCACAAGTTTGCTCCATCCACGGCTTGATGGTTCTCACGAATTAATCGTTTAAGTTGTTCTCACGCCTAACAGGTATGTGTGCCTCTAGTATAAGTATCCCCACAACAAGTTCCCTGTGAAGGCGAATGAGAATTCCGAGTTTGAGTTTGTATGCAGTCGGTTGGATTGCGTGTGGTGTTTTGTGTTGTGTTGTGCTGCGAGCACCAGATCCCGTTGTGTGTTGGCTGTTATGTGTGGATCAAAAGGTTTGTCCTTTATCCATATGGGATTCTTTTGGTTCCATTTTGTGGTTCTATCAAGGTCCAAAAGTACCAGGGCTTGGGTTGCGTTTTCTGCAAACCAAGCTTGTTATATGGATTACTTTTTTCTGTCACACGTCCGGTCGTCATCGATACGTTTGAGACTCTGAGAGTGGTTCCTCGTGTTGCTGCTTGAGATAAATTTGTGGTAACCGATGATGAGCCGGCATAGAGGAGGTGGTGTCTTCCATCCATGGTCGAGCAAAGCAAGGGGAGAGGCCATGAAGCATATGGTACTTGTGGAGGATGCTCGGCTCGGGAATGGTCGGGAAAACTCAAGCCGAGCTGCCACTGGCTCGGCCTGCGAAAAATAAAGTCCTAACATCGCGCTCGGTATGGCTTGCGAGCCCAGCCGTTACAGGCATAAACAAGCCAGATAGCGAGCGCTGGCTTGGCTCGATCCCCTCTCTCGCACGATGCACGCCGCCGCGAGACGACTCCACCGATAGGAGGCCGCCGCCACCGCCCCCTGGCCCGAGCCGCTCTCTCCTCCGATCGCCCCCGCGCCACCGATGCTACTCCGGCTGCCTCCCGTCGAGCGACCCCGGCCTGCCCTCCGCCGGCTGTCCGAGGCAGCAGGCACCTCTGCGCCGAGCGCGTCCTGCACCCCGCCTCGAGGGTGTCGTCTGTTGGATAAACAGCAACTAAGCTGGTCAGTACATATACATATGTGGTAAAGTGCAGAAAAGCCCCTTACACTAGTAGATAAACCACCATTAGTCCCGGTTGGTAAGGGCCTTTTGTCCCGGTTGCTGAACCGAGACTAAAAGGTCGTTACTAATGCCCTGGCCCTTTAGTTTCGGTTCAGTCCAGAACCGGGACAGATGGGCCTCCACGTGGCCGGTGCGCCGAGCCCACGCAGGAGGGCCTTTGGTCGCGGTTGGTGGCACCAACCGAGACCAATAGGCATCCACGCGTCAGCATTCCAGGGGCTGTGGTTTTTGTTTTTTTTTTGAAAAGGGGGGGGGGGTTGGGGGTTTTGCGGGGTTAATTTAGGTGTTTCATATATTGTGTTGTAGCTATAGCTAATTAATAGAGAGAAGTGTCCTCTCTTATGTCCGTGCTTGGTCGACGCGCTACGTACTATATACGTATAGATCTAAACACGCTAGCTAGCTTGTAAGCAAATTAACGAAGGAAACAGAAGATCGTCATGAACATATATGCATACAGAGAGAAGTGATATCGACCACCTCTCCTTCTCCGAGAGATTGGTCGAACAACAAGTTCTCGTATAACTATCCAACACTACCGGCTACATATATACAATAATTATCTCTTACAATATAATCTCTCAATTATATACGAAGTCAAGCTCCACATGGTATTCTTCGTCTTCAGCGATCACGTGGTCAAGGAAGAATGCCGCCAATTCCTCTTGAATTGCTCGCATACGATCTGGTGGTAGGAGTTCATCCCGCATCCGAAAGATCTAATTTGAAGAAGGGGGTCAATACATATATATATGAATAAATGAAACTCAACAAAAATGATGGTAATAAAATAAAATTGTGAATATTATTGCTTACACACTTCATATTGTTCTTCAGTATACCCCCGTTCACAGGTCGTGTAGCGGATGGACTCGCAAACGTAGTATCCACAGAAATCATTCCCTTGATCCTGCCACAATCACTTTACAAGAAATAGAGGTCAGTCAAACTGATAAGCAAGCATGCCAAATGGTATTGATGAAACTAGCGCTTGAATCACTAGGAGACGCGCGGAACATGCTACTATAGTACTTACTTTCGGGTGTCTAAATTGCAGCTTCTTCAGCAGTCCCGGAGCTTTTCTGGTGAATTTTCTCCAAACCCTACCAGACAAAAGAAAACAATTACTTGATATCAGGAAATGAACAAAGTTGCTGATATGGTGGATAATAATCGATTTAACTTACTTCTCGAGGATTTCAGTCATGTCCGCATACTCCTGGGGATCTTTTCGTCTCGAGTCTAAGACGGTTACTAGTCCCTGTTCAAGCTTAATCTCTAGGAGAATATAGTGGTAACTGCGCACGCATGCATAACTCATCAATTACATTACTATAACCTGGACTAATATATAAGGGAAACCGAATATGCACAAGACAGTAACACTCACTTGAAGTTGTAAGGAAAGAGTATCATATCTTTGTTTTCATTTATTACCAACGATCGTAGCAAGTTGGCCTCGGTAGCTTTGGCATGAAATTTATCCTCAGTTGCATCTATGAGATTTGTGTTAATGAACCCAATATCATCGGCTTGTCTTTTCTTCAATTCAGCGATCTTCAATCTGCATAATATAGTGAGGATAATTATAAATACATGCAATGAAAGAGCTGACCTATATAGAGAGACTTAACGACATAAGTAGTAGTACTTACAGAGAGTAGCAGGTGACCGTTGCTTTATCGAGGGCCCTTTGATTGAAAAACTGGAAGAACTCCTCAAATGGATAATTCAACAGTTCAATTCCAACGAGGTCATGCTCCTCTCTAACTCTCAGCGTTAAACTATTCCTCCCCCCAGACTCTCTGCAGGTTTTCATGTACCAATCATGCAATCTTCGCATCATCGTTGTTAGAGATCTTTCATCATTGACGAGAGGCTTCCCGTACTCGAATCTGTGTACCGCCTGCACCTCCAAGAAATCATAATGTACATCGTCGGGCAGGTAATCTCCAAGATTGCTATAACCGGGCACCATCCTCGGATCATTAGCGACGATGTCGCTAGGCACCTTGAGCGGGGGGCACGATTGCTTCGCTTGTTCGCCGAGCTGGGCAATTTGTTTCCCAGCTCGTCGTTCTTTTCACCTTTGATCACTGACAGTACTTCCCAACCGCTCCGCTTCGACAAATGTCTTTCCAAGAATGCGCTCATAGTTGCCTTTCGGCGGAGACTTTGGTGGTTTTCTCAAGGCAGCCAGAGTGCGATTCGCTTTCACCGGATCTACCTTCTCCTCCGGAGGTGGATGTCTCTGTGCTTTCAACCCTTGAAACCAGTCCTTCACTTCGGTTCGTGCGATCTTCACGTTCTCCTCCCGGGTCATCTCGTATGGTAACTTCTCTGGAGTCTTCAGAGAAGGACCGAATCTGTATTTCCTCCCGCCTCTGGCTGTACTGCTAGACGCCGGCAGAGCAGACAGAGCGGCTGTCTTCTTTCCTTGCTTACGAGGCGGAGGAGAAGGACTACGACGCGCCGGAGCAGCCGGAGCGGCGGCGGGTCTCTTTCGCCCTTGCTGACGAGGCGGAGAAGGAGGAGGCTGGCTTCTCGGGCGTGCCGGTGCAGGCGGAGTGCCGCCACGCGCCGGAGAAGGAGGCCGAGTGCTCTGATCGTCACTCGCCAGAGGAGGAGGCGGTGGAGGAGGTGGAGTGCCCTGACTCTCCGGAGGAGGAGGAGGAGGCGGAGGCGTCCAATTCGGAAGGTTGATGAGCTCCTTCCGCCATAGGCATGGAGTCTTCAGAGCGGAACCCAGCCTAGTCTCCCCTTCACCGGTAGGGTGGTCAAGCTGGAGGTCCTCAAATCCCTCCGTTATTTCATCCACCATCACCCTAGCATATCCTTCTGGAATCGGCCAGCAGTGAAAAGTTGCGCCGGGTTCAGTAGGATAAACAGAGCCAACAACCGCCTTGACTTTCAAATTCATCCATTGCGTCATAAGGTGGCAATTTTGAGACTCCGTGATAGCATCCACAGGATAGCTGGCAGGAGCCGTCAAGACATGCTCCGGATGAAGCAGCTCGGTGGAAGCCACGCTGCTTCTCCGCTGAGATGGCGGGGTACCTTCGGGGGAAGCTTCGGTAGTTCGTTTGCTGCGATTTGCTTCTCGTTCCTCTATCGCTTGTACCCTTGCGTGCAGCGCCTGCAGTTGGGTCAGCTGCACTTTTTTCCTCCTCTCCTAGCATTTGTAACCGCCTGCGTCCGGAAAACCAGCATTCCACGGAACGGAGCCTAGCGTGCCTCGTGTCCGTCCAGGGTGCTCAGGATTCCCGAGGTCCATTGTGAGCTCGTCGTTCTCTCTGTCTGGAACGAACGTCCCTTGCTATGCTGCATCGATATAGTGCTGAAGCCTCTTGACTGGTATTTCCAATTGCTCGTCCGTCCAAATGCACTTCCCTGATAAAGGGTCCAAGGTTCCGCCAGCCCCGAAGAACCAAGTCCGGCAACGGTCTGGCCAGTTCATTGTCTCTAGTTCGATCCCTTTATCAACCAGATCATTCTCAGCCTTGGCCCACTTAGGCCGGGCTTGGAGGTAGCCACCTGACACCGTGCGATGGTGAAGCTTCTTCTTCGCAGCATTTTGCTTGTTTGTCGCCGACATCTTCTTACTCTTTTCCGATGTCTTGTGGGCCAAATGCGGGCCAGTGATCTCTGATCTTCTCATATTTGCCCTTGAATTGTGGTGTCTCTTTTTTGTCGACAAACCTATTCAGGTCTTTCTTCCACCTCCTGAATAGGTCCGCCATCTTCTTAAGAGCAAAAGACTTGATTAATTGCTCTTTAACTGGCTTCTCCGAATCATCCTCTGGCGGTAGGGTGAAATTTGACTTCAGCTCAGTCCAAAGATCATTTTTCTGCATATCATTGACATAAGACACCTCAGGGTCTTCGTTCTTAGGCTTATACCATTGGTGGATGCTAATCGGGATCTTGTCCCTAACCAGAACCCTGCACTGAGCAACAAATGCATTCTTTGTCCGGATGGGTTCAATCGGTTGGCCGTCGCGCGCGATTGCTATGATCTCAAACCTTTCATCCGAGCTCAACTTTTTCTTCGGGCCTCGTCTCTTTACCGAAGTTGTGCTCAATCCGGAGGGCTAGAAAAAAGAACAAAGATGAGAGTTAATTAATATGTGTACATACCAAAACAATGAATGCATCAATTAGCTAGTCAGCACAGGCTTAACTAATATATATACCTGGCCAGACTCAGTTCGGTCACCGGAGCTGTCATCACTGTCTCCTTCTTGCGCCGTCATTGGGTCACCGGAGCCGTCCTCACGGTCTCCTTCTTGCACCGGCATTGGGTCACCGGAGCCATCATAATCATAGCCAGCTGCTTCTTCACCCTCTCCTTCCAGACCATCGGTGTCGTTGAGAAACAACGAGCAGACGGCAACACCTCCATGTGCAATTATGTCCCCCAACAACGCTTCTTGTGCTTCGTCTCGGGGGGTGTCCATAGTTTCTACAAATAGTTACAACATGGCAATTATTATTCAAACATGACAGATGGATATATTAGCTAGTGGCAAACGTAGAACTAGCTAGCTAATCACAGTAAGGAATCATATTAATTAGTGGCCTCGACGCTGCTTCTCTAGGGTTTGGGGTGGCCTCGACAACGCTTCAAGGGGGTAATATCGACAATGACGAGATACATACACGGGAAAATAATGTTATTGGGGAGGGGGTATATCGACCCCCCCCCACGTGTTGAAGTTATCGGGAGGGGGTATATCGACCCCCCCATGTGTTGAAGTTATCGGGAGGGGTTTATATTGACAACGACGACATACGTACATGGGAAAATAATATTATCGGGGAGGGGGTATATCGACCCCCCCACGTGTTGAAGTTATCGGGAGGGGTTTATATCGACAACGACGACATACGTACATGAGAAAATAATAGTAACAGGGAGGGGGTATATCAACCCCCCCCCCCCCACGTGTTGAAGTTATCGGGAGGGGGTATATCGACCCCCCCTCGTGTTGAAGTTATCGGGAGGGGGTATATCGACCCCCCCACGTGTTGAAGTTATCGGGAGTTTATATCGACACAACATATGTACATGGGAAAATAATATTATCGGGGAGGGGTATATCGACCCCCCTCGTGTTGAAGTTATCGGGAGGGGTATATCGACGACGATAGAGGAGAAGATCGAAGAAAAAAAATAAGAAAAAAAAGAGGAGAAGAAGAAAGGAATAGAGGATAAGAAGAAAAAATAGAATATTTTCTATTTTTTTCTTCTTCTCCTCTATTCCTTTCTTCTTCTCCTCTTCTTTTTCTTCTTTTTTCCTCTTCTTATTTATTTCACCTCTTCTTCCTCTCCTCTTCTTCTTCTTTCTTCCCCCGGGTGCGCCCCCTACCTCGTGGGACCCCTGTAGCTCCACCGACGTACTCCTTTCACCCATATATACCTACGTACCCTAAAACTTCCAGAACAGAAGATAGATCGGGAGTTCTGCTGCCGCAAGCCTTTGTAGCCACTAAAAACCAATCGGGACCTTGCCGGAGGGGGATCCCATCACCGGTGGCCATCTTCACCATCCCGGCGCTATCCATGACGAGGAGGGAGTAGTTCACCCTCGGGGCTGAGGGTATGTACCAGTAGCTATGTGTTTGATCTCTCTCTCTCTCTCTCTCTCTCTCTCTCTCTCTCTCTCTCTCTCTCTCTCTCTCTCTCTCTCGTGTTCTCTCTCGTGTTTCCTCTATGGCACGATCTTGATGTATCCCGAGCTTTGCTATTGTAGTTGGATCTTATGATGTTTCTCCCCCTCTACTCTCTTGTGATGAATTGAGTTTCCCCTTTGAAGTTATCTTATCGGATTGAGTCTTTTATGAGAACACTTGATGTATGTCTTGCCGTGCTTATCCGTGGTGACAATGGGATATCATGTGCCACTTGATGTATGTTTTGGTGACCAACTTGCGGGTTCCGCCCATGAACCTATGCATAGGGGTTGGCACACGTTTTCTTGACTCTCCGGTAGGAACTTTGGGGCACTCTTTGAAGTACTTCTATGTTGGTTGGATGAATCTGAGATTGTGTGATGCATATCGTATAATCGTGCCCATGGATACTTGAGGTGACATTGGAGTATCTAGGTGACATTAGGGTTTTGGTTGATTTGTATCTTAAGGTGTTATTCTAGTACGAACTCTAGGGCTGTTTGTGACACTTATAGGAATAGCCCAACGGATTGATTGGAAAGAATAACTTTGAGGTGGTTTCGTACCCTACCATAATCTCTACGTTTTTTCTCCGCTATTAGTGGCTTTGGAGTGACTCTTTGTTGCATGTTGAGGGATTGTTATATGATCTATCTATGTTATTATTGTTGAGAGAACTTGCACTAGTGAAAGTATGAACCCTAGGCCTTGTTTCCTAGCATTGCAATACCGTTTACACTCACTTTTATCATTAGTTACCTTGCTGTTTTTATATTTTCAGATTACGAAAACCCATATCTACCATCCATATTGCACTTTTATCACCATCTCTTCACCGAACTAGTGCACCTATACAATTTACCATTGTATTGGGTGTGTTGGGGACACAAGAGACTCTTTGTTATTTGGTTGCAGGGTTGCTTGAGAGAGACCATCTTCATCCTATGCCTCCCACGGATTGATAAACCTTAGGTCATCCACTTGAGGGAAATTTGCTACTGTCCTACAAACCTGTGCACTTGCAGGCCCAACAACGTCTACAAGAAGAAGGTTGTGTAGTAGACATCAAGCTCTTTTCTGGCGCCGTTGCCGGGGAGGCTAGGTAAGTGAAGGTATATCTTTAGATCTTGCAATCGAATCTTTTTGTTTCTTGTTTTAGCACTAGTCTAGTTTATAAAAGAAAACTACCAAAAAATGGAATTGAGCTTGTCTCATACGCTTCACCTTTTTAATATCTTTCGTGAGTATGATGGAAAAGAAAATTGTGCCAAAGTGCTAGAAGAAGAATTACATAGAATGCTTGGCATGAAATATGTGAATGATGAGCATGATTGCAATGTTGTTAGTATGAATTCCTTGAATATCCATGATGCTAATGATATGCAAAGCCACAAGCTTGGGGAAGCTATGTTTGATGAAGATGATATTTTTTGTCCCCCAAGCTTTGATGAGCAAATTTATTATGATGAAAGCATGCCTCCTATATATGATGAGTATTATGATGACACGTATGCTTTAAAGAATAATGATAACCATGAAACTTGTCATCTTGATCTTAATTTTCAATCACGTGATAGTTATTTAGTTGAGTTTGCTCCCACTATTATTCATGAGAAGAATTTTGCTTACGTGGAGAGTAATAAAAATTCTATGCAAGTAGATCATGAAAAGAATGCTTTGGGTGCTGGTTATATTGTTGAATTCATTCATGATGCTACTGAAAATTATTATGAGAGAGGATCATATGCTTGTAGGAATTGCAATAATATCAAGTTTCCTCTCTATGTGCTTAAAGTTTTGAAGCTATGCTTGTCTTTCCTTCCTATGCAAGTTGATTCTTGTTCCCATAAGTTGTTTGCTCACAAAATCCCTATGCATATGTTTGCTCACAAAATCCCTATGCATAGGAAGTGGGTTAGACTTAAATGTGCTAGTCATATTCTTCATTATGCTCTCTTTATGTTTCAATTCTTATCTCTTATGTGAGCATCATTGAAATCATAATGCCTAGCTAGGGGCGTTAAACGATAGCGCTTGTTGGGAGGCAACCCAATTTTATTTTAGTTTCTTGCTTTTTGGTTCTGTTTAGGAATAAATAATCCATCTAGCTTATGTTTAGATGTGTTTTTATGTTTTAATTAGTATTTGTGCCAAGTACAACCTTTGGGAAGACTTGGGTGAAGTCTTTATGATCATGCTGTAAAAAACAGAAACTTTAGCGCTCACGAAATTAGCTAGAACTTTTTACTGGAGAGTGCTATTTAGTTGATTCTGTTTTTGCAGATGATTACTAGAAAAATTCCTCAGGTCCACCAATTTATTTTAGAATTTTTGGAGTTCCATAAGTTTGGGTTAGTTACAGATTACTACATACTGTTCTGTTTTTGACAGATTCTGTTTTCATTGTGTTGTTTGCTTATTTTGATGAATCTATGGCTAGTAAAATAGTTTATAAACCATAGAGACGTTGGAATACAGTAGATTTAACACCAATATAAATAAAGAATGAGTTCATTACAGTACCTTGAAGTGATGTTTTGTTTTCTTTCGCTAACAGAGCTCACGAGTTTTCTGTTAAGTTTTGTGTTGTGAAGTTTTCAAGTTTTGGGTAAAGATTCGATGGACTATGGAATAAGGAGCGGCAAGAGCCTAAGCTTGGGGATGCCCAAGGCACCCCAAGGTAATATTCAAGGATAATCAAGAGCCTAAGCTTGTGGATGCCCCGGATGGCATCCCCTCTTTCGTCTTCGTTCATCGGTAACTTTACTTGGAGCTATATTTTTATTCACCACATGATATGTGTTTTGCTTGGAGCGTCATTTTATTTTCTTTAGATTTGCTTGCTGTTAGTTAGAATAATGTTTTGCATCTTTAGTTCCAATAAAAATTTCAAGGATAGCCTTTACCATGCTTATTTTGCAAGTATGCATGTTGCTGTTTGAAAACAGAAAGTTTACCGTTGTTGCAAAAATTCCCTAGAAAAGTCAGAGAGTGGTATAATGTTGAATATTTTTGCATATTGAGCTCTCATAAATTTATTACAGTGGGAATTTTAGTTCATAATTTTTGGAGTTAGGGAAGTATTGATACTCTTGCATTCTTCACAGACTATACTGTTTTGGCAGATTGCTGTTATAGTTGCATTGTTTGCATATGTTTGCTTGTTTAATGATTCTATTTGAGGATAGGAGTATTAAATATGCAGAGGTATTTAGTATGCAATGTTGAATAATAATGTTAGTGATTTTTTACAGTAGAAAATTATAAGGTTTTGCATTGGTTTATACTAACCTATCTCACGAGTTCTTGTTGAGTTTGTTGTGAATGAAGCTTTTGATAAAAAGAGAAACCATGATATGAGAGGAATTAAGGAGACATAAAAGCTCAAGCTTGGGGATGCCCAAGGCACCCCAAGATAATATTTCAAGAAGTATCAAGCATCTAAGCTTGGGGATGCCCCGGTAGGCATCCCACCTTTCTTCTTCAACAACTATCGGTTAGTATCGGTTCAGCCTAAGTTTTTGCTTCTTCACATGAGTTGTGCTATCCTTGCAATGTAGTTTTATTTAGCTTTGTTTGCTGTTTGAATAAAGTATAGAGATCTGAAATTATTAAATGAGAGAGAGCCATACATGAATTGTAATTTGATAGAATACTCTATGTGTTTCACTTATATCTTTTGAGCTTGATAGTTTTGCTCATAGTGCTTCACTTATATCTTTTGAGCGTGATAATTTTTGCTCTAGTACTTCACTTAGATCTTTTAGAGCATGGTGGTAGTTTTATTTGGAAGAAATAGATGAACTCTCATGCTTCACTTATATTATTTTGAGAGTCATTAATAGCATGGTAATTTGCTTAAATAATCATAATATGCTAAGCATACAAGATTTGTAAGAATTCTTTTTGAGTGAATTGAATACTAAGATAAGTTTGATGCTTGATAATTGTTTTGAGATATGGAGGTGATAATATAAAAGTCGTGCTAGTTGATAATTGTGAATTTGAGAAATACTTGTGTTGAAGCTTGCAAGTCCCGTAGCATGCACGTATGGTTAAAGTTGTGTAACAAATTTGAAACATGAAGTGTACCTGGCTTGTGCATCCTTATGAGTGACGGTCGGGGACGAGCGATGGTCTTTTCCTACCAATCTATCCCCCTAGGAGCATGCGCGTAGTACTTGATTTTTGATGGCTTCTAAATTTTTGCAATAAGTATATGAGTTCTTTTGACTAATGTTGAGTCCATGGATTATACGCACTTTTACCTTTCCGCATTTGCTAGCCTCTTCGGTACCGTGCATTGCCCTTTCTCACCTTGAGAGTTGGTGCAAACTTCGCCGGTGCATCCAAACCCCGTGATACGATACGCTCTATCACACATAAACCTCCTTATATCTTCCTCAAAACAGCCACCATACCTACCTATCATGGCATTTCCATAGCCACTCCGAGATATATTGCCATGCAACTTCCACCATCATCATCATGACATACATTACTTTTGTCATATTGCCATTTCATGATCATGTAGTTGACATCGTATTTGTGGCAAAGCCACCATGCGTTATTTTCCATACGTGTCACTCTTGATTCATTGCACCATCCCGGTACACCGCCGGAGGCATTCATATAGAGTTATACTTTGTTCTAAGTATCGAGTTGTAATTGTTGAGTTGTAAGAAAAATAAAAGTGTGATGATCATTATTATTAGAGCATTGTACCAAGTGAGGAAAGGATGATGGAGACTATGATTCTCCCATAAGTCGGGATGAGACTCCGGACGAAAAAAAGAGGCCATAAAAAAAGAAGAGAAAGGCCCAAACAAATAAAAAAATGAGAGCAAAAGAGAGAAGGGACAATGCTACTATCCTTTTACCACACTTGTGCTTCAAAGTAGCACCAATATATTCATGATAGTGAGTCTCATGAGTTGTCTTTTTATACTAGTGGGAATTTTTTTCATTATAGAACTTGGCTTGTATATTCCAATGATGGGCTTCCTCAAAATGCCCTAGGTCTTCGTGAGCAAGCGAGTTGGATGCACACCCACTAGTTTTCTTTTGTTGAGCATTCATAGCTCTAGTGCATCCGTTGCATGGCAATCCCTACTCCTCATGTTGACATCAATTGATGGGCATCTCCATAGCTCGTTGATTAGCCTCGCCAATGTGAGACTTTCTCCTTTTTTGTCTTCTCCACACAATCCCCATGATCATATTCTATTCCACCCATAGTTCTATATCCATGGCTCGCGCTCATGTATTGCGTGAAAGTTGAAAAAGTTTGAGATTATTTGAGTATGAAAGAATTGCTTGGCTTGTCATCGGGGGTATAGAAGTTGGGAACATCTTTGTGTGACGAAAATGAAGCATAGCCTAACTATATGATTTTGTAGGGATGAACTTTCTTTTGCCATGTTATTTTGAGAAGACATGATTACTTTGATTAGTATGCTTGAAGTATTATTATTTTTATGCCAATATGAACTTTTTTCTTGAATCTTTCGGATCTGAATATTCATATCACAAGTAAGAAGAATTACATTGAAATTATGCCAACTAGCATTCCACATCAAAAATTATCTTTTTTATCATTTACCTACTCGAGGACGAGCAGGAATTAAGCTTGGGGATGCTTGATACGTCTCCAACGTATCTATAATTTTTGATTGCTCCATGCTATATTATCTATTTTTTTGGACTATAATGGGCTTTCTTTCCACTTTTATATTATTTTTGGGACTAACCTATTAACCGGAGGCCCAACCCAGATTTGCTGTTTTATGCCTATTTCAGTATTTCGAGGAAAAGGAATATCAGACGGAGTCAAAAAGGAATGAAATCAACTGGAAAAGTTATTTTTGGAAGGAAACCCAGCTGATGGACTTGGACCCCACGTCAGAAGATACGGGAGGTGCTCACGAGGGAGGGGGCGCCCCCCGGTCGCGCCCCCTGCCTCGTGGGGCCCCCGTAGCTCCACCGACGTACTCCTTTCACCCATATATACCTACGTACCCTAAAACTTCCAGAACAGAAGATAGATCAGGAGTTCTGCCGCTGCAAGCCTCTCTAGCCACTAAAAACCAATCGGGACCCTGTTCCGGCACCCTGTCGGAGGGGGATCCCATCACCGGTGGCCATCTTCATCATCCCGGCGCTATCCATGACGAGCAGGGAGTAGTTCACCCTCGGGGCTGAGGGTATGTACCAGTAGCTATGTGTTTGATCTCTCTCTCTCTCTCTCTCTCTCTCTCTCTCTCTCTCTCTCTCTCGTGTTCTCTCTCGTGTTCCCTCTATTGCACGATCTTGATGTATCCCGAGCTTTGTTATTGTAGTTGGATCTTATGATGTTTCTCCCCCTCTACTCTCTTGTGATGAATTGAGTTTCCCCTTTGAAGTTATGTTATTGGATTGAGTCTTTTATGAGAACACTTGATGTATGTCCTGTCGTGCTTATCCGTGGTGACAATGGGATATCATGTGCCACTTGATGTATGTTTTGGTGACCAACTTGCGGGTTCCGCCCATGAACCTATGCATAGGGGTTGGCACACGTTTTCTTGACTCTCCGGTAGGAACTGTGGGGCACTCTTTGAAGTACTTCTATGTTGGTTGGATGAATCTGAGATTGTGTGATGCATATCGTATAATCGTGCCCATGGATACTTGAGGTGACATTGGAGTATCTAGGTGACATTAGGGTTTTGGTTGATTTGTATCTTAAGGTGTTATTCTAGTACGGACTCTAGGGCTGTTTGTGACACTTATAGGAATAGCCCAATGGATTGATTGGAAAGAATAACTTTGAGGTGGTTTCGTACCCTACCATAATGTCTACGTTTTTTCTCCGCTATTAGTGGCTTTGGAGTGACTCTTTGTTGCATGTTGAGGGATTGTTATATGATCTATCTATGTTATTATTGTTGAGAGAACTTGCACTAGTGAAAGTATGAACCCTAGGCCTTGTTTCCTAGCATTGCAATACCGTTTACACTCACTTTTATCATTAGTTACCTTGCTGTTTTTATATTTTCAGATTACAAAAACCCATATCTACCATCCATATTGCACTTGTATCACCATCTCTTCGCCGAACTAGTGCACCTATACAATTTACCATTGTATTGGGTGTGTTGGGGACACAAGAGACTCTTTGTTATTTGGTTGGAGGGTTGCTTGAGAGAGACCATCTTCATCCTACGCCTCCCACGGATTGATAAACCTTAGGTCATCCACTTAAGGGAAATTTGCTACTGTCCTACAAACCTGCGCACTTGCAGGCCCAACAACGTCTACAAGAAGAAGGTTGTGTAGTAGACATCAACATTTTTTTTGTTTTTTTGTTTTCTTTACTTATTGTTGCTATTTTTATTTTTTTCCAGTATTTTGTTTTGTTTTCTGCATTATTTTTGCTTTATTTTTTAATTCTTTTTGCTTTTAGTTTTAGAAAAATTATAAACTTTCTGTTAGTGCCATTAGTTTTCAAATTTGAAAACACTTTTTTTTGTTTTCTTTGTTGCTTTATTTATTTTATTTTGTTTCTACTTACAATAAAATACTTATTGTTAATATTTTTATTTTGTTTCCAATTTTAGCTTTGTTTTCTGCATTATTTATTTTCTTTTGTTTTAAACTTTATTTTTTAATTATTTTTGCTTTATGTCAGCAAAATTATAAACTTTCTGTTAGTGCCATTAGTTTTAGAAAAATTATAAACTTTCTGTTAGTGCCATTAGTTTTCAAATTTGAATAGTTAAAATTTGAATTCTTTGAAATTTGTGTGAATCACAAGTTTGTGATTAACTTTACTAAAAAAATGAACATAGATGCGCCTATAGAGAAAATTTAACCTAAATTCATAATAAATTTCTATGAATTTCAGAGAAATTCACTATGAATTTAGGTCAAATTCCCTGTATAGGGGCATCTATTTTCACTTTGAGAGGAGCTCAACAAGGTAGAGAGGGACGAGCTTATAAACCGGTGTGAGCGCCCTTCGTTTGGCGAGGTGGGACTAAACTCTGAGCGCAACGAGGACCAAGCCTTTAGTCCCGGTTTGTGGCACAAACCGGGACTAATGGTCATGGGCCAGGGGCGAGGCGCATTGGTCCTGGTTCGTGCATGGAACCGGGACCAAAAGGTCAAGATGAACCGGGACCAATGGCCCACGTGGCTGCCCTCTTGAGAGTGTTCTTGGTGAGAACATAGTTGACAAGGAGCGAACCGGGATTAATGGTATTATGAGGGCTGAACCATAAGACATTAAAGCATTTCAAATGAACTCTGAAAAAGTTGAAAGTTGGCATGGTATCATAATTTCACCCACATAGCATGTGCATGTACAAAACGGACAATGGTATCATACTCGTCTGTTACAAAGTTGGCATGGTATCATTATAATAGTTGCGGGAGAAAGTCTTCACTTTTTCTTCGCTTGTGTCATTTGCTTATTGCGCCGTAACCATGGACAATCTTCATCGTTTATCAGGATGCTTGGGTCAGCCTTGACTTTGAAGGGAAGAATTTCATGAAGCTTTTCATAATCTCCAGACATGTCTGTCTTGCCCTCCACTCCCACGATGTCCCTTTTTCCTGAAAGAACTATGTGGCGCTTTGGCTCATCGTATGATGTATTCGCTTCCTTATCTTTTCTTTTTCTCGGTCTGGTAGACATGTCCTTCACATAGATAACCCGTGCCACATCATTGGCTAGGACGAACGGTTCGTCAGTGTACCCAAGATTTTTCAGATCCACTGTTGTCATTCCGTACTGTGGGTTTACCTATACCCCGCCTCCTGACAGATTGACCCATTTGCACTTAAACAAAGGGACCTTAAAATCATGTCCGTAGTCAAGTTCCCATATGTCCACTATGTAACCATAATATGTGTCATTTCCCCTCTCGGTTGTTGCATCAAAGCGGACACCGTTGTTTTGGTTGGTGCTCTTTTGATCTTGGTCAATCGTGTAAAATGTATTCCCATTTATCTCGTATCCTTTGTAAATCAATACAGTCAAAGATGGTCCCCTGGACAACAAGTACAGCTCATCACAAACAGTGTTGTCACCTCTGAGACGTGTTTCCAACCAACTGCTGAAAGTCCTGATGTGTTCACATGTAATCCATTCGTCGCACCGCTCCGGGTGTTTGGAGCGTAGACTGTTCTTGTGTTCATCGACATACGGGGTCACCAAGGTAGAGTTCTGTAGAACTGTGTAGTGTGCTTGAGACCAAGAATATCCGTCCCTGCATATTATTGAGTCCCTTCCAAGCGTGCCTTTTGCAGTCAGTCTCCCCTCATACCGTGATTTAGGGAGGCCTATCTTCTTAAGGCCAGGAATGAAGTCAACACAAAACCCGATGACATCCTCTGTTTGATGGCCTATGGAGATGCTTCCTTCTGGCCTAGCGCGGTTACGGACATATTTCTTTAGGACTCCCATGGACCTCTCAAAGGGGAACATATTGTGTAGAAATACGGGCCCCAGAATGACAATCTCGTCGACTAGATGAACTAGGACGTGCGTCATGATATTGAAGAAGGATGGTGGGAACACCAGCTCGAAACTGACAAGACACTGCGCCACATCACTCCTTAGCCTTGGTATGATTTCTGGATCGATCACCTTCTGAGAGATTGGATTGAGGAATGCACATAGCTTCACAATGGCTAATCGGACGTTTTCCGGTAGAAGCCCCCTCAATGCAACCGGAAGCAGTTGCATCATAATCACGTGGCAGTCATGAGACTTTAGGTTCTGGAACTTTTTCTCTGGCATATTTATTATTCCCTTTATATTCGACGAGAAGCCAGTCGGGACCTTCATACTGAGCAGGCATTCAAAGAAGATTTCTTTCTCTTCTTTCGTAAGAGCGTAGCTGGCAGGACCTTCATACTGCTTCGGAGGCATGCCATCTTTTTCATGCAAACATTGCAGGTCCTCCCGTGCCTCATGTGTATCTTTTGTCTTTGCATACACGCCCAAGAAGCCTAGCAGGTTCACGCAAAGGTTCTTCGTCACGTGCATCACGTCGATTGAAGAGCGGACCTCTAGGTCTTTCCAGTAGGGTAGGTCCCAAAATATAGATTTCTTCTTCCACATGGGTGCGTGTCCCTCAGTGTCATTCGGAACAGCTAGTGCACCGGGACCCTTTCCAAAGATTACGTGTAAATCATTGACCATAGAAAGTACGTGATCACCGGTATGCATAGCGGGCTTCTTTCGGTGATCTGCCTCGCCTTTGAAATGCTTGCCTTCTTTCGACATTGATGGTTGGTCGGAAGAAATCGACGATGGCCCAGGTACACATTCTTCCTGCATTTGTCCAGGTATATACTTTCAGTGTCATCTAAACAGTGCGTGCATGCGTGGTATCCCTTGTTTGTCTGTCCTGAAAGGTTACTGAGAGCGGGCCAATCGTTGATGGTCATGAACAACAACGCCTTTAGGTTAAATTCCTCCTGTCTGTGCTCATCCCACGTACGTACACCGTTTCCATTCCACAGCTGTAAAAGTTCTTCAACTAATAGCCTTAGGTACACATCAATGTCGTTGCCGGGTTGCTTAGGGCCTTGGATGAGAACTGGCATCATAATGAACTTCCGCTTCATGCACATCCAAGGAGGAAGGTTATACATACATAGAGTCACGGGGCAGGTGCTGTGATTGCTGCTCTGCTCCCCGAAAGGATTAATGCCATCCGCGCTTAAAGAAAACCATACGTTCCTTGGGTCCTTTGCAAACTCATCCCAGTACTTACTCTCGATTTTTCTCCACTACGACCCGTCAGCGGGTGCTCTCAACTTCCCGTCTTTCTTATGGTCCTCACTGTGCCATTGCATCAACTTGGCATGCTCTCCGTTTCTGAACAGAAGTTTCAACCGTGGTATTATAGGAGCATACCACATCACCTTCGCAGGAAGCCTCTTCCTGGGGGGCTCGCCGTCAACATCTCCAGGGTCATCTCGTCAGATCTTATACCGCAATGCACCGCATACCGGGCATGCGTTCAGATCCTTGTATGCACCGTGGGAGAGGATGCAGTCATTAGGGCATGCATGTATCTTCTGCACCTCCAATCCTAGAGGGCATACGACCTTCTTTGCTGCGTATGTACTGTCGGGCATTTCGTTATCCTTTGGAAGCTTCTTCTTCAATATTTTCAGTAGCTTCTCAAATCCTTTGTCACGCACAACATTCTCTGCCTTCCACTGCAGCAATTCCAGTACGGTACCGAGCTTTGTGTTGCCATCTTCGCAATTGGGGTACAACCCTTTTTTGTGATCCTCTAACATGCGATCGAACTTCAGCTTCTCCTTTTGACTTTCGCATTGCGTCCTTGCATCGACAATGACCCGGCGGAGATCATCATCATCGGGCACATCGTCTGGTTACTCTTGATCTTTAGCAGCTTCACCCGTTGCAGCATCATTGGGCACATCGTCTGGTTCCTCTTGATCTTCACCAGCTCCCCCCGTTGCAGCATCACCGTATTCAGGGGGCACATAGTTGTCATCGTACTCTTCTTCTTCGCCATCTTCCATCATAACCCCTATTTCTCCGTGCCTCGTCCAAACACTATAGTGTGGCATGAAACCCTTGTAAAGCAGGTGGGTGTGAAGGATTTTCCGGTTAGAGTAAGACATCGTATTCCCACATTTAATGCATTGACAACACATAAAACCATTCTGCTTGTTTGCCTCAGCCACTTCGAGAAACTCATGCACGCCCTTAATGTACTCGGAGGTGTGTCTGTCACCGCACATCCATTGCCGGTTCATCTGCGTGCATTATATATAATTAAGTGTGTCAAAAACCATTACAGAACATCATGAATAGATAAATAAGTGACCAAATTAATAGAAGTTCTTCATCACATTAAAACCAAAGTACATACATAGTTCTCATCTAACAACATATAGCTCTCTAGAGCATCTAATTAATTAAACCATACATTGAAACTATGTAAAACATTTCAATGCAAAAACAAATGCGATCATAATCGCAACCAAGGTAACAATTGATCCAACGACATAATGATACAAAGCCTCAGTATGAATGGCATATTTTCTAATCTTCCTAATCTTCAAGCGCATTGCATCCATCTTGATCTTGTGATCATCGACGACATCCGCAACATGCAACTCCAATATCATCTTCTCCTCCTCATTTTTTTTATTTTTTCCTTCAAGAAATTGTTTTCTTCTTCAACTAAATTTAACCTCTCGACAATAGGGTCGGTTGGAATTTCCGGTTCACATACCTCCTAGATAAATAAAATCTATGTCACGTTGGTCGGCATAATTTTCATAAACAATAAATGAACCAATAGTTATAAAGATAATATATACCACATCCAAATCATAGACAGGACGAGGGCCGACAGGGGCGGATACCAAAACCATCGCACTATATAAGATGCAATAATAAAAGTAAGAAAATAATACAAGTATCTATCTAAACATACCAGTAAGAATATTTTTCCTTTCAGAAAGAAGATAAGAACAAGAGGCTCACCACGGTGGTGTCGGCGATGAGATCGGCGCAGGTGATCGACGGCGGTGAAGACGGGGACGGAGCGTGACGGACCACTAAACCTAGACAAATATTGAGGAAAATGGAGTTTGGAGGTCGAGTTTGGAGAGGAGAAAGCTTAAGTAGTGTGGCTCGGGCATTCCATCGGACACCTTGTGTGCATAGGAGGTGAGCTAGAGCACCACCAAGCCCTCTCCCCCTCGGCAGCCAGACAAAACAGAGCAGTGTGCTCTGCTCTTACGCGAGGGGCTATATATAGGCACCCCATTGGTCCCGGTTGGTGGCATGAACCGAGACTAAAGGGCAGCCTTTTGGTCCCGGTTCAAGCCACCAACCGGGACCAATGGTGGTGGGCCAGGAGCGAGGCCCATTGGTCCCGGTCGTCCCACCAACCGGGACCAAAAGGTCCAGACGAACTGGGACCAATGGCCCATGTGGCCCGGCCGGCCCCCGGGGCTCACGCCCCCATGGGTCCTGGTTCTGGACTGAACCGGGACTAATGGGCTGACTCGGCCTGGACCTTTGCCCCCTTTTCTACTAGTGTTATATAATGCGGATGTACACAATGAACTATACACATCTAACACCCCCCTCAAACTCATGGTGGATCAAAAACACTGCGTTTGGAGAGGAAAAACCCATGCTGCGCTCGAGTCTGTGCCTTCGTTAAGAAGTCAGCCAACTGTAACTCAGAGGGCACATAGTGAAGAGCGAGAGTCTGATCCTGCACAGCAGCATGCACAAAGTGGGCATCCACACCGATGTGCTTGGTGAGCTCATGCTTCACCGGGTCACGCGCAATACTGATAGCACCGGTACTGTCGGACAGTAGAGAAGTTGAGGTAGTAGCAGACACACCAAAATCCTCAAGTAACCACTGTAACCAGATCACCTCAGCCGTCAACATAGCCATGGCTCGCAACTCAGCCTCTGTACTCGAGCGAGAAACTGCAGTCTGCTTCTTTGTCTTCCAGGCAATAAGAGAGCCACCAAGAAAGACACAGTAAGCAGACAGCGATCATCGATCAGAGGGATCACTAGCCCAGGTAGCATCAGAGTAGGCCTGGAGCTCAAGAGAGCTGGAGCGGGGAAAGAAAAGGCGCTGAAAGATCGTGCCATGAAGATATTGTAGAACATGGAGGAGGTGACTATAGTGGACAGAGGTTGGGGCGACTCAGGATGTTGACAGGATAGGAGATGCCAGGACGCGTAACAGCAAGATAGACAAGACTGCCAACGAGATGGCGATAGCGAGTGGGATTAGGAAGCGGGTCACCATCAGAGGCACAAAGCTGAACGTTGAGCTCCATAGGAGTCACAACAGTGCGCTCATCACCGAGAGCAGCGCGAGCAAGAAGATCCTGAATATATTTTTCTTGGGAGATGTAGAAGCCATCATAGGTCGAGGAGATCTCAATCCCAAGAAAATAGCGAAGTGGACCAAGATCAGTCGAGAAACTGGTCGCGAAGGCGAGCCTTAACAAAGGCAATGTACTCAGAGTCGTCACTAGTGATGATCATGTCATCAACATAGAGAAGGAGAAGAGTCCGACCACGAGAAGACGTGTGAACAAACAACGCGGGATCATGATCACTGGGCAAGAAACTAGCGGCAGTCACCACAGAGGCAAAGCGCTCAAACCAGGCGCGAGGGGCCTGTTTAAGACCAGAGAGGGAGCGTTGAAGTCTACAGACCATACCAACAGGGGCATAGTACCCCGGTGGTGGCTGCATATAGACCTCCTCACGCAACTCTCCATTGAGAAAGGCGTTCTGGACATCAAGTTGAGAGATAGACCAATGACGAACAGAGGCCACAACAAGGAGAGTGCGGACAATGGTCATGTGGGCCACAAGAGCAAAAGTATCATCATAATCGCGTCCCTGTTCCTGTTGAAAACCACGGGCCCCAAGACGAGCTTTGTAGCGCTCAAGAGAACCATCAGAGCGAGTCTTAATCTTGTAGACGCACTTGCAGGTGATGGGACGAACACCGGAAGGGAGAGGAACCAAATCCCATGTGCCGGAGTGCTCAAGGGCAGTAAGCTCTTCGGCCATCGCAAGTTGCCATTCAGGCTGAGTCATGGCAGTCCGATAGGAAGTGGGCTTAGCAAGAACAGAGAGACCGTACCGATCAGGAGAGTAGCGATCAGACGGGGGGCGAGGCCGAGCACGGAGGTTATGAACCGGGGGAGGCGTGAAAGGAGGGGCACCAGAGGTGGAAGGCGCGTCAGAAAACAATGAGAGAGGTTGACGAACGGGAGAGGATGGTGGAGATGTGGAGGAGGAGGATGGGGAACAGGGTGTCGGTGGTGAAGAAGAAGGAATGAGAGGTGTAGGTGGAGGAAGTGAAACAGGAGGCACATAGCGGGGTGTATCGGGGAGAAGAAGAAAAGAAAGATCGTCCACAGAGAAGCTCGAGGAAGAAGGGCGGGGGTAGTAAGAGAAAGACTCATGAAAAGTCACATCACGAGAGATGCGCAAACGACGACCAACAGGATCCCAACAGCGATAGCCCTTGTGCTCATCACTGTAACCAAGGAAAACGCACTCAACCGACTGAGCAGTCAGTCTGGTGCGTTCTCAGGGGGAAAGAAGAACATAGCACACGCATCCAAACATACGAAGAGCTGAGTAGTCAGGAGAGCGACCGGTGAGACACTCCATAGGAATACCACCCTGCAGAGCAGTTGATGGCTGAATGTTGATGAGATAGGTGGATGCGGAAACAACCTCAACCCAAAAATGGGGTGGAAGGGAAGCAATAATCATGAGCGCACGAGCCGTCTCAAGCAAATGGCGATGTTTTCGTTCTGCAACGCCATTCTGAGCATGAGCACTAGGACATGAGAACTGGGCAAGAGTACCCTGTTCCGCGAGAAAACCACACAACAGCTGGGAGATATACTCTCCAGCAGAGTCAGCACGAAAAGTACGGATGGGCGTGGCAAACTGGGTGTGAACCATGGCAGCAAAATGTTTGTATATAGGGAGAACCTCGCTACGAGATTTCATGAAGTATATCCAAGTGTAGCGAGACAAATCATCAATAAACAAAACATAGTAGCGATGGCCACCTTTCGAATCAAAGGGAGCAGGACCCCAGACATCAGAATGAACTAAGTCAAAAGGACGCTGAGATACAGACTCACTAGTAGGATAAGGTAACTGAGTCTGTTTGCCAAGTCTGCAACCATTACAATGTAAGGAGACATCTCCAGATACAGACCCTAAGAGGCCCTGACGAACTAAAGAAGACAAGCGAGAGCCACATATGTGACCAAGGCGATGATGCCACTTCTGGAAGGACGCGGACGAAGGGGCGGCAAGAGCATGAGAGCTGGCAGAAGTGGTGACAGCGGAAGGAACACAAAGCCAGTCAACCTCCCAAAGGCCCTCTGACTCACGACGCCGGGGGCCAGCACCAACCAAAGCCTTGGTGCAACGATCCTGAATGGAGCAAGAGTCGGTATCAAGAATGACACGACAACCAGAATCAATAAGTTGGGCAGCGGAAAAAAGATTCATGGTGAGGCAAGGAACATGAGAAACATTCGGAATAGAAAAGAATGGAGTGGAAAGAATACCACGACTAGCAACACGAAGAGATGTGCCATCGGTAGTAAGAATATTAACAGGCGAATCAAGAGGTCGGAGAGAAGACAACGCAGAAGAATCAGAAGACATATGAAAGGAGGCTCCAGAATCCAGAACCCACGAAGATGTACCTGACTGTGTAGATGCCGGTGGTGGTGATGCAGTCATAGCAGCAGCAGAAGGAGTCGACAAGGAGCCTAAGGAAGCAAGAAGACGCTTGAGGCGAACAATGTCCTGATCAGTGAGTGACGGAGTCGAGGAAGACACAGGAGTCCCATCGGAGGAGGAGCGCCTCTGGTCACGCTTCTTCTGACGACAATCAGACTCTGGGTGACCTGACCGGGAGTAATAACCACAGACGGTGTCACGACGCGACGTGCCCTTCTCATCATATGGAGGACGGCTCACCCCCTGGAGGAGTAGGCAGGAGCGGCGGAGCAGTGGGGCGAGCAGATGACACAGGAGCTCGGGGGGCCAACACTGACGAAACCAGAAGCAACCCAGCAGAGCGAAGGCGGGTCTCCTCAGCACAAAGCTCGGCAAAGACCTCCGAGATGGGAACACGACCACGAGCAAGCAGGTGCGCCCGTCGAGGCTCAAACTCAGACCGGAGACGAGATAAGAACTCATAAACCCTTTGAAACTCCAGATCAGACCGAGTAGTCTGACAGAAACGGCAGGTTCCACAAATAACTGTCCGAAGAGAGTCAAGCTGGCGCCAGATGGCAGAGCACTGTGAATAGAACTCATCAACAGAAGAATCACCTTGCTGGAGTGCGTGCTCCTGACACACCACAGAGAGGTAGAGAGCATCACCAGAGGGTTGATAGCGCTGACAGAGATAAGACCACATCGCTGCAACGGTGCCAAGTCCCATGAACTCCGAAGCAAACTGAGGGAGGACACTCGGAGTGCGAACAGCAGCAGCTCGAGCATCATCATTGCACCACTGAGTGTAAGCAGACAGATCATCCCGGTACACAGAGAGAGCATCGGAATAAGCGGATACCTGCTGATCATAAGCATCAACCGCAGCATCATCCAGAGCCTTGGCAGCATCTCGGTCAGCCTGAGAAGCATCAGCAGCAAGGACCGGCGGCACGGGTGGGATTGGGGCCACTGGCGCAACCGGGCATGGCGGACAGGGGAAGAGATGCTCATGAGGGGGGATCGAGCAGGCGAACAAGGCCCGATCTGCAGCAGCACCCGAGGGCCTAAACGGATCGGGGCAGCAGCGCCCGAGACCCGATCCAGAGCGGGAGCCGGCGGCGCGCGAGGACAGCAGTGCCCGCTGGAGCAGCGGCGGCCGGGGAGGAGACACGGGGGCCAAGCGAAGCAGCAGCACAGCAGCAGGCCGAGCGGAGTAGCAGGCTCGACAGGTCGGCGGCCAGGCGGAGGAGGCGACGGGGCCGGGCAGCGGAGCAGACCGGGGTGGCCGGAGTCGCAGCTAGGACAGCCGGGGCGGCCGGATCCGCGGCGAGAAGGGCTAGACCGGGTGGATCGGGGGAGAAGCTAGCACGGAGTTGCAGCGTGCGAGAGAGAGGGGAACCTAAGATCTGATACCATGTTGGGTAAACAACAACTAAGCTTTACTGAGGGCCAATGGACAGTACATATACAGATGTGGTGAAGTGCAGAAAAGCCCCTTATACAATGGGGATGTACACAATGAACTATACTCACACATCCTTGGCAAACTCTGTACGTCCTCTGTTCTTCACGTCGTTCTTGTACTTGATTTGTTTTTGCTAGGCTAGCTGTCTCATCTTCTGTTCTGTGTATCTCAATTCCCACGACTGAACAGTTTGGGACATGTGAATTGACCTGCAACAGTTTAGACAAATCACTTTTGACATGAATGACGGATTTGATAAATCATTTTCTTCTGCTAATCATCAATCAAATATATAACTATCAGCACTTGGCAGGCTGGTTTGAAAGAACACATACCTCCAATCCTTAACTTTCCCTCGTTCTGATGTAGAGCTGGCACCATCCTCTCGAGTAGAAAGAAAATCAGTATACAGCCTTTGAAATATAGAAACACATACAAACTAAAACCCTGCCGACTTCTTATTTGTGTAACAAATCATGCAGCAAATGCATTTTCGAGTGAGTTTAGTGGACACGCAATAGTACAAACTACATACTCTTTGTCATCTCTCTCAATGATCACATTGTGTTACTTTTGACATAGTCCTCTCCCCTCAAACAAATCCATCACCACTAATTTAGTGGGCTCCATATAATCGGTGCGACATCATGGAATTCAACACTGGTGCATCAGTTTCTCCAAATCCATCCTGCATCTCTGGTAGAACAAAGCTCTGCTTTGGTGGGAATTTCATTGAGTGGTGAAAATAAAATTGATGTTCTCTCAGCATTGGCAACTTCATTGCTGCAATTTCCCCTAATCATGACATCCTTACCAGAAAGGCTTTCACGCCGATTTATATATAAAGAAATCCATCAAAACCACAAGGTACGACAAATAAGTTCACACCCCACACACACAAGGTAGCATACAAACGCAAAGGTACCAAAGGTTACTGCTAAGGGCACAACTCAACAAGCCCTAAAATAAAAAAACAAGGCAGAGGCTAAGGATACAACCCAAGGCACTTCAGAAGAGGCACCTAGTGCCTAATCTGGCCCCGGAAGTGGTGGTGGAGCGTCGGGGGGGGGGGGGGGGAAGCGGCGAAGGCGAGTGCGTGAAGATCTGCGATGAATATATCGATGGTATCTCAATTCTGCAGGTGCCTAAGCGGCCGCCAGAGCTGCAAATAGCCACACGTTTTGGAAATCGCTTCAGTGGCACATCGAAGAGGGGCACACTGGATTACTAGCTTATTGCGAACCGTCCAGAGTGTCCATGCGAGAACCCCAATGCACAACCATCTAATATGGTGGGAGTGCATCGCGGTGGCCTAGAGTTCCTCAAATAGGTCGGAGAAGTTGGTGTTGCACCAACGACCGCCAACCACCTCGTGGAAGCAACTCCAAAGGAATTGCGCGGACACGTAGGTGAAGAAGATGTGTTTTGAATCCTCCATCGTGCCGCAGAGCAGGCACGTCCCATCCCCAGGGCCATTCGACTTTAGGACCTCCACCCTAGAGGGTACCCAGCCGAGAATCCACTGCCAAAGGAAGATCCTAATCTTCAGCGGTAGCCGAATCGCCCAGATCAGGGCAAGTGGCTTAGGGCGGGAGATGTCGCAATGACCTCGAGAGCTATTTGGTGGAGAAACTGCCTATTGATTCTAGGTGCCAGGATATGTCGTCGTGCACATGATCAATGTCCAAGGGCTGGAGGACGATACGCTGATAAGCTCATTCCAGGTGGCCACTTCCGGGGGCGAAAGGCCGTCGGAATGCAAGGCGCCCTAAGTCAATAAGGTCCACCTCGACGGAGACCCTAGGGTAAACCGCAATGGAGAAAAGTCTAGAAAACGGGCGGCGAGGGGGCGATCCGCCACCCACCAGTCAAACCAGAAGAGGGTCAATGAGCCAGACCCCACCGAGATGGAGGTCCCAATGCGGAGGACCGGCAGGAGCTCGATAATGGATTGCCAGAACTGGGAGCCACCAGTGTGCTGGCAGAAGGCTAGCAGCTGTCCGCGAAGGTACTAGTTCCTGGTGATGTCGAGCTAGAGCCCGCCTCCCCCATTTGCGATCCTCCAAAGCCACCGCGTCAACAGGGCAATGTTCATGCGCTTACAAGACATGATCCCGAGCCCTCCTTGATCACATGGTTTACTAATGTCGGGCCAGCATAACATATGGTACTTTTGCTTGTCCCCCTCCCCAGCCCAGAAAAATCTCACCTGATACTTGGCGATCTCATGATGGATGGTCTCATGGAGGCTGTAGAAGCTCATGATGCACATGAGTAGACTCAACAGCGATGAATTAATGAGGATTGTCCTCGCCGCCTTTGAAAACCACCTACCCTACCACGACTCTACAAGGTGTTGTAGCTTGGTCACCGCTGGTCGCAAATCTGCTACGTTCAATCTAGAGTCACTAATGGGAATCCCCAGGTAAGACAAAGGGAAAGCTCCCAGTTGGCAATTCAGGCGGTCAGTAATGCTCTGGCCCTCGTCCGTCGAGTAACCCAAGATCATTACTTCGCTCTTGTCTAAGTTGATCGTAAGGCCTGACATCTGTTCAAAGCATAGGAGCAGGAATGTTAGGTGTATGATGTCGGTCGTGGAGCCCTCAACCATTATAATGGTATCGTCGGCGTATTGAAGGAGGGGGACCCCTCCCCCTCCCACAAGATGGCTGACCACGTCGCGTATATGCCCCGCAGCTTTGGCTTTGTCGAGGATGGCTGCAAGGGCATCGACACCATGGTGAATAAGAAGGGGAAGAAGGGGTCGCCTTGCTGAACCCCAAAAGTGTGGTGAAGTATGGAACAATCTCGCCTTTAATGTTCATAGTGGTGCGGCCACCGGACACCATCTGCATAACCCTAGTGATCCAGCAATCGTCGAAGCCCTTCCGCAGCAAAACTTCCCAAAGGAAGGACCAAATGGACCGTATCATAGGTTTTATGGAAGTCAATCTTCCGGAAGACCACTTTTTGTTGCCTAGAGCGGACTTCATGAAGCACCTCGTGGAACACCAAAACCCTGTCCGAAATGAAGCGACCTTGGATGAAGGCCGATTGGTTGCGATGGGTGATGGTGTCCACGAGACGGGTCACCCTATGGCGTACCCCTTCGCTAGAATCCGAAATACCACATTAATGGTCGTGATTGGGCGAAACTGGCGGATGTCCGAGGCCCCAAGGACCTTGGGGATTAGAGTAATAATCTCGTAGTTAAGTCGGGAGAGGTCAATGGAGCCCACATAGAATTCGTCGAACAGAGCCATGACTTCGGGCTTGATGACATTCCTAAAGGTTTGGAGGAACTTCACCTGGACACCGTCTGGTCCTGAGGCGGTTGCCGGATTCATGTCCTTTATGGCCACCAGGACCTCCTCCTCGAAAAAAGGAACTGTGATGGCGACATTATCTGCCACCAAGACAAGCTGGTGTCCCGTTTAGGTGTCCGGGGCCAAGGCCGTGTTGGAAATATGCCCTAGAGGCAATAATAAATGGATTATTATATTTCCTTGTTCATGATAATTGTCTATTGTTCATGCTATAATTGTATTGTTCGGAAATCATAATACATGTGAGAATACATAGACCACTATGTGTCCCTAGTAAGCCTCTAGTTGACTAGCTCGTTGATCAATAGATAGTCATGGTTTCCTGACTATGGACATGGGGATGTCATTGATAACGGGATCACATCATTAGGAGAATGATGTGATGGACAAGACCCAAACTTAAGCATAGCATAAAGATCGTGTAGTTCGTTTGCTAGAGCTTCTCTGAATGTCAAGTATCATTCCTTAGACCATGAGATTATGCAACTCCCGGATACCGTAGAAGTGCTTTGGGTGTATCAAACGTCACAACGTAACTGGGTGACTATAAAGGTGCACTACAGGTGTCTCCGAAAGTATCTGTTGGGTTGGCATGAATCGAGACTGGGATTTGTCACTCCGTGTGACGGAGAGGTATCTCTGGGCCCACTCGGTAAGGCATCATCGTAATGAGCTCAATGTGATCAAGGTGTTGTTCACGGGATGATGTATTACGGGAACGAGTAAAGAGACTTGCCGGTAACGAGATTGAACAAGGTATCGGTATACCGACGATCGAATCTCGGGCAAGTATCGTACCGATGGACAAAGGGAATTGAATACGAGATTGATTAAGTCCTCGACATCGTGGTTCATCCGATGAGATCATCGAGGAGCATGTGGGAGCCAACATGGGTATCCAGATCCCGCTGTTGGTTATTGACCGGAGATCGTCTCGGTCATGTCTGCATGTCTCCCGAACCCGTAGGGTCTGCACACTTAAGGTTCGGTGACGCTAGGGTTGTAAAGTATTAGTATGCAGCAAACCGAAGGTTGTTCGGAGTCCCGGTTGAGATCCCGGACGTCACGAAAGGTTCCGGAGTGGTCCGGAGGTAAAGAATTATATATAGGAAGTGTCGTTTCGGCCATCGGGAGTTATCTGGGGGTCACCGGTATTGTACCGGGACCACCAGATGGGTCCCGGGGGTCCACCGGGTGGGGCCACCTATCCCGGAGGGCCCCGTGGGCTGAAGTGGGGAGGGAACCAGCCCATAGTGGGCTGGTGCGCCCCCCCATGGGCCTCCCCCCTGCGCCTAGGGTTGGAAACCCTAGGGCAGGGGGCGCCCCACATGGCTTAGGGGGCAAGCCATCCCCCTGGCCGCCGCCCCCCTGGAGATGGATCTCCAGGGCCGGCGCCCCCCTAGGGGGCCTATATAAAGGGGGGGGGAGGGAGGGCAGCCGCACCCTGCAGCCTTGGCGCCTCCCTCTCCCCGTTACACCTCTCCCTCTCTCCACAAAAGCTTGGCGAAGCCCTGCTGGAACTCTGCTGCATCCACCACCACGCCGTCGTGCTGCTGGATCTTCATCAACCTCTCCTTCCCCCTTGCTGGATCAAGAAGGAGGAGACGTCATCCCAACCGTACGTGTGTTGAACGCGGAGGTGCCGTCCTTTCGGCGCCGGTCATCGGTGATTCGGATCACGGCGAGTACGACTCCATCAGCCACGTTCTCCTTGAACGCTTCCGTTGCGATCTACAAGTGGTATGTAGATGCTCTCCTATCCCCTCGTTGCTAGAATACTCCATGGATAGATCTTGGTGATGCGTAGGAAAATTTTAATTTCTGCTACGATCCCCAACAGGCCGCCCCTCCCCTAGAGGAGGAGGAGAATAGGGATTTATAGAAGCCATCAACATGGGAGCAGATGTCAGACGGCCATTGGAGGAGGTTATCACCGTCCCAAAGGGGAGGGATGGTGTTGCGGCGCCTCGCCTGTTGGCAATCGCCTGGAAATACGTTGTATTAGCGTCGCCCTGGAAGACCCACCGCTGGGTGCCTCGCTGGCGCCAGTATGCCTCTTCGTCGGTGTATATGACTGTAAGCTGGTCCTCAAGCTCATACCGGAGCATCCATTCGTCGGGGAAACATATGAAGAGTCAGCCCAGACGTTTAATGCCTGAATAGAGGGAAGGAGTGCCTTCTTGCGCTCACGTAGGTTCCGATCCAGGTTCGCCCCCATCCCTTCATAAACTGGCGGGCGCACTTCGCACAGAAGTGCCAGGAGTCAACCGCCGAGAGAGCGCGATGGAGTGTCGCGTGAGACGTCGCCCACCAATCGTAAACGACCTCAACGAACCCACACTGATTAAGCCAAAACAGCTCAAATCAGAACCTCAGGGGTTGGGACAGCTGGTCATCCTCCGAGGAGATAAGTAGGAGGACATGATCCAACCCGATCCTGGTGATTGCCTGGAGGGATGCGAGGGGCACCGAAGTTCCCACTCCAGGGACAGAAAGACACGGTCAAGAGCAGATCTACTTGGATCGATGTGACGATTGGTCCAGGTGAACTTGGCCCCAATCCTATCTAATTCTCGAAAACCGAGATCCACAATGCTGTTGTTGAACATCTGCATGCGGGGGAGGTTGACTAGGTGGTTGCTCTTGTCCTCGGCCGATCGGATGAGTTTGTAGTCGCCACCCACCACCACTGGGAGTTGCGCGGCCACAACCTTCCTCTGAAGCTCATCAAGAAAGACCGGCGATCGACGGTGGTTGACAGGGCCATAGACAATAACGATCTCCCATTTAAAGTCAGAGCTCGCTCAAAAATCTCCATACTAACAAAGAATTCACCTCGATCCATGCGCCCCTCCTCAAAGGTGGCATCCTTCACGCCTAAAAGGATGCCACCCGAATGGCCAGTGCTCCCACTAGAAGGGAGCCAATGCCAGGCAAATAGATGTGGCTCAGACGGTCAATTACAGGGAGGGCGAAATCTGAACACATGGTTTCATGAACGACCACAATGTCAGTTCTTTCATCGCGCATGTACTCGATGAGTTGGCGGCATCAGTCATCTTGGCCAAAGCAGCGAATGTTCCAGAAGAGGATCCTTATCAAGGAGACATCGGGAGGCTTCTTGACCCCAAGACGAGGGAGGCACTCTGAGCACGTAGGGCTACGGTGCGGGGGCGTGTGCGGCCGCGAATTTCCACCACCTCAGGCGACGGAGCTGTACCCATCGCGGAGGGGTGAGTGCCGAGTGGCTGGGGGTCAGGGCTCGGAGGAGGCGAGCGCGAGTCTCGGCCAGTCTCCCATCAAGGATTTCACGGTCGCAGATTGCCTCATGAAGACAATCGCCGAGTCGGTCGCAACCTTAGTCAGGTAACCGAGCGGCGCCGATTCAAGAGCAAAAAATGAGAAATTGGAAGAACTAGTAGGAATATATGATGTACCTGACTCTAGGTTTCGGGCCATGGTCTGAAGCTCCGCTCGCTCGGGGATAGACAGAGCCTGGAAGTTTGCCGGGCGGGCAGCGTCAATGCGGGCGCTGCGCCGAGAGGCAGTCACTAGAGTCGACGCATACCTAGCCCTCCTGGCGTAGGCCGCAGTCCTAGGTGGGTGGGGGTGGGAGGCCATGGGTGTGGTCACCATCATAGCAGCCACCATAGACGCATGCGCCGAGGCGCTCGGCCATGGTAGTTGCGAGGCAGGTGGCAAGCGGCAGAGACCATGGCAGAGTCTTGAGCAGGGAGTCCAGTGTGTTGGGAGGCGTTGGCGGGCGGGTCGGAGCGCGGCACGTGGAGGCCATCCCAGTCTGCTGACCGGGTGGGGGTTCAGCTGAGGAGGGGGACTCTTGCCCGAGCAGCCCCGAGAGGGTGCCACGAGCTCAGGTTGCTCCATGGGGCGGAAGCACGATGGGCGGGGGTCGCTCCGGCTTGGGCCCGAGGCGGGAGTCCACTAGAACGGGAGGGGCCGCTCCGGTTCGAGCTCGTGGGAGGCCACCAGGAGGGGAGGGGGTGGCTAGGATGAGCTGGGCGTCAGGATCTTCCTTGTCCGTGGAGGCTTGGACGGTGCAGGGGGAGCGCGGGGAGGAGGCGGGACGACGAGGAGTCTCACGCTGGAGATGTCACTGCATGGATTCTCAAGACCACTTGGTTCAACATTTTTAATTTGCAGAGCATGCTGCTTGTTCACATGAGAGTCTAGGTGATTGAGCCTAACTTATGTTGGTTGAACATGTATACAGTTACTCACTCCTAGATCTGGCTGCTAGTGTGGCGAAGATCCTTAGCGAACAGAGAAGGCCGGCCACAATTTTAAACTTAATACCGAGGAGACCCAACAGTTATGTGGAATGGCAGATTACATGAGCTCTTCCCTTTGTTCATGTACGTTATATGAAGGTTGCAATACAGACCAGCAAGTTCAGAGGCACATAAACTTAAGACATGACACCTTGAGCAACTTGGAGCAGGGAAACACAAGGGCTACAAGATCAAGAACTGTACCACCTCACTTACGGCGACGTCTTGCACAACCCCGCCAAATCGAATCCATCTGATGCAGCCCCTGATCAAAATCAATCAAATAAACAAATAGGAATCCAGCCCCCGAATATTGGAACCACAACTGAACAGAAGAGATGTATACTGAGCTGATGATGCAATTATTATACCAGTATTACATTGTCATTTTATTACAACTCAACAGTTAACCTTAGAGGACCACCAACACAACAAATAACTAACAGAATATAGAAACGCACCGTACAACTATAACAACTCTGCACGGCGGTGTCTCAGACATACCAATTCTGCACGGCGGTGTCTCGGAAATACCAACTCTGCACGGCGGTCTCTCGGACATACCAAAGCATCCCAAGATTCAGCATTGGCATGCTTGCCTCTGGATCTTGGAATTCATGGTGTCCTTGTAGCCTTGTAAGTGTTTGTTGAGGTGACTCAGGTGAGAGGCCTTCTCCACCAAAGGGCAGCTGCCATTGCGCTTCTCCATTGCTTGTTCAGTTGTCCTTTCAGCACCGTACCATGTTCATCGTCAGTATCCTCCAATGACTCATTACCATTGCTTGCTTATTCAGATCCCTTACAAACTCACAGTTGTATTTGCCAATTTGTTCTCGCCACTGGGACTTGTGCTTGCCGCATGTTGCAAGGTAAAGCAATAGCCAATGAAAGTTTGTCTAGTTAGTTAGGTGGACATACTACTAACCTCTTGAGAAAAAAATTCAGGTTGGCACACCTGCAGAGTCCTGAATAGTATCCTCCAAAATATCAAAAAACTGATAAAATGAGAAAATGAAAATAAAAATGCTGGACAGCTTGACAGTGGGTGAATCTTGGCGGGACATTTAGTTACAAAAATATTTGGTATGCTTATCAATACCGGGTCTGCTATTATGAAGGAATTGATTTTAACAGATACGACATCGGCCCCTCTTCACTTCCTCATTCTGATGTTGAATCATCGTAACCGGACCAGAATAGTGCTCTTCAGCATTCTCGTCAATGAACTATGATCAGGTGTAAGAAAGAGAATGTCGCCACTCAGCATCAAGTAGGCATCAAGTGATGGGTTTTTGGCTTTTAGTCGACGTCGAGGCATCAAGTAGGCATCAAGTGATGGGTTTTTGGCTTTTTGTCGACGTCGAGGCATCAAGTAGGCATCAAGTAGGGGGTTTTTGTCTTTTTGTCGACGTCGAGGCATCAAGTAGGGGTTTTTTGGCTTTTTGTCGACGTCGAGGCATCAAGTAGGCATCAAGTAGGGGGTTTTTGGTTTTTTGTCGACGTCGAGGCATCAAGTGATGGGTTTTTGGATTTTTGTCGACGTCGAGGCATCAAGTAGGCATCAAGAATATCACAACATCAAGACTATCACAGCATCAAGATTATCACAGCATCAGCAGTACTACTAGAATGCCATAGTTTGACACAAATTGATCATAACAGTTGAGCATCACAAGACTACTACAATTCCAAAGTTTGATAAAACATCAACACAACCAAATCACCATCAACACTGGAGTAGCATAACTGGAGTAGCACAACTTCAACAACATAGTTTCATAACACAACCAAAATCATCACCATTTTGCACCAGAGGCAGTCAAGTAATCCTTCATTTTGTTGTTGGGCTTCCTGACTCTCTGGGAACCATCACTTGGTCTTGGAGGCATGAAAGCTAACATTGGTCCCTTTGCAGTAGCTGATGAAGATCTGGTTGCTGGTGCCTTACCCTTGGGAGCAGCTGGTGCCTTACTCTTGGGAGCAGATGATGAAGATTTACTGGCTGCTGCCTTACCCTTGGGAGCAGCTGGAGCAGCTGGCTGCCTCCTAGCTGGAGCAGCAGATGTTGCCCTCCTTGCTGGAGCTGGACTGGCAGCAGATGTTGCCCTCCATGATGGAGCTGGACTGGCAGCAGCAGAGGCTGCAGTCCTTGCTGGTGCTGGTGTGCTTCTACTATCAGGTGGGTAAGAGCTGGTGCTTGGCTGCAATGAAACAAGTAGTTTAATATTAGTAAGCAACAAAGTAACAACAAATTTAGTCTTTCTCATAGCAGAGTGGTTACCTGATGTTTGTTCTTTCTCATAGCAAGTGCAGGCTTCAGAGCATCATGGCAATTGGTGTACCTATGGCCCGCCTTTTTACAGTTGGAGCAGGTAATTGAGGCCATTCTTGAAGTATCTTTGGGAGCTAGCTTCTCAAATTGGCCCTTTCTCCTCTTAGTCTGTGCTCTGCCCTTGTGTTCTTTGAAAACAGGAGCCTCAATGTCCAAAGTATCTGTCCTTGGCCACATGTCAGGGCCAGGTACAGGATATATTATAGGACTGTAAGCTGCCAGGTACATAGGTTTTTTGAAGAAATCATGAACAAAGTCTTCTGGCTGAAGCTTAGCGTTGTGTATAGCAGAAACAACATGATTGCAAGGAACTGCTGTCATATCCCACTTCTTACAACCACAAGTCCTTTGTGCTAGGTTGACAGCATATGTTCTCTCCTCACTAGTAACTTGGAAAAGGTTGGGGCCAGCCATCAATGACTGGCAGTTTCTAGACCACTTCTTTGCTTCCTCCAATTTCTCTGCATATGTTGGACAAATCTCCCATCTGACAGACTGAGTCTTTGTTCTATTTGTATTAAACTTGACCATTAATTTTGTTCTAATTCCATCAACCATGGTCCTTATTGGCTTGGCCCTGACATCTAGAACCCACTTGTTGAAAACCTCACTTAAGTTGTCAACTACTAAGTCTATTTTGCAATTTGTGTCCATGGCATGTCTGGCCCAAGTGTGCTTTGGGATTTTACTAAGCCAAGCCCATGCTGCCTCACACTCTCTCTTCAACTCATCCATTGCAACATTATAACCATGTTCAGTGTATGAGTAACTTGCTTCATCCATGTATTTCTTCAATTCTGGCCCTCTAAACCCAGCATTTTGAAAGTTCTGGTAAATGTGTCTGAGGCAAAACTTTGTGGACAATTGGGAAAGGCTCTGTTTATGGCTTTAAGCAGGCCCTGTGTGAATTTAAGTAAAGCTAACTTAGTGACTACACCTAAATGATTGTCTAACTACTAGAAAGAACTAAATGATTGTGTACAGAAAGTAGCTACACCTAAATGCAAGTAACTACTAAAAGGAACTAAATGAAGGCTATCACAAGTGGATTTCATTACCTTCTACCTATCAGAAATTATTGTATAGTTGCCAAACTTCCCAGATTGGCCACCTAGTGCTACCTTCAGCTGATACAGAAACCAAGTCCAGGAATCTGTGTCCTCCTTATCAACAATTCCAAAAGCAATGGGAAATATATTATTGTTTCCATCTCTTCCAGTAGCAGCAAGAATCTGTTGACCAGTAGTGAGCTTTATGAAGCATCCAGACCTATAACAAGTAAACACATTAGGCAAACTATTTGAAAACACACATTATTCAAACACACATTAGATACCAAGGAATTACCTATGAATGGTGTGTAGCCACTCGGAAACCCTTCTTTGCATCCATTTAGGCAATAGAATAATCCATGAAACCTAGGGTTTGTGCTTGGATGCTCCCTCAAATGTCTTGTTGTCACTATACACCTTGAACCTGGATTTGTATCTAGCACAGCCTGCAAATAATCCCTAATCCTGGTGTACTGGGCCTTCTGATCTCCTAACACAACATTCTTTGCCGCCTTCTTAGCCCTGTATACCATGTGGGTTGATATTTCCACTCCATACTTGCTCTTTGCGGTGTTAATTATAGTAGTGATTGTTGTGCATGGGTCATTTCTGATTGCTTCCTCACAAAACTTTGCAACCCACTTAGCAGTAACTTTTGTGTTCTCTGACATAGAAGGACAAGTGTGCACCACATACTGCTTCCTTATGGAAAAAGTCTTCTCATTTTCAATCTGTGAAGCTGCTACATAAAAAGGGCATGTCTCATCTATGCATTGTGCTATAACCCTGTCACTGCAATTTCTATGATACTCATAGTTCCTGTTCTGTGCAATGTGCATTATTTGAAGTGCATTCCTAAACTGGTACACATCAATGAAGCAAAGATGCTTCACAAATTGCTCAGCTGGGTGAGCTCTATTCTCATCATACCATAACCTTTTCTTCATCTTTTTAGCTCTGCTTTTCCTGCCATTGGGAAAAACATATGCCAATGCCTCTGCACCATCATCATCTTCCACACCCAAATCCATTGGTTTCTTGTCTTCATCAGAAGATGGTATCCAGTCCTCCTCAAACAACTCCTCTACACTTGCATGTGATCTGCTTGTTGGGCCTTTTCTGTGTTTCTTCTCCTTTTTCTTCTTCTGTCCATCTTGCCCTACCTGCTCCAGATTACTCTCTTCCTCCAGAGTACTCTCTTCCTCCTCTTCCTCCTCTTCCTCCTCTTCTTCACTTTCAGGCTCATATAGTGCATCCTCCTCCTCTGTCTCATACATTTCCTCAACATTTGTGTCCCCTTCAAAATGAAGGAGTGGATCTTCCCTCTGTCTTTTCATCTCCTCAAGCCTAGCAAGGATATCACCATATTCTTCCAAATCATCATCATCACTGTCCTCCTCATTATCCATCACTGCAGCTTTTCTATTCAAAGAAGTCTCCTTCTCTTTTATTTTCTTATTCTTCCTAAACATTTGAATTTCCTTCCTCCTTGTCTCCTCCATAAACTTTTCAATTTCCATTTGCTCCTCTGAATTGTTTACAGGATTTTCTTCCACTTGTACATAACCTAAAGCAAGTTGCTCCTCCAAATTGTTTGTGCTATGCTGTGTTTGAAACTGTATGGGCATTGGCTCCAGTTCTGCTGCTTCTGAACTTGCTGCTGCTACATGCACATTTCCTGCACTAAACAACACTCCTCCTTCATCTACCTGATATAGTTTGGGCTCTCCAATTTCTTCTAGAGGGATTTGATGCTCAATAACATTGGAGCTGGTGTTTATAGTTGCAGCATTGGGAGAACTGGCCCTAACAACTGTCACATTCAATATCTTTTGAGTTTTCAATGCTATGTTGTCTAGAATTTCCTCAAGCTTGTCATCATCATCTATTTCTTCCATTCCTTCTATACCTAGCCCAGCATCCCTGACATAGTACATGTAATCTTTAAATCCATAACCTTCTATTTCTATCAGTGCTACTAGGTTGTAAAATGTTATGTCTGACATCATCATAGATCTCTCAATATTGTCTCTGTCATGGAAATGCGTCCTCAATTCCCAAATCTCATCATCCAGACTGCAAATAATATAAAATACATAGCAGTATAAGTGCTTAATTATAACTGAATAACACTAATGAAACAACTCATGTTAGTGCACTAATACAATCCTTTGTCACTTATAAAATCAACTAAATCAGCATATTTGTCAACTAATCTAAAAATGCCAACCCTAGGGCACAGGACAAATAAATCACATAATTTGAACTATTCTAAATTTGTCTAACACTAGAGCACATGACAACAAATCCACAGCATCTACTCTAGCAACGCAATTGAATGGGAGTACTCATTGAATGGAGAACGGGAAGGGGAAGAGAAAAGAAAAGTGGATCTCACTATACGCCGCCGTAGGATGACCCGATGTGTCGGCTTCCCGTCGGATTGGGCTTCACCGCCGCGGCGAATGCTCTCGCCGCCCGGTATTCCATCGAATACTGCGGGTCCTCCTCCTCTGATTCCTCCGTCGGCTTGCTAGGGTTCGAGCTCCCGCAAAGCTCGCCTGGATCCACTGCGGGTCCTCCTCTGCTGCCGGGCAAAGCGCCGCCACCAGCAACTCCACCTTTCACCGGGCTACGCATCTCTGCAGTGCGAGGGGCAAGGGGACGACGGCGGCCGGAGCGAAGGTGAGGGGCGGCGGCGGCAGGAGTGAGGGGGAGGGGGCGACGGCGGGGGAGAGAGGGAGAGGGGGAAGAAGAATGGGGAAACAGAGACGGATGCGGGATTGACTAAAGACGAGACCGAACGGCGCCGTCTAACGCCGTCTGCCGGCTGTCGGGACGGCCTAGAGTGCCACGTAGGCGAAAAACGGGCCCCAGCTGTCATAAACTCACTTAACACGGCCCGATCCGCCGAGCAGTGATTTTTGCAAAAGAATTACGCTAGACATGGTGCTTTCTGCAACGATTCTGTATCCTAGTGTTTTTCGCAAACCTAGCCCTCAAAGTGGTGGTTTTATGCAATTTACTCAAATTAATACAACTGCACATGAGAAGGAGCATTCCATGGCTACTAGGCGAACCACTAGCGGTGCGGCCGGTAAGATGTGTCTGAGCAGAATGGAAGAGTGACGCCGCGGTTGTATTCTCCCTGCAGATAGAGTGCAGAAGCGCTCATGGGTACCGTCCTCCACTGCACCCCGTGGAGGCCGTTGAGTGGACCACCGACGCCTCTAGCTCACAGGCTGACACGCACCATCAAGGCATCTCGACCCAAGATTTCGTACTAACAAAGGAAGGGCATGATTCCGTTCACATCGCATGCTGTACCACCACCACGAGCTGTACCACTACCACGGCCTAGACCACTACCACGAGCTCTACTACCATCACGGCCTCTTCTAAGTCCTAGTTGCCAACCTCTTTGTTGCCTAGATCCTCTTTGGCTAACACTTGGTTGGCTTGGCACTTGTTGGCTACCACTTGGTTGCCTTGGCATTTGTTGGCTACCACTAGGTTCGCTACCACTTGCTTGGCTTGGCACTTGTTGGCTACCACTTGGTTGGTTCCCCTATGTAGCTCCTTGTTGGCTTGTGCTTGCATCATTTTTCTTGGACCCTTTCCTTGGTTTCGTACATTTTCTTTTGTTGTGGCCATGACCTTTGCACTCCCCACAACGGGAGCTCTCACGAGGCTCTTGGAATTGGTCGTTGCTCGCTCTGCGGCATCCACCATGGCCCCATCCGTCCATGTCGCCTCTAAGACGCTTTGTCTTACGTCTACCCTGTTTAACAACCTTCAACTCCGGATCCGGACATAGTTGAACTCCATGATACTCCGGCCATTGTGATTGGTCAAAGTACGGGTGAAAGCGGGGAGCCCATGTTTTCTTGACCGTCATGATTGAGAACTCCGACTCCCTCACGGTGCGTGGGTGATTGATGTCCACATTCCTAACGCGATCGGCGGTATACAAGTGTGAGCATGGGAGATGAAGCAACAATGGCCTCCCGCAAGTGCAATCACATTGTGTTAACGAGACCTTGAAAGCCCGACCTTCATGTTCCCGGCCATCTTGTGGTTCCTCCTGGCTCTTTCACTTCGTACTTCCACTCTTCGTTGTCATATAATATAGCTTCTTCTGAGTCCGCCTTCCGTGATTGAAATACCAACCATTCATCAACCTTGGGTGGGAACTTGTACTTGTACTTGCGCAGGTTCTCACCCGCTATCTGTGCATCCGTTTCCATCGAGTACTTTACAAAGTACGCATTCATCTTGTCAAATGTTATTGAACTATTGCCGTCACGGGTAATCCACGTGCATGTTTGAGAACCCTATTGAAGTATTCGGCCATATTGCTTGTCATTTGACCGTATCTATGGCCATCTTCATCAAAAGCATGTGCCCACTTGTTCCAGTATTGAATGTGCCTATCGAGAAAGTCTTGACCCCTGGGATCAAGTTTTTTGTGTGCGAGCAATTTGTTGTACAAAGTGGCGAAGCGCTTGTCGGAGAAAGCGAGACAACAATCTTGAAGATCATCGGCCAACTCCTTAAGGCCACATGCCCTATAGAAGTTCGAACAAAAGTGCCTCATGCACCAACGATGGTGCAACAGAGCATGCCCGGGAATGTCAATCTCCACCGCGTTAAGAATTCCTGGATGCCGATCCGATATGACACAAATTTCCCTTTGAGCGGGTAACACCTTCGTCCTCAAAAGATGCAAAAACCACTCCCAGTTGTCATTGTTCTCCACCTCAACCAAAGCAAATGCCAATGGCAACACCCGGTTATTGGCATCACATGCTATCGCAACCAACAAGGTGCCCTTGTATTGTCCGGTCAAGAATGTGCCATCAATGGCGTGACTGGCCTACAGTGTTCGAAAGCCCTCACGCATTGCTCGAATGCCCAAAATGCATGGCCAAATACTCGGACTTTCCTTCCTTCATGAACCGTTGTTTGGTGCCCATGAGGCTCGACCACATGAACCATGTTCGGGTTTGTCGCGGCCATGGCTAACAACAACCTAGGGATTCAGTTGTATGCTTCCTCCCAAGTAGCATACAACATCTTAAATGCGTCTTGCTTCGCCTTTCATGCCTTGCCGTACTTCACCTTATAATGAAAGATGGCTTTCACAAGGTCAGTGACATGTTGGACGCTCATTGTGGGAAGTGTGGATATTGAGTTTGAGAGCCTGTAAGCGATGAACTCGGACGTGAGTTGTTTGTGGTCTTGGGACACAATCTTGCTATCCACCCTTTTGCCTTGGCACATGTGAGTTGGCACACAACTCACTACATGCCAAGTTGGACCTCCTTCCCATGGTCTTGCACGCACAATCCATGGACATATTTCATCTTCACATGCACATGCAACCGTGTAGCACACATTGACATCCGAGTTAACCACCTTGTGTGGACGATAATGCGTAACCGAGTAGTTGTCGAGCCACATCTTCAATTCCAACAAGGTTTCGAACTTAGCCCCTTTAGCAATCCGGTTCTTGTCGTCTCCCAAATCACGGTGAGAGCTTGGCCTAACCCCAAGAGATACACATTGGCCACCATCTACCACGGCTTCATCCGCGAGACTAACATCCTTGAACAATGTAGTCCGATGATCCCGACCGAATACCTTCTCGAAAGCTTCGGCCTCCTTCACTGTGAACCCCTCCGCATCAACTTGTTCATCGGGGCCATCGTCATCTGAGTCCGATGCATATGCACGGGAAAAAGGGATAGAATGGTCCATTGTCTCTTGCAAATGATATTTATCGAGATCACCCACATTGTTGTCATGGAGATCAACTTCATTGTCATCGTCCGCATACTCATCATTGTCCTCTTGCAAAGCTTCATCTTGGTTGTTTGTAAACGGGCTCAATGTTGGCCTCACTTCTTGGGTCAAAAGAGGTTCAACAATTTCTTCTCGCTTTAAGGGTGGGGGGCTACTAGCAACCAAAGGGGAGGGGTTCCGGTTCAAGTCCAAATGCAAACTTGAATCAACCTTCTTCGTTGCAAATAACTCAAGAGTCTTGTCTAGTGATTCGGCCACCGTCTCCTTGTACGCAACCCAACGTTGCTTCGAATTGACATGCATTGTCTTCCAACAGACGTGCATTCCAAAACCAACATTATGCCTTCCCTCCAACTCAACGATATCACTAGGGTCCATCCAATTCAAATCTTTCCTCACTTGTTGCAAGAGCTCCGCATAGCTAGGACTACTATCAAACACCATGTCAAGCTCATCCGGATCCGATTCAATATTGCCTTTCAAGAAGGCATCTTTGTCCCCATGATGAACAAACGCACATGTTCTTCCCATCCCTATAAGCATTCAAAGAACACAAGGTAACATTGCTTCCATGAGTATTAATCCAAGGATTAACACGGAATACACACCCTAATATATATATCAAACAACAACCCTAACCCTAACCATAACCATAACCCTAGCCTTAAACCTAACCCTAGCACCAACATAAGAACACCCATAAGAATAAACCTAACATACTAACAAAGCCTAATCATAGGAAATTGGCAAACAAACATCACATCTCCATGCAAATCTCTAGATCCAAACAAAACTAGGGTTTCCCCAAACTAGCAACAAATGAGCAATTTGATAACATTACTTGGATCAAAACAAGAGGATCGGCGAAGATTACCTTGAGAGAGGGTTTGACTTCGAAATCCACGGACAAATTAATTCTTCAAATTTGCAAGATTTGGGAGAGGATTTGAGAGGGGGAGAGAGTGAGAGAGGGGGCAAAGCTCGAGGGAGAGTGTGTGGGGTGTGGGGAGTGGGGGAGGGGGGGCAGCCAAGTGGCTGGATAAGTCACAGTGCAGCGCCTAAGCGCTAGGCGCTGCATTTTAAATGTGTGGCGCCTAGCATGGAGGCGCTGCACATTACATGTGGGCGCCTAGCACGTAGGCGCTGCACTGCTGGGTGCGGGCCCAGGGGCTGTCACGGTGGACTGGCGTGCAACGCCCCAGAGCTAGGCGCTGCACCGTAGAGTGTGGCGCCGGCGTAGCGGGCGCTACACAAAAAGGTCATCGGCGTGAAATAGTTTCACGGGCAGTTCATTCTGTGAATTGATTTCATTCAGAGATCAAAATTGTCAAATTTGCCTGCATTATAAGCATCTCACTTTGCCTGTTGCCGACATACTCCAGTACGTACTATTTTCTTTAGTTTTTGCACCGAAAGGAAAGGTTGCCGCAAGCTTTACCACTGCCGTTCACATGGTGCTGCCCACCCCCCTCTGAAAAGCATTAGAGAACGTATATCTTGAATAGTTACTTCCTGCAGCATGCCAAGTAATAGTAGTAGTGCTTTGATTAGGTCCAGACAAGCTGTCTCCTCAAAGCTTAAACGAATGGCTCACGGGCGCCGGTACGGCAGGAATAGCTCGGCTCCACCCCTGTGGAAAAAGGATCCGTCGGGGGGCTGTTCACAGGCACGCACAAACCAATTATTAGTCGGTGTCGCTCCTCCCGATGTACAGTGTTCTTCCCTGTTTTTGGTCACTTTAGCTGATTATTAAAGCAAAGCTAAATTACTGTACTACTTCATTTGGCAAAGACAAATTTTTAGAAGTCTTCTCATAGTCGTTGTCTTGGTCCTCCACACAGTGACACAGCTATGAACAGTATGGAATTTCTTAAGATTTTGTTAATTGATATTTGAGACAATAAAAACATCAACCAGGACCCCAAAATGCTCTTCATATGCCAGATGGATAAGAGAGACCAAAACAAAAAACTTCTCAAACTGAGGCTATCGGATCCTTTTCATTTGTCCAGATGTCTGCAAACCGCAAATTAGCCCATATGTGCGAAAAAAATGAGGTGTCCGGACGTGTTTGACTAGCCCAACTTGTCGGACTCTGCCCACCCTGGACCATTTTCTCTCTTTCCTTTTTTTTCCTTTCTGCATCGACATCAATCATATGCATGTGTCTGGATAATTTGGAGGGCCACAACTACATGCTTGAACAAATGGGGTTTTGACGCGGACACGTGCGGACACTGTCTGAACGTTATTCGCGGACAATTGGGGGATGGGGGCAAATTAGCTAGTCTGGAAGGGCATTTCCAACGCGAATCATCAAACTGATGCCCTCCAAATGTCCCCGGTCATGCCGAGGCATCATCCTTTTCAAGCGAACCCTGGAGGAGGTGGGCGAGCGGCGGTGGCTTCGCCATCCTTCTCTTTGGCCTCATCTCGAAGGTCCGCAAAAAGCATGACGCGCTCAACGTCACAGATGAGGATATTGTGGCGCTCGCGCTCGACAACAATCTTCGAGTTGGCGAGGAGCACCACCAAGGCAGCAACATCCGCTGCCCCACATTTTTTTGCTCCTATGCTGTGAGGTGCCATGCCTCATCCACCTGCACGAGGCGGTACTTCGGACGTCGTCACCCTCGTTTGGCGCGGCGTTGACCACCTCGAACCTAGTGGATACAAACTCTGCGATGGGTCAAATGGCATCACCTCCTTGTCTGCAAGATCCATGAGCGCCATGGGGTCACCCCCTCATCTCAAGTTGGCTCCGGAGAGCTCGAAGATTGGGCAGCCGCAATTCGGGTCGCGCCTACTTCGGCGGCAAGCACCGCGCTGTGCTCCGCCGTGATTTGCTTGCATCACATGATCCTCTGCCAGACAATGGAGATGGCTGACATGGCCTTGGGTCTTAGAACACCAGGTTCGCGTGAGCTTGGATAAGAGCGGCGGCGGCGTGAAAGTCTAGGAAAAAAAAGGGGTGTTGTGTGGGGGGGGAGGGGTGGCTCGGCTAGGGTTTCAGGGTCGCCGACCTCCTTTTAATTGTCTAGAAGACTTCTCAGGTGCCGCGCCATGAATGTCGGTAGGCGGACCAGTGAGCTTCGATGCGGAAGAAGAAAAAGACAGGCTCATGTGGGGTTTTAGGTAGTCCAAGTTGTTGGAGTCTGATGTGGCAGACGTCCGGACTCTCCCGCTCCGCGCCTTGAGGCTGGACCGACAGATTTCAGACATCAGCCTATATCCGACCCAATATAAATGTCCATGTTAAAGTACTAACAACATCCAAACCATCTAATCTAAACATACGAGGATGGAGCAGACCTTGTTGCGATGCTGAAAACCTTGGCGGGGTGAACGGAGCGGAATGAGCAGATGCCTTACCTGATTGTAATTATCTATGTGTGTGTGGTGGTTTATACCGTTGGTGTTCCTTAATAGATTTGGGGGGTTTGTTTGAAAAAAGAAAAAAAGTTGATGCATGGCATGACCTGCAAGGAGATCCAGATCCAAATCCTATCTCCTGACTGCTTTTAGTAAGTGTTGTCCCCTCATTATAAGTGCATTGACTGACCTGCAAGGAGACACTTATGGTCCCTTTGATTAAGAAGGAAGTGACAAGATTCAGCTGCAGCTAGCCACAAGCACATTCACAGAAGGCCCCTGAAAGCTTCTATAATGGTCCTCGTATTATGGAGAACGGAGCGAACGAAAGAATCCTTGTTGCGCTTGTTTTTTTATTTTTTGCTTTAAAGAGACTTTTTAAGAAAACTTCCGGTCTATTTATTTTCAATCATGACAGTACAACGAATATTAGAAACAATAAAAAATACATCTAAATTCGTAGACCTCCTAGCAATGTTTTAAATAGCCGGCTATAGCTCCGCTATATCCCGCTATATAGCCTTTTCAGCTGGGTGTCGCTAAATAGTCCCATGTACAAATAGCCCGCTATAGCCTGCTATAGCCCGCTATAGCTCCGCTATAGCTGATTTTGAGATCCGCCGCTATTTGGCAATAGCCCGCTATTTAAAACATTGCCTCCTAGTAATGACTGCAATCATTGAAGCGAGTCGAAGGCGTGCAGTTGGACAAAACTTGTTGTAGTAGACAGTCGTGAAGTCATTATGCTAAGACCCCAAAGGAGCAGTGCACCAGAACAACAACCGCCATCGTTAAAGAGTAGCGTAGATTGGAAGGATACAACCTGACAAACTGAGAATTATATGAACTACTAGCTCAGTTTAGCTCTCTTCTCTTGGAACCCTACTCCCCGTCTCAAAATAAATGTCACTGATGTAGTATAGCTTTATAAAGTTGTACTAACTCAACGACACTTATTTTTGGACGAAGAGAGTATAATTTGTTTGAACATTTCTTAATGAGATGAGATGTTACAAAAAGTAGTTTATGACAAGAAATGTTCTAACAATGGTAGTACTGATTACCTTTTTGTGCCAAGAAATATTCTAACAATATTCTAGATGTGTTAATGACGCTCTATTTTTGAGGAAAAAGACAACACTTGTATTTTTAACATCAGAAATACAGAACTTCATGCAGATCTTTTTTTTTTGGTTGCGGGAATTTCATGCAGATATTTCACATCAGAGACATGTTTGCTTACATATACGCACCATGGCATTTGTTTACCGGAGGCACCAAAGTACAAAAATAAAAGAATGGTGCTTGGAGTGAGAGGGAGACACCTGAATACTACAATAGTACAAGGATCATTTTGTAAAGCATATCAGTAGCCCAGCTTGTTGATGGATCCCGTCTCTCCATTTTTCATCCAACAACCCAGGGGTAGCCCAGCTTGCACTTGCACTTGCACAGGATACGTCCTCGGGTAGAAGCTCCATGATTATAGGTTGATGATGACCAGCCTATATATAGGCGCCATGGATAGCTGTCCTCTCTGCTCGTATTACTCATTCTCTCAACACCCAAGTATCAAGTCCCAACCACTCACATCCTCGGCGAAGTGAACCGGAAGCGCCGATGGAGGCGGCCGCCGCCGCGGCGGGCTCGCTCCTCGGCAAGCTGCTCACGAAGCTGTCCGACGACCTGGTGGCCGCGTATGTCGACAGCCTCGAGCTCGGCCACAACTCCGACCAGATCCAAACCAAGCTGCTTCACACACAAGGGCTGCTGCAACTCGCCGAGGGGAGGGACGCGAGCAACGTCCCTGCCCTGCCGGCCTTGTTGGAGAAGCTGAGCAAGAAGGCCGACGAGGCGGAGGACGTGCTGGATGAGCTCCACTACTTCAAGATCCAGGACCAGCTCGACGGCACCGACTATGCCGCGCCGGATCTCGGCGATGGCCTCCGCGGCCATGCTCGCCATGGTCGCCATGCTGCTCGCCACACCATCGGTAACTGGTTCCCATGCTTTTCTTGCTCGCGTGCGCAAGATGATTGTTCTGCCCCTACTGCTGCTGTCAATAGCCCACACCAGCATGCAACCAACTCTGCCACTGCTAGTGCTGATGATGGTGGCCATGTCGATAAGTTACATTTCGACAGAGTGGCCATGTCCAGCAAAATCAAGTCTGTGATAGAGGAAATACACTCCCTATGTGACCCCGTCTCTGATTTGCTCAATAAAATTCCAAGCAGCAGCACAGTTGTCACCCTAAAACGGCCTCACATAGGGTCCACAATTATACAGGATACACTGCACGGGAGGAGAGACATTTTTGAGAAAACTGTCAATCATATCACAAGTGGCACACATCACGGTCAAACTGTTTCTGTTCTTCCTATAGTCGGCCCGGGGGGGATTGGAAAGACAACTTTCACCCAGCACCTCTATAATGATAGTAGGACTGAAGAGCACTTCACTGTTATGGTTTGGGTGTGTGTATCGACTGATTTTGATGTGTTGAAGCTCACCCGACAGATCCATAACTGCATACCTGCAACTGAAAATGAAACCGCAACTGAAACAACCAATCTAGACCAGCTTCAGAAATCCATTGCACGGAGACTTAAGTCTAAAAGATTTTTAATTGTCTTGGATGATATATGGAAATGCAATAGTGAGGACGAGTGGAAAACCTTGCTAGCTCCATTCACAAAGGGGGAAGCCAAAGGCAGCATGATACTTGTCACAACTCGATTCCCAAAACTAGCAAGAATGATGAAAACAGTTGATCCAGTAGAGCTGCAAGGCTTGGAGTCTAATGACTTCTTCACATTCTTTGAATCATGTATATTTGGTGAACATAAGCCTAGGGATTATGAAGATGAGTTAGATGGTATTGCAAGAGAAATTGCATGCAAGTTAAAGGGCTCCCCACTAGCAGCCAAAACAGTAGGTCGACTATTGAAGAAAAATCTTTCCCGGGAACATTGGAATGGGGTTCTTCACAATCATGAGTGGCGAAACCAGAAAAATGATAACGATATTATACCATCTTTGAAAATTAGCTACGATTACCTCCCTTTCTATCTGAAAAAATGCTTCTCATATTGTGCCCTTTTTCCTGAAGATTATAGGTTTAGCAATTCAGAAGTTAATCGTTTTTGGATTGCAATAGGCATCATAGACTCTAGCCACCCCCACCCAATCGATAGGAATTACATGGATAGTCTGGTGGAAAATGGTTTTCTCATCAAGGGGGTTTCTGAACATTCTCCTTTTGGTGAATACTATGTAATGCATGATTTAATGCATGAGCTCTCTCGGAGTGTCTCTGTACAAGAATGCCTCAATATATGTGATCTAGATTTTAAAGCTGATGCCATTCCACAGTCTGTTCGGCACTTGTCCATCAACATACAGAATAGATATGATGAAAAATTTGGGGAAGAAATGGTTAAACTAAAAGGTAGGATAGACACTGTAAATCTACGGACATTGATGATTTTTAGAGAATATGAAGAAAGAATTATTGAGATCTTAAGAGATACATTTAAGGAAACAAATGGCCTGCGTGTCCTATTTATAGCAGTGAAGTCCCTCGAATCTCTGCCACAAAGCTTTTCAAAACTTATCCACCTCCAGTACCTCCAAATTGGATCACCCTTTGGCAGAGACATGACTTTACCTAACACACTATCCAGATTTTATCACTTGAAATTCTTGGACCTAAGTAGTTGGCATGGTAGTTCTAATTTGCCTAAATACATTAGCCGCCTTTTGAATTTACGCGAATTCCTTGCCAAGGAAGAACTCCACTCCAATGTTCCTGAGGTTGGAAAGATGAAGTATCTACAGGAGCTAAAAGAATTCCATGTTAAGAAAGAAAGTGTTGGATTTGATTTAAGAGAGTTGGGGGAATTGAGAGAGCTTGGGGGAACACTCAGTATACATAATCTTGAAAATGTGGCAACCAAGGAAGAAGCTAGTGATGCCAAATTGATGTTGAAAAGGGATTTGAAAGAGTTGACATTAGTATGGGGCAGAGAGCAACCGACTGATGTAGATGCTGATATTCTTGATGCTCTTCAACCACACTCTAACCTTACAACACTTGGCATTATAAATCATGGTGGTACCACTTGTCCTGGTTGGCTGTGTCCTGAGATAAGGGTGGGCAATTTAGAGACTCTCCATTTACACGGCGTGTCTTGGGGAACTCTTCCACCTTTTGGGCAGCTACCATGTCTCAGGGAACTAAGCTTGAAGAGCATTTCTGGGCTGCGTCAGTTTGGTCCTGACTATGGTGGTGTTACAGGAAAATGTCTTTTGCAGTTGAAGAAAATTGTGTTTCATGACTTGTCAGATCTTGTCCAGTGGGTTGTGGAACCTTATTGCCAAATGTTTCCAGGTCTTGAAAGCATCGATTGCAGCAATTGTCCCAATCTATGTGTGATGCCCTTCTCGGAGTGCTCTTTTGCTAGTTTGTGCAGGCTTCACATTGGTAGTTGCCCAAAGTTGTCTCTGCCCCCCATGCCTCACACCTCCACACTAACAGATTTTTCTGTTAAAATTGTTTCAGAAACATTGTTATTTTACGATGGAAAAACATTGTTTGTTAGTAAGTATGCTGGTGCTTTGGCCTTCCACAATCTGGGTGAAGTAGAGGATATGACTATTGCAGATGTGCCACGCATTTCGTGGACAGACCTCGAAAAGCTTAAATCCTTGAGAAAACTATGTGTTGGAAGATGCGACAGCATGCTCTCCAGAGAACTGGATGGCAGTGTTGTCTTCCACAACATGGATAAAGTTGAGAGTCTCAGTGTAGATGTTTCTCATCTTACTGGAAAATTCTTGAGAATAGTGTTCAATAGTTCCCCAGCTCTTGCTGATCTGAGTATATATGGCAGTGAAGACGGCGAGGAACAAGCAATACAGTTCCCATCATTCAGCTCACTGCGGACAATTCTCATCTGGACATGGAAGGGCCTGGTTCTTTTGCCTGCGGAGGATGGAGGAATCCAGGACATGACGTCGCTCCAATCATTAACAATATTCGGATGCAGCAAGTTGTTGTCTCGGTGGCCCATGGGAGAAGCAGGAGGAGCTCCGATGGCCAACCCTTTCCCTGCTTCCCTCAGGATACTTCGTATTTCGGGAGAGTCAAGCATGCGGTCAATGGCTCTGCTCTCAAACCTCACGTCTCTTACGTGTCTAGGGCTAGATAACTGCGAGAATTTAACAGTGGATGGGCTCAATCCTCTCATCATGGTCAACCTCAAGGAATTGGTGGTCAGATCCAGAGGTGGCCACTCTCTAGCAGCGGATCTGCTCTCAGAGGGGGTAAGGACCAAATTAATGCATGCGGGTTCCTTCCAGTTGGAGAAACTGAAGGTGGATAGCATCTCGGCAGCGCTTGTTGCTCCCATTTGCACCCACCTCTCCGCCACCCTCCATGAACTGACCTTCTATGTTGATGAGCGGTCAAAAGGTTTCACGGAAGAGCAAGAGAATGCGCTCCAGCTCCTCACCTCCCTCGAGAAACTAGCATTTATTCGCTGCAAGGATCTGCAGTCCCTCCCTCAAGGATTACATGTCCTTTCTTCTCTCAAACAATTAGAAGTCGGTCAGTGTCCTGAACTCCGATTCCTGCCAGAGGAGGGCTTCCCCACTTCGCTGAAAGCTTTAAGTCTATTGTTTGGCAATACAGAGCAAAAAGAGCAAGCTGAGAAATTGAAAGAAACATACCCAGATTTACAAGCACATTATTATCCTTAGCAGTCTTAGCACAAGGTAACACATGTCGCCTCTTCTTATATTTCTCTAAAGTGAGACTCCCCCCTATTCGTCCTTATATTAACTTCTAAAATCTTCACTGTTGCGATATGTAGACAGCATCCAAAATCTGACGGGCTGTCAGGCATCACTGATCTGCATCTGCACGCCAATCTGCCAGTTAGTAACGGAAAACTAACTTCTGCTCGTTAATTTATTTATATGATTTCATTCGTATTCCATTCATGACCTCTGTGTTTCTGTATTTTACACATACAACTGCCCTATAATCAATTCTTATGCAGCTTCTCTTTTTCTAACCAGGCGTGCTAGTTTTTGTTCTTCTGCTTTCATCTGCCAGCTGCATGGTAAATATGAAGACTAAGGCGACACCTCATAGACCTTTACATGAATGTCTATTTTTATTTACATTTTTAACAGAATGTCAACAGGTAAGCAACTTGCACGTCTGAATCTGCAATCAAGTTGCTCATGTATCAAAAATTTAATGCGATGCATTCTGCAATCTTATTTCAGGACAGGAAGCAGACTCCTGAATGATGGGACAATTTGCCTCCAGTTCTGCTTTTGTGGAATTATTAATCCTGTGTGTGCTTGGCAATTTCGATAGAAAGTAAGTATGAAGTAGCAGCTATCTTCTCATAACCCTTGTACCACTTCTTGCATATTGACACAAATTTTATTTTTTGAAGTAAACAGCAATGTGAAGTGAAGGTGTTTAAGAGGATCCGGTTTTATTTCTCCGGTACCTGTGGAGGACCAACAATCTGAGAATTCTGAAGCTTAGAATGGCATCATGTTCAATGTCCAGGCTGCTGGTAGTTTGCCACAATAATTTGCAGCAGTCATTGGTACGTAATTGTCCAGTCTTTCTGTATTTGCGCATACAGCCACCCTATAATTCTTAAGCAACTTCCCTTTTTCTACGGAATACCATAAATGTAGAGAAATTTTAAGATGCTCCTAAACTATTCTGGACTGTTCATTCCTTTTGACCCAACAGTTTAGATTGAACATGGTGGTAGGTTACCCATAACACTTGAATTGTATCATTGGCTTTTATATTTGAATATTGACAATATGAAATCATATTGCTATGTATCCCTGCCATATTTGCACTATGTGAAGGAAAGGAACTTACAAATATGTAACATCATGATATTCGAGCAATATTTAGATCGGATCAGGGAAAAAAAATCTTTTAGTGTGTTTATGTTTTGTAAATGAGTGTAACATGACAGCAAATTTGATGTGTCAACTATTTTTTTTTGCTCGTTTGAAGTGAAAATCTAATAACATGATTATTTTGGTAACATGACAACATTTGCTATGCATTCTGCTTGTACCATGACAACATTTTTTGAATGGACAGACTGCACACACAAAATATTTTGTAACATGAAAATCTATCAGATCAAACACGATAAATCTTGGAACGGTTAGGTGACTGAAAGATAAGAATTTTTCAGAGGACCGACAATTAGCAACACAATTCAATAGTGACCATGACATGAGCCCACCATAATTTTATTTTAACTTTTCCCATCATGATTTAATGTTCTCTAATCACACCTCCATGTTTTGTAACATATATAAAATTAGCACTATCACATTTATGTGAAAATGGGGCTTTCCTTTTGAATGGGGACATGCCAATCAGGATTAAGGAAAACTAATTGCAGTTTTCTCTAGATAACTGTCCATTTGGTTGTGACAAGGACATAGATCCATTGTCTATAACTATGATATTTCAAAGCATTGCTCCTGTGTTTAAGTGGTAGAGATTTCATAGTTTTAAATCTGTAAGGCAAAACAAATATTGTGAAAAACGTCATGTAAGAAATTTTCTAGAACGTATTAGGCCATACTAACTAATTTAATGTTTTCAGCAACCTTCGTGTTACAGAAACATTCAGGTTCTGTGCTTTGCTTTCTTGGAGTGTCAGACAGTTTGCTTGGCACTCATTGGACGTCTTCCTAGTGATTGGATATCACGTGTTTCAAGAGATTAACAATTTGGGTTTATAGTGAAGGTTCATTGCCTCCATTTCATCCTCTTCTATGTTCATTTATCTAAACAGTTTTAGATGGTGAGCATGCTTGTAACTTTATATGGTCTAGGACTCTAGGTAGCAGACCTCCCTTGTTGGTTGAATGCAATGATGCTTGCTTAGCCTTTTATGAACTGCTTAATGCTAAAACACATTTCTTACAATATCAGTGGATGTTGATCCTCGGTTCATGGATTTAATCAGTCTGTGCTACCATCAGGTTTATGTTCCGGCAAGTACTGATCCTGTGGTAACCAACTTCCATAAGGTTTTGAATGCACTTAAGCCAACGTTTCACCAGCATCCTTCACAGTTTTAGCCATTTAGGTAATGATTAAGCATCTATATTTGTAAGTTCCCTTGCCTTGTCCATTTTCTGTCCTTAAGTTCATTACGTCCTGCAGAACAATTACATCCAAAAGTGAATGTCAGAGTTGGCATTCAGGACATAGCTCCTCTATCTGAATAATAACAGTAAATGAAACCTTTGTCCTGATATTCTGAGTGAGCCGTGCCTCGGAGTCCCGCAGTGACCATTTAAAAGGTCAGTAGGTCAATCTTCCTTTTCTGTTTGTTCTTTGTTACTAATATAAAGCTCAGAAAGTGGTAAAATATCTCCACTTGTGTACTGAAAATCCTGAGTTCAAGACAGCCTCTTTGCAGAAAGAAGCAAGGGAAATGCGTCTATAAACTCCCTTCCCCTCAGAGTCCACAATGTGTGTGAGCTTTCAGCATTTGGGTACGCCCTTACTAAAGCTCAAAATTGACAATGTGCCGAGCGAGTGTCAGAAGTGGTAAGCACATGTTTGCAAAGCTCACATTACTTGTGGTGCGATGGTTCAGGCGTTTGACACTAACTCGTTTCGGTGTGAATGATCGTCCAGGTGTTCCTCTCAAATTTGCTCCCATTTGATGAAACCCATACCCTGGGCGCGTTTTCAAGTTCAGCTTCCGGGCGAAGGTGTGGCACCAAGATAAAGCTGTTGCTACTCCGCGTCGAGCGCCCATCGCATTCAGTTTGTTGCCAGTACTAAGCCTGAGCCGATCTGGTTTACTATGCAAGTTCAATGCAATCAGCCAGGGAATTATTAGTTACTGCTGCAAAGACTCCACAAGTTTGCTCCATCCACGGCTTGATGGTTCTCACGAATTAATCGTTTAAGTTGTTCTCACGCCTAACAGGTATGTGTGCCTCTAGTATAAGTATCCCCACAACAAGTTCCCTGTGAAGGCGAATGAGAATTCCGAGTTTGAGTTTGTATGCAGTCGGTTGGATTGCGTGTGGTGTTTTGTGTTGTGTTGTGCTGCGAGCACCAGATCCCGTTGTGTGTTGGCTGTTATGTGTGGATCAAAAGGTTTGTCCTTTATCCATATGGGATTCTTTTGGTTCCATTTTGTGGTTCTATCAAGGTCCAAAAGTACCAGGGCTTGGGTTGCGTTTTCTGCAAACCAAGCTTGTTATATGGATTACTTTTTTCTGTCACACGTCCGGTCGTCATCGATACGTTTGAGACTCTGAGAGTGGTTCCTCGTGTTGCTGCTTGAGATAAATTTGTGGTAACCGATGATGAGCCGGCATAGAGGAGGTGGTGTCTTCCATCCATGGTCGAGCAAAGCAAGGGGAGAGGCCATGAAGCATATGGTACTTGTGGAGGATGCTCGGCTCGGGAATGGTCGGGAAAACTCAAGCCGAGCTGCCACTGGCTCGGCCTGCGAAAAATAAAGTCCTAACATCGCGCTCGGTATGGCTTGCGAGCCCAGCCGTTACAGGCATAAACAAGCCAGATAGCGAGCGCTGGCTTGGCTCGATCCCCTCTCTCGCACGATGCACGCCGCCGCGAGACGACTCCACCGATAGGAGGCCGCCGCCACCGCCCCCTGGCCCGAGCCGCTCTCTCCTCCGATCGCCCCCGCGCCACCGATGCTACTCCGGCTGCCTCCCGTCGAGCGACCCCGGCCTGCCCTCCGCCGGCTGTCCGAGGCAGCAGGCACCTCTGCGCCGAGCGCGTCCTGCACCCCGCCTCGAGGGTGTCGTCTGTTGGATAAACAGCAACTAAGCTGGTCAGTACATATACATATGTGGTAAAGTGCAGAAAAGCCCCTTACACTAGTAGATAAACCACCATTAGTCCCGGTTGGTAAGGGCCTTTTGTCCCGGTTGCTGAACCGAGACTAAAAGGTCGTTACTAATGCCCTGGCCCTTTAGTTTCGGTTCAGTCCAGAACCGGGACAGATGGGCCTCCACGTGGCCGGTGCGCCGAGCCCACGCAGGAGGGCCTTTGGTCGCGGTTGGTGGCACCAACCGAGACCAATAGGCATCCACGCGTCAGCATTCCAGGGGCTGTGGTTTTTGTTTTTTTTTTGAAAAAGGGGGGGGGGGGTTGGGGGTTTTGGGGGGTTAATTTAGGTGTTTCATATATTGTGTTGTAGCTATAGCTAATTAATAAAGAGAAGTGTCCTCTCTTATGTCCGTGCTTGGTCGACGCGCTACGTACTATATACGTATAGATCTAGACACGCTAGCTAGCTTGTAAGCAAATTAACGAAGGAAACAGAAGATCGTCATGAACATATATGCATACAGAGAGAAGTGATATCGACCACCTCTCCTTCTCCGAGAGATTGGTCGAACAACAAGTTCTCGTATAACTATCCAACACTACCGGCTACATATATACAATAATTATCTCTTACAATATAATCTCTCAATTATATACGAAGTCAAGCTCCACATGGTATTCTTCGTCTTCAGCGATCACGTGGTCAAGGAAGAATGCCGCCAATTCCTCTTGAATTGCTCGCATACGATCTGGTGGTAGGAGTTCATCCCGCATCCGAAAGATCTAATTTGAAGAAGGGGGTCAATACATATATATATGAATAAATGAAACTCAACAAAAATGATGGTAATAAAATAAAATTGTGAATATTATTGCTTACACACTTCATATTGTTCTTCAGTATACCCCCGTTCACAGGTCGTGTAGCGGATGGACTCGCAAACGTAGTATCCACAGAAATCATTCCCTTGATCCTGCCACAATCACTTTACAAGAAATAGAGGTCAGTCAAACTGATAAGCAAGCATGCCAAATGGTATTGATGAAACTAGCGCTTGAATCACTAGGAGACGCGCGGAACATGCTACTATAGTACTTACTTTCGGGTGTCTAAATTGCAGCTTCTTCAGCAGTCCCGGAGCTTTTCTGGTGAATTTTCTCCAAACCCTACCAGACAAAAGAAAACAATTACTTGATATCAGGAAATGAACAAAGTTGCTGATATGGTGGATAATAATCGATTTAACTTACTTCTCGAGGATTTCAGTCATGTCCGCATACTCCTGGGGATCTTTTCGTCTCGAGTCTAAGACGGTTACTAGTCCCTGCTCAAGCTTAATCTCTAGGAGAATATAGTGGTAACTGCGCACGCATGCATAACTCATCAATTACATTACTATAACCTGGACTAATATATAAGGGAAACCGAATATGCACAAGACAGTAACACTCACTTGAAGTTGTAAGGAAAGAGTATCATATCTTTGTTTTCATTTATTACCAACGATCGTAGCAAGTTGGCCTCGGTAGCTTTGGCATGAAATTTATCCTCAGTTGCATCTATGAGATTTGTGTTAATGAACCCAATATCATCGGCTTGTCTTTTCTTCAATTCAGCGATCTTCAATCTGCATAATATAGTGAGGATAATTATAAATACATGCAATGAAAGAGCTGACCTATATAGAGAGACTTAACGACATAAGTAGTAGTACTTACAGAGAGTAGCAGGTGACCGTTGCTTTATCGAGGGCCCTTTGATTGAAAAACTGGAAGAACTCCTCAAATGGATAATTCAACAGTTCAATTCCAACGAGGTCATGCTCCTCTCTAACTCTCAGCGTTAAACTATTCCTCCCCCCAGACTCTCTGCAGGTTTTCATGTACCAATCATGCAATCTTCGCATCATCGTTGTTAGAGATCTTTCATCATTGACGAGAGGCTTCCCGTACTCGAATCTGTGTACCGCCTGCACCTCCAAGAAATCATAATGTACATCGTCGGGCAGGTAATCTCCAAGATTGCTATAACCGGGCACCATCCTCGGATCATTAGCGACGATGTCGCTAGGCACCTTGAGCGGGGGGCACGATTGCTTCGCTTGTTCGCCGAGCTGGGCAATTTGTTTCCCAGCTCGTCGTTCTTTTCACCTTTGATCACTGACAGTACTTCCCAACCGCTCCGCTTCGACAAATGTCTTTCCAAGAATGCGCTCATAGTTGCCTTTCGGCGGAGACTTTGGTGGTTTTCTCAAGGCAGCCAGAGTGCGATTCGCTTTCACCGGATCTACCTTCTCCTCCGGAGGTGGATGTCTCTGTGCTTTCAACCCTTGAAACCAGTCCTTCACTTCGGTTCGTGCGATCTTCACGTTCTCCTCCCGGGTCATCTCGTATGGTAACTTCTCTGGAGTCTTCAGAGAAGGACCGAATCTGTATTTCCTCCCGCCTCTGGCTGTACTGCTAGACGCCGGCAGAGCAGACAGAGCGGCTGTCTTCTTTCCTTGCTTACGAGGCGGAGGAGAAGGACTACGACGCGCCGGAGCAGCCGGAGCGGCGGCGGGTCTCTTTCGCCCTTGCTGACGAGGCGGAGAAGGAGGAGGCTGGCTGCTCGGGCGTGCCGGCGCAGGCGGAGTGCCGCCACGCGCCGGAGAAGGAGGCCGAGTGCTCTGATCGTCACTCGCCAGAGGAGGAGGCGGTGGAGGAGGTGGAGTGCCCTGACTCTCCGGAGGAGGAGGAGGAGGCGGAGGCGTCCAATTCGGAAGGTTGATGAGCTCCTTCCGCCATAGGCATGGAGTCTTCAGAGCGGAACCCAGCCTAGTCTCCCCTTCACCGGTAGGGTGGTCAAGCTGGAGGTCCTCAAATCCCTCCGTTATTTCATCCACCATCACCCTAGCATATCCTTCTGGAATCGGCCAGCAGTGAAAAGTTGCGCCGGGTTCAGTAGGATAAACAGAGCCAACAGCCGCCTTGACTTTCAAATTCATCCATTGCGTCATAAGGTGGCAATTTTGAGACTCCGTGATAGCATCCACAGGATAGCTGGCAGGAGCCGTCAAGACATGCTCCGGATGAAGCAGCTCGGTGGAAGCCACGCTGCTTCTCCGCTGAGATGGCGGGGTACCTTCGGGGGAAGCTTCGGTAGTTCGTTTGCTGCGATTTGCTTCTCGTTCCTCTATCGCTTGTACCCTTGCGTGCAGCGCCTGCAGTTGGGTCAGCTGCACTTTTTTCCTCCTCTCCTAGCATTTGTAACCGCCTGCGTCCGGAAAACCAGCATTCCACGGAACGGAGCCTAGCGTGCCTCGTGTCCGTCCAGGGTGCTCAGGATTCCCGAGGTCCATTGTGAGCTCGTCGTTCTCTCTGTCTGGAACGAACGTCCCTTGCTACGCTGCATCGATATAGTGCTGAAGCCTCTTGACTGGTATTTCCAATTGCTCGTCCGTCCAAATGCACTTCCCTGATAAAGGGTCCAAGGTTCCGCCAGCCCCGAAGAACCAAGTCCGGCAACGGTCTGGCCAGTTCATTGTCTCTAGTTCGATCCCTTTATCAACCAGATCATTCTCAGCCTTGGCCCACTTAGGCCGGGCTTTGAGGTAGCCACCTGACACCGTGCGATGGTGAAGCTTCTTCTTCGCAGCATTTTGCTTGTTTGTCGCCGACATCTTCTTACTCTTTTCCGGTGTCTTGTGGGCCAAATGCGGGCCAGTGATCTCTGATCTTCTCATATTTGCCCTTGAATTGTGGTGTCTCTTTTTTGTCGACAAACCTATTCAGGTCTTTCTTCCACCTCCTGAATAGGTCCGCCATCTTCTTAAGAGCAAAAGACTTGATTAATTGCTCTTTAACTGGCTTCTCCGAATCATCCTCTGGCGGTAGGGTGAAATTTGACTTCAGCTCAGTCCAAAGATCATTTTTCTGCATATCATTGACATAAGACACCTCAGGGTCTTCGTTCTTAGGCTTATACCATTGGTGGATGCTAATCGGGATCTTGTCCCTAACCAGAACCCTGCACTGAGCAACAAATGCATTCTTTGTCCGGATGGGTTCAATCGGTTGGCCGTCGCGCGCGATTGCTATGATCTCAAACCTTTCATCCGAGCTCAACTTTTTCTTCGGGCCTCGTCTCTTTACCGAAGTTGTGCTCAATCCGGAGGGCTAGAAAAAAGAACAAAGATGAGAGTTAATTAATATGTGTACATACCAAAACAATGAATGCATCAATTAGCTAGTCAGCACAGGCTTAACTAATATATATACCTGGCCAGACTCAGTTCGGTCACCGGAGCCGTCATCACTGTCTCCTTCTTGCGCCGTCATTGGTTCACCGGAGCCGTCCTCACGGTCTCCTTCTTGCACCGGCATTGGGTCACCGGAGCCATCATAATAATAGCCAGCTGCTTCTTCACCCTCTCCTTCCAGACCATCGGTGTCGTTGAGAAACAACGAGCAGACGGCAACACTTCCTTGTGCGATTATGTCCCCCAACAACGCTTCCTGTGCTTCGTCTCGGGGGGTGTCCATAGTTTCTACAAATAGTTACAACATGGCAATTATTATTCAAACATGACAGATGGATATATTAGCTAGTGGCAAACGTAGAACTAGCTAGCTAATCACAGTAAGGAATCATATTAATTAGTGGCCTCGACGCTGCTTCTCTAGGGTTTGGGGTGGCCTCGACAACGCTTCAAGGGGGTAATATCGACAATGACGAGATACATACACGGGAAAATAATGTTATTGGGGACGGGGTATATCGACCCCCCCCACGTGTTGAAGTTATCGGGAGGGGGTATATCGACCCCCCCATGTGTTGAAGTTATCGGGAGGGGTTTATATTGACAACGACGACATACGTACATGGGAAAATAATATTATCGGGGAGGGGGTATATCGACCCCCCCACGTGTTGAAGTTATCGGGAGGGGTTTATATCGACAACGACGACATACGTACATGAGAAAATAATAGTAACAGGGAGGGGGTATATCAACCCCCCCCCCCCCACGTGTTGAAGTTATCGGGAGGGGGTATATCGACCCCCCCTCGTGTTGAAGTTATCGGGAGGGGGTATATCGACCCCCCCACGTGTTGAAGTTATCGGGAGTTTATATCGACACAGCATATGTACATGGGAAAATAATATTATCGGGGAGGGGTATATCGACCCCCCTCGTGTTGAAGTTATCGGGAGGGGTATATCGACGACGATAGAGGAGAAGATCGAAGAAAAAAAATAAGAAAAAAAAGAGGAGAAGAAGAAAGGAATAGAGGATAAGAAGAAAAAATAGAATATTTTCTATTTTTTTCTTCTTCTCCTCTATTCCTTTCTTCTTCTCCTCTTCTTTTTCTTCTTTTTTCCTCTTCTTATTTATTTCACCTCTTCTTCCTCTCCTCTTCTTCTTCTTTCTTCCCCCGGGTGCGCCCCCTACCTCGTGGGACCCCCGTAGCTCCACCGACGTACTCCTTTCACCCATATATACCTACGTACCCTAAAACTTCCAGAACAGAAGATAGATCGGGAGTTCTGCCGCCGCAAGCCTTTGTAGCCACTAAAAACCAATCGGGACCTTGCCGGAGGGGGATCCCATCACCGGTGGCCATCTTCATCATCCCGGCGCTATCCATGACGAGGAGGGAGTAGTTCACCCTCGGGGCTGAGGGTATGTACCAATAGCTATGTGTTTGATCTCTCTCTCTCTCTCTCTCTCTCTCTCTCTCTCTCTCTCTCGTGTTCTCTCTCGTGTTTCCTCTATGGCACGATCTTGATGTATCCCGAGCTTTGCTATTGTAGTTGGATCTTATGATGTTTCTCCCCCTCTACTCTCTTGTGATGAATTGAGTTTCCCCTTTGAAGTTATCTTATCGGATTGAGTCTTTTATGAGAACACTTGATGTATGTCTTGCCGTGCTTATCCGTGGTGACAATGGGATATCATGTGCCACTTGATGTATGTTTTGGTGACCAACTTGCGGGTTCCGCCCATGAACCTATGCATAGGGGTTGGCACACGTTTTCTTGACTCTCCGGTAGGAACTTTGGGGCACTCTTTGAAGTACTTCTATGTTGGTTGGATGAATCTGAGATTGTGTGATGCATATCGTATAATCGTGCCCATGGATACTTGAGGTGACATTGGAGTATCTAGGTGACATTAGGGTTTTGGTTGATTTGTATCTTAAGGTGTTATTCTAGTACGAACTCTAGGGCTGTTTGTGACACTTATAGGAATAGCCCAACGGATTGATTGGAAAGAATAACTTTGAGGTGGTTTCGTACCCTACCATAATCTCTACGTTTTTTCTCCGCTATTAGTGGCTTTGGAGTGACTCTTTGTTGCATGTTGAGGGATTGTTATATGATCTATCTATGTTATTATTGTTGAGAGAACTTGCACTAGTGAAAGTATGAACCCTAGGCCTTGTTTCCTAGCATTGCAATACCGTTTACACTCACTTTTATCATTAGTTACCTTGCTGTTTTTATATTTTCAGATTACGAAAACCCATATCTACCATCCATATTGCACTTTTATCACCATCTCTTCACCGAACTAGTGCACCTATACAATTTACCATTGTATTGGGTGTGTTGGGGACACAAGAGACTCTTTGTTATTTGGTTGCAGGGTTGCTTGAGAGAGACCATCTTCATCCTATGCCTCCCACGGATTGATAAACCTTAGGTCATCCACTTGAGGGAAATTTGCTACTGTCCTACAAACCTGTGCACTTGCAGGCCCAACAACGTCTACAAGAAGAAGGTTGTGTAGTAGACATCAAGCTCTTTTCTGGCGCCGTTGCCGGGGAGGCTAGGTAAGTGAAGGTATATCTTTAGATCTTGCAATCGAATCTTTTTGTTTCTTGTTTTAGCACTAGTCTAGTTTATAAAAGAAAACTACCAAAAAATGGAATTGAGCTTGTCTCATACGCTTCACCTTTTTAATATCTTTCGTGAGTATGATGGAAAAGAAAATTGTGCCAAAGTGCTAGAAGAAGAATTACATAGAATGCTTGGCATGAAATATGTGAATGATGAGCATGATTGCAATGTTGTTAGTATGAATTCCTTGAATATCCATGATGCTAATGATATGCAAAGCCACAAGCTTGGGGAAGCTATGTTTGATGAAGATGATATTTTTTGTCCCCCAAGCTTTGATGAGCAAATTTATTATGATGAAAGCATGCCTCCTATATATGATGAGTATTATGATGACACGTATGCTTTAAAGAATAATGATAACCATGAAACTTGTCATCTTGATCTTAATTTTCAATCACATGATAGTTATTTAGTTGAGTTTGCTCCCACTATTATTCATGAGAAGAATTTTGCTTACGTGGAGAGTAATAAAAATTCTATGCAAGTAGATCATGAAAAGAATGCTTTGGGTGCTGGTTATATTGTTGAATTCATTCATGATGCTACTGAAAATTATTATGAGAGAGGATCATATGCTTGTAGGAATTGCAATAATATCAAGTTTCCTCTCTATGTGCTTAAAGTTTTGAAGCTATGCTTGTCTTTCCTTCCTATGCAAGTTGATTCTTGTTCCCATAAGTTGTTTGCTCACAAAATCCCTATGCATATGTTTGCTCACAAAATCCCTATGCATAGGAAGTGGGTTAGACTTAAATGTGCTAGTCATATTCTTCATTATGCTCTCTTTATGTTTCAATTCTTATCTCTTATGTGAGCATCATTGAAATCATAATGCCTAGCTAGGGGCGTTAAACGATAGCGCTTGTTGGGAGGCAACCCAATTTTATTTTAGTTTCTTGCTTTTTGGTTCTGTTTAGGAATAAATAATCCATCTAGCTTATGTTTAGATGTGTTTTTATGTTTTAATTAGTATTTGTGCCAAGTACAACCTTTGGGAAGACTTGGGTGAAGTCTTTATGATCATGCTGTAAAAAACAGAAACTTTAGCGCTCACGAAATTAGCTAGAACTTTTTACTGGAGAGTGCTATTTAGTTGATTCTGTTTTTGCAGATGATTACTAGAAAAATTCCTCAGGTCCACCAATTTATTTTAGAATTTTTGGAGTTCCATAAGTTTGGGTTAGTTACAGATTACTACATACTGTTCTGTTTTTGACAGATTCTGTTTTCATTGTGTTGTTTGCTTATTTTGATGAATCTATGGCTAGTAAAATAGTTTATAAACCATAGAGACGTTGGAATACAGTAGATTTAACACCAATATAAATAAAGAATGAGTTCATTACAGTACCTTGAAGTGATGTTTTGTTTTCTTTCGCTAACAGAGCTCACGAGTTTTCTGTTAAGTTTTGTGTTGTGAAGTTTTCAAGTTTTGGGTAAAGATTCGATGGACTATGGAATAAGGAGCGGCAAGAGCCTAAGCTTGGGGATGCCCAAGGCACCCCAAGGTAATATTCAAGGATAATCAAGAGCCTAAGCTTGTGGATGCCCCGGATGGCATCCCCTCTTTCGTCTTCGTTCATCGGTAACTTTACTTGGAGCTATATTTTTATTCACCACATGATATGTGTTTTGCTTGGAGCGTCATTTTATTTTCTTTAGATTTGCTTGCTGTTAGTTAGAATAATGTTTTGCATCTTTAGTTCCAATAAAAATTTCAAGGATAGCCTTTACCATGCTTATTTTGCAAGTATGCATGTTGCTGTTTGAAAACAGAAAGTTTACCGTTGTTGCAAAAATTCCCTAGAAAAGTCAGAGAGTGGTATAATGTTGAATATTTTTGCATATTGAGCTCTCATAAATTTATTACAGTGGGAATTTTAGTTCATAATTTTTGGAGTTAGGGAAGTATTGATACTCTTGCATTCTTCACAGACTATACTGTTTTGGCAGATTGCTGTTATAGTTGCATTGTTTGCATATGTTTGCTTGTTTAATGATTCTATTTGAGGATAGGAGTATTAAATATGCAGAGGTATTTAGTATGCAATGTTGAATAATAATGTTAGTGATTTTTTACAGTAGAAAATTATAAGGTTTTGCATTGGTTTATACTAACCTATCTCACGAGTTCTTGTTGAGTTTGTTGTGAATGAAGCTTTTGATAAAAAGAGAAACCATGATATGAGAGGAATTAAGGAGACATAAAAGCTCAAGCTTGGGGATGCCCAAGGCACCCCAAGATAATATTTCAAGAAGTATCAAGCATCTAAGCTTGGGGATGCCCCGGTAGGCATCCCACCTTTCTTCTTCAACAACTATCGGTTAGTATCGGTTCAGCCTAAGTTTTTGCTTCTTCACATGAGTTGTGCTATCCTTGCAATGTAGTTTTATTTAGCTTTGTTTGCTGTTTGAATAAAGTATAGAGATCTGAAATTATTAAATGAGAGAGATCCATACATGAATTGTAATTTGATAGAATACTCTATGTGTTTCACTTATATCTTTTGAGCTTGATAGTTTTGCTCATAGTGCTTCACTTATATCTTTTGAGCGTGATAATTTTTGCTCTAGTACTTCACTTAGATCTTTTAGAGCATGGTGGTAGTTTTATTTGGAAGAAATAGATGAACTCTCATGCTTCACTTATATTATTTTGAGAGTCATTAATAGCATGGTAATTTGCTTAAATAATCATAATATGCTAAGCATACAAGATTTGTAAGAATTCTTTTTGAGTGAATTGAATACTAAGATAAGTTTGATGCTTGATAATTGTTTTGAGATATGGAGGTGATAATATAAAAGTCGTGCTAGTTGATAATTGTGAATTTGAGAAATACTTGTGTTGAAGCTTGCAAGTCCCGTAGCATGCACGTATGGTTAAAGTTGTGTAACAAATTTGAAACATGAAGTGTACCTGGCTTGTGCATCCTTATGAGTGACGGTCGGGGACGAGCGATGGTCTTTTCCTACCAATCTATCCCCCTAGGAGCATGCGCGTAGTACTTGATTTTTGATGGCTTCTAAATTTTTGCAATAAGTATATGAGTTCTTTTGACTAATGTTGAGTCCATGGATTATACGCACTTTTACCTTTCCGCATTTGCTAGCCTCTTCGGTACCGTGCATTGCCCTTTCTCACCTTGAGAGTTGGTGCAAACTTCGCCGGTGCATCCAAACCCCGTGATACGATACGCTCTATCACACATAAACCTCCTTATATCTTCCTCAAAACAGCCACCATACCTACCTATCATGGCATTTCCATAGCCACTCCGAGATATATTGCCATGCAACTTCCACCATCATCATCATGACATACATTACTTTTGTCATATTGCCATTTCATGATCATGTAGTTGACATCGTATTTGTGGCAAAGCCACCATGCGTTATTTTCCATACGTGTCACTCTTGATTCATTGCACCATCCCGGTACACCGCCGGAGGCATTCATATAGAGTTATACTTTGTTCTAAGTATCGAGTTGTAATTGTTGAGTTGTAAGAAAAATAAAAGTGTGATGATCATTATTATTAGAGCATTGTACCAAGTGAGGAAAGGATGATGGAGACTATGATTCTCCCATAAGTCGGGATGAGACTCCGGACGAAAAAAAGAGGCCATAAAAAAAGAAGAGAAAGGCCCAAACAAATAAAAAAATGAGAGCAAAAGAGAGAAGGGACAATGCTACTATCCTTTTACCACACTTGTGCTTCAAAGTAGCACCAATATATTCATGATAGTGAGTCTCATGAGTTGTCTTTTTATACTAGTGGGAATTTTTTTCATTATAGAACTTGGCTTGTATATTCCAATGATGGGCTTCCTCAAAATGCCCTAGGTCTTCGTGAGCAAGCGAGTTGGATGCACACCCACTAGTTTTCTTTTGTTGAGCATTCATAGCTCTAGTGCATCCGTTGCATGGCAATCCCTACTCCTCATGTTGACATCAATTGATGGGCATCTCCATAGCTCGTTGATTAGCCTCGTCAATGTGAGACTTTCTCCTTTTTTGTCTTCTCCACACAATCCCCATGATCATATTCTATTCCACCCATAGTTCTATATCCATGGCTCGCGCTCATGTATTGCGTGAAAGTTGAAAAAGTTTGAGATTATTTGAGTATGAAAGAATTGCTTGGCTTGTCATCGGGGGTATAGAAGTTGGGAACATCTTTGTGTGACGAAAATGAAGCATAGCCTAACTATATGATTTTGTAGGGATGAACTTTCTTTTGCCATGTTATTTTGAGAAGACATGATTACTTTGATTAGTATGCTTGAAGTATTATTATTTTTATGCCAATATGAACTTTTTTCTTGAATCTTTCGGATCTGAATATTCATATCACAAGTAAGAATAATTACATTGAAATTATGCCAACTAGCATTCCACATCAAAAATTATCTTTTTTATCATTTACCTACTCGAGGACGAGCAGGAATTAAGCTTGGGGATGCTTGATACGTCTCCAACGTATCTATAATTTTTGATTGCTCCATGCTATATTATCTATTGTTTTGGACTATAATGGGCTTTCTTTCCACTTTTATATTATTTTTGGGACTAACCTATTAACCGGAGGCCCAACCCAGATTTGCTGTTTTATGCCTATTTCAGTATTTCGAGGAAAAGGAATATCAGACGGAGTCAAAAAGGAATGAAATCAACTGGAAAAGTTATTTTTGGAAGGAAACCCAGCTGATGGACTTGGACCCCACGTCAGAAGATACGGGAGGTGCTCACGAGGGAGGGGGCGCCCCCCGGTCGCGCCCCCTGCCTCGTGGGGCCCCCGTAGCTCCACCGACGTACTCCTTTCACCCATATATACCTACGTACCCTAAAACTTCCAGAACAGAAGATAGATCAGGAGTTCTGCTGCTGCAAGCCTCTCTAGCCACTAAAAACCAATCGGGACCCTGTTCCGGCACCCTGTCGGAGGGGGATCCCATCACCGGTGGCCATCTTCATCATCCCGGCGCTATCCATGACGAGCAGGGAGTAGTTCACCCTCGGGGCTGAGGGTATGTACCAGTAGCTATGTGTTTGATCTCTCTCTCTCTCTCTCTCTCTCATGTTCTCTCTCGTGTTCCCTCTATTGCACGATCTTGATGTATCCCGAGCTTTGTTATTGTAGTTGGATCTTATGATGTTTCTCCCCCTCTACTCTCTTGTGATGAATTGAGTTTCCCCTTTGAAGTTATGTTATTGGATTGAGTCTTTTATGAGAACACTTGATGTATGTCCTGTCGTGCTTATCCGTGGTGACAATGGGATATCATGTGCCACTTGATGTATGTTTTGGTGACCAACTTGCGGGTTCCGCCCATGAACCTATGCATAGGGGTTGGCACACGTTTTCTTGACTCTCCGGTAGGAACTGTGGGGCACTCTTTGAAGTACTTCTATGTTGGTTGGATGAATTTGAGATTGTGTGATGCATATCGTATAATCGTGCCCATGGATACTTGAGGTGACATTGGAGTATCTAGGTGACATTAGGGTTTTGGTTGATTTGTATCTTAAGGTGTTATTCTAGTACGAACTCTAGGGCTGTTTGTGACACTTATAGGAATAGCCCAACGGATTGATTGGAAAGAATAACTTTGAGGTGGTTTCGTACCCTACCATAATGTCTACGTTTTTTCTCCGCTATTAGTGGCTTTGGAGTGACTCTTTGTTGCATGTTGAGGGATTGTTATATGATCTATCTATGTTATTATTGTTGAGAGAACTTGCACTAGTGAAAGTATGAACCCTAGGCCTTGTTTCCTAGCATTGCAATACCGTTTACACTCACTTTTATCATTAGTTACCTTGCTGTTTTTATATTTTCAGATTACAAAAACCCATATCTACCATCCATATTGCACTTGTATCACCATCTCTTCGCCGAACTAGTGCACCTATACAATTTACCATTGTATTGGGTGTGTTGGGGACACAAGAGACTCTTTGTTATTTGGTTGGAGGGTTGCTTGAGAGAGACCATCTTCATCCTACGCCTCCCACGGATTGATAAACCTTAGGTCATCCACTTAAGGGAAATTTGCTACTGTCCTAAAAACCTGCGCACTTGCAGGCCCAACAACGTCTACAAGAAGAAGGTTGTGTAGTAGACATCAACATTTTTTTTGTTTTTTTGTTTTCTTTACTTATTGTTGCTATTTTTATTTTTTTCCAGTATTTTGTTTTGTTTTCTGCATTATTTTTGCTTTATTTTTTAATTCTTTTTGCTTTTAGTTTTAGAAAAATTGTAAACTTTCTGTTAGTGCCATTAGTTTTCAAATTTGAAAACACTTTTTTTTGTTTTCTTTGTTGCTTTATTTATTTTATTTTGTTTCTACTTACAATAAAATACTTATTGTTAATATTTTTATTTTGTTTCCAATTTTAGCTTTGTTTTCTGCATTATTTATTTTCTTTTGTTTTAAACTTTATTTTTTAATTCTTTTTGCTTTATGTCAGCAAAATTATAAACTTTCTGTTAGTGCCATTAGTTTTAGAAAAATTATAAACTTTCTGTTAGTGCCATTAGTTTTCAAATTTGAATAGTTAAAATTTGAATTCTTTGAAATTTGTGTGAATCACAAGTTTGTGATTAACTTTACTAAAAAAATGAACATAGATGCGCCTATAGAGAAAATTTAACCTAAATTCATAATAAATTTCTATGAATTTCAGAGAAATTCACTATGAATTTAGGTCAAATTCCCTGTATAGGGGCATCTTTTTTCACTTTGAGAGGAGCTCAACAAGGTAGAGAGGGACGAGCTTATAAACCGGTGTGAGCGCCCTTCGTTTGGCGAGGTGGGACTAAACTCTGAGCGCAACGAGGACCAAGCCTTTAGTCCCGGTTTGTGGCACAAACCGGGACTAATGGTCATGGGCCAGGGGCGAGGCGCATTGGTCCTGGTTCGTGCATGGAACCGGGACCAAAAGGTCAAGATGAACCGGGACCAATGGCCCACGTGGCTGCCCTCTTGAGAGTGTTCTTGGTGAGAACATAGTTGACAAGGAGCGAACCGGGATTAATGGTATTATGAGGGCTGAACCATAAGACATTAAAGCATTTCAAATGAACTCTGAAAAAGTTGAAAGTTGGCATGGTATCATAATTTCACCCACATAGCATGTGCATGTACAAAACGGACAATGGTATCATACTCGTCTGTTACAAAGTTGGCATGGTATCATTATAATAGTTGCGGGAGAAAGTCTTCACTTTTTCTTCGCTTGTGTCATTTGCTTATTGCGCCGTAACCATGGACAATCTTCATCGTTTATCAGGATGCTTGGGTCAGCCTTGACTTTGAAGGGAAGAATTTCATGAAGCTTTTCATAATCTCCAGACATGTCTGTCTTGCCCTCCACTCCCACGATGTCCCTTTTTCCTGAAAGAACTATGTGGCGCTTTGGCTCATCGTATGATGTATTCGCTTCCTTATCTTTTCTTTTTCTCGGTCTGGTAGACATGTCCTTCACATAGATAACCCGTGCCACATCATTGGCTAGGACGAACGGTTCGTCAGTGTACCCAAGATTTTTCAGATCCACTGTTGTCATTCCGTACTGTGGGTTTACCTGTACCCCGCCTCCTGACAGATTGACCCATTTGCACTTAAACAAAGGGACCTTAAAATCATGTCCGTAGTCAAGTTCCCATATGTCCACTATGTAACCATAATATGTGTCATTTCCCCTCTCGGTTGTTGCATCAAAGCGGACACCGTTGTTTTGGTTGGTGCTCTTTTGATCTTGGTCAATCGTGTAAAATGTATTCCCATTTATCTCGTATCCTTTGTAAATCAATACAGTCAAAGATGGTCCCCTGGACAACAAGTACAGCTCATCACAAACAGTGTTGTCACCTCTGAGACGTGTTTCCAACCAACTGCTGAAAGTCCTGATGTGTTCACATGTAATCCATTCGTCGCACCGCTCCGGGTGTTTGGAGCGTAGACTGTTCTTGTGTTCATCGACATACGGGGTCACCAAGGTAGAGTTCTGTAGAACTGTGTAGTGTGCTTGAGACCAAGAATATCCGTCCCTGCATATTATTGAGTCCCTTCCAAGCGTGCCTTTTCCAGTCAGTCTTCCCTCATACCGTGATTTAGGGAGGCCTATCTTCTTAAGGCCAGGAATGAAGTCAACACAAAACCCGATGACATCCTCTGTTTGATGGCCTATGGAGATGCTTCCTTCTGGCCTAGCGTGGTTACGGACATATTTCTTTAGGACTCCCATGGACCTCTCAAAGGGGAACATATTGTGTAGAAATACGGGCCCCAGAATGACAATCTCGTCGACTAGATGAACTAGGACGTGCGTCATGATATTGAAGAAGGATGGTGGGAACACCAGCTCGAAACTGACAAGACACTGCGCCACATCACTCCTTAGCCTTAGTATGATTTCTGGATCGATCACCTTCTGAGAGATTGGATTGAGGAATGCACATAGCTTCACAATGGCTAATCGGACGTTTTCCGGTAGAAGCCCCCTCAATGCAACCGGAAGCAGTTGCATCATAATCACGTGGCAGTCATGAGACTTTAGGTTCTGGAACTTTTTCTCTGGCATATTTATTATTCCCTTTATATTCGACGAGAAGCCAGTCGGGACCTTCATACTGAGCAGGCATTCAAAGAAGATTTCTTTCTCTTCTTTCGTAAGAGCGTAGCTGGCAGGACCTTCATACTGCTTCGGAGGCATGCCATCTTTTTCATGCAAACATTGCAGGTCCTCCCGTGCCTCATGTGTATCTTTTGTCTTTGCATACACGCCCAAGAAGCCTAGCAGGTTCACGCAAAGGTTCTTCGTCACGTGCATCACGTCGATTGAAGAGCGGACCTCTAGGTCTTTCCAGTAGGGTAGGTCCCAAAATATAGATTTCTTCTTCCACATGGGTGCGTGTCCCTCAGTGTCATTCGGAACAGCTAGTGCACCGGGACCCTTTCCAAAGATTACGTGTAAATCATTGACCATAGAAAGTACGTGATCACCGGTATGCATAGCGGGCTTCTTTCGGTGATCTGCCTCGCCTTTGAAATGCTTGCCTTCTTTCGACATTGATGGTTGGTCGGAAGAAATCGACGATGGCCCAGGTACACATTCTTCCTGCATTTGTCCAGGTATATACTTTCAGTGTCATCTAAACAGTGCGTGCATGCGTGGTATCCCTTGTTTGTCTGTCCTGAAAGGTTACTGAGAGCGGGCCAATCGTTGATGGTCATGAACAACAACGCCTTTAGGTTAAATTCCTCCTGTCTGTGCTCATCCCACGTACGTACACCGTTTCCATTCCACAGCTGTAAAAGTTCTTCAACTAATAGCCTTAGGTACACATCAATGTCGTTGCCGGGTTGCTTAGGGCCTTGGATGAGAACTGGCATCATAATGAACTTCCGCTTCATGCACATCCAAGGAGGAAGGTTATACATACATAGAGTCACGGGGCAGGTGCTGTGATTGCTGCTCTGCTCCCCGAAAGGATTAATGCCATCCGCGCTTAAAGAAAACCATACGTTCCTTGGGTCCTTTGCAAACTCATCCCAGTACTTACTCTCGATTTTTCTCCACTACGACCCGTCAGCGGGTGCTCTCAACTTCCCGTCTTTCTTATGGTCCTCACTGTGCCATTGCATCAACTTGGCATGCTCTCCGTTTCTGAACAGAAGTTTCAACCGTGGTATTATAGGAGCATACCACATCACCTTCGCAGGAAGCCTCTTCCTGGGGGGCTCGCCGTCAACATCTCCAGGGTCATCTCGTCAGATCTTATACCGCAATGCACCGCATACCGGGCATGCGTTCAGATCCTTGTATGCACCGTGGGAGAGGATGCAGTCATTAGGGCATGCATGTATCTTCTGCACCTCCAATCCTAGAGGGCATACGACCTTCTTTGCTGCGTATGTACTGTCGGGCATTTCGTTATCCTTTGGAAGCTTCTTCTTCAATATTTTCAGTAGCTTCTCAAATCCTTTGTCACGCACAACATTCTCTGCCTTCCACTGCAGCAATTCCAGTACGGTACCGAGCTTTGTGTTGCCATCTTCGCAATTGGGGTACAACCCTTTTTTGTGATCCTCTAACATGCGATCGAACTTCAGCTTCTCCTTTTGACTTTCGCATTGCGTCCTTGCATCGACAATGACCCGGCGGAGATCATCATCATCGGGCACATCGTCTGGTTACTCTTGATCTTTAGCAGCTTCACCCGTTGCAGCATCATTGGGCACATCGTCTGGTTCCTCTTGATCTTCACCAGCTCCCCCCGTTGCAGCATCACCGTATTCAGGGGGCACATAGTTGTCATCGTACTCTTCTTCTTCGCCATCTTCCATCATAACCCCTATTTCTCCGTGCCTCGTCCAAACACTATAGTGTGGCATGAAACCCTTGTAAAGCAGGTGGGTGTGAAGGATTTTCCGGTTAGAGTAAGACATCGTATTCCCACATTTAATGCATTGACAACACATAAAACCATTCTGCTTGTTTGCCTCAGCCACTTCGAGAAACTCATGCACGCCCTTAATGTACTCGGAGGTGTGTCTGTCACCGCACATCCATTGCCGGTTCATCTGCGTGCATTATATATAATTAAGTGTGTCAAAAACCATTACAGAACATCATGAATAGATAAATAAGTGACCAAATTAATAGAAGTTCTTCATCACATTAAAACCAAAGTACATACATAGTTCTCATCTAACAACATATAGCTCTCTAGAGCATCTAATTAATTAAACCATACATTGAAACTATGTAAAACATTTCAATGCAAAAACAAATGCGATCATAATCGCAACCAAGGTAACAATTGATCCAACGACATAATGATACAAAGCCTCAGTATGAATGGCATATTTTCTAATCTTCCTAATCTTCAAGCGCATTGCATCCATCTTGATCTTGTGATCATCGACGACATCCGCAACATGCAACTCCAATATCATCTTCTCCTCCTCATTTTTTTTATTTTTTCCTTCAAGAAATTGTTTTCTTCTTCAACTAAATTTAACCTCTCGACAATAGGGTCGGTTGGAATTTCCGGTTCACATACCTCCTAGATAAATAAAATCTATGTCACGTTGGTCGGCATAATTTTCATAAACAATAAATGAACCAATCGTTATAAAGATAATATATACCACATCCGAATCATAGACAGGACGAGGGCCGACAGGGGCGGATACCAAAACCATCGCACTATATAAGATGCAATAATAAAAGTAAGAAAATAATACAAGTATCTATCTAAACATACCAGTAAGAATATTTTTCCTTTCAGAAAGAAGATAAGAACAAGAGGCTCACCACGGTGGTGTCGGCGATGAGATCGGCGCAGGTGATCGACGGCGGTGAAGACGGGGACGGAGCGTGACGGACCACTAAACCTAGACAAATATTGAGGAAAATGGAGTTTGGAGGTCGAGTTTGGAGAGGAGAAAGCTTAAGTAGTGTGTCTCGGGCATTCCATCGGACACCTTGTGTGCATAGGAGGTGAGCTAGAGCACCACCAAGCCCTCTCCCCCTCGGCAGCCAGACAAAACAGAGCAGTGTGCTCTGCTCTTACGCGAGGGGCTATATATAGGCACCCCATTGGTCCCGGTTGGTGGCATGAACCGAGACTAAAGGGCAGCCTTTTGGTCCCGGTTCAAGCCACCAACCGGGACCAATGGTGGTGGGCCAGGAGCGAGGCCCATTGGTCCCGGTCGTCCCACCAACCGGGACCAAAAGGTCCAGACGAACTGGGACCAATGGCCCATGTGGCCCGGCCGGCCCCCGGGGCTCACGCCCCCATGGGTCCTGGTTCTGGACTGAACCGGGACTAATGGGCTGACTCGGCCTGGACCTTTGCCCCCTTTTCTACTAGTGTTATATAATGCGGATGTACACAATGAACTATACACATCTAACACCCCCCTCAAACTCATGGTGGATCAAAAACACTGAGTTTGGAGAGGAAAAACCCATGCTGCGCTCGAGTCTGTGCCTTCGTTAAGAAGTCAGCCAACTGTAACTCAGAGGGCACATAGTGAAGAGCGAGAGTCTGATCCTGCACAGCAGCATGCACAAAGTGGGCATCCACACCGATGTGCTTGGTGAGCTCATGCTTCACCGGGTCACGCGCAATACTAATGGCACCGGTACTGTCGGACAGTAGAGAAGTTGAGGTAGTAGCAGACACACCAAAATCCTCAAGTAACCACTGTAACCAGATCACCTCAGCCGTCAACATAGCCATGGCTCGCAACTCAGCCTCTGTACTCGAGCGAGAAACTGCAGTCTGCTTCTTTGTCTTCCAGGCAATAAGAGAGCCACCAAGAAAGACACAGTAAGCAGACAGCGATCATCGATCAGAGGGATCACTAGCCCAGGTAGCATCAGAGTAGGCCTGGAGCTCAAGAGAGCTGGAGCGGGGAAAGAAAAGGCGCTGAAAGATCGTGCCATGAAGATATCGTAGAACATGGAGGAGGTGACTATAGTGGACAGAGGTTGGGGCGACTCAGGATGTTGACAGGATAGGAGATGCCAGGACGCGTAACAGCAAGATAGACAAGACTGCCAACGAGATGGCGATGGCGAGTGGGATTAGGAAGCGGGTCACCATCAGAGGCACAAAGCTGAACGTTGAGCTCCATAGGAGTCACAACAGTGCGCTCATCACCGAGAGCAGCGCGAGCAAGAAGATCCTGAATATATTTTTCTTGGGAGATGTAGAAGCCATCATAGGTCGAGGAGATCTCAATCCCAAGAAAATAGCGAAGTGGACCAAGATCAGTCGAGAAACTGGTCGCGAAGGCGAGCCTTAACAAAGGCAATGTACTCAGAGTCGTCACTAGTGATGATCATGTCATCAACATAGAGAAGGAGAAGAGTCCGACCACGAGAAGACGTGTGAACAAACAACGCGGGATCATGATCACTGGGCAAGAAACTAGCGGCAGTCACCACAGAGGCAAAGCGCTCAAACCAGGCATGAGGGGCCTGTTTAAGACCAGAGAGGGAGCGTTGAAGTCTACAGACCATACCAACAGGGGCATAGTACCCTGGTGGTGGCTGCATATAGACCTCCTCACGCAACTCTCCATTGAGAAAGGCGTTCTGGACATCAAGTTGAGAGATAGACCAATGACGAACAGAGGCCACAACAAGGAGAGTGCGGACAATGGTCATGTGGGCCACAAGAGCAAAAGTATCATCATAATCGCGTCCCTGTTCCTGTTGAAAACCACGGGCCCCAAGACGAGCTTTGTAGCGCTCAAGAGAACCATCAGAGCGAGTCTTAATCTTGTAGACGCACTTGCAGGTGATGGGACGAACACCGGAAGGGAGAGGAACCAAATCCCATGTGCCGGAGTGCTCAAGGGCAGTAAGCTCTTCGGCCATCGCAAGTTGCCATTCAGGCTGAGTCATGGCAGTCCGATAGGAAGTGGGCTTAGCAAGAACAGAGAGACCGTACCGATCAGGAGAGTAGCGATCAGACGGGGGGCGAGGCCGAGCACGGAGGTTATGAACCGGGGGAGGCGTGAAAGGAGGGGCACCAGAGGTGGAAGGCGCGTTAGAAAACAATGAGAGAGGTTGACGAACGGGAGAGGATGGTGGAGATGTGGAGGAGGAGGATGGGGAACAGGGTGTCGGTGGTGAAGAAGAAGGAATGAGAGGTGTAGGTGGAGGAAGTGAAACAGGAGGCACATAGCGGGGTGTATCGGGGAGAAGAAGAAAAGAAAGATCGTCCACAGAGAAGCTCGAGGAAGAAGGGCGGGGGTAGTAAGAGCAAGACTCATGAAAAGTTACATCACGAGAGATGCGCAAACGACGACCAACAGGATCCCAACAGCGATAGCCCTTGTGCTCATCACTGTAACCAAGGAAAACGCACTCAACCGACTGAGCAGTCAGTCTGGTGCGTTCTCAGGGGGAAAGAAGAACATAGCACACGCATCCAAACATACGAAGAGCTGAGTAGTCAGGAGAGCGACCAGTGAGACACTCCATAGGAATACCACCCTGCAGAGCAGTTGATGGCTGAATGTTGATGAGATAGGTGGATGCGGAAACAGCCTCAACCCAAAAATGGGGTGGAAGGGAAGCAATAATCATGAGCGCACGAGCCGTCTCAAGCAAATGGCGATGTTTTCGTTCTGCAACGCCATTCTGAGCATGAGCACTAGGACATGAGAACTGGGCAAGAGTACCCTGTTCCGCGAGAAAACCACACAACAGCTGGGAGATATACTCTCCAGCAGAGTCAGCACGAAAAGTACGGATGGGCGTGGCAAACTGGGTGTGAACCATGGCAGCAAAATGTTTGTATATAGGGAGAACCTCGCTACGAGATTTCATGAAGTATATCCAAGTGTAGCGAGACAAATCATCAATAAACAAAACATAGTAGCGATGGCCACCTTTCGAATCAAAGGGAGCAGGACCCCAGACATCAGAATGAACTAAGTCAAAAGGACGCTGAGATACAGACTCACTAGTAGGATAAGGTAACTGAGTCTGTTTGCCAAGTCCGCAACCATTACAATGTAAGGAGACATCTCCAGATACAGACCCTAAGAGGCCCTGACGAACTAAAGAAGACAAGCGAGAGCCACATATGTGACCAAGGCGATGATGCCACTTCTGGAAGGACGCGGACGAAGGGGCGGCAAGAGCATGAGAGCTGGCAGAAGTGGTGACAGCGGAAGGAACACAAAGCCAGTCAACCTCCCAAAGGCCCTCTGACTCACGACGCCGGGGGCCAGCACCAACCAAAGCCTTGGTGCAACGATCCTGAATGGAGCAAGAGTCGGTATCAAGAATGACACGACAACCAGAATCAGTAAGTTGGGCAGCGGAAAAAAGATTCATGGTGAGGCGAGGAACATGAGAAACATTCGGAATAGAAAAGAATGGAGTGGAAAGAATACCACGACTAGCAACACGAAGAGATGTGCCATCGGTAGTAAGAATATTAACAGGCGAATCAAGAGGTCGGAGAGAAGACAACGCAGAAGAATCAGAAGACATATGAAAGGAGGCTCCAGAATCCAGAACCCACGAAGATGTACCTGACTGTGTAGATGCCGATGGTGGTGATGCAGTCATAGCAGCAGCAGAAGGAGTCGACAAGGAGCCTAAGGAAGCAAGAAGACGCTTGAGGCGAACAATGTCCTGATCAGTGAGTGACGGAGTCGAGGAAGACACAGGAGTCCCACCGGAGGAGGAGCGCCTCTGGTCACACTTCTTCTGACGACAATCAGACTCTGGGTGACCTGACCGGGAGTAATAACCACAGACGGTGTCACGACGCGACGTGCCCTTCTCATCATATGGAGGACGGCTCACCCCCTGGAGGAGTAGGCAGGAGCGGCGGAGCAGTGGGGCGAGCAGATGACACAGGAGCTCGGGGGGCCAACACTGACGAAACCAGAAGCAACCCAGCAGAGCGAAGGCGGGTCTCCTCAGCACAAAGCTCGGCAAAGACCTCCGAGATGGGAACACGACCACGAGCAAGTAGGTGCGCCCGTCGAGGATCAAACTCAGACCGGAGACGAGATAAGAACTCATAAACCCTTTGAAACTCCAGATCAGACCGAGTAGTCTGACAGAAACGGCAGGTTCCACAAATAACTGTCCGAAGAGAGTCAAGCTGGCGCCAGATGGCAGAGCACTGTGAATAGAACTCATCAACAGAAGAATCACCTTGCTGGAGTGCGTGCTCCTGACACACCACAGAGAGGTAGAGAGCATCACCAGAGGGTTGATAGCGCTGACAGAGATAAGACCACATCGCTGCAACGGTGCCAAGTCCCATGAACTCCGAAGCAAACTGAGGGAGGACACTCGGAGTGCGAACAGCAGCAGCTCGAGCATCATCATTGCACCACTGAGTGTAAGCAGACAGATCATCCCGGTACACAGAGAGAGCATCGGAATAAGCGGATACCTGCTGATCATAAGCATCAACCGCAGCATCATCCAGAGCCTTGGCAGCATCTCGGTCAGCCTGAGAAGCATCAGCAGCAAGGACCGGCGGCACGGGTGGGATTGGGGCCACTGGCGCAACCGGGCATGGCGGACAGGGGAAGAGATGCTCATGAGGGGGGATCGAGCAGGCGAACAAGGCCCGATCTGTAGCAGCACCCGAGGGCCTAAACGGATCGGGGCAGCAGCGCCCGAGACCCGATCCAGAGCGGGAGCCGGCGGCGCGCGAGGACAGCAGTGCCCGCTGGAGCAGCGGCGGCCGGGGAGGAGACACGGGGGCCAAGCGAAGCAGCAGCACAGCAGCAGGCCGAGCGGAGTAGCAGGCTCGACAGGTCGGCGGCCAGGCGGAGGAGGCGACGGGGCCGGGCAGCGGAGCAGACCGGGGTGGCCGGAGTCGCAGCTAGGACAGCCGGGGCGGCCGGATCCGCGGCGAGAAGGGCTAGACCGGGTGGATCGGGGGAGAAGCTAGCACGGAGTTGCAGCGTGCGAGAGAGAGGGGAACCTAAGATCTGATACCATGTTGGGTAAACAACAACTAAGCTTTACTGAGGGCCAATGGACAGTACATATACAGATGTGGTGAAGTGCAGAAAAGCCCCTTATACAATGGGGATGTACACAATGAACTATACTCACACATCCTTGGCAAACTCTGTACGTCCTCTGTTCTTCACGTCGTTCTTGTACTTGATTTGTTTTTGCTAGGCTAGCTGTCTCATCTTCTGTTCTGTGTATCTCAATTCCCACGACTGAACAGTTTGGGACATGTGAATTGACCTGCAACAGTTTAGACAAATCACTTTTGACATGAATGACGGATTTGATAAATCATTTTCTTCTGCTAATCATCAATCAAATATATAACTATCAGCACTTGGCAGGCTGGTTTGAAAGAACACATACCTCCAATCCTTAACTTTCCCTCGTTCTGATGTAGAGCTGGCACCATCCTCTCGAGTAGAAAGAAAATCAGTATACAGCCTTTGAAATATAGAAACACATACAAACTAAAACCCTGCCGACTTCTTATTTGTGTAACAAATCATGCAGCAAATGCATTTTCGAGTGAGTTTAGTGGACACGCAATAGTACAAACTACATACTCTTTGTCATCTCTCTCAATGATCACATTGTGTTACTTTTGACATAGTCCTCTCCCCTCAAACAAATCCATCACCACTAATTTAGTGGGCTCCATATAATCGGTGCGACATCATGGAATTCAACACTGGTGCATCAGTTTCTCCAAATCCATCCTGCATCTCTGGTAGAACAAAGCTCTGCTTTGGTGGGAATTTCATTGAGTGGTGAAAATAAAATTGATGTTCTCTCAGCATTGGCAACTTCATTGCTGCAATTTCCCCTAATCATGACATCCTTACCAGAAAGGCTTTCACGCCGATTTATATATAAAGAAATCCATCAAAACCACAAGGTACGACAAATAAGTTCACACCCCCCACACACAAGGTAGCATACAAACGCAAAGGTACCAAAGTTTACTGCTAAGGGCACAACTCAACAAGCCCTAAAATAAAAAAACAAGGCAGAGGCTAAGGATACAACCCAAGGCACTTCAGAAGAGGCACCTAGTGCCTAATCTGGCCCCGGAAGTGGTGGTGGAGCGTCGGGGGGGGGGGGGGAAGCGGCGAAGGCGAGTGCGTGAAGATCTGCGATGAATATATCGATGGTATCTCAATTCTGCAGGTGCCTAAGCGGCCGCCAGAGCTGCAAATAGCCACACGTTTTGGAAATCGCTTCAGTGGCACATCGAAGAGGGGCACACTGGATTACTAGCTTATTGCGAACCGTCCAGAGTGTCCATGCGAGAACCCCAATGCACAACCATCTAATATGGTGGGAGTGCATCGCGGTGGCCTAGAGTTCCTCAAATAGGTCGGAGAAGTTGGTGTTGCACCAACGACCGCCAACCACCTCGTGGAAGCAACTCCAAAGGAATTGCGCGGACACGTAGGTGAAGAAGATGTGTTTTGAATCCTCCATCGTGCCGCAGAGCAGGCACGTCCCATCCCCAGGGCCATTCGACTTTAGGACCTCCACCCTAGAGGGTACCCAGCCGAGAATCCACTGCCAAAGGAAGATCCTAATCTTCAGCGGTAGCCGAATCGCCCAGATCAGGGCAAGTGGCTCAGGGCGGGAGATGTCGCAATGACCTCGAGAGCTATTTGGTGGAGAAACTGCCTATTGATTCTAGGTGCCAGGATATGTCGCCGTGCACATGATCAATGTCCAAGGGCTGGAGGACGATACGCTGATAAGCTCATTCCAGGTGGCCACTTCCGGGGGCGAAAGGCCGTCGGAATGCAAGGCGCCCTAAGTCAATAAGGTCCACCTCGACGGAGACCCTAGGGTAAACCGCAATGGAGAAAAGTCTAGAAAACGGGCGGCGAGGGGGCGATCCGCCACCCACCAGTCAAACCAGAAGAGGGTCAATGAGCCAGACCCCACCGAGATGGAGGTCCCAATGCGGAGGACCGGCAGGAGCTCGATAATGGATTGCCAGAACTGGGAGCCACCAGTGTGCTGGCAGAAGGCTAGCAGCTGTCCGCGAAGGTACTTGTTCCTGGTGATGTCGAGCTAGAGCCCGCCTCCCCCATTTGCGATCCTCCAAAGCCACCGCGTCAACAGGGCAATGTTCATGCGCTTACAAGACATGATCCCGAGCCCTCCTTGATCACATGGTTTACTAATGTCGGGCCAGCATAACATATGGTACTTTTGCTTGTCCCCCTCCCCAGCCCAGAAAAATCTCACCTGATACTTGGCGATCTCATGATGGATGGTCTCATGGAGGCTGTAGAAGCTCATGATGCACATGAGTAGACTCAACAGCGATGAATTAATGAGGATTGTCCTCGCCGCCTTTGAAAACCACCTACCCTACCACGACTCTACAAGGTGTTGTAGCTTGGTAACCGCTGGTCGCAAATCTGCTACGTTCAATCTAGAGTCACTAATGGGAATCCCCAGGTAAGACAAAGGGAAAGCTCCCAGTTGGCAATTCAGGCGGTCAGTAATGCTCTGGCCCTCGTCCGTCGAGTAACCCAAGATCATTACTTCGCTCTTGTCTAAGTTGATCGTAAGGCCTGACATCTGTTCAAAGCATAGGAGCAGGAATGTTAGGTGTATGATGTCGGCCGTGGAGCCCTCAACCATTATAATGGTATCGTCGGCGTATTGAAGGAGGGGGACCCCTCCCCCTCCCACAAGATGGCTGACCACGTCGCGTATATGCCCCGCAGCTTTGGCTTTGTCGAGGATGGCTGCAAGGGCATCGACACCATGGTGAATAAGAAGGGGAAGAAGGGGTCGCCTTGCTGAACCCCAAAAGTGTGGTGAAGTATGGAACAATCTCGCCTTTAATGTTCATAGTGGTGCGGCCACCGGACACCATCTGCATAACCCTAGTGATCCAGCAATCGTCGAAGCCCTTCCGCAGCAAAACTTCCCAAAGGAAGGACCAAATGGACCGTATCATAGGTTTTATGGAAGTCAATCTTCCGGAAGACCACTTTTTGTTGCCTAGAGCGGACTTCATGAAGCACCTCGTGGAACACCAAAACCCTGTCCGAAATGAAGCGACCTTGGATGAAGGCCGATTGGTTGCGATGGGTGATGGTGTCCACGAGACGGGTCACCCTATGGCGTACCCCTTCGCTAGAATCCGAAATACCACATTAATGGCCGTGATTGGGCGAAACTGGCGGATGTCCGAGGCCCCAAGGACCTTGGGGATTAGAGTAATAATCTCGTAGTTAAGTCGGGAGAGGTCAATGGAGCCCACATAGAATTCGTCGAACAGAGCCATGACTTCGGGCTTGATGACATTCCTAAAGGTTTGGAGGAACTTCACCTGGACACCGTCTGGTCCTGAGGCGGTTGCCGGATTCATGTCCTTTATGGCCACCAGGACCTCCTCCTCGAAAAAAGGAACTGTGATGGCGACATTATCTGCCACCAAGACAAGCTGGTGTCCCGTTTAGGTGTCCGGGGCCAAGGCCGTGTTGGAAATATGCCCTAGAGGCAATAATAAATGGATTATTATATTTCCTTGTTCATGATAATTGTCTATTGTTCATGCTATAATTGTATTGTTCGGAAATCATAATACATGTGAGAATACATAGACCACTATGTGTCCCTAGTAAGCCTCTAGTTGACTAGCTCGTTGATCAATAGATAGTCATGGTTTCCTGACTATGGACATGGGGATGTCATTGATAACGGGATCACATCATTAGGAGAATGATGTGATGGACAAGACCCAAACTTAAGCATAGCATAAAGATCGTGTAGTTCGTTTGCTAGAGCTTCTCTGAATGTCAAGTATCATTCCTTAGACCATGAGATTATGCAACTCCCGGATACCGTAGAAGTGCTTTGGGTGTATCAAACGTCACAACGTAACTGGGTGACTATAAAGGTGCACTACAGGTGTCTCCGAAAGTATCTGTTGGGTTGGCATGAATCGAGACTGGGATTTGTCACTCCGTGTGACGGAGAGGTATCTCTGGGCCCACTCGGTAAGGCATCATCGTAATGAGCTCAATGTGATCAAGGTGTTGTTCACGGGATGATGTATTACGGGAACGAGTAAAGAGACTTGCCGGTAACGAGATTGAACAAGGTATCGGTATACCGACGATCGAATCTCGGGCAAGTATCGTACCGATGGACAAAGGGAATTGAATATGAGATTGATTAAGTCCTCGACATCGTGGTTCATCCGATGAGATCATCGAGGAGCATGTGGGAGCCAACATGGGTATCCAGATCCCGCTGTTGGTTATTGACCGGAGATCGTCTCGGTCATGTCTGCATGTCTCCCGAACCCGTAGGGTCTGCACACTTAAGGTTCGGTGACGCTAGGGTTGTAAAGTATTAGTATGCAGCAAACCGAAGGTTGTTCGGAGTCCCGGATGAGATCCCGGACGTCACGAAAGGTTCCGGAGTGGTCCGGAGGTAAAGAATTATATATAGGAAGTGTCGTTTCGGCCATCGGGAGTTATCTGGGGGTCACCGGTATTGTACCGGGACCACCAGATGGGTCCCGGGGGTCCACCGGGTGGGGCCACCTATCCCGGAGGGCCCCGTGGGCTGAAGTGGGGAGGGAACCAGCCCATAGTGGGCTGGTGCGCCCCCCCATGGGCCTCCCCCCTGCGCCTAGGGTTGGAAACCCTAGGGCAGGGGGCGCCCCACATGGCTTAGGGGGCAAGCCATCCCCCTGGCCGCCGCCCCCCCTGGAGATGGATCTCCAGGGCCGGCGCCCCCCCTAGGGGGCCTATATAAAGGGGGGGAGGGAGGGCAGCCGCACCCTGCAGCCTTGGCGCCTCCCTCTCCCCGTTACACCTCTCCCTCTCTCCACAAAAGCTTGGCGAAGCCCTGCTGGAACTCTGCTGCATCCACCACCACGCCGTCGTGCTGCTGGATCTTCATCAACCTCTCCTTCCCCCTTGCTGGATCAAGAAGGAGGAGACGTCATCCCAACCGTACGTGTGTTGAACGCGGAGGTGCCGTCCTTTCGGCGCTGGTCATCGGTGATTCGGATCACGGCGAGTACGACTCCATCATCCACGTTCTCCTTGAACGCTTCCGTTGCGATCTACAAGTGGTATGTAGATGCTCTCCTATCCCCTCGTTGCTAGAATACTCCATGGATAGATCTTGGTGATGCGTAGGAAAATTTTAATTTCTGCTACGATCCCCAACAGGCCGCCCCTCCCCTAGAGGAGGAGGAGAATAGGGATTTATAGAAGCCATCAACATGGGAGCAGATGTCAGACGGCCATTGGAGGAGGTTATCACCGTCCCAAAGGGGAGGGATGGTGTTGCGGCGCCTCGCCTGTTGGCAATCGCCTGGAAATACGTTGTATTAGCGTCGCCCTGGAAGACCCACCGCTGGGTGCCTCGCTGGCGCCAGTATGCCTCTTCGTCGGTGTATATGACTGTAAGCTGGTCCTCAAGCTCATACCGGAGCATCCATTCGTCGGGGAAACATATGAAGAGTCAGCCCAGACGTTTAATGCCTGAATAGAGGGAAGGAGTGCCTTCTTGCGCTCACGTAGGTTCCGATCCAGGTTCGCCCCCATCCCTTCATAAACTGGCGGGCGCACTTCGCACAGAAGTGCCAGGAGTCAACCGCCGAGAGAGCGCGGTGGAGTGTCGCGTGAGACGTCGCCCACCAATCGTAAACGACCTCAACGAACCCACACTGATTAAGCCAAAACAGCTCAAATCAGAACCTCAGGGGTTGGGACAGCTGGTCATCCTCCGAGGAGATAAGTAGGAGGACATGATCCAACCCGATCCTGGTGATTGCCTGGAGGGATGCGAGGGGCACCGAAGTTCCCACTCCAGGGACAGAAAGACACGGTCAAGAGCAGATCTACTTGGATCGATGTGACGATTGGTCCAGGTGAACTTGGCCCCAATCCTATCTAATTCTCGAAAACCGAGATCCACAATGATGTTGTTGAACATCTGCATGCGGGGGAGGTTGACTAGGTGGTTGCTCTTGTCCTCGGCCGATCGGATGAGTTTGTAGTCGCCACCCACCACCACTGGGAGTTGCGCGGCCACAACCTTCCTCTGAAGCTCATCAAGAAAGACCGGCGATCGACGGTGGTTGACAGGGCCATAGACAATAACGATCTCCCATTTAAAGTCAGAGCTCGCTCAAAAATCTCCATACTAACAAAGAATTCACCTCGATCCATGCGCCCCTCCTCAAAGGTGGCATCCTTCACGCCTAAAAGGATGCCACCCGAATGGCCAGTGCTCCCACTAGAAGGGAGCCAATGCCAGGCAAATAGATGTGGCTCAGACGGTCAATTACAGGGAGGGCGAAATCTGAACACATGGTTTCATGAACGACCACAATGTCAGTTCTTTCATCGCGCATGTACTCGATGAGTTGGCGGCATCAGTCATCTTGGCCAAAGCAGCGAATGTTCCAGAAGAGGATCCTTATCAAGGAGACATCGGGAGGCTTCTTGACCCCAAGACGAGGGAGGCACTCTGAGCACGTAGGGCTACGGTGCGGGGGCGTGTGCGGCCGCGAATTTCCACCACCTCAGGCGACGGAGTTGTACCCATCGCGGAGGGGTGAGTGCCGAGTGGCTGGGGGTCAGGGCTCGGAGGAGGCGAGCGCGAGTCTCGGCCAGTCTCCCATCAAGGATTTCACGGTCGCAGATTGCCTCATGAAGACAATCGCCGAGTCGGTCGCAACCTTAGTCAGGTAACCGAGCGGCGCCGATTCAAGAGCAAAAAATGAGAAATTGGAAGAACTAGTAGGAATATATGATGTACCTGACTCTAGGTTTCGGGCCATGGTCTGAAGCTCCGCTCGCTCGGGGATAGACAGAGCCTGGAAGTTTGCCGGGCGGGCAGCGTCAATGCGGGCGCTGCGCCGAGAGGCAGTCACTAGAGTCGACGCATACCTAGCCCTCCTGGCGTAGGCCGCAGTCCTAGGTGGGTGGGGGTGGGAGGCCATGGGTGTGGTCACCATCATAGCAGCCACCATAGACGCATGCGCCGAGGCGCTGGGCCATGGTAGTTGCGAGGCAGGTGGCAAGCGGCAGAGACCATGGCAGAGTCTTGAGCAGGGAGTCCAGTGTGTTGGGAGGCGTTGGCGGGCGGGTCGGAGCGCGGCACGTGGAGGCCATCCCAGTCTGCTGACCGGGTGGGGGTTCAGCTGAGGAGGGGGACTCTTGCCCGAGCAGCCCCGAGAGGGTGCCACGAGCTCAGGTTGCTCCATGGGGCGGAAGCACGATGGGCGGGGGTCGCTCCGGCTTGGGCCCGAGGCGGGAGTCCACCAGAACGGGAGGGGCCGCTCCGGTTCGAGCTCGTGGGAGGCCACCAGGAGGGGAGGGGGTGGCCAGGATGAGCTGGGCGTCAGGATCTTCCTTGTCCGTGGAGGCTTGGACGGTGCAGGGGGAGCGCGGGGAGGAGGCGGGACGACGAGGAGTCTCACGCTGGAGATGTCACTGCATGGATTCTCAAGACCACTTGGTTCAACATTTTTAATTTGCAGAGCATGCTGCTTGTTCACATGAGAGTCTAGGTGATTGAGCCTAACTTATGTTGGTTGAACATGTATACAGTTACTCACTCCTAGATCTGGCTGCTAGTGTGGCGAAGATCCTTAGCGAACAGAGAAGGCCGGCCACAATTTTAAACTTAATACCGAGGAGACCCAACAGTTATGTGGAATGGCAGATTACATGAGCTCTTCCCTTTGTTCATGTACGTTATATGAAGGTTGCAATACAGACCAGCAAGTTCAGAGGCACATAAACTTAAGACATGACACCTTGAGCAACTTGGAGCAGGGAAACACAAGGGCTACAAGATCAAGAACTGTACCACCTCACTTACGGCGACGTCTTGCACAACCCCGCCAAATCGAATCCATCTGATGCAGCCCCTGATCAAAATCAATCAAATAAACAAATAGGAATCCAGCCCCCGAATATTGGAACCACAACTGAACAGAAGAGATGTATACTGAGCTGATGATGCAATTATTATACCAGTATTACATTGTCATTTTATTACAACTCAACAGTTAACCTTAGAGGACCACCAACACAACAAATAACTAACAGAATATAGAAACGCACCGTACAACTATAACAACTCTGCACGGCGGTGTCTCAGACATACCAATTCTGCACGGCGGTGTCTCGGAAATACCAACTCTGCACGGCGGTCTCTCGGACATACCAAAGCATCCCAAGATTCAGCATTGGCATGCTTGCCTCTGGATCTTGGAATTCATGGTGTCCTTGTAGCCTTGTAAGTGTTTGTTGAGGTGACTCACGTGAGAGGCCTTCTCCACCAAAGGGCAGCTGCCATTGCGCTTCTCCATTGCTTGTTCAGTTGTCCTTTCAGCATCGTACCATGTTCATCGTCAGTATCCTCCAATGACTCATTACCATTGCTTGCTTATTCAGATCCCTTACAAACTCACAGTTGTATTTGCCAATTTGTTCTCGCCACTGGGACTTGTGCTTGCCGCATGTTGCAAGGTAAAGCAATAGCCAATGAAAGTTTGTCTAGTTAGTTAGGTGGACATACTACTAACCTCTTGAGAAAAAAATTCAGGTTGGCACACCTGCAGAGTCCTGAATAGTATCCTCCAAAATATCAAAAAACTGATAAAATGAGAAAATGAAAATAAAAATGCTGGACAGCTTGACAGTGGGTGAATCTTGGCGGGACATTTAGTTACAAAAATATTTGGTATGCTTATCAATACCGGGTCTGCTATTATGAAGGAATTGATTTTAACAGATACGACATCGGCCCCTCTTCACTTCCTCATTCTGATGTTGAATCATCGTAACCGGACCAGAATAGTGCTCTTCAGCATTCTCGTCAATGAACTATGATCAGGTGTAAGAAAGAGAATGTCGCCACTCAGCATCAAGTAGGCATCAAGTGATGGGTTTTTGGCTTTTAGTCGACGTCGAGGCATCAAGTAGGCATCAAGTGATGGGTTTTTGGCTTTTTGTCGACGTCGAGGCATCAAGTAGGCATCAAGTAGGGGGTTTTTGGCTTTTTGTCGACGTCGAGGCATCAAGTAGGGGTTTTTTGGCTTTTTGTCGACGTCGAGGCATCAAGTAGGCATCAAGTAGGGGGTTTTTGGTTTTTTGTCGACGTCGAGGCATCAAGTGATGGGTTTTTGGATTTTTGTCGACGTCGAGGCATCAAGTAGGCATCAAGAATATCACAACATCAAGACTATCACAGCATCAAGATTATCACAGCATCAGCAGTACTACTAGAATGCCATAGTTTGACACAAATTGATCATAACAGTTGAGCATCACAAGACTACTACAATTCCAAAGTTTGATAAAACATCAACACAACCAAATCACCATCAACACTGGAGTAGCATAACTGGAGTAGCACAACTTCAACAACATAGTTTCATAACACAACCAAAATCATCACCATTTTGCACCAGAGGCAGTCAAGTAATCCTTCATTTTGTTGCTGGGCTTCCTGACTCTCTGGGAACCATCACTTGGTCTTGGAGGCATGAAAGCTAACCTTGGTCCCTTTGCAGTAGCTGATGAAGATCTGGTTGCTGGTGCCTTACCCTTGGGAGCAGCTGGTGCCTTACTCTTGGGAGCAGATGATGAAGATTTACTGGCTGCTGCCTTACCCTTGGGAGCAGCTGGAGCAGCTGGCTGCCTCCTAGCTGGAGCAGCAGATGTTGCCCTCCTTGCTGGAGCTGGACTGGCAGCAGATGTTGCCCTCCATGATGGAGCTGGACTGGCAGCAGCAGAGGCTGCAGTCCTTGCTGGTGCTGGTGTGCTTCTACTATCAGGTGGGTAAGAGCTGGTGCTTGGCTGCAATGAAACAAGTAGTTTAATATTAGTAAGCAACAAAGTAACAACAAATTTAGTCTTTCTCATAGCAGAGTGGTTACCTGATGTTTGTTCTTTCTCATAGCAAGTGCAGGCTTCAGAGCATCATGGCAATTGGTGTACCTATGGCCTGCCTTTTTACAGTTGGAGCAGGTAATTGAGGCCATTCTTGAAGTATCTTTGGGAGCTAGCTTCTCAAATTGGCCCTTTCTCCTCTTAGTCTGTGCTCTGCCCTTGTGTTCTTTGAAAACAGGAGCCTCAATGTCCAAAGTATCTGTCCTTGGCCACATGTCAGGGCCAGGTACAGGATATATTATAGGACTGTAAGCTGCCAGGTACATAGGTTTTTTGAAGAAATCATGAACAAAGTCTTCTGGCTGAAGCTTAGCGTTGTGTATAGCAGAAACAACATGATTGCAAGGAACTGCTGTCATATCCCACTTCTTACAACCACAAGTCCTTTGTGCTAGGTTGACAGCATATGTTCTCTCCTCACTAGTAACTTGGAAAAGGTTGGGGCCAGCCATCAATGACTGGCAGTTTCTAGACCACTTCTTTGCTTCCTCCAATTTCTCTGCATATGTTGGACAAATCTCCCATCTGACAGACTGAGTCTTTGTTCTATTTGTATTAAACTTGACCATTAATTTTGTTCTAATTCCATCAACCATGGTCCTTATTGGCTTGGCCCTGACATCTAGAACCCACTTGTTGAAAACCTCACTTAAGTTGTCAACTACTAAGTCTATTTTGCAATTTGTGTCCATGGCATGTCTGGCCCAAGTGTGCTTTGGGATTTTACTAAGCCAAGCCCATGCTGCCTCACACTCTCTCTTCAACTCATCCATTGCAACATTATAACCATGTTCAGTGTATGAGTAACTTGCTTCATCCATGTATTTCTTCAATTCTGGCCCTCTAAACCCAGCATTTTGAAAGTTCTGGTAAATGTGTCTGAGGCAAAACCTTTGTGGACAATTGGGAAAGGCTCTGTTTATGGCTTTAAGCAGGCCCTGTGTGAATTTAAGTAAAGCTAACTTAGTGACTACACCTAAATGATTGTCTAACTACTAGAAAGAACTAAATGATTGTGTACAGAAAGTAGCTACACCTAAATGCAAGTAACTACTAAAAAGAACTAAATGAAAGCTATCACAAGTGGATTTCATTACCTTCTACCTATCAGAAATTATTGTATAGTTGCCAAACTTCCCAGATTGGCCACCTAGTGCTACCTTCAGCTGATACAGAAACCAAGTCCAGGAATCTGTGTCCTCCTTATCAACAATTCCAAAAGCAATGGGAAATATATTATTGTTTCCATCTCTTCCAGTAGCAGCAAGAATCTGTTGACCAGTAGTGAGCTTTATGAAGCATCCAGACCTATAACAAGTAAACACATTAGGCAAACTATTTGAAAACACACATTATTCAAACACACATTAGATACCAAGGAATTACCTATGAATGGTGTGTAGCCACTCGGAAACCCTTCTTTGCATCCATTTAGGCAATAGAATAATCCATGAAACCTAGGGTTTGTGCTTGGATGCTCCCTCAAATGTCTTGTTGTCACTATACACCTTGAACCTGGATTTGTATCTAGCACAGCCTGCAAATAATCCCTAATCCTGGTGTACTGGGCCTTCTGATCTCCTAACACAACATTCTTTGCCGCCTTCTTAGCCCTGTATACCATGTGGGTTGATATTTCCACTCCATACTTGCTCTTTGCGGTGTTAATTATAGTAGTGATTGTTGTGCATGGGTCATTTCTGATTGCTTCCTCACAAAACTTTGCAACCCACTTAGCAGTAACTTTTGTGTTCTCTGACATAGAAGGACAAGTGTGCACCACATACTGCTTCCTTATGGAAAAAGTCTCTTTTCATTTTCAATCTGTGAAGCTGCTACATAAAAAGGGCATGTCTCATCTATGCATTGTGCTATAACCCTGTCACTGCAATTTCTATGATACTCATAGTTCCTGTTCTGTGCAATGTGCATTATTTGAAGTGCATTCCTAAACTGGTACACATCAATGAAGCAAAGATGCTTCACAAATTGCTCAGCTGGGTGAGCTCTATTCTCATCATACCATAACCTTTTCTTCATCTTTTTAGCTCTGCTTTTCCTGCCATTGGGAAAAACATATGCCAATGCCTCTGCACCATCATCATCTTCCACACCCAAATCCATTGGTTTCTTGTCTTCATCAGAAGATGGTATCCAGTCCTCCTCAAACAACTCCTCTACACTTGCATGTGATCTGCTTGTTGGGCCTTTTCTGTGTTTCTTCTCCTTTTTCTTCTTCTGTCCATCTTGCCCTACCTGCTCCAGATTACTCTCTTCCTCCAGAGTACTCTCTTCCTCCTCTTCCTCCTCTTCCTCCTCTTCTTCACTTTCAGGCTCATATAGTGCATCCTCCTCCTCTGTCTCATACATTTCCTCAACATTTGTGTCCCCTTCAAAATGAAGGAGTGGATCTTCCCTCTGTCTTTTCATCTCCTCAAGCCTAGCAAGGATATCACCATATTCTTCCAAATCATCATCATCACTGTCCTCCTCATTATCCATCACTGCAGCTTTTCTATTCAAAGAAGTCTCCTTCTCTTTTATTTTCTTATTCTTCCAAAACATTTGAATTTCCTTCCTCCTTGTCTCCTCCATAAACTTTTCAATTTCCATTTGCTCCTCTGAATTGTTTACAGGATTTTCTTCCACTTGTACATAACCTAAAGCAAGTTGCTCCTCCAAATTGTTTGTGCTATGCTGTGTTTGAAACTGTATGGGCATTGGCTCCAGTTCTGCTGCTTCTGAACTTGCTGCTGCTACATGCACATTTCCTGCACTAAACAACACTCCTCCTTCATCTACCTGATATAGTTTGGGCTCTCCAATTTCTTCTAGAGGGATTTGATGCTCAATAACATTGGAGCTGGTGTTTATAGTTGCAGCATTGGGAGAACTGGCCCTAACAACTGTCACATTCAATATCTTTTGAGTTTTCAATGCTATGTTGTCTAGAATTTCCTCAAGCTTGTCATCATCATCTATTTCTTCCATTCCTTCTATACCTAGCCCAGCATCCCTGACATAGTACATGTAATCTTTAAATCCATAACCTTCTATTTCTATCAGTGCTACTAGGTTGTAAAATGTTATGTCTGACATCATCATAGATCTCTCAATATTGTCTCTGTCATGGAAATGCGTCCTCAATTCCCAAATCTCATCATCCAGACTGCAAATAATATAAAATACATAGCAGTATAAGTGCTTAATTATAACTGAATAACACTAATGAAACAACTCATGTTAGTGCACTAATACAATCCTTTGTCACTTATAAAATCAACTAAATCAGCATATTTGTCAACTAATCTAAAAATGCCAACCCTAGGGCACAGGACAAATAAATCACATAATTTGAACTATTCTAAATTTGTCTAACACTAGAGCACATGACAACAAATCCACAGCATCTACTCTAGCAACGCAATTGAATGGGAGTACTCATTGAATGGAGAACGGGAAGGGGAAGAGAAAAGAAAAGTGGATCTCACTATACGCCGCCGTAGGATGACCCGATGTGTCGGCTTCCCGTCGGATTGGGCTTCACCGCCGCGGTGAATGCTCTCGCCGCCCGGTATTCCATCGAATACTGCGGGTCCTCCTCCTCTGATTCCTCCGTCGGCTTGCTAGGGTTCGAGCTCCCGCAAAGCTCGCCTGGATCCACTGCGGGTCCTCCTCTGCTGCCGGGCAAAGCGCCGCCACCAGCAACTCCACCTTTCACCGGGCTACGCATCTCTGCAGTGCGAGGGGCAAGGGGACGACGGCGGCCGGAGCGAGGGTGAGGGGCGGCGGCGGCAGGAGTGAGGGGGAGGGGGCGACGGCGGGGGAGAGAGGGAGAGGGGGAAGAAGAATGGGGAAACAGAGACGGATGCGGGATTGACTAAAGACGAGACCGAACGGCGCCGTCTAACGCCGTCTGCCGGCTGTCGGGACGGCCTGGAGTGCCACGTAGGCGAAAAACGGGCCCCAGCTGTCATAAACTCACTTAACACGGCCCGATCCGCCGATCAGTGATTTTTGCAAAAGAATTACGCTAGACATGGTGCTTTCTGCAACGATTCTGTATCCTAGTGTTTTTCGCAAACCTAGCCCTCAAAGTGGTGGTTTTATGCAATTTACTCAAATTAATACAACTGCACATGAGAAGGAGCATTCCATGGCTACTAGGCGAACCACTAGCGGTGCGGCCGGTAAGATGTGTCTGAGCAGAATGGAAGAGTGACGCCGCGGTTGTATTCTCCCTGCAGATAGAGTGCAGAAGCGCTCATGGGTACCGTCCTCCACTGCACCCCGTGGAGGCCGTTGAGTGGACCACCGACGCCTCTAGCTCACAGGCTGACACGCACCATCAAGGCATCTCGACCCAAGATTTCGTACTAACAAAGGAAGGGCATGATTCCGTTCACATCGCATGCTGTACCACCACCACGAGCTGTACCACTACCACGGCCTAGACCACTACCACGAGCTCTACTACCATCACGGCCTCTTCTAAGTCCTAGTTGCCGACCTCTTTGTTGCCTAGATCCTCTTTGGCTAACACTTGGTTGGCTTGGCACTTGTTGGCTACCACTTGGTTGCCTTGGCATTTGTTGGCTACCACTAGGTTCGCTACCACTTGCTTGGCTTGGCACTTGTTGGCTACCACTTGGTTGGTTCCCCTATGTAGCTCCTTGTTGGCTTGTGCTTGCATCATTTTTCTTGGACCCTTTCCTTGGTTTCGTACATTTTCTTTTGTTGTGGCCATGACCTTTGCACTCCCCACAACGGGAGCTCTCACGAGGCTCTTGGAATTGGTCGTTGCTCGCTCTGCGGCATCCACCATGGCCCCATCCGTCCATGTCGCCTCTAAGACGCTTTGTCTTACGTCTACCCTGTTTAACAACCTTCAACTCCGGATCCGGACATAGTTGAACTCCATGATACTCCGGCCATTGTGATTGGTCAAAGTACGGGTGAAAGCGGGGAGCCCATGTTTTCTTGACCGTCATGATTGAGAACTCCGACTCCCTCACGGTGCGTGGGTGATTGATGTCCACATTCCTAACGCGATCGGCGGTATACAAGTGTGAGCATGGGAGATGAAGCAACAATGGCCTCCCGCAAGTGCAATCACATTGTGTTAACGAGACCTTGAAAGCCCGACCTTCATGTTCCCGGCCATCTTGTGGTTCCTCCTGGCTCTTTCACTTCGTACTTCCACTCTTCGTTGTCATATAATATAGCTTCTTCTGAGTCCGCCTTCCGTGATTGAAATACCAACCATTCATCAACCTTGGGTGGGAACTTGTACTTGTACTTGCGCAGGTTCTCACCCGCTATCTGTGCATCCGTTTCCATCGAGTACTTTACAAAGTACGCATTCATCTTGTCAAATGTTATTGAACTATTGCCGTCACGGGTAATCCACGTGCATGTTTGAGAACCCTATTGAAGTATTCGGCCATATTGCTTGTCATTTGACCGTATCTATGGCCATCTTCATCAAAAGCATGTGCCCACTTGTTCCAGTATTGAATGTGCCTATCGAGAAAGTCTTGACCCCTGGGATCAAGTTTTTTGTGTGCGAGCAATTTGTTGTACAAAGTGGCGAAGCGCTTGTCGGAGAAAGCGAGACAACAATCTTGAAGATCATCGTCCAACTCCTTAAGGCCACATGCCCTATAGAAGTTCGAACAAAAGTGCCTCATGCACCAACGATGGTGCAACAGAGCATGCCCGGGAATGTCAATCTCCACCGCGTTAAGAATTCCTGGATGCCGATCCGATATGACACAAATTTCCCTTTGAGCGGGTAACACCTTCGTCCTCAAAAGATGCAAAAACCACTCCCAGTTGTCATTGTTCTCCACCTCAACCAAAGCAAATGCCAATGGCAACACCCGGTTATTGGCATCACTTGCTATCGCAACCAACAAGGTGCCCTTGTATTGTCCGGTCAAGAATGTGCCATCAATGGCGTGACTGGCCTACAGTGTTCGAAAGCCCTCACGCATTGCTCGAATGCCCAAAATGCATGGCCAAATACTCGGACTTTCCTTCCTTCATGAACCGTTGTTTGGTGCCCATGAGGCTCGACCACATGAACCATGTTCGGGTTTGTCGCGGCCATGGCTAACAACAACCTAGGGATTCAGTTGTATGCTTCCTCCCAAGTAGCATACAACATCTTAAATGCGTCTTGCTTCGCCTTTCATGCCTTGCCGTACTTCACCTTATAATGAAAGATGGCTTTCACAAGGTCAGTGACATGTTGGACGCTCATTGTGGGAAGTGTGGATATTGAGTTTGAGAGCCTGTAAGCGATGAACTCGGACATGAGTTGTTTGTGGTCTTGGGACACAATCTTGCTATCCACCCTTTTGCCTTGGCACATGTGAGTTGGCACACAACTCACTACATGCCAAGTTGGACCTCCTTCCCATGGTCTTGCACGCACAATCCATGGACATATTTCATCTTCACATGCACATGCAACCGTGTAGCGCACATTGACATCCGAGTTAACCACCTTGTGTGGACGATAATGCGTAACCGAGTAGTTGTCGAGCCACATCTTCAATTCCAACAAGGTTTCGAACTTAGCCCCTTTAGCAATCCGGTTCTTGTCGTCTCCCAAATCACGGTGAGAGCTTGGCCTAACCCCAAGAGATACACATTGGCCACCATCTACCACGGCTTCATCCGCGAGACTAACATCCTTGAACAATGTAGTCCGATGATCCCGACCGAATACCTTCTCGAAAGCTTCGGCCTCCTTCACTGTGAACCCCTCCGCATCAACTTGTTCATCGGGGCCATCGTCATCTGAGTCCGATGCATATGCACGGGAAAAAGGGATAGAATGGTCCATTGTCTCTTGCAAATGATATTTATCGAGATCACCCACATTGTTGTCATGGAGATCAACTTCATTGTCATCGTCCGCATACTCATCATTGTCCTCTTGCAAAGCTTCATCTTGGTTGTTTGTAAACGGGCTCAATGTTGGCCTCACTTCTTGGGTCAAAAGAGGTTCAACAATTTCTTCTCGCTTTAAGGGTGGGGGGCTACTAGCAACCAAAGGGGAGGGGTTCCGGTTCAAGTCCAAATGCAAACTTGAATCAACCTTCTTCGTTGCAAATAACTCAAGAGTCTTGTCTAGTGATTCGGCCACCGTCTCCTTGTACGCAACCCAACGTTGCTTCGAATTGACATGCATTGTCTTCCAACAGACGTGCATTCCAAAACCAACATTATGCCTTCCCTCCAACTCAACGATATCACTAGGGTCCATCCAATTCAAATCTTTCCTCACTTGTTGCAAGAGCTCCGCATAGCTAGGACTACTATCAAACACCATGTCAAGCTCATCCGGATCCGATTCAATATTGCCTTTCAAGAAGGCATCTTTGTCCCCATGATGAACAAACGCACATGTTCTTCCCATCCCTATAAGCATTCAAAGAACACAAGGTAACATTGCTTCCATGAGTATTAATCCAAGGATTAACACGGAATACACACCCTAATATATATATCAAACAACAACCCTAACCCTAACCATAACCATAACCCTAGCCTTAAACCTAACCCTAGCACCAACATAAGAACACCCATAAGAATAAACCTAACATACTAACAAAGCCTAATCATAGGAAATTGGCAAACAAACATCACATCTCCATGCAAATCTCTAGATCCAAACAAAACTAGGGTTTCCCCAAACTAGCAACAAATGAGCAATTTGATAACATTACTTGGATCAAAACAAGAGGATCGGCGAAGATTACCTTGAGAGAGGGTTTGACTTCGAAATCCACGGACAAATTAATTCTTCAAATTTGCAAGATTTGGGAGAGGATTTGAGAGGGGGAGAGAGTGAGAGAGGGGGCAAAGCTCGAGGGAGAGTGTGTGGGGTGTGGGGAGTGGGGGAGGGGGGGCAGCCAAGTGGCTGGATAAGTCACAGTGCAGCGCCTAAGCGCTAGGCGCTGCATTTTAAATGTGTGGCGCCTAGCATGGAGGCGCTGCACATTACATGTGGGCGCCTAGCACGTAGGCGCTGCACTGCTGGGTGCGGGCCCAGGGGCTGTCACGGTGGACTGGCGTGCAACGCCCCAGAGCTAGGCGCTGCACCGTAGAGTGTGGCGCCGGCGTGGCGGGCGCTACACAAAAAGGTCATCGGCGTGAAATAGTTTTACGGGCAGTTCATTCTGTGAATTGAAAGGTTGCCGCAAGCTTTACCACTGCCGTTCACATGGTGCTGCCCACCCCCCTCTGAAAAGCATTAGAGAACGTATATCTTGAATAGTTACTTCCTGCAGCATGCCAGGTAATAGTAGTAGTGCTTTGATTAGGTCCAGACAAGCTGTCTCCTCAAAGCTTAAACGAATGGCTCACGGGCGCCGGTACGGCAGGAATAGCTCGGCTCCACCCCTGTGGAAAAAGGATCCGTCGGGGGGCTGTTCACAGGCACGCACAAACCAATTATTAGTCGGTGTCGCTCCTCCCGATGTACAGTGTTCTTCCCTGTTTTTGGTCACTTTAGCTGATTATTAAAGCAAAGCTAAATTACTGTACTACTTCATTTGGCAAAGACAAATTTTTAGAAGTCTTCTCATAGTCGTTGTCTTGGTCCTCCACACAGTGACACAGCTATGAACAGTATGGAATTTCTTAAGATTTTGTTAATTGATATTTGAGACAATAAAAACATCAACCAGGACCCCAAAATGCTCTTCATATGCCAGATGGATAAGAGAGACCAAAACAAAAAACTTCTCAAACTGAGGCTATCGGATCCTTTTCATTTGTCCAGATGTCTGCAAACCGCAAATTAGCCCATATGTGCGAAAAAAATGAGGTGTCCGGACGTGTTTGACTAGCCCAACTTGTCGGACTCTGCCCACCCTGGACCATTTTCTCTCTTTCCTTTTTTTTCCTTTCTGCATCGACATCAATCATATGCATGTGTCTGGATAATTTGGAGGGCCACAACTACATGCTTGAACAAATGGGGTTTTGATGCGGACACGTGCGGACACTGTCTGAACGTTATTCGCGGACAATTGGGGGATGGGGGCAAATTAGCTAGTCTGGAAGGGCATTTCCAACGCGAATCATCAAACTGATGCCCTCCAAATGTCCCCGGTCATGCCGAGGCATCATCCTTTTCAAGCGAACCCTGGAGGAGGTGGGCGAGCGGCGGTGGCTTCGCCATCCTTCTCTTTGGCCTCATCTCGAAGGTCCGCAAAAAGCATGACGCGCTCAACGTCACAGATGAGGATATTGTGGCGCTCGCGCTCGACAACAATCTTCGAGTTGGCGAGGAGCACCACCAAGGCAGCAACATCCGCTGCCCCACATTTTTTGGCTCCTATGCTGTGAGGTGCCATGCCTCATCCACCTGCACGAGGCGGTACTTCGGACGTCGTCACCCTCATTTGGCGCGGCGTTGACCACCTCGAACCTAGTGGATACAAACTCTGCGATGGGTCAAATGGCATCACCTCCTTGTCTGCAAGATCCATGAGCGCCATGGGGTCACCCCCTCATCTCAAGTTGGCTCCGGAGAGCTCGAAGATTGGGCAGCCGCAATTCGGGTCGCGCCTACTTCGGCGGCAAGCACCGCGCTGTGCTCCGCCGTGATTTGCTTGCATCACATGATCCTCTGCCAGACAATGGAGATGGCTGACATGGCCTTGGGTCTTAGAACACCAGGTTCGCGTGAGCTTGGATAAGAGCGGCGGCGGCGTGAAAGTCTAGGAAAAAAAAAAGGGGTGTTGTGTGGGGGGGGAGGGGTGGCTCGGCTAGGGTTTCAGGGTCGCCGACCTCCTTTTAATTGTCTAGAAGACTCCTCAGGTGCCGCGCCATGAATGTCGGTAGGCGGACCAGTGAGCTTCGATGCGGAAGAAGAAAAAGACAGGCTCATGTGGGGTTTTAGGTAGTCCAAGTTGTTGGAGTCTGATGTGGCAGACGTCCGGACTCTCCCGCTCCGCGCCTTGAGGCTGGACCGACAGATTTCAGACATCAGCCTATATCCGACCCAATATAAATGTCCATGTTAAAGTACTAACAACATCCAAACCATCTAATATAAACATACGAGGATGGAGCAGACCTTGTTGCGATGCTGAAAACCTTGGCGGGGTGAACGGAGCGGAATGAGCAGATGCCTTACCTGATTGTAATTATCTATGTGTGTGTGGTGGTTTATACCGTTGGTGTTCCTTAATAGATTTGGGGGGTTTGTTTGAAAAAAGAAAAAAGTTGATGCATGGCATGACCTGCAAGGAGATCCAGATCCAAATCCTATCTCCTGACTGCTTTTAGTAAGTGTTGTCCCCTCATTATAAGTGCATTGACTGACCTGCAAGGAGACACTTATGGTCCCTTTGATTAAGAAGGAAGTGACAAGATTCAGCTGCAGCTAGCCACAAGCACATTCACAGAAGGCCCCTGAAAGCTTCTATAATGGTCCTCGTATTATGGAGAACGGAGCGAACGAAAGAATCCTTGTTGCGCTTGTTTTTTTATTTTTTGCTTTAAAGAGACTTTTTAAGAAAACTTCCGGTCTATTTATTTTCAATCATGACAGTACAACGAATATTAGAAACAATAAAAAATACATCTAAATTCGTAGACCTCCTAGCAATGTTTTAAATAGCCGGCTATAGCTCCGCTATATCCCGCTATATAGCCTTTTCAGCTGGGTGTCGCTAAATAGTCCCATGTACAAATAGCCCGCTATAGCCTGCTATAGCCCGCTATAGCTCCGCTATAGCTGATTTTGAGATCCGCCGCTATTTGGCAATAGCCCGCTATTTAAAACATTGCCTCCTAGTAATGACTGCAATCATTGAAGCGAGTCGAAGGCGTGCAGTTGGACAAAACTTGTTGTAGTAGACAGTCGTGAAGTCATTATGCTAAGACCCCAAAGGAGCAGTGCACCAGAACAACAACCGCCATCGTTAAAGAGTAGCGTAGATTGGAAGGATACAACCTGACAAACTGAGAATTATATGAACTACTAGCTCAGTTTAGCTCTCTTCTCTTGGAACCCTACTCCCCGTCTCAAAATAAATGTCACTGATGTAGTATAGCTTTATAAAGTTGTACTAAATCAACGACACTTATTTTTGGACGAAGAGAGTATAATTTGTTTGAACATTTCTTAATGAGATGAGATGTTACAAAAAGTAGTTTATGACAAGAAATGTTCTAACAATGGTAGTACTGATTACCTTTTTGTGCCAAGAAATATTCTAACAATATTCTAGATGTGTTAATGACGCTCTATTTTTGAGGAAAAAGACAACACTTGTATTTTTAACATCAGAAATACAGAACTTCATGCAGATCTTTTTTTTTTGGTTGCGGGAATTTCATGCAGATATTTCACATCAGAGACATGTTTGCTTACATATACGCACCATGGCATTTGTTTACCGGAGGCACCAAAGTACAAAAATAAAAGAATGGTGCTTGGAGTGAGAGGGAGACACCTGAATACTACAATAGTACAAGGATCATTTTGTAAAGCATATCAGTAGCCCAGCTTGTTGATGGATCCCGTCTCTCCATTTTTCATCCAACAACCCAGGGGTAGCCCAGCTTGCACTTGCACTTGCACAGGATACGTCCTCGGGTAGAAGCTCCATGATTATAGGTTGATGATGACCAGCCTATATATAGGCGCCATGGATAGCTGTCCTCTCTGCTCGTATTACTCATTCTCTCAACACCCAAGTATCAAGTCCCAACCACTCACATCCTCGGCGAAGTGAACCGGAAGCGCCGATGGAGGCGGCCGCCGCCGCGGCGGGCTCGCTCCTCGGCAAGCTGCTCACGAAGCTGTCCGACGACCTGGTGGCCGCGTATGTCGACAGCCTCGAGCTCGGCCACAACTCCGACCAGATCCAAACCAAGCTGCTTCACACACAAGGGCTGCTGCAACTCGCCGAGGGGAGGGACGCGAGCAACGTCCCTGCCCTGCCGGCCTTGTTGGAGAAGCTGAGCAAGAAGGCCGACGAGGCGGAGGACGTGCTGGATGAGCTCCACTACTTCAAGATCCAGGACCAGCTCGACGGCACCGACTATGCCGCGCCGGATCTCGGCGATGGCCTCCGCGGCCATGCTCGCCATGGTCGCCATGCTGCTCGCCACACCATCGGTAACTGGTTCCCATGCTTTTCTTGCTCGCGTGCGCAAGATGATTGTTCTGCCCCTACTGCTGCTGTCAATAGCCCACACCAGCATGCAACCAACTCTGCCACTGCTAGTGCTGATGATGGTGGCCATGTCGATAAGTTACATTTCGACAGAGTGGCCATGTCCAGCAAAATCAAGTCTGTGATAGAGGAAATACACTCCCTATGTGACCCCGTCTCTGATTTGCTCAATAAAATTCCAAGCAGCAGCACAGTTGTCACCCTAAAACGGCCTCACATAGGGTCCACAATTATACAGGATACACTGCACGGGAGGAGAGACATTTTTGAGAAAACTGTCAATCATATCACAAGTGGCACACATCACGGTCAAACTGTTTCTGTTCTTCCTATAGTCGGCCCGGGGGGGATTGGAAAGACAACTTTCACCCAGCACCTCTATAATGATAGTAGGACTGAAGAGCACTTCACTGTTATGGTTTGGGTGTGTGTATCGACTGATTTTGATGTGTTGAAGCTCACCCGACAGATCCATAACTGCATACCTGCAACTGAAAATGAAACCGCAACTGAAACAACCAATCTAGACCAGCTTCAGAAATCCATTGCACGGAGACTTAAGTCTAAAAGATTTTTAATTGTCTTGGATGATATATGGAAATGCAATAGTGAGGACGAGTGGAAAACCTTGCTAGCTCCATTCACAAAGGGGGAAGCCAAAGGCAGCATGATACTTGTCACAACTCGATTCCCAAAACTAGCAAGAATGATGAAAACAGTTGATCCAGTAGAGCTGCAAGGCTTGGAGTCTAATGACTTCTTCACATTCTTTGAATCATGTATATTTGGTGAACATAAGCCTAGGGATTATGAAGATGAGTTAGATGGTATTGCAAGAGAAATTGCATGCAAGTTAAAGGGCTCCCCACTAGCAGCCAAAACAGTAGGTCGACTATTGAAGAAAAATCTTTCCCGGGAACATTGGAATGGGGTTCTTCACAATCATGAGTGGCGAAACCAGAAAAATGATAACGATATTATACCATCTTTGAAAATTAGCTACGATTACCTCCCTTTCTATCTGAAAAAATGCTTCTCATATTGTGCCCTTTTTCCTGAAGATTATAGGTTTAGCAATTCAGAAGTTAATCGTTTTTGGATTGCAATAGGCATCATAGACTCTAGCCACCCCCACCCAATCGATAGGAATTACATGGATAGTCTGGTGGAAAATGGTTTTCTCATCAAGGGGGTTTCTGAACATTCTCCTTTTGGTGAATACTATGTAATGCATGATTTAATGCATGAGCTCTCTCGGAGTGTCTCTGTACAAGAATGCCTCAATATATGTGATCTAGATTTTAAAGCTGATGCCATTCCACAGTCTGTTCGGCACTTGTCCATCAACATACAGAATAGATATGATGAAAAATTTGGGGAAGAAATGGTTAAACTAAAAGGTAGGATAGACACTGTAAATCTACGGACATTGATGATTTTTAGAGAATATGAAGAAAGAATTATTGAGATCTTAAGAGATACATTTAAGGAAACAAATGGCCTGCGTGTCCTATTTATAGCAGTGAAGTCCCTCGAATCTCTGCCACAAAGCTTTTCAAAACTTATCCACCTCCAGTACCTCCAAATTGGATCACCCTTTGGCAGAGACATGACTTTACCTAACACACTATCCAGATTTTATCACTTGAAATTCTTGGACCTAAGTAGTTGGCATGGTAGTTCTAATTTGCCTAAATACATTAGCCGCCTTTTGAATTTACGCGAATTCCTTGCCAAGGAAGAACTCCACTCCAATGTTCCTGAGGTTGGAAAGATGAAGTATCTACAGGAGCTAAAAGAATTCCATGTTAAGAAAGAAAGTGTTGGATTTGATTTAAGAGAGTTGGGGGAATTGAGAGAGCTTGGGGGAACACTCAGTATACATAATCTTGAAAATGTGGCAACCAAGGAAGAAGCTAGTGATGCCAAATTGATGTTGAAAAGGGATTTGAAAGAGTTGACATTAGTATGGGGCAGAGAGCAACCGACTGATGTAGATGCTGATATTCTTGATGCTCTTCAACCACACTCTAACCTTACAACACTTGGCATTATAAATCATGGTGGTACCACTTGTCCTGGTTGGCTGTGTCCTGAGATAAGGGTGGGCAATTTAGAGACTCTCCATTTACACGGCGTGTCTTGGGGAACTCTTCCACCTTTTGGGCAGCTACCATGTCTCAGGGAACTAAGCTTGAAGAGCATTTCTGGGCTGCGTCAGTTTGGTCCTGACTATGGTGGTGTTACAGGAAAATGTCTTTTGCAGTTGAAGAAAATTGTGTTTCATGACTTGTCAGATCTTGTCCAGTGGGTTGTGGAACCTTATTGCCAAATGTTTCCAGGTCTTGAAAGCATCGATTGCAGCAATTGTCCCAATCTATGTGTGATGCCCTTCTCGGAGTGCTCTTTTGCTAGTTTGTGCAGGCTTCACATTGGTAGTTGCCCAAAGTTGTCTCTGCCCCCCATGCCTCACACCTCCACACTAACAGATTTTTCTGTTAAAATTGTTTCAGAAACATTGTTATTTTACGATGGAAAAACATTGTTTGTTAGTAAGTATGCTGGTGCTTTGGCCTTCCACAATCTGGGTGAAGTAGAGGATATGACTATTGCAGATGTGCCACGCATTTCGTGGACAGACCTCGAAAAGCTTAAATCCTTGAGAAAACTATGTGTTGGAAGATGCGACAGCATGCTCTCCAGAGAACTGGATGGCAGTGTTGTCTTCCACAACATGGATAAAGTTGAGAGTCTCAGTGTAGATGTTTCTCATCTTACTGGAAAATTCTTGAGAATAGTGTTCAATAGTTCCCCAGCTCTTGCTGATCTGAGTATATATGGCAGTGAAGACGGCGAGGAACAAGCAATACAGTTCCCATCATTCAGCTCACTGCGGACAATTCTCATCTGGACATGGAAGGGCCTGGTTCTTTTGCCTGCGGAGGATGGAGGAATCCAGGACATGACGTCGCTCCAATCATTAACAATATTCGGATGCAGCAAGTTGTTGTCTCGGTGGCCCATGGGAGAAGCAGGAGGAGCTTCGATGGCCAACCCTTTCCCTGCTTCCCTCAGGATACTTCGTATTTCGGGAGAGTCAAGCATGCGGTCAATGGCTCTGCTCTCAAACCTCACGTCTCTTACGTGTCTAGGGCTAGATAACTGCGAGAATTTAACAGTGGATGGGCTCAATCCTCTCATCATGGTCAACCTCAAGGAATTGGTGGTCAGATCCAGAGGTGGCCACTCTCTAGCAGCGGATCTGCTCTCAGAGGGGGTAAGGACCAAATTAATGCATGCGGGTTCCTTCCAGTTGGAGAAACTGAAGGTGGATAGCATCTCGGCAGCGCTTGTTGCTCCCATTTGCACCCACCTCTCCGCCACCCTCCATGAACTGACCTTCTATGTTGATGAGCGGTCAAAAGGTTTCACGGAAGAGCAAGAGAATGCGCTCCAGCTCCTCACCTCCCTCGAGAAACTAGCATTTATTCGCTGCAAGGATCTGCAGTCCCTCCCTCAAGGATTACATGTCCTTTCTTCTCTCAAACAATTAGAAGTCGGTCAGTGTCCTGAACTCCGATTCCTGCCAGAGGAGGGCTTCCCCACTTCGCTGAAAGCTTTAAGTCTATTGTTTGGCAATACAGAGCAAAAAGAGCAAGCTGAGAAATTGAAAGAAACATACCCAGATTTACAAGCACATTATTATCCTTAGCAGTCTTAGCACAAGGTAACACATGTCGCCTCTTCTTATATTTCTCTAAAGTGAGACTCCCCCCTATTCGTCCTTATATTAACTTCTAAAATCTTCACTGTTGCGATATGTAGACAGCATCCAAAATCTGACGGGCTGTCAGGCATCACTGATCTGCATCTGCACGCCAATCTGCCAGTTAGTAACGGAAAACTAACTTCTGCTCGTTAATTTATTTATATGATTTCATTCGTATTCCATTCATGACCTCTGTGTTTCTGTATTTTACACATACAACTGCCCTATAATCAATTCTTATGCAGCTTCTCTTTTTCTAACCAGGCGTGCTAGTTTTTGTTCTTCTGCTTTCATCTGCCAGCTGCATGGTAAATATGAAGACTAAGGCGACACCTCATAGACCTTTACATGAATGTCTATTTTTATTTACATTTTTAACAGAATGTCAACAGGTAAGCAACTTGCACGTCTGAATCTGCAATCAAGTTGCTCATGTATCAAAAATTTAATGCGATGCATTCTGCAATCTTATTTCAGGACAGGAAGCAGACTCCTGAATGATGGGACAATTTGCCTCCAGTTCTGCTTTTGTGGAATTATTAATCCTGTGTGTGCTTGGCAATTTCGATAGAAAGTAAGTATGAAGTAGCAGCTATCTTCTCATAACCCTTGTACCACTTCTTGCATATTGACACAAATTTTATTTTTTGAAGTAAACAGCAATCACTGGTAGAAAAAGGGGCTTCCATACGCCGCCATTAGTCCCCAACAGAACCGAACCGCGATCAAAGGGCTCTTTAGTCGCGGTTCGGGAGAAGGCCCGCGACCAACTACCTGGGCCACCGCTTTCGGTCGATAGCTGGCGGAGGGGAGGGTCTTTAGTCCCGGTTGGCCAGGCCAACCGGGATTAAAGGTCCCCGAAGGCCTTTAGTCGCGGTTGGCCAGGCCAACCGGGACTAAAGGCCCATCCAGCTGGCGGACGGGAGGCCTTTAGTCCCGGTTGGCCTGGCCAACCGCGACTAAAGGCCCATCCCTATATGTACTCAGCTCACTCCACTTCACTCAGCTCATCACACTTCACAATTTTCAGAAGGTGGTGGTGGGGTGGTGATGGTTTGCTTTTGGTTTCTCCTATGCACACAAGGTGTTTGATGAAATGCCCGAGAGCCTGAAACAAGCCACACTTGAGCTTTCTCATTTATTTTTCCTTCGCGATCGCGGTTAGCAACTCGAACCTTTCATGTGTCATTGATAAAATACGCATGTGTGTAGTTCATTGTTTAATTAGTATTATTTCTAGCTACTTAGTTTAACAAATGCATGATGGTTAATTATATACTTTATATAATAATAATGCAGATGAATCGGCAATGGATGTACGGTTCCCGACTCTCCGGCGAGTTCACTACGGGTTTGAAAGATTTCCTCGTAGTGGCAAATGCGAACAGGCAGCAAGGTTTTATTATCTGTCCATGTGCTGTCTGTAAGAATGATAAGGGTTACTCCTCGCCAAGAAGAGTTCACATGGACCTGCTTATGCATGGTTTCATGCCAAGCTATTATTGTTGGACCAAGCATGGAGAAAGAGGGGTCAGAATGGAAGACGATGAAGAAGGGGATGATATCGATGACAACTATCGTGATCATTTCGGTGATACTTTCATGGAGGATGATGCTGAAGGTGGGGAAGGGTTAGGTGAAGGTGAAGAAGAGGCACATGATGAGCCCGCTGATGATCTTGGTCGGACCATTGCTGATGCACGGAGACGCTGCGAAACTGAGAAGGAGAGGGAGAATTTGGATCGCATGTTAGAGGATCACAAAAAGTCGTTGTATCCAGGATGCGATAATAGTCTGAAAAAGCTGGGCTGCACACTGGATTTGCTAAAATGGAAGGCACAGGAAGGTGTAGGTGACTCATCATTTGAAAATTTGCTGAAAATGTTGAAGAATATGTTGCCGAAGAATAACGAGTTGCCCGCCAGTACGTACGAAGCAAAGAAGGTTGTCTGCCCTCTAGGTTTAGAGGTTCAGAAGATACATGCATGCATTAATGACTGCATCCTCTACCGCGGTGAATACGAGAATTTGAATGAATGCCCTGTATGCACTGCATTGCGTTATAAGATCAGAGGCGATGACCCTGGTGACGATGTTGAGGGCGAGAAACCCAGGAAGAGGGTTCCCGCCAAGGTGATGTGGTATGCTCCTATAATACCACGGTTGAAACGTCTGTTCATGAACAAAAAGAATGCCAAGTTGTTGCGATGGCACAAAGAGGACCGTAAGTCCGACGGGCAGTCGAGACACACCGCTGATGGAACGCAATGGAGAAAGATCGACAGAGTTTTCAAAGATTTTGCAGCTGACGCAAGGAACTTAAGATTTGGTCTAAATACTGATGGCATTAATCCTTTTGGCGAGCAGAGCTCCAGCCATAGCACCTGGCCCGTGACTCTATGCATCTACAACCTTCCTCCTTGGTTGTGCATGAAGCGGAAGTTCATTATGATGCCAATTCTCATCCAAGGCCCTAAGCAACCCGGTAACGACATCGATGTGTACCTAAGGCCATTAGTTGAAGAACTTTTACAGTTGTGGGCGAAACCTGGTGTACGTGTCTGGGATGAGCACAAAGGAGAGGAATTTGATCTACGAGCGTTGCTTTTTGTAACCATCAACGATTGGCCTGCTCTCAGTAACCTTTCGGGACAGACAAATAAGGGATACAATGCATGCACGCACTGCTTACATGAGTCTGAAAGTGTACTTTTGGTTAATTGTAAGAAGAACGTGTACCTGGGTCATCGTCGATTTCTTCCCCGAAATCATAACGTAAGAAAGAAAGGCAAGCATTTCAACGGGAAGGCAGATCACCGGCCGAAGCCTGCGGAACGTACTGGTGCTGAGATATTTGATATGGTCAAGGATTTGAAAGTCATCTTTGGAAAGGGTCCTGGCGGACAATCAGTTCCGCGGGGAGTTGACGGGCACGCACCCATGTGGAAGAAGAAATCTATATTTTGGGAGCTAGAATATTGGAAAGTCCTAGAGGTCCGCTCTGCAATCGACGTGATGCATGTTACGAAGAATGTTTGCGTGAACCTGCTAAGCTTCTTGGGCGTGTATGGGAAGACAAATGATACAAAGGAAGCACGGCAGGACCAGCAACTTTTGAAAGACCCAGATGACCGGCATCCGGAATGGTTTCAAGGTCGTGCCAGCTACGCTCTTACCAAAGAAGAGAAGGTCATTTTTTTTGAATGCCTGAGCAGTATGAAGGTCCCGTCTGGCTTCTCGTCGAATATAAAGGGAATAATAAACATGCCGGAGAAAAAGTTCCAAAACCTGAAGTCTCACGACTGCCACGTGATTATGACGCAATTGCTTCCGATTGCTTTGAGGGGGCTCCTACCGAAAAATGTTCGAGTAGCCATTGTGAAGCTATGTGCATTCCTCAATGCAATCTCTCAGAAGGTAATCAATCCAGAAGATCTACCACGGTTACAGAACGATGTGGTCCAATGCCTTGTCAGTTTCGAGTTGGTGTTCCCACCATCCTTCTTCGATATTATGACGCACCTCCTGGTCCACCTAGTCGAAGAGATTTCCATTCTCGGTCCTGTATTTCTACACAATATGTTCCCCTTTGAGAGGTTCATGGGAGTATTAAAGAAATATGTTCGTAACCGTGCTAGGCCAGAAGGAAGCATCGTCAAGGGCTATGGAAATGAGGAGGTAATTGAGTTCTGTATTGACTATGTTCCTGACCTTAAACCGATTGGTATTCCTCAATCGCGGCACGAGGGGAGACTAAGTGGAAAAGGCAAGATCGGAAGGGATACCACGATATGTATGGACGGTCATTCTATGACTGAAGCACACCACACAGTCCTGCAAAATTCCAGCTTGGTGGCTCCGTACTTCGAGCAATACAAGAATATTTTACGCTCGGACAACCCGGGGAAGCCTGAATCCTGGATTAGAAAGGCCCACATGGAGACTTTCGGCAGTTGGTTGCGAAAACATTTCATGAATGACAATGATGTTGGAGATCAGCTGTACATGTTGGCCAAGAAACCATCTTCGACTATAACGACTTTTCACGGGTACGAGATAAATGGGAATACATTTTACACCATCGCCCAAGATAAAAAGAGCACCAACCAAAACAGTGGTGTCCGCTTTGATGCAGTAACCGAGAATGGGCAAAAGGTCACATATTATGGTTACATAGAGGAGATATGGGAACTTGACTATGGACCCTCCTTTAAGGTCCCTTTGTTCCGGTGCAAATGGTTCAAGCTAACAGGAGGTGGGGTAAAGGTGGACGAGCAATACGGAATGACAATGGTGGATTTCAACAATCTTGGTTACCTTGACGAACCATTCGTCCTTGCCAAAGATGTCGCTCAGGTTTTTTATTTGAAGGACATGAGTAGCAAACCGAGGAAACGGAAAGATAAGAAAACGATCAGTACATCATGCGATGATCCAAAGCGCCACATTGTTCTTTCAGGGAAAAGAAACATCGTGGGAGTGGAGGACAAGACAGACATGTCAGAAGATTATAATATGTTTGGTGAAATTCCGCCCTTCAAAGTGAACACTGACCCAAGCATTAAGTTAAATGATGAGGATGCTCCATGGATACGGCACAATCGTAAGCAAGCAGGGACGTCCAAGGGAAGAATTGATGTGTAATAATGTATAATTGTACCAAACTTTGTATTTGGTCGATGAACTGAATGATGTATCAAACCTTTTGTCAAACCTTCAAGGGATTTTAAGATTTTTTTGATATATAATTGTATTTTTAAGATTTTAAAATGAATTAGTTATATTTTTCTGATTTTTTTGATATATAATTGTATTTTTAAGATTTTAAAATGAATTAGTTATATTTTTCTGATTTTTTTGATATATAATTGTATTTTTAAGATTTTAAAATGAATTAGTTATATTTTTCTGATTTTTTTGATATATAATTGTATTTTTAAGATTTTAAAATGAATTAGTTATATTTTTCTGATTTTTTTGATATATAATTGTATTTTTAAGATTTTAAAATGAATTAGTTATATTTTTCTGATTTTTTTGATATATAATTGTATTTTTAAGATTTTAAAATGAATTAGTTATATTTTTCTGATTTTTTTGATATATAATTGTATTTTTAAGTTTTTAAAATGAATTAGTTATATTTTTCTGATTTTTTTGATATATAATTGTATTTTTAAGTTTTTAAAATGAATTAGTTATATTTTTCTGATTTTTTTGATATATAATTGTATTTTTAAGATTTTAAAACGAATTAGTTATATTTTTCTGATTTTTTTGATATATAATTGTATTTTTAAGATTTTAAAATGAATTAGTTTAAAATTTCTGATTTTTTTGATATATAATTGTATTTTTAAGATTTTAAAATGAATTAGTTTTATTTTCCTGATTTTTTTGATATATAATTGTATTTTTAAGATTTTAAAATGAATTAGTTTTATTTTCCTGATTTTAAAACTAAAAATATGCCAAATTCGGACCTTTAGTCCCGGTTGGGGAGGCGGGCCGGGACTAAAGGGCACCCTTTAGTCCCGGTCCGCCTCCCCAACCGGGACTAAAGGGTCGGTCCGCGCGGGAACGAAAACACCTTTAGTCCCGGTTGGGGAGGCGCACCGGGACTAAAGGGTACCTTTAGTCCCGGTCCGCCTCCCCAACCGGGACTAAAGGTCCGTGGTATATATATGGCACTTAGCAGTTCTCTCCTCATTCTCTCTCGATCGACACCGAAGCGCCGCCCCTCGCCGTCGCCCCGCCTCGCCGTCGCCGCGCCGTCCCCGCGTCGCCGCGCCGTCCCCGCGTCCCCGCGCCGTCCCCGTGAGCTCCTCCTCCTCCCTTCCCCCTCTGTCGCCGACGCCTCGCCTCGCCTCGCCTCGCCTCGCCGTCGCCTCGCCTCGCCTCGCCTCGCCGTCGCCTCGCCCCGCCTCGCCGTCGCCGTCGCCTCGCCTCGCCTCGCCGTCGCCTCGCCTCGCCTCGCCGTCGCCTCGCCCCGCCTCGCCGTCGCCGTCGCCTCGCCTCGCCTCGCCGTCGCCGTCGCCTCGCCTCGCCTCGCCGTCGCCGGCGCCTCCCCTGCATCCCCCTGCTGCTGCATCCTGCATCCCCTGCCGGCCCCCTGCGTCGCCGCCGCGGAACGAAGACACGTACAGAAGAAAAAGAAAAAGAAGAAGAAAAACAAAGAAAAAGAAAAATAAAGAAAAATAAAGCAAATAAAGAAATAAAGAAAATAAAGCAAAGAAAAAGAAAAAGAAGCAAAGAAAAAGAAATAATGAAATAAAGAAATAAAGCAAATAAAGCAAATAAAGCAAATAAAGAAATAAAGAAATAAAGAAAAATAAAGCAAAGAAAAAGAAAAATAAAGCAAAGAAATAAAGAAATAAAGCAAATAAAGCAAATAAAGAAATAAAGAAATAAAGGAAAATAAAGCAAAGAAAAAAGAAAGAAGAAAGAAAGAAGAAAGAAAAATGAAGAAGAAAAAACAAGAAAGAAAAAGGAAGAAAAAAAAGAAAAAGAAAAAGGAAGAAGAAGAAAGAAAGAAGAAGAAAGAAAGAAGAAGAAAGGAAAAAGGAAGAAGAAGAAAGGAAGAAGAAGAAAGAGGAAGAAGAAAGGAAGAAAAAAAAGAAAAAGAAAAAGGAAGAAGAAGAAAGAAAGAAGAAGAAATAAAGAAGAAGAAAGAAAGAAGAAGAAAGGAAAAAGGAAGAAGAAGAAAGGAAGAAGAAGAAAGAGGAAGAAGAAAGGAAGAAAGAAAGAAGAAGAAAGAAAGAAGAAGAAAGAAAGAAAAAAGAAAAAGGAAGAAGAAGAAAGAAAGAAGAAAGGAAAGAAGAAGAAAGGAAAAAGGAAGAAGAAGAAAGAAAGAAGAAGAAAGAGGAAGAAGAAAGGAAGAAGAAGAAAAAAAGATTTTTTACTTAAAAAATCTTATTTTTTAATTCCTCCTCCTCTATGTCCCCTTAATCTTATTTTTTAATTCCTTTACACTTAAAGAATTTTTACTACATGCAGGAGTGACATATGGCGGACGACAGAACCGAGCCGCTTAGGGATCCGGAGGCTGAACGTTATTTAATGGGCATCATCAACAACGAGATTCCTTATGTGCCGGGCTCAGAAGATGAGCAACAAGAGGATGATGTAGTCTCTTCTTATCTGAACCTTGCCGGTGACGATGATAAAGAAGGTGAAGGAACGGACATTGTCGACGGAGGTCAACCGTCAACAACCGACAATCTCCAATTGCAAGTAGCAACAACCACCTCCGGCGAGGTATTTATATACATTGAGAGCCTCTCGTGATACAAACTTACTGAAATGTGAATACATATGTATTAACGCGCGCGACTCTCTTTCTTTTTTTAGCCCTCCGGATCCGGATCGAGTACGACAAAGCATCGTGGCAAATCCAAGGCGATGAGAACAGGAGAAACATATGCCATTGAGTCTGTCAGTGAAACCGGCAAGCCCCTACAGCACACCTCAAAGTTTGTCAACCAATGCGGAGTCGTTGTTAGAGACAACGTCTCGATCACCGTCCAGGAATGGAATGAGCCAAAGAAGGCACGTCTTGGTTTCAGTTTTGTCGACAAGAGAACGAAAAAGGATTGCTGGAGAAAGCTTATGGAACATTTCATTCTACCTCCGGAATACAACAAAGTCGATGAATTCGGTAACGAGGTTCCGGGTGGACGTCAGAGGAGGAGGCTAGTTAAAGAGTTCGCTCTTCAGAAGATGGCCGATGCATTCCGGAACTTCAAGAAAAATTTAACCCGTGACTATGTCAACAAGGGCAAGACTCCGGATTTCAATGGACAACATGAGAAACTGAAAGATGATTGGCCAGAATTTGTGAGGCAAAAGCAATCGGACCATTTCAAGGAAATATCAAAAAAAAATAAGGATAATGCGGGTAAGAAAAAGTACCATCATGTTATGGGGCCAGGAGGATACCGCATTGCGGACCCTAGGTGGCAGAAGATGGAGGAGGACCTGAGGGTGCGAGGAATCCCTCTAGGTACAGAGGGATGGGACCCAAGGGCCAAAAGCTGGTGGTACGGGCATGGGGGGTCGCTAGACCCGGAGACAGGGGAGTGTGTTCACCGGCATCGACACTTTGCTCCGACCCAAGCCCTTATTGACGCAATGACCCAAGCTCAAGCGGGCTTGATCAAGTTCAACAGAGAGAAAGACGCACTGACTTTAGCCCTCGGGAATGATGAACACGGAGGACGTGTACGAGGCAAAGGCAAAGTTTCGTGGAAAGTAGGGTTTTCCCAGGACAATGACCCGTACGGTTACAGAAGCCGTAAGAGAAAGACGGACCGGGATGCAGATCTTATGACGAAGTTTGCATCGGAACTCCATGAGTTGAAGCAGACCGTGCATGTACTAATGAAAGAAAAATCGGCTGCAGGGCCGCATGAAGATCATGAAGCGGATCGCGAAAGCCAGCAGCGGAGAAGCAGCGTGGCTTCCACGGATGCCCCGCCTTGTGCTAGTGCACCGATGATCGAGACTCGTGCACCGGAGCCTCACTACCACGTGGATGATGTAAAGGAGATGAAAGACTGTGATCTGCATTATCCCGTGGGGAACATTTCCATGAAGGTAGCTAGCGGCAGTGCTTTACCCTGTACACCTGGAGCACTCCACCACAACAACCCCATTGCATATGGCTATGCTCGTGTCACGGTGGAAGACATAGTCCAAGGGTTTGAGGACCTCGAGATTGACAAACCTACACCCGAAGGGGAGAGAAGACTTGGAGATGTCAAGCGCCAGTACATTCTATGGAAAAAGAAGTACATAGTGTTTCCAGGCGAGGCGCCAAGGCCAGCAAGTCCACCCCCCTCCGATGGTGGTGGTGGCGGTGGTGGCGGTGGTGGTGGTCGTGGTGGTTCACCTACACCTCCTTCACGCCATTCGACGCCGTCCCCCGATCCACAACATCCGGCGGGTACGACGCCCCCCAATCCTCCTCTGGCGGGTACGACACCCCCCAATCCACCTCCGGCGGGTAAGCAGACGCCCCCCAATCCACCTCCGGCGAAGAAGCAGAAGCAGGCGGACAGCAAGGAAACCCGCTCCTGGACTATTAACCCGGACCCTTATGTACATAAGACCACAAGGGTACCGGAGCCATCACTGAAGCCTCTCCTCCCAAGGCCTGGGGAACTTAGTGATGCTGACCTCACATTGGCCGCGGCTGCTGATTATGAGAAATGGAAGGCGGATATGAAGGCCAAAAAACAGCCTGAGCCCAAGCAAGTATTCACTGAGAAGCAAAAGAAGTGGGCTAAGGATTTTTTGACGACACCGTCCCAAGCCGAGCTGAATATGCCTGACGACTATGGACATGAACTTCGTAAGCAAGCAAAAATGTTGAAGGAGGAAGAAAGTCGTAAAAAAAGCGGGAAACAAGTTGACCAGCTCGGGATGCAGAAGAAACAATCGATCCCCCCGCTCATAGTGAAAGCCGGTCCGGAAGAGGACCCCGAGATCATAGCAGCTGCGGCAGCACTTGGATTGACTGTAGCGGGTGCCATGCAACAAGCGTCCGAGATGGGTTTGACTCTTCGTGCCTGCTTAGACCTTGAGGATGCGCCTGTAGGTGAGATAGCATTCCAATATGTGCGGAAGGGGCCTCTCGTCGAGCCTGAGCAGGAAAATAGTCTACCACAACAAATGCGAAATCTGCTACGTTGGTACAAGCAATTCATATCATGGGCCGACAAAGAATATGTTTATGCGGATGTTACAGAACAGCATCACACCAAACGGTACTCTGTAGAAATTCATATGAGTGAATTGTTCCAGCTGTTCAATCTGCGCGCCCTCGACAAATCTATGCTGAGTTGCTACGTTCTGTAAGTGATTTATTTCTACCTCATCTCGTTCTTCATTATTGCTATATATATATTGTCCTAACTATATTGTTTGGTACGCTATTATGCAGAATGAAGATTTGGGAATGCAAAATAAGAAACATCCATGATGTTGGGTTCATTGACCCACATATCGTTAATGGACATGTGTTACAACATCACCCCGAAGATGTGGAGAAAGACCTGTACAAGTTTCTTACAAAGCATCAACTCAAAAGTCATATTCTATTTCCTTACCATTTTGGGTGAGTGTTTTCTCTCTTGTGCCCATTCTCTTTTGTTTACTCCATGCATGGTATGTCTAATCGATGAGTTATGCATGACTGTGCATGTAACGTGTCCGCAGGTTCCACTGGATTCTGCTAAATATTGAACTTCACACCTCCACAGTTATAATCAGCGACTCTAAGGATTCGGATCCAAAGCATTGGGCCGACATGAGAAAAATGCTGAAAAAGTAATTATTTTCAATCATTTGAGCTCTATATCGATCGGTCTCTTTCGTTCATTTCCTAATATCAACTAACTAATATAACTCCCTTATTCATTTGATTTTCTTTGCCCTGTAGGGTTTGGAGACGGTTTTCAGAAGAAATTGTCGGTGAATTCAAACATGAGCTAGATTTCAGAAAGTTAGTTAATGTGGATCAGCAGCCACCGGCGACCGATCTATGTGGATACTATGTTTGTGAGAACATCCGGAGAGAAACCACTGAGCGGAAGGAATCAACTAGCGTGCGGAACGCGAGGGATAACTTGCGGAGGAGGCTTAGTCCAGAAGCTCGCTTCCGACCAATTCAAGAAGAATTAGCAGGATTTTCAATGAGGGAAGTCATCGATCCTAAAGGACAACACTATACCGAGGACGTAGAAATTTATATGCATACCCGAGATTGAAACTTGTTCGAAGTTGTATATGGTCATCCATCGTAATTGTGTATGGAAACTTGTTCAAAGTTGTATATATATATATATATATATTATATATTCCTCTTGAATTCTTCTTGTTTGAAATTTCATATGCATGTATATATATAGTAGCGTAGAATATGTGTACTGAAACTTCATCAAAAATAAAATAAAACACAAAATAAAATATAAAACAAATAAAACAATACAAATTAAAAAGAAACCAGGTTTAGGGGGGCTAAAACCCTAAACCTGCGGAGGAGGCCTTTAGTCCCGGCTGGCCACGAGAGCCGGGACTAAAGGTCCTCGGCCCCGACGGACCACGGGCGACCACATGGCGGGCCTTTAGTCCCGGTCAGCCACAAGAACCGGGACTAAAGCCTTTTGTCGCGGTCCGGAAGAGCCGCGGCTAAAGAGGGGGGGCGGCTTTAGTCGCGACCCTTTAGTCCCGGTTGCACAGCCGGGGCTAAAGGCTGTTGCGAACCGGGACTAGAGGGCTTTTTTCTACCAGTGAATGTGAAGTGAAGGTGTTTAAGAGGATCCGGTTTTATTTCTCCGGTACCTGTGGAGGATCAACAATCTGAGCATTCTGAAGCTTAGAATCGCATCATGTTCAATGTCCAGGCTGCTGGTAGTTTGCCACAATAATTTGCAGCAGTCATTGGTACGTAATTGTCCAGTGTTTCTGTATTTACGCATACAGTCACCCTATAATTCTTAAGCAACTTCCCTTTTTCTACGGAATACAATAAATGTAGAGAAATTTTAAGATGCTCCTAAACTATTCTGGACTGTTCATTCCTTCTGACCCAACAGTTTAGATTGACCATGGTGGTAGGTCACTCATAACACTAAAATTGTATCATTGGCTTTTATATTTGAATATTGACAATATGAAATCATATTGCTATGTATTCCTGCCATATTGGCACTATGTGAAGGAAAGGAACTTAAAAATATTGTAACATCATGATATTCGAGCAATGTTTTAGATCGGATCAGGGATAAAAATCTTTTAGCGTGTTTATGTTTTGTAAATGACTGTAACATGACAACAAAATTGATGTGTCAACTTTTTTTGCTCGTCTAATAACATGATTATTTTGGTAACATGACACCATTTGCTATGCATTCTGCTTGTCCCATGACAACATTTTTCGAATGGACAGACTGCACACAGAAAAAATATGTTGTAACATGAAAATCTATCAGATAAACACGATAAACATGAAAGATAAGACATTTTCAGAGGACTGACAATTAGCAACGCAATTAAATAGTGACCATCACATGAGCCAACCATAATTTTATTTTAACTTCGCCCATCATGAGTTAATGTTCTCTAACTACGCCTTCATGTTTTGTAACGTACGCTATATAAAATTAGCACCATCACATTTATGTGAAAATGGGGCTTTCCTCTTTTCTCTAGATAACTGTCCATTTGGAGGCAGGGGAAGTGAAATTCTCCCCCAATTTTTTTGGAATTATCCCCTCATCCCCCCTCTCCCTCCCGATTCACCCCTGTGTGGCGGCCGGGAGGCCCCCAGATCCCGTCGGCCCGCCTCCCCCTCTCCTTCTTCCTCGCCGCCGCCCAAGGGCGCGGCCCGGCAAAGCCTTGCCGTCGCCGGCGGCGGCGGGGACTCGATGCTCTGCTGCTCGTGAGGGGCTGGCGCGGGCCGACGCCCCCGGGCTGGAGTGTGGCGTGCGGCCGTGCGTCACGGCGGGGGTGGTGGCGATTCGGCGATCCCATGCCTCCACGGCTGGCGGCGTGACCGGATCGGCGGCGGTGTGGCCGGATCTGGGCCCATGAGTGGGCTTGGTCTTCGGGTTGCGGTCTGCGCGGTGGCGGGTGCGGCACGTCGGCAGCTGGGCGGATCTAGGGATATCATCCTTATCTGGTCCTTGTTAGCGCGGGCAACTCCGGGGGAAACCCTAGATCTCATTGGAATCGAGGGATGGCGGTGCTTTTGCGTCGGAGTCCCTCTTCTGGGCATCGTTTGGGAGTTTGTTCCGGTTGAAGGGACCAACGGCGCCGGCAGCGCACGCCCGGTGGTGCAACTGCCGATGAAAATCGCGCCAACTACGATCATGGCGAACGATGGCGGCGTCTTTGATGTCGTTTCCTTATCGAGGCATCGTCGTTGCAGTTTGCGTCATCAGGCTCGGGATGCTCCGGGAGAAAACCTAGACCTGGGTCTCCTGGATTAGACGATGATGGCGTTCTCAGTATCGCTTTCCCTCCTGGGGGCATCGTTTTGGAGCAAGTGATGGCTGGAGGTGACAAGAGGAGGAGCGGTGTTACATCTACCACAAGGCCGATGGCGGATCACGACGGCATGGCACTGCGGAGTTTCGGTGATGGGCGCGTGTGGATGGACACACACAGGATGGTGGCGTTGTCTGACGCCATGGTGGCGTCGACGGCAGGCCTGGCAAGGTTGGTGCATCAGTACCTGCTCTGGAGATGGGTCAGTGGTTGGCGATGGCGGTGGCCTCTGAGAGTGCGCCAGACCGGTGTATGACCCAGTCCCGGCATTGTGGCTTGGTTGGGGCATCCGACTTTAGATGTTAGATTCGGTGCGATGTCTGTTTGGTATTGGGCTTGGACATTCGGCACCCCTTCATCAAGGGGAGAGGAGTAGCGACATGTGTGTTGCCAAGATGGTGGCTTCAAGCATAATGATGTATTACTTTGTAAGGTCTTTGTGAATAATTAATAAAATGGCTGCATGCATCGTGCAGATGCAGAGGCCGGGGGTATATCCTTCTTTTCGAAAAAAAATTGGTTGTGACAAGGACATAGATCCATTGTCTATAACTATGATATTTCGAAGCATTGCTCATGTGTTTAAGTGGTAGTGATTTCATAGTTTAAAAACTGTAAGGCAAAACAAATATTGTGAAAAACGGCATGTAAGAAATTTTCTAGAACATATTAGGCCATACCAACTAATTTAGTGTTTTCAGCAACTTTCGTGTTACAGAAACATTGCAGGTTCTGTGCTTTGCTTTCTTGGAGCGGCGGACAGTTTGCTTGTGCACTCATTGGACGTCTTCCTAGTGATTGGATAGCATGTGTTTCAAGAGATTAACAGTTTGGGTGGATGAGCATCACCTAAGTTATAGTGAAGGTTCATTGCCTCCATTTCATCCTCTGCTATGTTCATTTATCTAAACAGTTTTAGATGATGAGCGTGCTTGTAACTTTATATGGTCTAGGACTCTAGGTAGCAGACCTCCCTTGTTGGTTGAATGCAATGATGCTTGCTTAGCCTTTTATGAACCGCTTAATGCTAAAACACATTTCTTACAATATCAGTGCATGTTGATTCTCTGTTCATGGACTTAATCAGTCTAGGTAGCAGAACTTCTTTATTGTTGGTTTAATGCAAATATTTTTGCTTAGCCTTTTCTGAACTGCTTAATGCTAAAACACATTTCTTACAATATCAGTGCATGATTTTCTTGTCACGGACTTAATCAGTCTGTGCTACCACCAGGTTTATGTTCCGGCAAGTACTGATCCTGTGGTAACCAACTTCCATCTGGTGTTGATTGCACATAAGCCGACATTTCACGAGCATCCTTCACAGTTTTAGCATTTTAGGTAATGATTAAGCATCTATATTTGTGAGTTCCCTTGCCTTGTCCATTTTCTGACCTGAAGTTCATTACTCGCTGCAGAACCATTACAGCCAACATTGAGTTTCGCAGTTGGCATTCAGGACATATATAGCTCCTCTATCTGAATAGCAACAGTAAATGAAACATCTGTCCTGATATTCTGAGTGAGGCTGAGCCTCAGAGTCCTTCAGTGACCATTAAAAAGGTTAGTAGGTCAATCTTCCTTCTTTCCTGTTTGTTCTTTACTTGTGTTTTGGAAGTCCTAAGTTCAAGACAGCCTCTTTGCAGAAAAGAACAAGGGAAATGCGCCTCCTTGCCCCCAGAGTCCACAATGTGTGTGAGCTTTCAGCATTTGGGTATGACCATACTACTAAAGCTCAAAATTGACAATGTGTCAAGCGTCAGAAGTGGTAAGCACATGTTTATAGAGCTCACATTACAGGTGGCGTGATCATTCATGCGTTTGACACTAACTCGTTTTGGTGTGATCGTCCAGGTGTTCCTCTCAATTTGCTCCCTGTTGACGAAAGCATTATTCAAGTTCAGCTTCTTGGCGAATGTGTGGCACCAAGATGAGATCAGATGGAAATTTACCACCAACGGTTGATACTCTGTGTCGAGCGCATACTACAGTATAGTCAGTTTCTTTGCAGAACTAACCCTGTATGTCTTCCTTGATCTGATCTGGCATGTCATCATAACAAATGCTGCGATGAACTAAGCCCATTCACAGCTTGTGTGCCATGAATTATTCCTTGTATTTTTAGTCGTCCTCACACCTAACTAATAGTATGTGCCTCTAGTATAGGTATTCCCACGAGTTCTCTGTGAAGGCGAATTAGAATTCCTAGTTTGAGTTTGTAGGCAGTGGGTGAGGTTGTGCGTGTTGTGCTGCGAGCACTACGTTCCATTAAGTGTTAGCTGTTATGTGTGGATCGCAAGGGTTTGTCCTTAATCCATGAGGATTCTTTTGGTTTCATTTTGTGATTCTATATCAAGGTCCGCAACCACAAGTACTAGCATGGTTTGGGTTGTGTTTTCTCTCTTCTGTAAACCAAGCTAATTAATTACATGCTGCAATGTATCTGAGACTCTTGAGAGTGGTTCCTACTGTGTGCGCGCTACTTATGGCGACCGGACATAAGAGGGGGAGGCCTCCTCTTATGTAGCTCCAGCATCGGCGCGACAGTTGCAGCAAAAAAACAAGGGGTGTGTAGCTCCAGCATCGGCGGCACGACAGTCGTGGTGTAGCGGCATCGACGGCTCGGCTCGGCTCAGGAAAACTCGAGCAGAGGATGGCTCTGGCTCGGCTTGCGAAAAACAAAGTCTTACAGACATGAACGAGCCAGATAGCCAGCGCTGGCTTGGCTCGACCCCCTCTCTCGCACGATGCACGCCGCCCGTGGGCCGTCACTCCTGCCGCCGCCGCCGCCGCTCCGAGTCGCAAGAGACCCTACTCCGATCATCGCCGCTGCTAGTCTGGACGTCTCCCGTCGAGCGACCCCGGCCTACCCTCCGCCGTGTGTTTGAGGCGGCGGAGGCATCCGGCCGGTACCTCTGCGCCGGGCGCGTCCTGCACCCCGCCTCGAGGGCGTCGCCCACATCCTTGGTGCCAAACTCTGTACGTCCTCTCTTCTTCGCAGCGTTCTTGTACTGTTCTGTTTTTGCTAGCCTAGCTGTCTCATCTTCTGTGTACCTCCATTCCTACGACTCAACAGTTTGCGACATGCGAATTTACGTGCAACAGTTTATACAAATCACTTCTGACATCAATGAATTTCTTCTGCTACTCATCAAATCAAATATAGGAGTAACTATCAACACTTGGCAGATTGGTTTGAAGGTGTTCCCACACTAGAGAAACTGAAAAGAAACAACACATACCTCCAATCCTTAAATTCCCCTTGTTCTTCTGATGTAGAGCTGGCACCATCCACTTCCTCTCTAGTAGAAAGAAAATCAATGTTCAAAATTACAGCCTCTGAAATCTAGAAGCACAGGCAAACTAAAACCGTGCTGATTTTTTATTTATGTAACAAATCATGCAGCAAATACATTTTAGAGTGAGTTTAGTGCACACGCAATACTACAAACTACACACTCTTTGTCATCTCTCTTGATGACCGCATTGTGTTACTCTGACATAGTCTCCCCTCTCAAACAAACCCATCACTACTGATTTAATGGCCTCCATATAATCGGTGCAGCATCATGGAATTCAACACTGTCAGTTTCTCCAAATCCATCTTGCATCTCTAGTAGAACTAGAACAAAACTTTGCTTCGGCGGAAATTTCATTGAGTGGTGAAAAGAAAATCGATGCAAAGACTAATTCCTTGTCTAGAAGTTCTCTCAGCATTGGCAACTTCATTACTGAAATTTCCCCTAATCATGACATCCTTTCCTGATGAACTCTCAAGACCACTTGTTTCAACATTTACGACAGTCTAAATGATTGAACCTGAGACGGTGACTTAGGGCATCTCCAGCCGTTGGCCCCCCAGGCCGCATAAAAATCTCCCCCTGGGGGCGAGCCGGCGATACACTCGGCGCTGGGGGCGGTTTTGCGCCTAGTCGTCGCCCCCAGCTCGGCCCCAGGCACCGAAATTGGCCCACTTTGCAGCCCAATTTCGTCGAATAAAGGGCCCATATGGACGAGAATAGGCTCATATTCGGCGTGGTTTCGCCGTGTCTCGGCGTTCAATTATCAACACAATTATTTCTTATCACATATTTCATCACAGAAAAATCAAATACTTCAACAAAATAGTACAACAGCAAATAGTTCAATACAAATTATATAGTTCAACAAATAAAAACTCGTATTTCATCACACGGCGTCCCCCTTGAGCCTCCATAGGTGCTCAATCAGATCTTTCTGCAGTTGATGATGCACCTGTGGGTCTCGGATCTCCTGACGCATACTGAGATAGGCAGTCCAAGTTGCCGGTAGCTGGTGATCAACTTCGGCTAGAGGACCCTGCCTGTAGTATGGTTCAGTGTCAAACACTGGGTCTTCTTGCTCGCTCTCGATGATCATGTTGTGCAAGATGACACAGCAAGTCATAATCTCCCACATTTGATCTTGGACCAGGTCTGAGCGGGGTACCGAACAATAGCAAATCGAGATTGGAGCACACCAAATGCCCACTCGACATCCTTCCTAAAAGCCTCCTGAAGCTTCGCAAACCAGGCGTTCTTGCCTCCTACCACAGGGTTTGAGATCGTCTTCACAAATGTCGACCATCTCGGATAGATGCCGTCAGCTAGATAGTACCCCTTGTTGTATTGGTGCCCATTGATCTCGAAGTTCACCGGAGGAGAATGGCCCTCAACGAGCTTGGCAAAAACAGGAGAGCACTGCAGCACGTTGATGTCATTGTGAGTTCCTGGCATACCAAAGAAGGAGTGCCAAATCCAGAGGTCCTGTGTGGCTACCTCCTCAAGCACCACACTGCAACCGCCTTTGGCGCCTTTGTACATCCCCTGCCAACCAAATGGGCAGTTCTTCCATTTCCAATGCATGCAGTCGATGCTTTCAAGCATCCCAGGAAATCCTCTTGCTGCATTCTGGGCTAGGATCCGAGCAGTGTCTTCCACATTGGGTGTTCTCAAGTATTGTGGCCCAAACACTGCCACCACTGCCCGGCAGAACTTGTAGAAACACTCTATGCTGGTGGACTCGGCCATGCGCCCATAGTCGTCGAGTGAATCACTGGGAGCTCCATATGCAAGCATCCTCATCGCTGTCGTGCACTTCTGGATGGAGGTGAATCCAAGAGCGCCAGTGCAATCCATTTTGCACTTGAAGTAGTTGTCGAACTCTCGGATGGAATTCACAATCCCGAGGAAGAGCTTTCGGCTCATCCGATAACGGCGCCGAAATGTTCTCTCGCCATGAAGTGGAGCATCGGCGAAGTAGTCGGAGTAGAGCATGCAGTAGCCTTGGAGACGATGCCAGTTCTTTGCTTTCACCCGCCCCGGCGCCGAGCCACCTCGCCGCGGCTTTTCATTGCTCGCCAGTAGCTGGGTGAGGGCGGCGAGCACCATGAGATGCTCTTCTTCCTGGACGTCGGCCGCGGCTTCCTCCTCCAGCAGCGCGGCGAGCTCTTCCTCCTCATCCGAGTCCATCGCCGAGACAGGCAAAACGCAGAACACCTTGCGCTCGGTGGGCGTGTACCCGCCGTTAAACCGCGCCTCCGCGGCCTGAAACGCCCAGCTGCTGTGGGAGGGGCTGCCGCGGCGAAGCGCTGCTATTTTCCGGCGGGGAATGGCTATCTAGCGGAGTAGGGCGGCGGCCGTCGCCGGGATATAGCTAGTGCTGGCCGAGGGCGCGGGGGGTGCGAGGCGAGTCGGGGGAAGAAAACCTTGACTTTTCCCCTGTCGGTGTGGGCCAAGCGTGCTTTTCCCTAGCACCGAAGCCCCCAACCTGTGACTGCCGGGCAGAAAAAAGGTCCGAACCGACGATTTTTGGCGTCTTGGGGGCGCGACTGGGCCGTTTTTTCGGCACCGGCGCCGAAAAAGTGGCCTGGGGGCCCTGTTGGGGCGCGGCTGGAGATGCCCTTATGGTTCTTAAAGATGGACATAGTGACACACTCCTAGATCTGGCTGCTAGTGTAGCGAAGATCCTTGCAAACAGAGAAGGCCGACCACTACTTGCTGAGATTCTAAAGCAACCTTATCCCGTCAGACGTCTGCTGCCCGCATTTATGCTGTTGGTAGAGCGGCCGCTTCACATTGACGCCGGCCCAGAGCGGACCCGACCTCTCACCGCCGGCATTGAAGCGGCTCGCCGGTCGAGAGCGCTGCTTGCTGCACGCCCTGCATAACACGCCTCCTTGCCGCATTCAAACGGCTTCAGATTGCCCGTCTACCTCCATTAAGCCTGTGCGTGTGCCGAGAAACCTACTTCGGTCACACGTATGTCCGCGAGCAGGCCGACACTATACACAATGTTGGTTGGCTCGCGTCTGTCCGCTTTTCAAACGATGCCAGACGCCGGGTAAGAACCGCACCACACCTCCGCTCCCCATTGTTGGGGAACGTTGCAGAAAATTAAAATTTTTCCTACGGTTTCACCAAGATCCATCTAGGAGTTCATCAAGCAACGAGTATTCAGATTAGATAGCATCTACATACCACTTTGTAGATCGCAACGGAAGCGTTCGAGTGAACGTGGATGAGGTAGTCGTACTTGCCGCGATCCAATTCACCGATGATCTAGTGCCGAACGGACGGCACCTCCGCGTTCAACACACGTACGGGACGGGAGACGTCTCCTCCTTCTTGATCCAGCAAGGGGAAGGAGAGGTTGGGGATGAAGGCTCCAGCAACAGCACGACGGCGTGGTGATGGTGGAACTGCAGTACTCCGGCAGGGCTTCGCCGTGCTCAATGGAGGAGGAGGAGGTGTTGGAGAGGGAGAGGGAGGCGCCAGGGCAATGGGTGGGTCAGCCCCCTCTCCCCCCCCCTTTATATAACCCCCAAGGGGGGGCGCCTGCCCTAGGAGAAGAGATCTCCTAGGGGGGGCGGCGGCCAGGGAAGGGGGGCTTGCCCCCCAAGCAAGGGGGGCGCCCCCTTTAGGGTTTCCCTCCCCCCAAACCCTAGGCGCATGGGCCCATGGGGGGGGAGGCGCACCAGCCCCCTATGGGCTGGTTCCCTCCCTTATACAGCCCATGGGGCCCTCCGGGATAGGTGGCCCCACCCGGTGGACCCCCCGGGACCTTCCGGTGGTCCCGGTACAATACCGATAACCCCGAAACTTGTCCCGGTGTCCGTATGATGACTTTCCATATATAAATCTTTACCTCCGGACCATTCCGAAACTCCTCGTGACGTCCGGGATCTCATCCGGGACTCCGAACAACATTCGGGTTACTGCACATACATATCCCTATAACCCTAGCGTCACCGAACCTTAAGTGTGTAGACCCTATGGGTTCGGGAGACATGCAGACATGACCGAGATGGCTCTCGGGCAATAACCAACAGCGGGATCTGGATACCCATGTTGGCTCCCACATGCTCCACGATGATCTCATCGGATGAACCACGATGTCAAGGATTCAATTAATCCCGTATACGATTCCCTTTGTCAATCGGTATTTTACTTGCCCGAGATTCGATCGTCGGTATACCAATACCTCGTTCAATCTCGTTACCGGCAAGTCACTTTTCTCGTTACCGTAATGCATGATCCCGTGATCAAAACACTTTGATCACATTGAGCTCATTGTGATGATGCATTACCGAGAGGGCCCGGTGATACCTCTCCGTCAAGCGGAGTGACAAATCCCAGTCTCGATCCATGTCAACCCAACAGACACTTTCAGAGATACCCGTAGCATACCTTTATAGTCACCCAGTTACGTTGTGACGTTTGGCACACCCAAAGCACTCCTACGGTATCCGGGAGTTACACGATCTCATGGTCTAAGGAAAGGATACTTGACATTGGAAAACTCTAGCAAACGAACTATGCGATCTTATGCTATGTTTAGGATTGGGTCTTGTCCATCACATCATTCTCCTAATGATGTGATCCCGTTATCGATGACATCCAATGTCCATAGTCAGGAAACCATGACTATCTGTCGATCAACGAGCTAGTCAACTAGAGGCTCACTAGGGACATGTTGTTGTCTGTTATTCACACATGTATTACGATTTCCGGTTAACACAATTATAGCACGAATAAAGACAATTATCATGAACAAGGAAATATAATAATAATGCTTTTATTATTGCCTCTAGGGCATATTTCCAACAGTCTCCCACTTGCACTAGAGTCAATAATCTAGTTACATTGTGATGAATCGAACACCCATAGAGTTCTGGTGCTGATCATGTTTTGCCTTAGGGAGAGGTTTAGTCAACGGATCTGCAACATTCAGATCCGTGTGCACTTTACAAATCTCTATGTCTCCATCTTGAACATTTTCACGAATGGAGTTGAAGCGACGCTTGATGTGCCTGGTCTTCTTGTGAAACCTGGGCTCCTTTGCAAGTGCAATAGCTCCAGTGTTGTCACAGAAGAGCTTGATTGGCCCCGACGCATTGGGTATGACTCCGAGGTCGGTGATGAACTCCTTCACCCAAATTGCTTCATGTGCTGCCTCCGAGGCTGCCATGTACTCCGCTTCACATGTAGATCCCGCCACGACGCTTTGCTTGCAACTGCACCAGCTTACTGCCCCACCATTCAAAATATACACGTATCCGGTTTGTGACTTAGAGTCATCCAGATCTGTGTCGAAGCTAGCGTCGACGTAACCTTTCACGACGAGCTCTTCGTCACCTCCATAAATGAGAAACATTTCCTTAGTCCTTTTCAGGTACTTCAGGATATTCTTGACCGCTGTCCAGTGTTCCTTGCCGGGATTACTTTGGTACCTTCCTACCAAACTTACGGCAAGGTTTACATCAGGTCTGGTACACAGCATGGCATACATAATAGAACCTATGGCTGAGGCATAGGGGATGACGCTCATCTCTTCTATATCTTCTGCCGTGGTCGGACATTGAGCTGAGCTCAATTTCACACCTTGTAACACAGGTAAGAACCCTTTCTTAGATTGATCCATATTGAATTTCTTCAATATCTTATCAAGGTATGTGCTTTGTGAAAGACCTATGAGGCGTCTCGATCTATCTCTATAGATCTTGATGCCTAATATATAAGCAGCTTCTCCAAGGTCCTTCATTGAAAAACTCTTATTCAAATAGGCCTTAATGCTGTCCAAGAGTTCTATATCATTTCCCATCAAAAGTATGTCGTCTACATATAATATGAGAAATGCTACAGAGCTCCCACTCACTTTCTTGTAAACACAGGCTTCTCCATAAGTCTGTGTAAACCCAAACGCTTTGATCATCTCATCAAAGCGAATGTTCCAACTCCGAGATGCTTGCACCAGCCCATAAATCGAGCGCTGGAGCTTGCATACTTTGTCAGCATTCTTAGGATCGACAAAACCTTCCGGCTGCATCATATACAATTCTTCCTTAAGGAAACCATTAAGGAATGCCGTTTTGACGTCCATTTGCCATATCTCATAATCATAGTATGCGGCAATTGCTAACATGATTCGGACGGACTTCAGCTTTGCTACCGGTGAGAAAGTCTCATCGTAGTCAATTCCTTGAACTTGTCGATAACCCTTAGCGACAAGCCGAGCTTTATAGATGGTCACATTACCATCCGCGTCTGTCTTCTTCTTAAAGATCCATTTATTTTCTATGGCTCGCCGTTCAACGGGCAAGTCAGTCAAAGTCCATACTTTGTTTTCATACATGGATCCTATCTCGGATTTCATGGCTTCCAGCCATTTGTCGGAATCCGGGCCCGCCATTGCTTCCTCATAGTTCGAAGGTTCACCGTTGTCTAACAACATGATTTCCAAGACAGGGTTGCCGTACCACTCTGGTGCGGAACGTGTCCTTGTGGACCTTCGAATTTCAGTAGGAGCTTGATCAGAAGTATCTTGATCATAATCATTAATTTCCTCTCTAGTCGGTGCAGGCACCTCAGGAACGATTTCTTGAGTTTCGCCATTTTCCTGTTCAAGAGGTAACACTTCATCAAGTTCTACTTTCCTCCCACTTACTTCTTTCGAGAGAAACTCTTTCGCTAGAAAGGATCCATTCTTGGCAACAAAGATCTTGCCTTCGGATCTGAGGTAGAAGGTATACCCAACAGTTTCTTTCGGGTATCCTATGAAGACGCATTTTTCCGACTTGGGTTCGAGCTTCTCAGGTTGAAGTTTCTTCACATAAGCATCGCATCCCCAAACTTTTAGAAACGACAGCTTAGGTCTCTTCCCAAACCATAATTCATACGGTGTCGTCTCAACGGATTTCGACGGAGCCCTATTTAAAGTGAATGCGGCAGTCTCTAAAGCATAGCCCCAAAAAGATAGCGGTAAATCGGTAAGAGACATCATAGATCGCACCATATCTAATAGAGTGCGATTACGACGTTCGGACACACCATTACGCTGAGGTGTTCCAGGCGGCGTGAGTTGTGAAACTATTCCACATTTTCTTAAGTGTGTGCCAAATTCGTGACTCAAGTATTCTCCTCCACGATCTGATCGTAGAAACTTGATCTTTCTATCACGTTGATTTTCAACCTCACTCTGAAATTCCTTGAACTTTTCAAAGGTTTCAGACTTGTGTTTCATTAAGTAGATATACCCATATCTACTCAAGTCATCAGTGAGGGTGAGAACATAACGATAGCCACCGCGAGCCTCAACACTCATTGGACCGCACACATCGGTATGTATGATTTCCAATAAGTTGGTTGCTCGCTCCATTGTTCCTGAGAATGGAGTCTTGGTCATTTTACCCATAAGGCATGGTTCGCACGTGTCAAATGATTCATAATCAAGAGACTCTAAAAGTCCATCTGCATGGAGCTTCTTCATGCGTTTGACACCTATGTGACCAAGGCGGCAGTGCCACAAATATGTGGGACTATTGTTATCAATTTTAACTCTTTTGGTACTCACACTATGAATATGTGTATCATCACGTACGAGATTCATCAAGAATAAACCATTAACCATCGGAGCATGACCATAAAACATATCTCTCATATAAATAGAACAACCATTATTCTCGGATTTAAATGAGTAGCCATCTCGAATTAAGCGAGATCCGGATACAATGTTCATGCTCAAACTTGGTACTAAATAACAATTATTGAGGTTTAAAACTAATCCCGTAGGTAAATGTAGAGGCAGCGTGCCGACGGCGATCACATCGACCTTGGAACCATTCCCGACGCGCATCGTCACCTCGTCCTTCGCCAGTTTCCGTTTATTCCGCAGCTCCTGCTTTGAGTTACAAATGTGAGCAACTGCACCGGTATCAAATACCCAAGATCTACTACGAGTACTGGTAAGGTACACATCAATTACATGTATATCACATATACCTTTGGTTTTGCCGGCCTTCTTGTCCGCTAAGTATTTGGGGCAGTTCCGCTTCCAGTGACCACTTCCCTTGCAATAAAAGCACTCAGTCTCGGGCTTGGGTCCATTCTTTGGCTTCTTCCCGGCAACTTGCTTACCGGGCGCGGCAACTTCCTTGCCGTCCTTCTTGAAGTTCTTTTTACCCTTGCTCCTTTTGAACTTAGTGGTTTTATTCACCATCAGCACTTGATGCTCCTTCTTGATTTCTACCTCTGCTGATTTCAGCATAGCATACACCTCAGGAATGGTCTTTACCATCCCCTGCATATTGTAGTTCATCACAAAGCTCTTGTAGCTAGGTGGAAGCGACTGGAGGATTCTGTCAATGACCACTTCTTCCGGAAGATTAACTTCCAGTTGAGTCAAGCGATTGTGCAATCCAGACATTCTGAGTATGTGCTCACTGACAGAACTATTTTCCTCCATCTTACAGCCAAAGAATTTGTTGGAGATCTCATATCTCTCAACCCGGGCATGAGCTTGGAAAACCATTTTCAGCTCTTCGAACATCTCATATGCTCCATGTCTCTCAAAACGCTTTTGGAGCCCCGGCTCTAAGCTGTAAAGCATGCCGCACTGAACGAGGGAGTAATCATCGCATCGCGACTGCCAAGCGTTCATAACGTCTTGTTGTGCAGGGAGAACAGGTGAGTCACCCAGCGGTGCTCGTAGGACATAATCTTTCTTGGCAGCTATGAGGATGATCCTCAGGTTCCGGACCCAGTCCGTATAGTTGCTACCATCGTCTTTCAGCTTGGTTTTCTCTAGGAACGCGTTGAAGTTGAGGACTACGTTGGCCATTTGATCTACAAGACATATTGTAAATATTTAGACTAAGTTCATGATAATAAAGTTCATTCAATCAAATTATTTAATGAACTCCCACTTAGATAGACATCCCTCTTCCAGTCATCTAAGCATTACATGATCCGAGTCAACTAGGCCGTGTCCGATCATCACGTGAGACGGACTAGTCAACATCGGTGAACATTTTCATGTTGATCGTATCTTCTATACGACTCATGCTCGACCTTTCGGTCTTCCGTGTTCCGAGGCCATGTCTGTACATGCTAGGCTCGTCAAGTCAACCTAAGTGTTTTGCGTGTGTAAATCTGTCTTACACCCGTTGTATGTGAACGTTAGAATCTATCACACCCGATCATCACGTGGTGCTTCGAAACAACGAACTGTCGCAACGGTGCACAGTTAGGGTGAACACTTTCTTGAAATTATTATGAGGGATCATCTTATTTACTACCGTCGTTCTAAGTAAACAAGATGCAAAACATGATAAACATCACATGCAATCAAATAATAAACGTGACATGATATGGCCAATATCACATAGCTCCTTCGATCTCCATCTTGGGGCTCCATGATCATCTTGTCACCGGCTTGACACCATGATCTTCATCATCATGATCTTCATCATCGTGTCTCCATGAAGTTGCTCGCCAACTATTACTTCTACTACTATGGCTAACGTGTTTAGCAATAAAGTAAAGTAATTTACATGGCGATTCTCAATGACACGCAGGTCATACAAAATTAAAGACAACTCCTATGGCTCCTGCCGGTTGTCATACTCATCGACATGCAAGTCGTGATTCCTATTACAATAGCATGAACATCTCATACATCACATATAGATCATTCATCATACATCACAACTTTGGCCATATCATATCACAAAGCACTTGCTGCAAAAACAAGTTAGACGTCCTCTAATTGTTGTTGCAAGTTTTACGTGGCTGAATTAGGGTTCTAGCAAGAACGTTTTCTTACCTACGTTAAAACCACCACAATGTGATTTGTCAACTTCTATTTACCCTTCATAAGGACCCTTTTCATCGAATCCGCTCCAACTAAAGTAGGAGAGACAGACACCCGCCAGCCACCTTATGCAACTAGTGCATGTTCGTTGGTGGAACCGGTCTCACGTAAGCGTACGTGTAAGGTTGGTCCGGGCCGCTTCATCCCACAATACCGTTGAAGCAAGATAAGACTAGTAGCGGCAAGAAGAGTTGACAACATCTACGCCCACAACAAATTGTGTTCTACTCGCGCAAGAAGAACTACGCATAGACCTAGCTCATGATGCCACTGTTGGGGAACGTTGCAGAAAATTAAAATTTTTCCTACGGTTTCACCAAGATCCATCTAGGAGTTCATCAAGCAACGAGTATTCAGATTAGATAGCATCTACATACCACTTTGTAGATCGCAACGGAAGCGTTCGAGTGAACGTGGATGAGGTAGTCGTACTTGCCGCGATCCAATTCACCGATGATCTAGTGCCGAACGGACGGCACCTCCGCGTTCAACACACGTACGGGACGGGAGACGTCTCCTCCTTCTTGATCCAGCAAGGGGAAGGAGAGGTTGGGGATGAAGGCTCCAGCAACAGCACGACGGCGTGGTGATGGTGGAACTGCAGTACTCCGGCAGGGCTTCGCCGTGCTCAATGGAGGAGGAGGAGGTGTTGGAGAGGGAGAGGGAGGCGCCAGGGCAATGGGTGGGTCAGCCCCCTCTCCCCCCCCTTTATATAACCCCCAAGGGGGGCGCCTGCCCTAGGAGAAGAGATCTCCTAGGGGGGGCGGCGGCCAGGGAAGGGGGGCTTGCCCCCCAAGCAAGGGGGGCGCCCCCTTTAGGGTTTCCCTCCCCCCAAACCCTAGGCGCATGGGCCCATGGGGGGGGAGGCGCACCAGCCCCCTATGGGCTGGTTCCCTCCCTTATACAGCCCATGGGGCCCTCTGGGAAAGGTGGCCCCACCCGGTGGACCCCCCGGGACCTTCCGGTGGTCCCGGTACAATACCGATAACCCCGAAACTTGTCCCGGTGTCCGTATGATGACTTTCCATATATAAATCTTTACCTCCGGACCATTCCGAAACTCCTCGTGACGTCCGGGATCTCATCCGGGACTCCGAACAACATTCGGGTTACTGCACATACATATCCCTATAACCCTAGCGTCACCGAACCTTAAGTGTGTAGACCCTACGGGTTCGGGAGACATGCAGACATGACCGAGATGGCTCTCGGGCAATAACCAACAGCAGGATCTGGATACCCATGTTGGCTCCCACATGCTCCACGATGATCTCATCGGATGAACCACGATGTCAAGGATTCAATTAATCCCGTATACGATTCCCTTTGTCAATCGGTATTTTACTTGCCCGAGATTCGATCGTCGGTATACCAATACCTCGTTCAATCTCGTTACCGGCAAGTCACTTTTCTCGTTACCGTAATGCATGATCCCGTGATCAAAACACTTTGATCACATTGAGCTCATTGTGATGATGCATTACCGAGAGGGCCCGGTGATACCTCTCCGTCAAGCGGAGTGACAAATCCCAGTCTCGATCCATGTCAACCCAACAGACACTTTCAGAGATACCCGTAGCATACCTTTATAGTCACCCAGTTACGTTGTGACGTTTGGCACACCCAAAGCACTCCTACGGTATCCGGGAGTTACACGATCTCATGGTCTAAGGAAAGGATACTTGACATTGGAAAACTCTAGCAAACGAACTATGCGATCTTATGCTATGTTTAGGATTGGGTCTTGTCCATCACATCATTCTCCTAATGATGTGATCCCGTTATCGATGACATCCAATGTCCATAGTCAGGAAACCATGACTATCTGTCGATCAACGAGCTAGTCAACTAGAGGCTCACTAGGGACATGTTGTTGTCTGTTATTCACACATGTATTACGATTTCCGGTTAACACAATTATAGCACGAATAAAGACAATTATCATGAACAAGGAAATATAATAATAATGCTTTTATTATTGCCTCTAGGGCATATTTCCAACACCCATCTCCTCCTTGCACCATAGTCTTCACACTCTCCATGGCATCTGACAAGTAGGAAGAGAAGTTCTCCAGCATAAAAGCCGTCTGGGTGGCCCACCGGATACGAGCCAGACAACTCACTGCCCCATCTCCGTCGCTGCTCCAGGCCATTAGTACCATGGGCGAGGCTGCAGGCGTGCAAGCGGCGGACATTAGACTAGGTTAGATTAGACAAGCCTAGTCCGCTATACTTTAGTTGAAATATGTTAGAAATGTAAATGTCTTTGTTTGATTTGTATGAAAATCAGCTGGTTTGCATTAATTTTGTCTGATTTGTTTAAATACAGCTTGAAATATATGCCGATAGCGTTGGATGACAGGCTGCTGCGTCCATGTTTGCAGACTTGCCTTCCCTGTCAGCGGTTGGACGCGGTGTCCGTTTTGTGGGCTAGCGTTGGAGATGCCCTTAGAGCATCTCTAGCAGAGCCGGTATAATTCTGACCCATAAAATACTTATACAGATTTTCTGGCCCGCGAGGTCTTTGGCGGAACAGTAAAACCCGTATTGCAAAATACAGTATTCGTTCTGCGCCGGAGCCCTTTCGGTACCGCAAATGTTTTATCCACAAATATTAACATGATCTAGGCATCAATGCATCAAATTGATGCGCACAATTGATAGAATATAAGCATGTCGCAACGGTTCACATCCAAAATCATGCGCAATATCAAGAGGTAGCAAGTTTATCGTTATGAATATGCACTCAAACAAAATGAAACATGATCGAAGCACATCCGGGAATGATCAAATCAAGCATGATCATTGTTGCCAAGATCCCCCCCCCCCGCTCACTGGCCATAGCACGAGCACCATCTTCACCATCATTTGGGATGGACGAAGCATCAACATCGGTCGAAGGATCAACACCACAGGCTTAGGCATCTTCACCACCGTTGGCCGAAGCATCACCACCACCTCCACCTCCAAACCCAACACCACCACCATCATTGTCGAATGCAAACCCTCCTCTAGAACCTCCTCCTCCACCACCTCCAAACCCACCACCATCACCACATCCAAACCCGCCATTATCAAAAGCAAAACCACCACCACCGGCCATAAGATTTTGAAGCACCATCCTCCTCCGACACATTATCTTCATCATTTTCATCTCCCAAAATTTTCTTGTTATCACATCCATGCTCTCCGGATTCATCATCATGAACCGGTCCTCCTCGGTGGTCTTCTCATCTCTCCTTTGCTCCTCTAGAGCGATCTTGTGCTCCTCGAAGGCATACCTCCTTTCCCACTTCTCCTCTTTGTGCTTGTATTTCTTCTCGGCCAATTCAACCTTTGTTGCCAAATGCTTGGCCAACGAAGTTTCTTTGATCTTCACCATGTCGCCAATTTGGGCCCTCAAAGAAATAGCCTTGGCCCACCTCTTCACCCTCTCCTTCTCCTTCGTATTTCCTTCCGGCTTGCCCTTGTTTCTTCCTCCCTTTGGTGCATCATCACTCTCTTCATCGTCCTCCAAGTTAACAAGTGAGCCTTTCTTTGGTGGAGCTTCCTTTGTCCCTCAAATTCCACTTCTCACTACCCTTGAGCAAGAGCCAAACAATGTTCAAGTGTGAATGACCTACCCTTGAAACCCAAGCTCTGCTTGAACAATTCATTGGCAATGCTATCCTACAACTCATTGGAAAATATGCAACAGTGAGATCAATTAGTCATCAACAAAATCATGATTATGCACACGTAGTCGTCGGTAGTGGATCCACTAGAGGGAACATTTCTCACTTGGATCAAGCAACCACTCCAACGGCTGAATGTTTTCTTGATAGTTATCCTTCGGCCTTAAAGTGATTTCAAGGAACGACCCGAAGGAACCGACACAACCTTGTGATATTTGTCTTCAATGCGTTGCCAATACTTCTTGCCATTTTAATTTTTACTGGTCACTTCTTCGAGAGACATACTCTCCCATGCTTGAATCAAGCAAGCATCCTCCACCTCGGTGTAGTTTCCGGACCTTCTCCTGAAATTGGCTTGGCTAGCATCTCCTCCTCATGAAGCTCTTCCACTTTGTCATTGTCATCATGCTTCTCCTCTATCTCCGGAAAGGACTAGCCTTGCGGTTGCATTCCTGATTTAAGATCATCAAGTGGCGCACTCAAGTCCACCACGTTCTCCTCCAACAGTTTGCTATAGATTGGATCAACATGGTAGCTACAAAATCAAATGACTGGAACACCAAGAATCTGTTGCAAAGTTCAATCAAATTTGACTGGAGTCATTTTTTTACCTCTTAAGCATTTCATCGAGCACGTTGCGGGCGTCAGTGGAGTCGAAGGGATTGACCGGCTCATTGACGACCAAAGGGGGTGTAGGAGGGGCCCCGCCTCACGCCGCTGCCTTCTTCTTCTTGGGGCCCTTCGCCTGCGTCTTTGCATGACCGCCGAAGGGGATGAAGGAGGCGGCCACAGGAGGGACGTGGGGACGAGGCAGTGTCAATGGTGTGGCAGCGGCGATGGTTCCATGCATAACGTGGCTGCCCTGCCGCTTCTGTTTCCCGCCGGTGGCTGGCGGAAGTTGCGCGGCGGCGGGCACTGCCTCGTGCCTGCGGCGATGATGGGAGGACGAGGAGGCCCCGATTAGGCCGCTGGCGATTGGAAAATACGGGTTGGTGCCTACAACAGCTCCATGGCGGCGATTGGGGGCGACGCGGAGGCGAGACGATGCGGGGGCGGATGGAATTGCGGGGCAGCGACGCAGGAGGGCGGCGCAGAAGAGGGATACTTTCCCTCCCGCAAAATCACAGATAGCATAGAGCGAGCAGAAAATGGAGGAGGAAAAATACAAGATTTCGTGGGCGGAGGGCGTTTTTACAGCTCGCCCTACAAAATTTTGCGGGCCAGCTGAATATACAGTACATGTTTGGGCTATTTTTCTGGTCCTTTACCGTATATGCGGTTATTTTGCAGGCTGGATGGGTATAGCGGCTCTTCTAGAGATGAGGATCTAGCAGGTGCGCTATATATCCCGCCGCCGGCCCATATATTTGCGGGCGGGATAGCGTATCAGGCCTTTTTCGAGCCAGAACAGGTGCACCAAATTTGCAGTGCCCCGTAAACATTATACGGGCAAACCGACCCCTCTAGCTGCTATATGTATGGGGAGGGGGACAATCTAGGGTCCCGTCTCGCATCTATATCCGCCACGTTCCTTCCTCTTCGCCGCTTTCCTTTTCTTTTCCGCCACACTTTTCGCGTAGCTCCGACAAGCCATGCCGGGAGAAGGCCGCGGAGGAGGTGCGTGGCCGGCAGCTCCAACGGTCACGCTGTCGAGCCGTGGCGCTGCTAGCAGGCTCGCAACCGCTGCGCCCTCTTGCGTAGCGGTGGGATCCGCGGTTGGCGCCGCTTCGACGAGCTGTATGACGCACTCTGGCCGACGACGAAGGCTCTCTGTGATGTGGAGGTCGCACGATTCGACGCGAAGGAGGCACTGGACGCCGCGAAGAGGGCGCCGCCACAAGTTTCGAGTCAACACACACAGAGTATTAGGTTGCCTACACCATCTACAAGTCCGCCTGCGAGTACCACCTCGGCATGAAGCCGTGAGCAGCCGCCGCCCTCTGTCGTTTAGGGTTTAGTTTGTTTATGTGTGTGATGAACTCCGGCGAGGTCCGGACTATCTGAATGCAGCGGGAACATGTTTTAGCTTATGTTTTAATTTGTACGTCCATTTACGATATCTGTCCTTGGCTGGCAAAAAGTGCCCGCCAAAATCGAATTAGGAGGAACCATAAATCGATTTTGCAGGCTGAGATTATAGCGGCTCTCCTAGAGATACTCTTAGACCAAGTTCTTTTACACCAAAAAACGTCTGTCTTGAATAGTTCTCCCTACATCATGCGAGGTATACTGGATTTGGGTTCACACAGGTCGTCTCCTCAAACAAATGGTTTCACGTGCGCAGGCCTTCCTTTGCGTTCTGCCCACCTGTTAGAGTATGTAATGGGCCTAATAGGCCTGGGCTGGCAATATAGCCCGTTAGTCTTATGGTTAATTAAAGATAAAGGTCGCTTGCTTAGTTGTCAAGTAAGGCTTGTTGGGAAGTCAAGTAAACCTCTCTATATAAGGGGAGGAGATGTATCAATCTAATCAAGCAAGAACTAAGAAGGAAATCCCTTCCCTCTTGCCCGGCCGTGGGTAAAAAAGGCCCCCGACCGACCCTCTCGTGCCCTCCTTCTAGCAGCCACATAACAATCTGGTATCAGCTTTTCCGGATTCGATCATGTCCAGCCCTCCACCGAGGCCGTGGCGGGCATCAGGGCCTTCCTTGTCGGGCCCTATGCGCCCCAGCCGCATCCCCAGTAGCCACCTCATTCGCCGCCACACCAACAACAGCTACCCCCGCCGCCGCCGCCCTCGGATGCGACCATGACGCCGGTCATCTCATACCAGTATAGGATGCCCTACGACGGGACTGTGACGACCTCGTTCCCATCAGCGCCGCCGCCGTCCCAGGGCGCCCCCCTCCAGCAGATCAAGTTCTCGCCGTCGACGTCATCACTTCCGGCTTGGATCGCTACCCGCCACGTGTCGGCGGCGGTGAGGCTGCAGGCTGTTGCGCGCGGCCTCCTAGCGCGTCGGCGTGTGCGGGAGATGCGTGGTCTGCAACTGTCGCTCCTCCCAGTTGTCCTTCGCTGCGCAAAGGACCTCGATCTCGTCCCCACGGACATCGACCTCAAAGTCTACAACATCGGCGGTTGGGGGGGCACACCCCTCCATGCCATTCTCCATCGAAAGCCCTCCACTCTTCTTTGTGCGGTCCAGACCAACAGGAGCGCACCGACAGGAGAAGGCATGGTGTCACCGACAGGATCGCACCGCGTAGCACCACTGCATTCCGCCGCCGGCCGCGCGAGGGTGCCTCTGCTGGTCGCTCTTGCGACTATTAGAGTTATAATATAAGTCATGTACTCCTTTGTATTTATCCCGTTGTATAAGGGGTTTCCTGCATATGTTCCACACCTGTACATGTATATATATCGGCCTATGGCCTCATGGGAAAACAAGTTGCTTATTCCTAACATGGTATTAGAGCTAGGTCAATTTTTTGAACGCTGCAACTCGTGCGTTTGATCCGTCTGCTCGATCGAAGCAGGGGGCCTGTCCCGCAGCCGCCCCCGATCTCCTCTCCAGCCGGCCGCTCGAAGGCCAACCCCGCTTGGTCTCCTCTCTCGATCGAAGCAGGGGGCTTGTCCCGCAGGTGCCCCCGATCTCCTCTCCAGCTGGGCCGCTCGAAGGATTCATGTCACCCGGGTCGTCCCGATCGAAGTCGCCCCGTCAGCCCGTACGATCGGCCCCGCCAGCGCCTCCCGCTGCCGGCCCGTCCCGATCCAATCGCCAGCTCCCTCCCGAAGCTGCCTCGATCTCCCGATCGGCCTGATCTCCGCTCGACGCTGCTCCCGCCCCAAGCCAGCGCCTGATCCCGATCTGGTCGCTCTCGTCGGCTAAAAAAAATGTCTGCTGCATCAGGCTATGTTGCTGTCCCTCGTTGTCCGGTGATCTTTGATGGTACTAACTACACCGAGTTCACTGGCTTTATGCGCATTCACATGCGTGGCATCCGTCTCTGGGGTGTTCTTTTTGGCGAGCTCTGCTGTCCGCCACGTCCAGTTCCTCCGGTGGCCCCTACTCCGCCAACTCCATCGGTTCTTCCTACGGATGCTAATCAGGTCGCCAAGGATGCGGCTAAGCTTGCTGATGAGGCTGCTGATCGTGCTTATGATGAGAGGGTTTTGGCTTATGAGGAGGCTCTTCAGATGTATCATGGTGCTCTGTCTGTTTACACCCAGTGGCTTGATGATGATGCTCGTGCTGCAGCTGTTCTCACTGCTAGTGTTCTGCCTCAGTTTGCTTCTGAGTTTCTGGGTCTTCCTACTGTCTTTGAGATGTGGACCCGTCTTCGTCAGCGCTATCAGCCCTCTGGTGATGCCTTATACCTCTCTGTGGTTCATCAGGAGCATGCTCTTCAGCAGGGTGACTCTACTGTTGATGACTTCTATGCACAGAGTTCTGCTATCTGGCGCCAGCTTGATTCTCTCCGCAGTGCTGGGTGTCGTACCTGCCCCTGTTGCCAGGCTGTCCAGGCCAATTTGGAGTTTCATCGCGTCTATGAGTTCCTGTCTCGGCTCCGTAAGGAGTTGGAGCCCCGGCGTGCTCAGTTGTTTGCTCGTGGCCGTATTTCTCTCATGGAGGCGCTTTCTGAGATTCGTGCTGAGGAGACTCGCTTACGTGGTGCTGGTTTGCTGGAGGTTCCCTATGTGCTCGCTACTCGTGCTCCTACGCCACCTGCTGCACCGACCCCTTCTCGCTCGAGTGCTCCGCCGCTCTTGCCCACTCCTTCTGGAGGCTCAGGTCTCCCCCGTCCACATTGCGACTATTGCAACAGTGATGGTCATCTTGAGTCTCAGTGCTACACGAAGAAGAAACACCTGCGCAAGGCGCGATCATCATCTTCAGGGACTTCGTCATCTACCTCGACAGCTTCAGCCATTGCTTTGACTGAGCAGGATATTCTGAGACTTAAGCGTCTGCTCGCGGCTTCAGGTTCTTCCTCGACGGGTACTGCTGGTTCTGTGACTGATGCTTCCCGCACTGAGCAATCACCCTCTACACAGTCAGGTACATCCCCATGGGTTCTGGACTCTGGAGCTTCTTTTCATATGTCTTCTCATTCTTCCACTTTGTCCTCTCTTCGATCACTGGATTCTCCTGTTCATGTCTTCACTGCTGATGGTACTCCCCTTTCTGTTGCTAGTAGAGGCAATCTTAGCACTCCTTCTTATTCTGTTCCTGATGTTGCTCATGTTCCTCGACTTACCATGAATCTGTTTTCTGCTGGTCAACTTACTGATTCTGGTTGTCGCGTCATCCTTGACGTTGACTCTTGTTCTGTCCAGGACCGTCGCACGCACACTCTGGTTGGGGCTGGCCCTCGCTGCCGTGATTCTCAGGGTCTTTGGGAGTTGGACTGGCTTCATGTTCCTTCCGCTGCCACCACCATCGCCAGTTCTTCCGCTTCTGTCGCCTCCGTTATTGGTTCCTTCCAGCAGTGGCATCATCGACTTGGTCATCTGTGTGGTTCTCGGTTGTCTTCTTTAGTTCGTCGAGGTCTTCTGGGGTCTGTCTCAGGAGATGTCTCTTTAGAGTGTTAGGGTTGTCGTCTTGGCAAGCAGATTCAGTTACCATATTCACATAGTGAGTCAGTGTCCGAGCGTCCTTTCGATTTAGTCCATTCTGATGTATGGGGTCCGGCCCCTTTCGCTTCGAAAGGTGGTCATAAATACTATATTATTTTCATAGATGATTTCTCTCGTTACACATGGCTTTATTTCATGACTTCTCGTTCTGAGGTGTTGTCTATTTATAAGCGTTTTGCTGCCATGGTTCATACTCAGTTCTCTTCAACCATTCGTGTTTTTCGTGCTGACTCCGCTGGTGAGTATATCTCTAAGATGTTGCGTGGTGTTCTTGCTGAGCACGGGACTCTCTCTCAATTCTCTTGTCCTGGTGCTCATGCTCAGAATGGTGTGGCTGAGCGAAAGCATCGACATCTTCTTGAGACGGCTCATGCATTGATGATTGCTGCCTCTCTCCCACCTCATTTTTGGGCTGAGGCCGTCTCCACATCCACCTATCTTATCAATATACAGCCTTCCGCTGCTCTACAGGGTGGTGTTCCTTTTGAGCGACTTTTTGATCGTTCTCCCGATTATTCGATGCTTCGCTCGTTTGGTTGTGTTTGCTATGTTCTTCTTGCCCCTCGCGAACGCACCAAACTGACCACTCAGTCTGTTGAGTGTGTCTTCTTAGGCTACAGTGATGAGCATAAGGGCTATCGTTGTTGGGATCCTATTGGTCGTCGGATGCGTATCTCTCGAGACGTGACTTTTGATGAGTCTCGTCCGTTCTACCCACGCCCATCTTCCTCGACTTTTTCAGTGCAGGATATCTCTTTCCTTACTTTTCCTGACTCACCTATCACCCCCGTCGAGACTGTACCTCTCCGTTCCACTTCCTCTCCTTCTCCACCTCTAGTTGATTGGCAGCCACCATCCTCCCCGGTCTCCTCGCCTAGCATGTCACCGGGTTCTCCACCTTCATCTCCGGTGACTTCCTCCCCGGTCTCCTCTCCCAGCCTGTCACCGGATTCTACACCTTCATCTCCGGTGACTTCTTCGTCGCAACCCCCCGATTCTACCTTGACGATTCCTCCTTCTATTATTCCATCTTTTCCTCAGCATTACACTCGTCATCCACGACCAGTCGATGCCTCTGTGGATGAGTCGTCATCTTCCTCTCAGCCTACTTATGGCTTGCGTTCTTGTCCTCGTCCGCCTGTTGATCGCTTTGGATTTCCCACTGTTGGTGCTGCTGTTCTTGAGCCGACTTCTTACCGTCAGGCTGTTGTTCATCCTGAATGGCAGTTTGCGATGGCAGAGGAGATTGCTGCTCTTGAACGCACTGGTACCTGGGATCTTGTTTCTCTTCCTCCTGGAGTCCGTCCGATCACTTGTAAGTGGGTCTACAAGGTTAAGACTCGCTCTGATGGTTCTCTTGAGCGTCACAAAGCTCGTCTTGTGGCTCGTGGTTTTCAGCAGGAGCATGGTCGTGATTATGACGAGACTTTTGCTCCTGTGGCTCATATGACCACTGTTCGTACACTTCTTGCCGTTGCCTCTGCACGCCACTGGTCTATATCTCAGCTTGATGTTAAGAATGCCTTTCTTAATGGTGAGCTGCGTGAGGAGGTGTACATGCAGCCACCACCTGGGTATTCTGTTCCTGCTGGTATGGTATGTCGTCTTCGTCGCTCTCTCTATGGCCTTAAGCAAGCCCCCCGCGCCTGGTTTGAGCTCTTTGCCTCTGTGATCACTGTTGCTGGTTTTTCAGCAAGTGCTCATGATCCAGCATTGTTTATTCACCTTTCTCCTCGTGGTCGGACTCTTCTTCTTCTTTATGTTGATGACATGATCATCACGGGGGATGACCCCGAGTATATTGCCTTTGTAAAGGCCCGTCTTAGTGAGCAGTTTCTTATGTCTGATCTTGGACCTCTTCGCTACTTTCTTGGGATTGAAGTCTCTTCTACCTATGATGGCTTTTTTATATCCCAGGAAAAGTATATCCAGGATCTTCTTGCTCGTGCTGCTCTTACTGATGAGCGCGTTGTTGAGACTCCTATGGAGCTCAATGTTCACCTCCGTGCTACTGATGGTGATCCTCTCCCAGACCCGACGCGTTATCGTCATCTTGTTGGCAGTCTTGTCTATCTAGCTGTCACTCGTCCGGACATCTCTTATCCGGTTCATACTCTGAGTCAGTTTGTCTCTGCTCCCACCTCGGTTCACTATAGTCATCTCCTTCGTGTTCTTCGATATCTTCGAGGCACGATCTCTCACCGTCTATTCTTTCCTCGCTCCAGTTCTTTACAGCTTCAGGCCTATTCGGATGCTACGTGGGCTAGTGATCCTTTAGATCGCCGTTCACTTTCTGCTTACTGTGTTTTTCTTGGTGGTTCTCTCATTGCCTGGAAGACGAAGAAACAGCTTGCAGTTTCCCGTTCGAGTGCCGAGGCTGAATTGCGAGCAATGGCTCTTTTGACGGCAGAGGTGACTTGGTTATGGTGGTTACTTCAGGATTTTGGTGTTTCTGTCACTACACCGACTCTGCTCTTATCTGACAGTACATGTGCTATCAGCAATGCATGCAATCCTGTGAAGCATGAGCTCACCAAGCATATTGGTGTTGATGCTTTCTATGTGCACGCTGGTGTGGAGGATCAGGTTATTGCTCTTCAGTATGTGCCTTCCGAGTTACAGTTGGCGGATTTCCTGACGAAGGCTCAGACTAGAGCACAACATGGCTTTTATCTCTCCAAACTCAGTGTTGTTCATCCACCATGAGTTTGAGGGGGGGTTAGAGTTATAATATAAGTCATGTACCCCTTTGTATTTATCCCGTTGTATAAGGGGTTTCCTGCATATGTTCCACACATGTACATGTATATATATCGGCCTATGGCCTCATGGGAATACAAGTTGCTTAGCGACCACTTCCAGGTGGCCATACACATGCACTCCTTTTGTCCAGATGGTGTGCATGAGATGCAGGTGGCTGTACACGTGCACGTCCGACGTGCGGATGGTGTCCACTTTATGTTCAGGGGTCCAAAATAAAGCATCCCAATCCATTTCAGATTGAGAGTAATAAAATAAGTCGAGATGTAAAAGGCTTGTTTTTAGGTGTTAGGCTTGTGTTGCATCGAGTCATGGTTATAAGTTGGTTAGGTTGCAGCTCGAGGACAAGCTGCATGTTCAGGTGGGGTGTAGTCTTAGAGTACGTAATGGGCCTAATAGGCCTGGGCTGGCGGTATAGCCCGTTAGTTTTAGGGTTAATTAGAGATAAGGATCGCTTACTTAGGGGTCAAGTAAGCCTTGCTGGGGAGTCAAGTAAACCTCTCTATACAAAGGGAGGAGATGTATCAATCTAATCAAACAAGAATTAAACAGAAAATCCCTTCCCTCTTGCCCGGCCATGGGCAAAAAAGGCCCCCGACCGGCCCTCTCGCGCCTTCTTTCTAGCAGCCACATAAAACCACCACACAAACCAATTATTGCAAAGCTAAAGTATAGTGTTCCTCGCTGCTTTTGGTGCTTTTAGCTGATTAAAGCAAAGCTGAATTACTCTACTTTATTCAGCTGCGTGCATATATACTGATGCCCTCTACAGAATTATGAAAGCCCTTTTAGAGCATCTACAACCGCATACAAATATGACCCCTCATATGCTCGCGGACGCGCCCGGACATCTCATACTAGATTCTTAAATTCATAGAAAAGCATACAAACTAAATAACCTACATAGTAGTACACGATCTAGCTACTCCTCGTGGGAGATGTCGACAATCTCCGTGCCCGGCTCCACGTACATGGGTGGGAGCTACAACTCCGGCTACTCCGCTCCGGCCTCCTCCTCTATCTTCACTTGAGTTCGACGAAGAGCACGTCGGACGCCACCTGCTCCTGCCTGAGGAACTGCAGGTTGGCCTCCACATAGGCCTCATCCTGGATGGACTCCAGGATGGCCTGCTGCTCCGCCATCGCTGCGGCTTGGGCGACGGCGAACTCCGCCTCCACCATGTTGAACCCTGGAGCAGGCTGCTCCGCCTCCTCCTTCTGATCCGCTACCTCCATCAGCTCTAGTAGCTGCTCTCCCTCCTCCTCCTCCTCTGCCTCCGGCGAGTCTGGAGGCAGCCTGGCAGCGATGTGGGCGGCGTGCCTTGCCTGGATCTACTCCGCGATATGCTTCCGGCGCTCCGCCGTCAGCATAGCGTACGTCGTGATCTTGCGCCGGACCATGACGATGCCACAGAGCGTGGGAGAACGGGGAAGAGGAGGTGGACGGGCTCGAGTGGCGGCCCAGAGAAGGAGGAGGTGGATGGGTTAGGGTTGGGGACGCCGGCCGGCTTAAATAGCCGGATTTGGCCTCGGGCGGCGAGCCGGAGCGGTGCACGCGGCATTCACACCGCGGTGACGGAGAGGCGTCCGTCGGACCACCAGGTTTCCGTGCGGTTCCACCTGGGACCCCATCGTCAGTCGTACGTAGCGGGCGCCCTCATATCCGCCCCATATTTGGGCCGGATATGAGGGGTGCCGGTCAGCCCGGGCGTTTCAGGCCCGTTTGGGTCAGATTTTTGTGACCGGTTAGTGGCCGGGCGGGCCACCCAGGCATTTGGCCGGTTTGAGGCACCCGACTGTAGATGCTCTTAGGGCATGAACTATGGTGGCATATGGAGCCTCATCAATGAATAGAAAATAGAGACTTTAGTACATATACATCTCTACTCTTCACTTTAACTTTTTAAGTTTTTTACATCAGACCATATTTTTTCTCATCAAGCACCCGTCTCCTGCAAAAGATTCCGCTTCCCTATCCAAAACTACTTTTTCTGACATATAAAAACGAATAGAGGCCAGAGTTCGGGAGAAGGAAGTTGAATGCCATGTGGCTAAAGTAGATGCCTTGCCTAGTTGCAATTCTCCTTTTTTGTGGGGTGCTTTGTACCTAGATATGGGAGCTTGCTTGAAAAAGAAAAAGAAGTAGATGCCTTGCCTGGCCGGTAGAAAAAGGAGATCCAAATCTTGTCTCCTCACTGCTTTTAGTAAATGTAGCTTATTATAAGTGCATTACCTGACCTGCGAGGAGTGAAGCTCTATGATTATTATAGGTTGACGACCAGTGTATATATATAGGCACCATAGATAGATAGCTACCATCTCTGCTCTCAACTCCCAAGTCCCAACTTCTCTCTGGATAAGAAAAAAAAATTCCAAGTCCCAACCACTTCATCTCGGCAAGGTGAACCGAAGCGCAGATGGAGGCGGCCGTCGGCGCGACCAGCTCGCTCCTCGGCAAGGTGCTCACGAAGCTGTCCGAGGGCCTGGTGGCCGCGTGCGTCGACAGCCTTGAGCTCGGCCACAACTCCCAGGAGATCAAAACCAAGCTGCTGCAAACACAAGGGCTGCTGCAACTGGCCGAGGGGAGGGACGTGAGCAACGTCGCCGCCCTTCAGGCCTTGTTGGAGGAGCTGAGCAAGAAGGCCGACGAGGCGGAGGACTTGTTGGATGAGCTCCACTACTTCAAGATCCAGGACCAGCTCGACGGCACCAACTATGCTGCGCCGGATCTCGGCGATGGCCTCCGCGGCGATGCTCGCCATGCTCGTCATGCTATTCGCCACATCACCGGTAACTGCATTTCATGCTTTTGTTGCTCTCGCACACAAGATGATGGTTCTGCTCCTACTGCTGTTGCCAATAGCTCACACCAGCATGCAACCAACTCTGCCACTGCTAGTGCTGATGATGGTGGCCATGTCGATAAGTTACGTTTTGACAGAGTGGCCATGTCCAGCAAAATCAAGTCTGTGATAGAGGAAATACACTCCCTATGTGACCCCGTCTCTGATTTGCTCGATAAAATTCCAAGCAGCAGCACAGTTGTCACCCTAAAACGGCCTCACATAGGATCCACAATTATACAAGATACACTGCACGGGAGGAGAGACATTTTTGAGAAAATTGTCAATGATATCACAAGTGGCACACATCACGGTCAAACTGTTTCTGTTCTTCCTATAGTCGGCCCGGGGGGATTGGAAAGACAACTTTCACCCAGCACCTGTATAATGATAGTAGGACTGAAGAGCACTTCACTGTTATGGTTTGGGTGTGTGTATCGACTGATTTTGATGTGTTGAAGCTCACCCGACAGATCCATAACTGCATACCTGCAACTGAAACTGAAACCGGAACTGAAACAACCAATCTAGACCGGCTTCAGAAATCCATTGCACGGAGACTTAAGTCCAAAAGATTTTTAATTGTCTTGGATGATATATGGAAATGCAATAGTGAGGACGAGTGGAAAACCTTGCTAGCTCCATTCACAAAGGGGGAAGCCAAAGGCAGCATGATACTTGTCACAACTCGATTCCCGAAACTAGCAGGAATGATGAAAACTGTTGATCCAGTAGAACTGCAAGGTTTGGAGTCTAATGACTTCTTCACATTCTTTGAAGCATGTATATTTGGTGAACATAAACCAAGGGATTATGAAGATGAGTTAGATGGTATTGCAAGAGAAATTGCAAGCAAGTTAAAGGGCTCCCCACTAGCAGCCAAAACAGTTGGTCGACTATTGAAGAAAAACCTTTCCCGGGAACATTGGAATGGAGTTCTTCACAATCACGAGTGGCGAAACCAGAAAAGTGATAATGATATTATACCATCTTTGAAAATTAGCTACGATTATCTCCCTTTCTATATGAAAAAATGCTTCTCATATTGTGCCCTTTTTCCTGAAGATTATAGGTTTAGCAATTTAGAAATTAATCGTTTTTGGATTGTAATAGGCATCATAGACTCTAGCCACCCAAGGGATAAGAATTACATGGAAGGTCTAGTGGAAAATGGTTTTCTTATGAAGGGGGTTTACGATAAACCTCCTTTTGATGAATACTATGTAATGCACGATTTAATGCATGAGCTATCTCGGAGTGTCTCTGCCCAAGAATGCCTCAATATAAGTGATCCAGATTTTAGAGCCGAGGCCATCCCACAATCTATTCGGCACATATCCATCACCATACAGAATAGATATGATGAAAAATTTAGGGAAGAAATGCGTAAACTGAAGGGAAGGATAGACATTGTAAATCTACGGACATTGATGTTTTTTAGAGAATATGAAGAAAGAACCACTGAGATCTTAAAAGATACGTTTAAGGAAACAAATGGCCTGCGTGTCCTATTTATACCAGTGGAGTCCCTTGAATCTCTGCCACAAAGCTTTTCAAAACTTATCCACCTCCAGTACCTCAAAATTAGATCACCCTATGGCAGAGAAATGGCTTTACCTAGCACACTATCCAGATTTTATCATTTGAAATTCTTGGACCTAAGTAGGTGGTATGGCAGTTCTAATTTGCCGAAAGACATTAGCCGCCTTGTGAATTTACGCGATCTCCTTGCTATGGAAGAACTCCACTCCAATGTTCCTGAGGTTGGAAAGATGAAGTATCTACGGGAGCTAAAAGAATTCCATGTTAAGAAAGAAAGTACTGGATTTGATTTAAGAGAGTTGGGGGAATTGAGAGAGCTTGGAGGAACACTCAGTATACATAATCTTGAAAATGTAGCAACCAAGGAAGAAGCTAGCAGCGCCAAATTGGTGTTGAAAAGGGATTTGAAAGAGTTGACATTAGTTTGGGGCAGGCAGCAACCGACTGATACAGATGCTGGTATTCTGGATGCTCTTCAACCACACTCTAACCTTACAGGACTTGGCATTATAAATCAAGGCGGTACAACCTGTCCTAGTTGGTTGTATCCTGAGATCTGGGTGCACAATTTGGAGACTCTCCATTTATACCGCGTGTCTTGGGGAACTCTTCCACCTTTTGGGCAGCTACCATATCTCAGGGAACTCAGCTTGAAGAGCATTTCTGGGCTGCGTCAGTTTGGTCCTGACTATGGTGGTGTTACAGGCAAATGTCTTTTGCAGTTGAAGAAAGTTGTGTTTCATGACTTGCCAGATCTTGTCCAGTGGGTTGTGGAACCTAATTGCCATATGTTTCCAAGTCTTGAAAGCATCTATTGCAGAAATTGTCCCAATCTATGTGTGATGCCCTTGTCGGAGTGCTCTATTACCAGTTCGTCCAGGCTTCGCATTGAAGGTTGTCCCAAGTTGTCTCTGCCCCCCATGCCTCAAACCTCCACACTAACAGATTTTGCTATTCAAGATGGTTCAGGAACGTTGTCTTACCATGGGAAAAAAATGTTTGTTGGTCGGTATGCTGGTGCTTTGGCCTTCCACAACATGGATAAAGTTGAGAGTCTCCATATAAATGCATGTCATCTTACCGGGGAATTGTTGTCAAAAGTGTTCAATAGTTCCCCAGCTCTTGCTGAACTGAACATTGTTTCTTCACCTGAAGACGATGAGGAACGAGTAATACAGTTCCCATCATCCAGCTCACTGCGGACACTTGCCTTCTTGGTGTCGAGGGGCTTGGTTCTTCTGCCTGCGGAGGATGGAGGAGGAATCCAGGACATGATGTCGCTCCAATCATTAACAATAGATGGATGCGGCAAGTTGTTGTCTCGGTGGCCCATGGGAGAAGCAGGAGGAGCTCCGATGACCAACCCTTTCCCCGCTTCCCTCAGGATACTTGATATTACGGAAGAGTCAAGCATGCGTACAGTGTCTCTGCTCTCAAACCTCACGTCTCTCACGCATCTAAGCCTAAAAGACTGTGAGAATTTGAAAGTGGATGGGTTCAATCCTCATATCACAGTCAACCTCAAGAAACTGGTGGTCTTTAACTTGAGCAGCAACTCTGTAGCAGCGGATCTGCTCTCAGAGGTGGCAAGGACCAAATTAATGCATGCGGGTTCCTTCGAATTGGAGAAACTGGTGGTGGATAGCATCTCGGCGGTGCTCATTGCTCCCATTTGCAGCCACCTCTCCGCCACCCTCCACGAGTTGCGATTCTATGGCAATGAGCGGGCAAAAGGCTTCACGGAAGAGCAAGAGAATGCGCTTCAGCTCCTCACCTCCCTCCAGAAACTAGGATTAATTCGTTGCAAGGTTCTGCAGTCCCTCCCTCAAGGATTACATCGCCTTTCTTCTCTCAAACTATTAGAAGTCAACAGTTGTCCTGAACTCCGATGCCTGCCAGAGGAGGGCTTCCCCACTTCGCTGCAATTTCTACGTCTATTGTATGGCACTGGCGAGCAAAAAGAGCAAGCTGAGAAATTGAAAGAAACATACCCAAATTTACGAGTAGAATGTCTATATTAGCCCAAGGTAACACTTGTCGCCTCCCTCTTTTTGTCTAAAGTGAGGCTTTCCCCTATACGTTCTTTATCTTAACTTCTAGTAATTTCTGACAGGCTCCACTGTTGCAATATGTACATAGCTTCTGAAATCTGACAGGCTGCAAGGCACCGTTGCTCTGCATCTGCGTGCCAATCTGCTGGTTAGTAACGGAAAACTAACTTCTGCTCATCAATTTTTATGATTTCATTCACACTTCATTCATATGCAGCTTGTCAGAACTCTGCATCTGTGTTTCTGTATCTACACACACATCTGCACTATGATTAATTCTTATGCAGCTTCCCTTTTTCTAAACAGAACTATTAAATTCTTATACAGGTGTGGTAGCTTTTGTTCTGCTTTCATCTGCCAGCTACATATGAAGACTAAGGCGACACCTGGTAGACCTATCACCTATAGATGAATGTCTATTTTAATAAAATCTCAACAGGTAAGCAACTTCACGTCTGAATCTGCAACCTAGTTGCTCATGTATAAAAAATTTAAGCCGATGCATTCTGCAATCTTCTTTCAGGGCAGGAAGCAGTCACCTGAATAATGGGACTTGAGACACGAGACATCAGATATTGATTCTGCAAATTTGCCTCCAGTTCTGCTTTTATGGAATTATTAATCCTGTGTGTGCTTGCCAGTTTCGATAGAAAAGTAAGTATCAAGTCGCAGCTATCTTCTCATAACCCTTCTACCACTTCTTCATACTGAGGCGTATTACAGTTTTCATGTGCCAGCTACGCGGTAAATATGAAGACTAAGGCGACACTTCATGGACCAATATATCTATTTTTATTTACCCTTTTTAACAGAATCTCATCAGGTAAGCAATTGCACCTCTGAATCTGCAATCCAGTTGCTCATGTGTCGAAATTTTAATGCAATGCATTCTGCTATCTTCTTTCAGGACAGGAAGCAGACTTGCGAATAATTGGAATTTTTTTTTCTGATAAATCAGATCGATTCTGCAAAATGGCCTCTAGTTCTGATTTTATGGAAATATTAATCCAGTGTGCTTGCCAATTTTTGATTGAAAAGTAAGTATCAAGTAACACCTATTTTCTCATAACGCTTCTACCACTTCTTGCATATTGAAGGCACCTATCTTTTGCTGTCAGGTAACAAGTATAAACACAACGAAGAAAACCCATATTTTTTTCAAGTAAGCGGCAATACGAAGTGAAGGTGTAGGGTCCGGTCTTATTTCTCCGGTCCAGGCTGCTATCACGTTCAAGTAAGCGGCAATACAAAGTGAAGGTGAAGGATCAACTGTATGAGCATTTCTGAAGCTTAGAACGGCTTCACGTCCAATGTCCAGGCTGCTAATACTTTGCCACAATAATTTGCAACAATCAATGGTGTGTATGTCTAGTGTTTATGTATTTACATATACACAGCCACCCTATAATTCTTAAGAAACTTACCTTTTTCTACAGAATGATAGAGAAATTTTATGCTCCTAAACTATTCTGGACTGTTCATTTTTTTATCCAACAGTTTAGATTTTTTGACGCGAACAGCAGGAGCTCTGCCTTTGCATTATAGAAGAAAGGAAGTCATACAAGAAGGGGCAAACCACCTATTGAAAGGCGGGTCATCTCCCAACACAACACACAGTTTAAAACCGAAACGACAGATTACATTGGAAACTCTAGGCGCCTACTCCTCTTGTGGCCTTGTTGAAACAGTTGACATCATCTCTAATTATTCCAGCCAGCGCACATGCCGGCAGCTCCTTTTGCTCGAATACTCTTCGGTTTCGTTCTTTCCAAAGATTCCAGACGATGTACACAGACAGGATCATTTCTTCCCTGACCCGCTCCCTCGGCTCACGGGCGGAGCAGAGTCTCCTCCACCATTCATCGATGGATTGGGCCTCGTCGGCCATAGCACACAAGGCGGGGTAGTTCTGCTGGAACTGAAACCAAACTTCCTTGGCAAAAGAGCAGTGCAGCGCGATGTGTTTAGCAGTTTCCGGCTCTTGGTCACATAGCTTACAGAGGCCATTGTGAGGGCATCCTCTTGCCTGAAGTCTGTCAGCAGTCCAATTCCTGTTCTGAAGCAGGAGCCACATGTAGAATCTCACCTTCCCCTCGACCTTGGCAGTCCACACTCGGGCCAGCTGCGGCTTTTCTACCCGAGCGATAAACTGGGCATCATATGCCGAGGCAGCCGAGTATGCACCATTGGCTGTGAGCCTCCAAACAATGGTGTCCTTTTCTGACGACAGGTTCGTCAGTTGCACCCCATTCCAAAGCTTGACAAATTGTTCCAGTTGCTCTTCATTATTCATCCTATGGAGCCCTTTCATCCACCTTCCGTTATGCAAGCCCTCTCGCACCGAGATCTTTTTGAACCGTGCCAGCTTGAAGACGGCAGGAGCCACCACCATTGGCGCCACGCCATCCAGCCACCGGTCCATCCAGAAGCTAGCCACACTGCCATCACCCAGGGAGATCATTGTACAGCTGGAGAACAACTGTCTGTCCAGATTGTCACAAGGTGTGGCCGACCCCTTCCATGGCCTGTCACAATTATCCCACTTAAACCATTCCCAACGCAATCGCAGCGCACGACTGAAGCACTCAATGTTTTTAACGCCCAGCCCTTCATATTTTTTGGGCGAGCAAACCAGCTTCCAGTTTACCAAGCTTTTCCCACCGATCGACACATCGTCCGCCTCCCATAGGAAGTTTTTTCTCAGCTTATCAATCCTCTTGATCAACCATTTAGATTGAACATGGTGAACTACATAGGCTGCAAAGTGACAGTTTGTGGAACTGTAAGTAGCCCTCTTGTAAAACACAACTTGTTTTCCATCTTAATACATAGGTGCGCGATCTCCTGTGTGTCTGAAAAAAACATGGTGACCTACTACCTATACTAGGGATCAAGGAAAAACTAATTGCACTTTCCTCAATAAGTCTAGATAACTATCCATTTGGTTGTGACGAGCACATAGATCCATCGTCTATAACTATGATATTTCTATAAGCATTGCTTCTGTGTTTAAGTGTTGGAGATTTCGAAATTCTAAAATTTTGAGACAAAAAAAATATTGTGAAAAACTTCATGTAATAAATTTTCTATAAAATAATAAGCCATAATAACTAATTTAATGGTTTCTGCTGCTGTCTAGTATGCTAACTATCAGTAACTTTCATGTGGCAGGTTCTGTGCTTTGCTTTCTTGGATAGTTGGACAGTTTGCTTCTGCACTCGTTGTCCGGTTTCTTACTGATTGGATAGCATGTATTTCATGAAATTAACATTTTGTGTGGAAGAGCATCACCTAAGACCTAAGTTATAGTGAAGCTTCATTGTTTATATTTCATCCTCTGGTATGTTCATTTATCCAAACAGTTCTAGATGATGATGTTTGCTTATATGGTCTAGGTAGCAGACCTCCCCTCTTATTGTTGGTTTAATGCAATGATAGACTTTTTTTAACTGCTTAATCCTAAAACACGTTTCTTACAATATCAGTGCATGGTGATTATCTGTTCATGGACTTGATCAGTCTGCGCTACCATCAGGTTTATGATCCTGTGGTAACCAACTTTCCATCTGGTGTTTCTTGCATATAAGCCGACGTTTCACCGGCATCCTTGACAGTTTTAGGTAATGATTAAGCATTTATATTTGTGAGTTCCCTTGCCTTGTCCATTTTTCTGACCTCAAGCTCATTACTCAGGTCCTGCAGAACAATACAACGTGAATTCGGCAGTTGGCATTCAGGACATAGCTGTTCTACCCGAATAATAACAGCAAAGGAAACTTTTGTCCTGATATTCTGAGTGAGCCGAGCCCGGGGTCCTGCAGTGACCATTTAAAAGGTTAGTAGGTCAATCTTCCTTTCCTGTTTGTTCTTTACTATTAAAGCTCAAAAGTGATAAAATATCTCCAATTGTGTCTTGGAAGTCAAGGGAAAGGCATCCAGAAAACCCCTTCCCCAGACGCCACAATGTGTGGGAGCTTCCGGCAGTGGGTACACCCTTACCGAAGCTCAAATGTGACAACGTGTGTCATGCGTCAGAAGTGGTAAGCACATGTTTACAGAGCTCACATTACATGTGGCGTGATCATTCATGCGTTTGACACTTGGTGTGATCGTCCAGGTGTTCCTCTCAATTTGCTCCCAGTTGACGAACCCATACCGCAAGGATGTTTTCAAGTTCAGCTTCTGGGCGAAGGTGTAGCACCAAGATGGGATCTGATGGAAATGGACCGCCAACGGTTGCTACTCCGCGTCGAGCCCCCACTTCATTCAGTTTGTTGGCAAAACTAAGCCCTGTCTTCCTTGAGCTGATCTGGCATGTCACAAAAAATGTGCAGGATTTAAGCTCTTGAGTCAAACTTATGCAAATTGCATACAAGCGGTCGGAGAATTAATTACTGCAACGATTCCACAAGTTTGCTCCATCCACTGCTTGTGTCCCAGGAATTAGTCCTTTGTTTTTAGTTGTCCTCAAGCCTATGTGCCTCTAGTGTCTAGTCTAGTATAAGTTACCCCACATGGTCCTTGTGAAGGTGAATGAGAATTCTGAATTTGAGTTTGTAGGCAGTCGGTGTGATTGTGTACGTTGTGTTAGATGTCTGTGGATTGAATGGCATATCCTTAACCCATATAGGATTCTTTTGGTTCCATTTTGTTATTTTGGTTGTGTTGTCGTAAACCAAGCTAGTTACCTGCTGCAATATAGTATCTGAGAGTGGTTCCTACTGTGTTGTGCTACTTGGGGAGGAAATGGTTGTTGCTACTCATGAACTGTAACGCGCCTTGAAAGATCGGCCACAATAGTGCCTGACATCAGGGCTAAGCTCTTAGCCGTCTTCTGATTGCGCTCTATGCCCATGATATGATGGTCGTGTTGTTGTAGCGTCCATTCCCATTTTTCATCTTCTCTATCTTCCTTGCCGCTGCGTTTTCTTTCACTTTGAGAAGGGGGAGATGATGAAGCCATCAGACGACACCAAGTAATTCTCACAGGATCATCACTCAACTCAACTCTCATTACTTCCATCATATCCGTAGCACGATAATAACAGTTTACAACAGCCACACACACACACACACACACACACACACTTTGCCACGACTCGCAACTGAACAAGACTCTTGTGAGTCCATTGCCATTCCATTTCCCCTGAAACCAAACCACGTATGCACGCACCGGCACCATCACCATCACGGCCTCCTCAAATTAATCAACCACGTACGATGCATTGATGAAGATGAACCCTAGCTGCTAGTGGAAGTGCGCTCTCTTGCTCTTGACGGGGCCTCTGGGGATCTTGTCCAGCACGTTGGCGTCCACCTTCCTGTAGAACTTCTTGAGGTCCTCGCCGCCCTTGGCCACCAGGTGGTCCACCTCCGTCCCGTACCTCTCGTACAGCGCCGGCAATGTCAGAGCGCACAAGAATCCTGCAGCACAATGAACAAAATGTTTTTTGTTGTCGATCATCATGTCTTTTTTTTTGTTGATCACCATTCAGGGATACTTACCAACGTAGACCAGAGTCGTGAAGCTGCAGTTGTCCCCGATCACTGCCACCACCCACAGAGATCCAATCACCTTCCATGGAGGAAAAGAACATATAGTCATATATATAGGAGATGATCAGCTACTTGGCTAAGCGGAAGGAAATAGCCGGGCACTGTGAGATGATGCATGGGGCACGTGCAAACAAGGGAGAAGAAAGTATATATAGTACCGAGAGGAACTTCTTGAGGTCCTTGCCGCAGGCGATGTCGTAGAGCACCGCCACGGAGCGCTCCAGCTTGCGGTGCACCGCCATGGCCGCCTCCCTGAAGGCGTGCTCCGACACGATCACCTCCGGGACGCGCGGCGGCGCCCTGTCGAAGAGCGGCGCGGTCACGGACCAGAGGAATAGCAGGAGCATGCCGAGCAGCGCGGCGTGGCAGAGCAGCGTCACGAAGTTGTACTCGGCCACGTCGAACAGGAACCACACCGCCGTCGCCCCCGCCAGCATGCCCGCCGACAGGTTCCGGTCCCGCCACAGCAGCACGTCCGCCACTGCCGCCATATTTCCGACGTTCAGAAATTGAAACAGTTCAGATGTCACAGCGCGTGCGGTATTCAGAGGGGAAAAAAAGTTAATGCTCGATACGAGCGCCGCACCTTTGCGGCCGCCGAGGAACCGGTGCACCGGCCGCTGCCGGCGGAAGACGCTGACGTTGGGAGCCCGGCGGCCCTCGTCGTCGGACTCGGAGTCGCTGCGGACGTGAGGAACCGTGGCTCTCGGAGTCGTCGCCATCGCTGCCGTTCTCGTGGCGTGTTCTGTAGGTGTGACCTGGTGAGCGCTGGGCATGCAGGTCACAAAAGTTTCTCGACTTATAAGCACTGCCATGCCGGAAAGAGCATGGGAGGTCGATCACTCCGGGAAGGAAGGGATAGCTTTGTGCCGGGGGGGTGGAGGGATGCCGGGGCAAGAGGCTTGCTTCCGGCGGAGGTTTGCCGGGGACCGGGGAGATGCCCTTGCTAGAGCCTCCAAGACTCGGGAGCCAGCCAACTCTCTCACAGTAAAAGATTTGTGCATGCTTGTTAAAACAATGTCTTGCGTTTGCATCTTGTTGGTTGCTACGTGCGCGTCTGTGAGTGCAGCTCCGTGCCTCCGTCAAAGCATTTCTACTTTGCTTGGACGAGGGGTGTTCCCCCTGCATGGCCTGCCTCGAGCATTTCTACGAACGGCATTGGGTTCAGAGTTCACACTGTTGGTAAAAAGCTTTGTTCTTCAGTTATAACGACTAGGAGGCTTATCCACGGCGTGCACGATGCCAAATTCACCGGGCATTAAAATGATGCAACACCGCCCCTCTACCTGATAATATAACTAGCTGAATGCCTCTGCATTGTCACGGTTATTAATTTAGATAAATATATCAATACTTCAAAAAAAATGTAATGGTCTTAGGCTTTGAAATATGTTTCCAACCAGTAAGAATAATATGTTATACTTAGTTTTCTGCACCTTCGCCTTCATCATGTTCCATTTCGTTTGACGCGCTTTTGTAGGAATTTTCCTCTTTCATCTCAAATTAAAACCCTACATTTTCTGCTTATTTTCCTTGCGTAAAAACTATTTGTGAAATTGTTTTAAGACAAACAGGAAAATAGCAAAAAAAGAGAGGGAGAGACAGAGAGAGCAGCGCAGCCTAACAGGCGTAACCCACTCATACGTCTCCATCGTATCTATTTTTCAAAAACACTTTGGCTCTTGTTTTAGAATCTAATTTGTGTACCACGTGACATATGTGGTAAGCAATTCAAACCAATCCAAAAGAATCTAATTTGTATAATTTGAAAGAAACTAACCCAGACTGATGCTGTTTTCAGCAGAACTATCATGATGTTGTTTTTTTTGCAGAAATAAAAGTTCTCGGAATCGGACGAAATTTTGCGGACATTTTTAATTGAATAAATAAAATAAATATTGGAACGAAGATCCACCGGAGGGGGGCCACCAGCTGGTCACAGGGCAACAGGGCGCGCCTACCCCCCAGTGCGCATCCTGATACCTTATGGGTCCCATAGGAGACCGTCTGACATAATTCCAAGCTTATAAATTCATGTTTTCTAAGAAAAAAGTAGAGAAAAAATTCATCGCGTTTTACTATACGGAGCCACCACCTCATGTTCTTCATCGGGAGGGCTATTCTGGAGTCCATTCGGGGCTCTGAAGAGGGGGATTCTTTCCCGTATTCACCATCAACCCTTCTTCATCAACAATTTCATGATGCTCATCACTAGGAGTGAGTAATTTCTTCACAGGTTTGCTGGACGGTGATGGAGTTGGATGAAATTTATCATGCAATCGAGTCAATTTGTTAGGGCCTGATCAATAGTATCCACTATGTTCTGAGATTGATGCTGACATGACTTTGTTATGCTTAATGTTTATCACTAGGAGTTGAGTGCCATGATTTCAGATTTAAACCCTCTATGTTTTCATGAATATATTTGAATTATTGATCCTATCTGCTAGTTGTATGCACTTGTTATTATTCTGATCCCTATACCCTAAGGTGACAATAATTGGATACTCTTCAGGGAGGATTGTACTTCGAGGAGTTCATGTATTCACAATGTGTTAATGCTTTGTTCCGGTTCTCTATGAAAAGATACCTTAATATCCCTTAGATTTCCTTATGGACCTCACTGCCACGGGAGGGTAGGATAAAAGATTTCATGCAAGTTCTTTTTATAAGCACGTATGATTATATATATGGAATACATGGCCACATTGAATTGATAAATTGGAGCTATTATGTATCACTCTAGGTTGTGACTGTCACATGATGAATGTCATCCAACAAAAATATCCATTGCTGATCCAATGCCTACACTTTGCTCATATTGATCTTTGCTAAGTTACTGCTGTTACAATCACTACAAAACTGCTACTATTACTATCACCGCTATCATTGCTACTGTTACCGTTACTATCAAAACTATCATATTAGTGTGCTACTAAATACTTTGCTGCCGAAATATTATTCTTCAGGTGTGATTGAATTGATAACTCAACTTCTAAGACTCATAAATATTCTTTGGCTCCCCTTGTGTCGAATCAATAAATTTGGGTGAAATACTACCCTCGAAGACGGTCGCGATCCCCTATACTTGTGGGTTATCACCCACCTCCCATCCGGCCAGCGCCGGCCTTCTCCCAGCCCAAACCGTCCCAAGGCCCAACCAATGCAACCCTAGAGCCCACCGCGGTTGTCCCCTTATAACTCTTACCGCCATGAATGGCGGCCCTTCTCCTTTTACACTTAGCCCCCCACCGTTAGCTCTTTTCTTCCAATCGGGTCCCTCCCACTCTCACTCTCTCTTCCTTCATTTCCACGACGCCATCATCTCCCTCTACTGCGCCGTCGGCCAGAGCAAGTCTAGCGTGCCACCCGCTCAAGCTCCTCTCTAGCCATTGTTCTACCCCGTGCCCACCGCTCCCAGTCCAAAGCTGACCTCCCAACCTGTTGGCCGCGGGCCCTATTTGTCCATGACGGCAGCGTCGCCCCCGCTGGCCTGCAGGAGCCCGTCGTTCCTCCTCAGTGAGCCCCTGCCTGCTCGCCGTGCCGGCCGCCTCACCTCTAATTTCGGTTCCCGTGAAAGGGTGCCCCGGCTCGAGCATCCCGTCGCCGTTCCGCCCTTGGCCCCGAGCGCAATCCTCACGAGGACCATGACCAATTCGGTCGGCACGTGCGAAGTAGGCTGCGCGCCACGCATGCGTAGAAGGGAAGAACGATGGGCCCACACGGAGTAGGCCGAGGGCGGCACATTTGTGGAGACAGATGCTGGTACCGCGCTCGGCGATGCATGAGCTTCTTCTGATAGGGGGGCGAGTTTCTAGTGGGGCGGTAGTACAGGAGCTCCATCCAACGGAGGCGCGACTACCCCTTCCGATGGCGATGGGGTCCATCCAGTAGCAGCGCGGGAGCTCCTTCCGCCGAATAGGGATTGTCCCGAGCGAGTGGTTGAGAAGGAAATAAATGAACCATTTAGTTTGACTTAGCAGTGGCAGACCATGTAAAACATCCGAACCATCAGGGGCAAATTTGGAAAAAAATATCGGAACGAAAATGACGAACCTACCTCAAGCAATTTAATAGTAAAGATAATCACTAATTAATGGCAAAAGATTATACTACCCTTAATGAGTTTGGGTTGGGGTTGTACAGGAGCAGACCTCATATCATAATTGGTTTACACGTACTAAATCTTCGGCGCGGGGTTAGATTGCTACATAATATACATTAAAATCCAACAACTAACATTATAAAGATTTGAAAGTGTTGTTTACTATTGGACCATTGCAGATTCATAATTTTCGTATCCCCTTTCGTAGAGCGGTGATGCAGTTTTGGATGTCAACTAATGTTTGTGAGATACACAGTTGTTTTATTTCGAGCTTGCTTGCGTTCGCTTGTTTGTCATTGTCTTCCCGTGGCTTGTATGTCGGCGACCCATTGGCCACCCTAGATTCAACAGAATCCTAGATTCGATTTTCCTTAAAATAAGGCATATTGATACAACAAAATTCTATCTAAGTTGAAAGTCTAAACTACTCCCCAGCCTTGACGTCGTTCGGGACAAGGACCCGCGTTGTACCAGCCTCGTGATGTCTACTACACAACCTTCTTTTTGTAGATGTTGTTGGGCCTCCAAGTGCAGAGGTTTGCGGCGGCGGAACTCCTGATCTATTCTATTTCCCGAAGTTTTTAGGGTATATGGATATATATATATAGGCAGAAGAAGTACGTCGGTGGACCTCTGGGCTGTCCACGAGGCAGGGGCGCGCCCTAGGGGGGTGGGCGCCCCCCCCCCCACCCTCATGGGCAGCCCGGGACTCCCCTGGTGCAACTCCGGTACTCCGTGGGCTTCTTCTGGTCCAAAAATAAGTTTCGTGGAGTTTCAGGTCAATTGGACTCCGTTTGATATTCCTTTTCTTTGAAACACTGAAATAGGCAAAAAACAACAATTCTGGGCTGAGCCTCCCGTTAATAGGTTAGTCCCAAAAATAATATAAAAGTGGATAATAAAGCCCAATATTGTCCAAAACAGTAGATAATATAGCATAGAGCAATAAAAAATTATAGATACGTTGGAGACTTATCAAGCATCCCCAAGCTTAATTCATGCTCGTCCTCGAGTAGGTAAATGATAAAAAGGATAATTTTTTATGCGGAGTGCTACTTGGCATAATTTCAATGTAATTCTTCTTAATTGTGGTATGAATATTCAGATTCGAAAGATTCAAGACAAAAGTTTAATATTGACATAAAAATAATAATACTTCAAGCATACTAACAAAGCAATCATGTCTTCTCAAAATAACATGGCCAAAGAAAGTTATCCCTACAAAATCATATAGTCTGGCTATGCTCTATCTTCACCACACAAAGTATTTAAATCATGCACAACCCCGATGACAAGCCAAGCAATTGTTTCATACTTTTGGTGTTCTCAAACTTTTTCAATGTTCACGCAATACATGAGCGTGAGCCATGGACATAGCACTATAGGTGGAATAGAATGGTGGTTGTGGAGAAGACAAAAAGGAGAAGATAGTCTCACATCAACTAGGCGTATCAACGGGCTATGGAGATGCCCATCAATAGATATCAATGTGAGTGAGTAGGGATTGCCATGCAACGGATGCACTAGAGCTATAAGTGTACGAAAGCTCAACAATAGAAACTAAGTGGGTGTGCATCCAACTCGCTTGCTCACGAAGACTTAGGGCAATTTGAGGAAGCCCATCATTGGAATATACAAGCCAATTTCTATAATGTAAAATTCCCACTAGTATACGAAAGTGACAACATAGGAGACTCTCTATCATGAAGATCATGGTGCTACTTTGAAGCACAAGTGTGGTAAAAGGATAGTAGCATTGTCCCTTCTCTCTTTTTCTCTCATTTTTTGGGCCCTCTCTTTTTTATGGCCTTTCTCTTTTTTGGGGGCCTTCTCTTTTTTCTATGGCCTTTCTCTCTTTTTATATATTTTTCGTCCGGAGTCTCATCCCGACTTGTGGGGGAATCATAGTCTCCATCATCCTTTCCTCACTGGGACAATGCTCTAATAATGATGATCATCACACTTTTATTTACTTACAACTCAAGAATTACAACTCGATACTTAGAACAAATTATGACTCTATATGAATGCCTCCGGCGGTGTACCGGGATGTGCAATGACTCATGAGTGACATGTATGAAAGAATTATGAATGGTGGCTTTGCCACAAATTCGATGTCAACTACATGATCATGCTAGCAATATGACAATGATGGAGCTGTTGGGGAACGTAGTAATTTCAAAAAAATTCCTACGCACACGCAAGATCATGGTGATGCATAGCAACGAGAGGGGAGAGTGTTGTCTACGTACCCTCGTAGACCGAAGCGGAAGCGTTGACGCAACGTAGAGGAAGTAGTCGTACGTCTTCCCTATCCGACCGATCCAAGCGCGATTACTCCGGCGCCTCCGAGTTCTTAACACACGTACAGCTCGATGACGTTCCCCGGGCTCCGATCCAGCAAAGCTTCGGGGACGAGTTCCGTCAGCACGACGGCGTGGTGACGATCTTGATGTACTACCGACGCAGGGCTTCGCCTAAGCACAGCAACAATATGACCAAGGTGGAATATGGTGGAGGGGGGCACCGCACACGGCTAAGGAACGATCACGATGATCAACTTGTGTGTTCTAGGGTGCCCCCTGCCCCCGTATATAAAGGAGCAATGGGGGAGGCCGGCCTGCCCTTGTGGCGCGCGCCAGGAGGAGGAGTCCTCCTCCTAGTAGGAGTAGGACTCCCCTCTTTCCTACTCCTACTAGGAGGGGGAAAGGAAGGGGGAGAGGGAGAGGGAAAGGGGGGGCGCCGCCCCCCTCTCCTAGTCCAATTCGGACCAGAGGGGGAGGGGGCGCGCGGCCCACCCTGGCCGCCCCTCTCTCTCTCTCCACTAAGGCCCATGTGGCCCAATACTTCTCCCGGGGGGTTCCGGTAACCCCTCCGGCACTCCGGTTTTCTCCGAAACCACTCGGAACCATTTCGATGTCCGAATATAGCCGTCCAATATATCAATCTTTATGTCTAGACCATTTCGAGACTCGTCGTCATGTCCGTGATCTCATCCGGGACTCCGAACTAACTTCGGTACATCAAAATGCATAAACTCATAATAACTGTCATCGTAACTTTAAGCGTGCGGACCCTACGGTTCCAGAACAATGTAGACATGACCGAGACACGTCTCCGGTCAATAACTAATAGCGGGACCTGGATTCCCATATTGGCTACTACATATTCTACGAAGATCTTTATCGGTCAGACCGCATAACAACATACGTTGTTCCCTTTGTCATCGGTATGTTACTTGCCCGAGATTCGATCGTCGGTATCCAATACCTAGTTCAATCTCGTTACTGGCAAGTCTCTTTACTCGTTTTGTAATACATCATCTCGCAACTAACTTTATTGGTTGCAATGCTTGCAAGGCTTATGTGATGTGCATTACCGAGAAGGCCCTGAGATACCTCTCCGACATTCGGAGTGACAAATCCTAATCTCGAAATACGCCAACCCAACAAATACTTTCGGAGACACCTGTAGAGCACCTTTATAATCACCCAGTTACGTTGTGACGTTTGGTAGCACACAAAGTGTCTACGGTAAACGGGAGTTGCATAATCTCATAGTCATAGGAACATGTATAAGTCATGAAGAAAGCAATAGCAACATACTAAACGATCGGGTGCTAAGCTAATGGAATGGGTCATGTCAATCAGATCATTCAACTAATGATGTGACCTTGTTAATCAAATGACAACTCTTTTGTCTATGGTTAGGAAACTTAACCATCTTTGATTGACAAGCTAGTCAAGTAGAGGCATACTAGTGACACTCTGTTTGTCTATGTATCCACACATGTATTATGTTTCCGGTTAATACAATTCTAGCATGAATAATAAACATTTATCATGATATATAAGGAAATAAATACTAACTATATTATTGCCTCTAGGGCATATTTCCTTCAGTCTCCCACTTGCACTAGAGTCAATAATCTAGATTACACAGTAATGATTCTAACACCCATGGAGTCTTGGTGCTGATCATGTTTTGCTCGTGGAAGAGGCTTAGTCAATGGGTCTGCTACATTCAGATCCGTATGTATCTTGCAAATCTCTATGTCTCCCACCTGGACTAAATCCCGGATGGAATTGAAGCGTCTCTTGATGTGCTTGGTTCTCTTGTGAAATCTGGATTCCTTTGCTAAGGCAATTGCACCAGTATTGTCACAAAAGATTTTCATTGGACCCGATGCACTAGGTATGACACCTAGATCGGATATGAACTCCTTCATCCAGACTCCTTCATTCGCTGCTTTCGAAGCAGCTATGTACTCCGCTTCACATGTAGATCCCGCCACGACGCTTTGTTTAGAACTGCACCAACTTACAGCTCCACCGTTTAATGTAAATACGTATCCGGTTTGCGATTTAGAATCGTCCGGATCAGTGTCAAAGCTTGCATCAACGTAACCGTTTACGACGAGCTCTTTGTCACCTCCATACACGAGAAACATCTCCTTAGTCCTTTTCAGGTACTTCAGGATATTCTTGACCGCTGTCCAGTGATCCACTCCTGGATTACTTTGGTACCTCCCTGCCAAACTTATAGCAAGGCACACATCGGGTCTGGTACACAGCATTGCATACATGATAGAGCCTATGGCTGAAGCATAGGGAACATCTTTCATCTTCTCTCTATCTTCTGCAGTGGTCGGGCATTGAGTCTTACTCAACTTCACACCTTGTAATAGAGGCAAGAACCCTTTCTTTGCTTGATCCATTTTGAACTTTTTCAAAACTTTGTCAAGGTATGTGCTTTGTGAAAGTCCAATTAAGCGTCTTGATCTATCTCTATAGATCTTGATGCCCAATATGTAAGCAGCTTCACCGAGGTCTTTCATTGAAAAACTTTTATTCAAGTATCCCTTTATGCTATCCAGAAATTCTATATCATTTCCAATTAGTAATATGTCATCTACATATAATATCAGAAATGCTACAGAGCTCCCACTCACTTTCTTGTAAATACAGGCTTCTCCAAAAGTCAGTACAAACCCAAATGCTTTGATCACACTATCAAAGCGTTTATTCCAACTCCGAGAGGCTTGCACCAGTCCATAAATGGATCGCTGGAGCTTGCACACTTTGTTAGCTCCCTTTGGATCGATAAAACCTTCCGGTTGCATCATATACAACTCTTCTTCCAGAAATCCATTCAAGAATGCAGTCTTTACATCCATTTGCCAAATTTCATAATCATAAAATGCGGCAATTGCTAACATGATTCGGCCAGACTTAAGCATCGCTACGGGTGAGAAGGTCTCATCGTAGTCAATCCCTTGAACTTGTCGAAAACCTTTTGCGACAAGTCGAGCTTTGTAGACAGTAACATTACCATCAGCGTCAGTCTTCTTCTTGAAGATCCATTTATTCTCTATTGCTTGCCGACCATCGGGCAAGTCAACCAAAGTCCATACTTTGTTCTCATACATGGATCCCATCTCAGATTTCATGGCTTCAAGCCATTTTGCGGAATCTGGGCTCACCATCGCTTCTTCATAGTTCGTAGGTTCACCATGATCTAGTAGCATGATTTCCAGAACAGGATTGCCGTACCACTCTGGCGCGGATCTTACTCTGGTTGATCTACGAGGTTCTGTAGTAACTTGATCTGAAGTTGCATGATCATCATCATTAACTTCCTCACTAATTGGTGTAGGTGCTACAGAAACAGATTTCTGTGATGTACTATTTTCCAATAAGGGAGCAGGTACAGTTACCTCATCAAGTTCTACTTTCCTCCCACTCACTTCTTTCGAGAGAAACTCCTTCTCTAGAAAGGATCCATTTTTAGCAACAAATGTCTTGCCTTCGGATCTGTGATAGAAGGTGTACCCAATAGTTTCCTTTGGGTATCCTATGAAGACACATTTCTCCGATTTGGGTTCGAGCTTATCGGGTTGAAGCTTTTTCACATAAGCATCGCAGCCCCAAACTTTAAGAAATGACAACTTTGGTTTCTTGCTAAACCATAGTTCATAAGGCGTCGTCTCAACGGATTTCGATGGCGTCCTATTTAATGTGAATGCGGCCGTCTCTAGAGCATAACCCCAAAACGATAGCGGTAAATCTGTAAGAGACATCATAGATCGCACCATATCAAGTAAAGTGCGATTACGACGTTCGGACACACCATTGCGTTGTGGTGTTCCGGGTGGCGTGAGTTGCGAAACTATTCCACATTGTTTCAAATGTAGACCAAACTCGTAACTCCAATATTCTCCTCCACGATCAGATCGTAGAAACTTTATTTTCTTGTTACGATGATTTTCAACTTCACTCTGAAATTCTTTGAACTTTTCAAATGTTTCAGACTTGTGTTTCATTAAGTAGATATACCCATATCTGCTTAAATCATCTGTGAAGGTGAGAAAATAACGATATCCTCCACGAGCCTCAACATTCATCGGACCACATACATCTGTATGTATGATTTCCAACAAATCTGTTGCTCTCTCCATAGTACCGGAGAACGGTGTTTTAGTCATCTTGCCCATGAGGCACGGTTCGCAAGTACCAAGTGATTCATAATCAAGTGGTTCCAAAAGTCCATCAGTATGGAGTTTCTTCATGCGCTTTATACCGATATGATCTAAACAGCAGTGCCACAAATAAGTTGCACTATCATTATCAACTCTGCATCTTTTGGCTTCAACATTATGAATATGTGTATCACTACTATCGAGATTCATCAAAAATAGACCACTCTTCAAGGGTGCATGACCATAAAAGATATTACTCATATAAATAGAACAACCATTATTCACTGATTTAAATGAATAACCGTCTCGCATCAAACAAGATCCAGATATAATGTTCATGCTCAACGCTGGCACCAAATAACAATTATTTAGGTCTAATACTAATCCCGAAGGTAGATGTAGAGGTAGCGTGCCGACTGCGATCACATCGACTTTGGAACCGTTTCCCACGCGCATCGTCACCTCGTCCTTTGCCAGTGTTCGCTTAATCCGTAGTCCCTGTTTTGAGTTGCAAATATTAGCAACAGAACCAGTATCAAATACCCAGGTACTACTGCGAGCTCTAGTAAGGTACACATCAATAACATGTATATCACATATACCTTTGTTCACCTTGCCATCCTTCTTGTCCGCCAAATACTTGGGGCAGTTCCGCTTCCAGTGACCAGTCTGCTTGCAGTAGAAGCACTCAGTTTCAGGCTTAGGTCCAGACTTGGGTTTCTTCTCTTGAGCAGCAACTTGTTTGCTGTTTTTCTTGAAGTTCCCCTTCTTCTTCCCTTTGCCCTTTTTCTCGAAACTAGTGGTTTTGTTAACCATCAACACTTGATGCTCCTTCTTGATTTCTACCTCCGCAGCCTTTAGCATTGCGAAGAGCTCGGGAATTGTCTTATCCATCCCTTGCATATTATAGTTCATCATGAAGCCTTTGTAGCTTGGTGGAAGTGATTGGAGAATTCTGTCAATGACGCAATCATCCGGAAGATTAACCCCCAGTTGAATCAAGTGATAGTAATACCCAGACATTTTGAGTATATGCTCACTGACAGAACTATTCTCCTCCATCTTGCAGCTATAGAACTTATTGGAGACTTCATATCTCTCAATCCGGGCATTCTGTTGGAATATTAACTTCAACTCTTGGAACATCTCATATGCTCCATGATGTTCAAAACGTCGTTGAAGTCCCGGTTCTAAGCCGTAAAGCATGGCACACTGAACTATCGAGTAGTCATCAGCTTTGCTCTGCCAGACGTTCACAACATCTGGCGTTGCTCCAGTAGCAGGCCTGGCACCCAGCGGTGCTTCCAGGACGTAACTCTTCTGTGCAGCAATGAGGATAATCCTCAAGTTACGGACCCAGTCCGTGTAATTGCTACCATCATCTTTCAACTTTGCTTTCTCAAGGAACGCATTAAAATTCAACGGAACAACAGCACGAGCCATCTATCTACAATCAACATAAACAAGCAAGATACTATCAGGGACTAAGTTCATGATAAATTTAAGTTCAATTAATCATATTACTTAAGAACTCCCACTTAGATAGACATCCCTCTAATCTTCTAAGTGATCACGTTATCCAAATCAAACTAAAACATAACCGATCATCACGTGAAATGGATTAGTCTTCAATGGTGAACATCATTATGTTGATCATATCTACTATATGATTCACGCTTGACCTTTCGGTCTCCGTGTTCCGAGGCCATATCTGCATATGCTAGGCTCGTCAAGTATAACCCGAGTATTCTGCGTGTGCAAAACTGGCTTGCACCCGTTGTAGATGGACGTAGAGCTTATCACACCCGATCATCACGTGGTGTCTGGGCACGACGAACTTTGGCAACGGTGCATACTCGGGGAGAACACTTCTTGATAATTTAGTGAGAGATCATCTTATAATGCTACCGTCAATCAAAGCAAGATAAGATGCATAAAAAGATAAACATCACATGCAATCAATATAAGTGATATGATATGGCCATCATCATCTTGCTTGTGATCTCCATCTCCGAAGCACCGTCATGATCACCATCGTCACCGGCGCGACACCTTGATGTCCATCGTAGCATCGTTGTCGTCTTGCCAATCTTATGCTTCTACGACTATCGCTACCGCTTAGTGATAAAGTAAAGCATTACAGGGCGATTGCATTGCATACAATAAAGCGACAACCATACGGCTCCTGCCGGTTGCCGATAACTCGGTTACAAAACATGATCATCTCATACAATAAAATGTAGCATCATGTCTTGACCATATCACCTCACAACATGCCCTGCAAAAACAAGTTAGACGTCCTCTACTTTGTTTGTTGCAAGTTTTACGTGGCTGCTACGGGCTTAAGCAAGAACCAATCTCACCTACGCATCAAAACCACAATGATAGTTTGTCAAGTTGATGCCGTTTTAACCTTCGCAAGGACCGGGCGTAGCCATACTTGGTTCAACTAAAGTTGGAGAAACTGTCACCCGCCAGCCACCTGTGTGCAAAGCACGTCGGTAGAACCAGTCTCGCGTAAGCGTACGCGTAATGTCGGTCCGGGCCGCTTCATCCAACAATACCGCCGAACCAAAGTATGACATGCTGGTAGGCAGTATGACTTATATCGCCCACAACTCACTTATGTTCTACTCGTGCATAACATCAAACCATAAAAACCTAGGCTCGGATGCCACTGTTGGGGAACATAGTAATTTCAAAAAAATTCCTACGCACACGCAAGATCATGGTGATGCATAGCAACGAGAGGGGAGAGTGTTGTCTACGTACCCTCGTAGACCGAAGCGGAAGCGTTGACGCAACGTAGAGGAAGTAGTCGTACGTCTTCCCGATCCGACCGATCCAAGCGCCGTTACTCCGGCGCCTCCGAGTTCTTAACACACGTACAGCTCGATGACGTTCCCCGGGCTCCGATCCAGCAAAGCTTCGGGGACGAGTTCCGTCAGCACGACGGCGTGGTGACGATCTTGATGTACTACCGACGCAGGGCTTCGCCTAAGCACTGCAACAATATGACCGAGGTGGAATATGGTGGAGGGGGGCACCGCACACGGCTAAGGAACGATCACGATGATCAACTTGTGTGTTCTAGGGTGCCCCTGCCCCGGCCGGCCCTTGTGGCGCGCGCCAGGAGGAGGAGTCCTCCTCCTAGTAGGAGTAGGACTCCCCTCTTTCCTACTCCTACTAGGAGGGGGAAAGGAAGGGGGAGAGGGAGAGGGAAAGGGGGGCGCCGCCCCCCCTCTCCTAGTCCAATTCGGACCAGAGGGGGAGGGGCGTGCGGCCCACCCTGGCCGCCCCTCTCTCTCTCCACTAAGGCCAATGTGGCCAATACTTCTCCCGGGGGGTTCCGGTAACCCCTCCGGCACTCCGGTTTTCTCCGAAACCACTCGGAACCATTCCGATGTCCGAATATAGCCGTCCAATATATCAATCTTTATGTTTCGACCATTTCGAGACTCCTCGTCATATCCGTGATCTCATCCGGGACTTCGAACTAACTTCGGTACATCAAAATGCATAAACTCATAATAACTGTCATCGTAACTTTAAGCGTGCGGACCCTACGGTTCGAGAACAATGTAGACATGACCGAGACACGTCTCCGGTCAATAACCAATAGCGGGACCTGGATGCCCATATTGGCTCCTACATATTCTACGAAGATCTTTATCGGTCAGACCGCATAACAACATACGTTGTTCCCTTTGTCATCGGTATGTTACTTGCCCGAGATTCGATCGTCGGTATCCAATACCTAGTTCAATCTCGTTACTGGCAAGTCTCTTTACTCGTTCTGTAATACATCATCTCGCAACTAACTTTATTGGTTGCAATGCTTGCAAGGCTTATGTGATGTGCATTACCGAGAAGGCCCTGAGATACCTCTCCGACATTCGGAGTGACAAATCCTAATCTCGAAATACGCCAACCCAACAAATACTTTCGGAGACACCTGTAGAGCACCTTTATAATCACCCAGTTACGTTGTGACGTTTGGTAGCACACAAAGTGTTCCTACGGTAAACGGGAGTTGCATAATCTCATAGTCATAGGAACATGTATAAGTCATGAAGAAAGCAATAGCAACATACTAAACGATCGGGTGCTAAGCTAATGGAATGGGTCATGTCAATCAGATCATTCAACTAATGATGTGACCTTGCTAATCAAATGACAACTCTTTTGTCTATGGTTAGGAAACTTAACCATCTTTGATTGACAAGCTAGTCAAGTAGAGGCATACTAGTGACACTCTGTTTGTCTATGTATCCACACATGTATTATGTTTCCGGTTAATACAATTCTAGCATGAATAATAAACATTTATCATGATATATAAGGAAATAAATAATAACTATATTGCCTCTAGGGCATATTTCCTTCAGGAGCGTGTCATAATAAACGGAACGGTGGAAAGTTGCATGGCAATATATCTCGGAATGGCTATGGAAATGCCATGATAGGTAGGTATGGTGGCTGTTTTGAGGAAGGTATATGGTGGGTGTATGATACCGGCGAAAAGTGCGCAGTATTAGAGAGGCTAGCAATGGTGGAAGGAAGAAAAGTGCGTATAATCGATGGACTCAACATTAGTCATGAAGAACTCATATACTTATTGCAAAAATCTACAAGTTATCAAAGCAAAGTATTACGCGCATGCTCCTAGGGGGATAGATTGGTAGGAAAAGACCATCGCTCGTCCCCGACCGCAACTCATAAGGAAGACAATTGATAAATAGATCATGCTCTGACTTCATCACATAACGGTTCACCATACGTGCATGCTACGGGAATCACAAACTTTAACACAAGTATTTCTCAAATTCACAACTACTCAACTAGCATGACTCTAATATCACCATCTTCATATCTCAAAACAATTATCAAGCATCAAACGTTTCTTAGCATTCAACACACTCATAAAAAAGTTTTTACTAATCTTGAATACCTAGCATATTAGGATTATTTAAGCGAATTACCATGCTATTTAAGACTCTCAAAATAATCTAAGTGAAGCATGAGAGACCAATAGTTTCTATAAAACAAATCCACCACCATGCTCTAAAAGATATAAGTGAAGCACTAGAGCAAAACTATATAACTCAAAAGATATAAGCGAAGCACATAGAATATTCTATCAAATTCCAAATCATGTAAGGATCTATCTCATTTAAGAATTTCAGATCTTGGTATTTTATTCAAACATAAAGCAAAGCTAAATAAAATGACATGACGCTCCAAGCAAAACACATATCATGTGGTGAATAAAAATATAGCTCCAAGTAAAGTTACCGATGAACGAAGACGAAAAAGGGGATGCCTTTCGGGGCACCCCCAAGCTTAGACGCTTGGTTATCCTTGAATATTACCTTGGGGTGCCTTGGGCATCCCCAAGCTTAGTATCTTTCCACTCCTTATTCCATAGTCCATCGAATCTTTACCCAAAACTTGAAAACTTCACAACACAAAACTTAACAGAAAACTCGTGAGCTCCGTTAGCGAAAGAAAACAAAACACCACTTCAAGGTACTGTAATGAACTCATTCTTTATTTATATCGGTGTTAAACCTGCTGTATTCCAACTTCTCTATGGTTTATAAACTATTTTACTAGCCATAGATTCATCAAAATAAGCAAACAACACACGAAAAACAGAATCTGTCAAAAACAGAACAGTCTGTAGCAATCTTTAACTAACGCAAACTTATGGAACTCCAAAAATTCTAAAATAAATTGGTGGACCTGAGGAATTTGTCTAGTAATCATCTGAAAAAATAATCAACTAAATAGCACTCTTCAGTAAAAAGTTTAAGCTAATCTTGTGAGCGCTAAAGTTTCTGTTTTTTACAGCATGATCATAAAGACTTCACCCAAGTCTTCCCAAAGGTTCTACTTGGCACAAACACTAATTAAAACATAAAACCACATCTTAACAGAAGCTAGATGGGTTATTTATTACTAAACAGAACCAAAAAAACAAGAAACTAAAATAACATTGGGTTGCCTCCCAACAAGCGCTATCGTTTAATGCCCCTAGCTAGGCATGATGATTTCAACGATGCTCACATAAAAGATAAGAATTGAAACATAAAGAGAGCATCATGAAAAATATGAATTGCACATTTAAGTCTAACACACTTCCTATGCATAGGGATTTTGTGATCAAACAACTTATGGGAACAATAATCAACTAGCATAGGAAGGCAAAACAAGCATAACTTCAAAAATTTAAGCACATAGAGAGAAAACTTGATATTATTGCAATCCCTACAAGAATATATTCCTCCCTCATAATAATTTTCTGTAGCATCATGAATGAATTCAACAATATAACCAGCACCTAAAGCATTCTTTTCATGATCTACTTGCATAGAAATTTTATTACTCTCCACATAAGCAAATTTCTTCTCATGAATAATAGCGGGAGCATCATAAGAGACTTGAATACTATAAATTGTTTCCACATTAAAAGGGTAATGTTCAGAGAAAGGGTACTCATAATCATGACAAGTTTTATAAATATAATCATCACTACTCTTTATAGCATAAGTTTTATCACAATAATCATCATAAGTAGCAACTTTGTTCTCATCATAATCGATTGAAACCTCTTCCGAAATAGTGGATACATCACTAAATAAAGTCATGACCTCTCCAAATGCACTTTCATAAATATTATAAGATTCAACATCCTCCAAAATAGTGGGATCATTACTTCCTAAAGTTGACACTCTTCCAAACCCACTTTCATAAATATAATCATCATAAGTAGGAGGCATGCTATCATCATAACAAATTTGCATATCAAAACTTGGGATACTAAAAATATCATCTTCACCAAACATAGCTTCCCCAAGCTTGTGGCTTTGCATATCATTAGCATCATGGATATTCAAGGAATTCATACTAACAACATTGCAATCATGCTCATCATACAAAGATTTAGTGCCAAACATTTTAATGCATTCTTCTTCTAACACTTTGGCACAATTTTCCTTTCCATCATACTCACGAAAGATATTAAAAAGATGAAGCTTATGAGGTAAACTCAATTCCATTTTTTTGTAGTTTTCTTTTATAAACTAACTAGTGCTAAAACAAGAAACAAAAAGATTTGATTGCAAGATCTAAAGATATACATTCAAGCACTCACCTCCCCGGCAACGGCGCCAGAAACTTCTTGATGTCTACTACACAACCTTCTTCTTGTAGATGTTGTTGGGCCTCCAAGTGTGGAGGTTTGCGGCGGCGGAACTCCCGATCTATTCTGTTTTCCGAAGTTTTTAGGGTATATGGATATATATAGGCGCAAGAAGTACGTCGGTGGACCTCCGGGCTGTCCACGAGGCAGGGGGGCGCGCCCTAGGGGGGTGGGCGCGCCCCCCACCCTCGTGGGCAGCCCAGGACTCCCCTGGTGCAACTCTGGTACTCTGTGGGCTTCTTCTGGTCCAAAAATAAGTTCCGTGGAGTTTCAGGTCAATTGGACTCCGTTTGATATTCCTTTTCTTCGAAACACTGAAATAGGCAAAAAAACAACAATTCTGTGCTGGGCCTCCGGTTAATAGGTTAGTCCCAAAAATAATATAAAAGTGGATAATAAAGCCCAATATTGTCCAAAACAGTAGATAATATAGCATGGAGCAATCAAAAATTATAGATACGTTGGAGACGTATCATCTCGCAAGTGGCCGCCCTGGCTCACCTATTCGCCATGCCTTCCTACGCCCAGTGATGCACCTCCATCACTGTTATACAACAAGGCTAACAGCAAACTTACCTGTGTGCATTGTCCCTCAACTTTAACAATGTCAAGTTTAACGAGCGGGTTCAAAAAGAAAAGTTAAGTAGCCAGCAATCATGTGTAAAAAATTATCCAACATGCTTGTACAGAGAGGCTAAAAATGGGGACCTACCAGCTAGACCATACACGGCTGTATGGAGCAATGTTAACATGGTCAAAATAGCAGGCGCGACTAAAAAGAGAGTCAAACTGAGCACATGTTTCTTGTGTTGGAAATATGAGCAATTTACCGAATAATTTTACTAACAAAAATACTAGATAAAGCATGACTAATATAACAGAGATAAAGCAAGTCATGCAATATGACAGTGAGAAGGTAAATAGCATCTTCATATATGAACTGTAAGTAAACATATCTAGAGCAGACAGTTGAGCAAGTTGCATATATAAAGTAGAACCTAACATATGTAGGGCAAACACTAGAACAAGGAACTGTGGCAGGGCCTCTAACAGAAAGAGCAAGAACACGTACGGGACAGCAGCAACAGAAGTACTGGACTTGGGGTCGACATCCTCACCAGCCATGTCGTCGAGGAGGTTGTCGACGTTGGGGATGAAGTCGTCGTCGGGGAAGTAGTTGTCGGAGTCCGGGGCGTCCGGGACGAAGAACTCAGTAGTCGCGCGGAGCGCTCCCCAAAAACCTTATCACCCTTCTCCCGTACATGACTCAAAGAGGTGCGGTTTCGGAGTCCTACTGTCCCGACCTGCAGTGCACGCTGCAAGCCGGGATGGGGAAGAACATAGCAGCAACACAGTGCTCAGGAACTTGGTGGCGAGACGGAGATGATCTTTCTGATGTGTCTCTCTGGAGAGGAGTGACCTCTCTTATATAGGCACATGAGAGAGAGAGAGGCAAACAGGCTGCGACAAGAGGTGAAGCAACAGAGGGAGACGAAGCGAACAGGCAACATGCGAAGAGGTGCACCGTTTGTATTCAATCTCCACTACATCAAAAATGTCTCAGCTCCTGTGTAACCGTTCGTATACCTGTCGTGCGTGGCAAAAAATTAGACATCGCTTGGCTCATTCCCACAACCCGCGGCGCGGCACGTCGTGACGAGGCGGGCGGCAGAGGAGGAGCGCGCGTGGATGTCCCTCTTGTTCTCATGCTCATACATCTGGGGAAAGAGCCTCCCTTATAAAGAGGTCCAACTCCCTCTAAACTAGCAATGTGAGAATAAAGTGCCCCTTGCCTTGCACGAATGGGCTAAGCGGGCCTCTAGGATTTACTAGGAATTTCTGAAATTATTACTGGGCTGGCCAATAAATAGATAAAGTTCCAGCAATCCCCCACCAGATCCTAGAGGCACATAGAATTTGCCTTTAGTTCCAAAACACTATTTTATATACCGGTACTACAGTGGAGACTGTTAAGTTGAACTTCCACCTAAACTCTATGCTACACTAGTAAGCAACTTGAACAGTGGACTGGGCCTTGAACTGCAAGTTTTTTTTGTGAATCTAGCTTCACACAAATCCTTGATCGATACTAGGCTACTGTGGGTCTTCCCCGCTGGTGGAGCTTATGCGTCATACTCCGAGACCTTTCATGAGTTTACTAGAGAGAACCCTACTCTCATAGATTGCGACGTTTAACAATTAAACTCATACAGGTTTGTTCTCCAAAAGATGTTCTGCAGGACAACACCTCTGCTTAAAAGAGCCACTTAGAACACATTAAGATATACATCAACCTGCCATGCAGATTAGGAGAATATTGCATCTTCATGGAGTGGTATTGTTAATAGTAAGGATACTCTCCTCTTAGCTGACCAACAACTTGTCTTCCACATCTAATTCATGGGATCTCTGATCACAAAGAATAGGTTACTACTGTGAACAACTCATATTGTGGGTCTCATACCCATCTCCCTCGATGCATTATCTATCACATTACGTGATAGACCCTTAGTAAAAGGATCTGCCAGATTTTTAGATGTTTGGATATAATCCAATGCAATAACTCCAGAGTTTCTCATTTTCCTGACAGATTTTAACCTTCTCTGAACGTATCGTCGTGACTTCATGTTATCCTTTGAGCTGCTCACTTTCGTGATCACAGTTTGATTGTGGCAGTTCATAAGGATACCCGGTACAGGTTTCTCAACAATCGGCAAGTCATTCAAGAGACGGCAAAGCCAATCTGCTTTGACCGTAGTTGTATCTAGTGCTGTGAGTTCTGCTTCCATTGTTGACCTCGTTAAGATGGTATGCTTGCAAGACTTCCAAGAAACAACGCCACATCCATGAGTGAATACATATCTGCTCGTGGCCTTTATCTCATTAGCATCTGAGATCCAGTTTGAGTCACTATACCCTTCAAGCACTTTTGGGTGCCTAGTGCAGTGAATTCCATAATTCGTAGTGTCTTTCAAATAACGTAAAACTCTCTCTAGAGCTTTCCAATGCACATTTCCTGGTTTTGAGACAAACCGGCTCAGTTTGCTAACAGCAAAAGAGATGTCAGGTCTTGTAGCACTGGTTAAATACATAAGAGAGCCAATAATTTGAGAATATTTCAATTGGTCTCTAGCAATTCTTCGATTCTTTCGAAGCAACACACTAGCATTATATGCTATTGGAGAGGGCTTGCAGTCACTATAGCCAAAGCGACTCAAGATCTTTTCAATATAGTGAGGTTGAAGCAATGGAATCCCACCATCATCGTCTCTCAACAACTTGATGTTCAGAATGACATGAGCCACTCCTTAATCCTTCATCTCAAAGCAGGGAGATAGGAAATCCTTGACCTCCTTAATAACCTTCAGATTTGTTCCGAAAATCAGTATGTCATCAACATACAAGCAAAGGATATCTCCCTCGCCCCACCATGGCGATAGTACACACATTTATCAGCTTCGTTTACAACAAAGCCTGCAGCTGTTAAAGTTCTTGCAAACTTCTCATGCCACTGCTTGGGTGCTTGCTTAAGTCCATATAAAGACTTCAGCAACTTGCACACTTTTCCTTCCTGACCATCTACTACAAACCCATCTGGTTGTTCCATGTAAATTTCCTCATCCAACTCTCCATTTAGGAAAGCAGTCTTAACATCCATTTGATGAACGAGAAGACCATGTGAGGCTACTAGAGGAAGTAGTACTCGAATAGTGGTCAGTCGAGCCACATGTGAGTAAGTATCAAAGAAGTCTTCACCTTCCTTTTGGGTATAACCCTTGCCCACAAGACGTGCCTTGTATTTCTCAATAGTACCATCAGGCCTAAGTTTCTTATTGAATACCCATTTGCACCCTATCGGTTTGCACCCATAAGGACGATCAGTGATCTCTCAAGTTTCATTTGCCAAGATGGAATCCATCTCACTATGGACCGCTTCCTTCCAGTAGTCAGCATCTTCAGATGCATAGGCCTCTGAAATAGAACTAGGAGTGTCATCTACGAGATACACAAGAAAATCATGACCAAAGGACTTTGCAATCCTATGTCTCTTGCTCCTAGTAGAAACTTCATTGTTCTCCTCCACAGGATTTTCAAAGTGTTCCATCGAAATGACAGGTTAAGTAATTGTAACTGGCTCCTGATTCGATGAACTAGGCATCTTCTAGTTAGATGAGGTAGCCATATCCTTCATGGGAAAGATATCTTCAAAAAAAGTCGCATCATTCGACTCCATGATCATACCGACATGCATGTCAGGTACCTCAGATTTTACAACCAAGAATCTATATCCAATGCTATGAAAAGCATATCCAAGGAAAATACAATCCACAGTCTTTGGTCCAAGCTTCCGCTTCTTTCGAATTGGCACATTGACTTTCGCCAAACAACCCCATGTTCATAGATAAGAGAGCCTTAACCTTTTCTTCTCCCATTCCTCGAATGGAGTTATCTCTTTGTTCTCTGTGGGAACTCGGTTTAGGACATGACATGCCGTCAATATCACCTCCCCCACCATGCCTTGGAGAGACCCAATGTGTCTAACATGGCATTAACCAAATCAGTTAGAGTACGATTCTTTCTTTCGGCCACCCCATTTGACTGAGGTGAATAGGGAGGCGTCCTCTCATGGATTATACCATGTTCCTCACAAAAGGAATCTAATTCATTTGAGAAATACTCTCCACCACGATCGGACCTAAGCCTCTTGATCTTTCGATCGAGTTGATTTTTTGCTTCAGCTTTATAAATCTTGAAATAGTTCAAAGCCTCATCCTTAGATTTCAGAAGATACACATGAAATTATCTAGTGGAGTCATCAATTAACATCATAAAATACTTCTTTCCACCTTTTGTAAAAACACCATTCATTTCACATAGATATGAATGTATGAGCTCTAGTGGTGCAAGATTTCTTGTTTCCGCAGTCACATGAGACTTACGAGGTTGCTTAGCTTGCACACACACTTGACATTTAGATCCCTTGACAGTGGTGAAACTAGGGATTAAGTTCAACTTCGCTAGTCGCGACATGCAACCAAAGTTAACATGACAAAGACGTGAATGCCACACATTTGATTCACTATTGTTGCAAACATGATCAACAACTTTATTGCAAACGTCTGATAAGGATAAACGAAACAGACCTCTTGACTCATAGCCTTTACCAACAAAGTTCCATACTTGGATATTACAAATTTATTCGACTCAAAGACAAGCTTGTAGCCATCTCTACACAGAAGGGATCCGCTAACAAGATTTTTATTGACGGAGGGGACATAATGCACGTTCTTCAGCCGCATGATCTTCCCCAAAGTAAACTTCAGATCGACCGTGCCAACACCACGAACAAAAGCACTTGAACCGTTGCCCATCAGCACGGTGGAAGTCCCTGCGTTCCGATAAGACGAAAACATGGAAGCCCCTGCACTTGAACCAATGAGGAGAATGACATACTGAAAGAATAGTGGGAAATATACCATACCTAGCATCCTTCATATCAATGTATCCAATGACAACATTAGCGGTCTTGACGCCTTTCCCAAGATGACGCTTGTCATAGCGATTAGGGAAACTAGGAGCCCAATGATCGGGATCTCCACACACATGATAAAAACCTTTATTCTTGTCATTCTTCTTCTTGAAGTTCGTGTGCTGCACAACCTTGTTCTTCAGATCAAACTTTGCTTTACCATCAAACTTGCCCTTGTTCTTGAACTTGTGGGGCTCGAAGTTCTTCTTTTGTACCAGATTGGCACTAGATCCTCCCTCAATACCTCGAGCACGTATGTCCTTTGCTCTCGCCTTTTCTTCCACATCAAGAGTACCAATGAGATCCGGAATGGAAAACTCCTGCCTCTTATGCTTCAGTAAGGTAGCAAAGTTCCTCCACGAAGGAGGAAGCTTAGTGATGATACCTCCGGCAAAAAACTTGTCCGGTAGCATACAACTGAAATGCTCAAGTTCTCTAGCAAATGACTGTATCTCATGAGCTTGCTCAACCACGGAGCGCTCTTCAGTCATCCTGTAATCATAGAATTGCTCAACATATCCGAGACCCCAAACTTGGCCTCCGAGTGCGTCCCACATATCTTTTCCATTATCAATTGACGCATAAGCATCAACTATGTTCTCACCAAGAACACTTAAGAGAGCACCCTTAAACAGAGTATCCATTTTTTGAAAAGCTTGTTCCTGTTGGGCATCATACTCCCCTTCAGGTTTGCCAAGAGTGGAGTCATAGTAACTCATGGTTTGAAACCATAAGACTGCTCTCACGCGCCACCTCTTATAGTGAATACCCTCAAACATAGGAGGTCTCATGGAAGCAGCAGAACCACTTGGTGTAAATTGCCTATGATAAGGTTTTTGGATTGTTGGAAATATGAGCAATTTACCGAATAATTTTACTAACAGAAATACTAGATAAAGCATGACTAATACAGCAGAGATAAAGCAAGTCATGCAATCTGACAGAGAGAAGGTAAATAGCATCTTCATATATGAACTGTAACTAAACATATCTAGAGCAGACAGTTGAGCAAGTTACATGTATAAAGTAGAACCTAAAATATGTAGGGCAAACACTAGAACAAAGAACTGTGGCAGCGCCTCTAATAGAAAGAGAAAGAACACGCACGAGACAGCAGCAGCAGAAGCACTGGACTTGGGGTTGACATCCTCGCCAGCCATGTCGTTGAGGAGGTTGTCGATGTTGGGGAAGAAGTCGTCGTCGGGGAAGTAGTTGTCGGAGTCCAGGGCGTCCGTAACGAAGAAGTCAGTAGTCGCGCGGAGCGCTCCCCAAAAACCTTATCACCCTTCTCCCGTAAAGGACTCAAAGAGGTGCGGTTTCGGAGTCCTACTGTCCCGACCTGCGGTGCATGCCGCAAGAGGGGACGGGGAAGAACGTAGCGGCAGCGCAGTGCTCAGGAACTTGGTGGCGAGAGGGAGATGATCTTTCTGATGTGTCTCTCTGAGAGGAGCGACCTCTCTTATATAGGCACAGGAGAGAGAGGCGGACAGGCTGCGACGGGAGCTGAAGCAACAGAGGGAGACAAAGTGAACAGGCAACAGGCAAAGAGGTGTACCTTTCGTATTCAATCTCCACTACAGCAAAAACGTTTCAGCTCCCGTTTGACCGTTCGTATACCCGTCGTGCGTGGCAAAAATTTAGACATCGGCTCGGCTCATTCCCGCGTCGTGATGAGGCGTTGCGGGCGGCGGAGGAGGAGCGCGCGTGGATGTCCCTCTTGTTATCATGCTCATACATGTGGGGAAAGAGCCTCCCTTATAAAGAGGTCCAACTCCCTCTAAACTAGTAATGTGGGACTAAACTTTAGAAGTACCTCTTGCCTTGCATGAATGGGCTAAGTGGGCCTCTAGGATTTATTACGAATTTCCGAAATTGTTATTGGGCTGGCCCATAAATAGATAAAATTCCAGCATCTTGTTCAGAAATGCTGGCATCGGGTACCCAGTAGTCATACCATACACGATTGAATGGAGCAACGTTAACCACTGTTTAAGAATTCGTCTAATTAATCAGTTAACTGGCCAATTAATCGCTACTCGAATTGAATAGCACATATTCATCGTGTTAACTTGGCGGGCCGATTAACTTGCGTGTGAGATCGATTAATTGTCAGGCCGATTAATCGCTGCTGGCCCATTAACTTATGGGCAAACACAACCCAAATTTTTGGCCCGTAACCCCTCCAGCCCACTCTCACTCCTCAATAGCTAGGGTTCGACCAAATCGTAACATATTTTGGTATATTACATAGTTAAGAGCATGAGAGTATGGTATCTATACCTACTAATAAAGCAAGATGCGTTTCTCCGATTTTTCCATTTGTTCACTATCGAAATTTATTTTTCTAGCCTAGGTGGTACTAAACTTTTGTGCGTAGCAATCCAGAATTTTGTACTGGCCCCCACACGCTGTGGCCCAGCGAAGCAAGCCCACTTATTTGAGTGCCTATGTAGCTGCTAAACGCCTATTTCTCGCCATATGCGGTAGTTAGTCGGAGTTTGCACAGGCCGCCCATGACTAGGCCGTCCCATTTTGTTTTTCCGTCCAAATTTATTTTTATTTTTACCTTATTTCATAGTTCAGGGTTTTCAAAAAAAGTTCAGAATTTGGAATTTTGTCAATTTTTAAAAATATTCAAAGTACAATATTATCTTCCCCTTTTCAAAATTATTTGGAAAATTAATTTATTTTCTTGTTCGCTTTTTTTCAAATTCAGAAATTTTCCAAAATTATTTGTGATTCAACAAACATGTATTTTAAAAAATATTCAAAATTTTAAATATATTCTTGTTTTAGTAAAATGTACACGGATTCAAAATAATGTCAGCATTTAAAAACACATTTTGTAAAGTTTCTCTGAATGTTCAAAACATGTTTCGTTTCAAAAGTCGGTCACAAATAAAAAATATGTTTGGGTTTTCATAAAAGGTCCATGTCTTTAAAAAATGATGTTGTTTCAAATTTTGTTCATGTCTTTTCCAAAATGAATGGAATATTAAAAATATTGTTGGTAATTTCAAAAAAATGTCGTTTTTAATATTCGCGCTGGCCATTGGTTAGCAGTAGACCTTTCTTGCCGTGGCTTGTGGCACGTGGCTGAGTCTTTAAGGTCATGTGTTTGATCCTTGAACACGTTTTTTTTTGCTTTATTACTCATGCCTCACAAACACAACTTATTTCGGTGCCTGCCAGTGAGCTGGCCCAGACGCGAACTTCTGTGTGTCCCGCGCGCTATTTGACGCCATATATAGTAGCTTTCACGCAGCTGCCTTAAGAAAAGGAGAAAAATATACGTATAGATTTTGTTCCGTCCATTCCACCCCAATTTTTTCAGTTATCCCCCGTATGGGCCAAACATGACCTACCACGTATTTTTTTTCTGACAGACGGACGAGCAACAAACATAAAGGGCACAAGGGGATTGAACTATGGACCTTCCCTATTGTGTCGACGGATAAAACCAACTCAGCTAGCTTGCAATTATGATAGGAACAACCCCGTCTTGAAATTTTATATTAAATCACACCAGTTTTTATATGTCCCTAAGTTGTCTGGAAATAAGGAGGTTGTGTAAGAATAAGGAAGTTGTCTCGAGAATTATGAGCAGAATGAGGGACTCCATAAATTATTGCCGAAGGTAACTTGCACGTGCCGATAAAAGACAATATATTGGTTGGTTATAATGGAAAAATTTGTGGGCACGTGCTAGAATATGCTGGTTTTGCTCTAATCAATAAAATTTATGGGCATGTAAGCAAAAAAATAGTTGAAGATAATAAGCGCTGATAATGAAGGGACATTCATGCCTTGTTATGTGTTGATTATGCTAATGAAACATAATTTATGCCGTGCAATTAGTAATCCATCCTGCTACGTCATTGTAGGAGAAAATGGTCGAAGCAATCGTACCTCAAAGGTCGCCGTGCAACAACCAAATGAGGACGCAACCACAACTCCGAGACGGAGGTCGATCCGGAGGGAAAAAAGTTACAGTTGGGTGGTCACCGCCACCCGACCAACCCATCACTATCAAGATCTTGCGGACCAAACATGACCCGTGAGAAAAGACCGCAGCTTACCGCTCTGTCGCCCACCGCCGTGGAGACCGTTTTTGATAGACACATTGATTATCTCTCCCGCTACTTGTTGCAAAAATATTATCTCTCCGTTGCAAGGCACGGGCATATGTGCTAGTAATACCTAAAAAGAGTCACCTAAAAGATTAGATATATGTTGTCAGGTTCCTATTTAATCTACCGATTAATGGTCGACCGATTAATCCAGTTAATAGGTCGATTCACCGATTAATCGTTATTCCCTACCAGTTACTGATTTCCTTAATACTGACGTTAACAAGCTCAAAACAGCAGGCGCGATAGAAAAAAAGTCCAGTAGAGTACAAGTTTCTTGTACAGAGAGGCTGGCATCAGGACCCGACAGTCAGACCATACACAACTGCATCAAGCAACGTTAACAAGGTCTAAACAACGGGCGTGATAAAAAAAAAGTCCGCCAGACACACACACATCGCGGCCTCACAAGTTTTGAAAGACTGCGAGGTATCAATTAGAGTTAAAACGTTCGAGGGACCGAGCATCTACCACGTTTTTTTTCTAATCCGTGGCCAAACAAAATAAATGCATTTCCATCTACCACGATAAAATGACCAAAGTCGTGTGACAATTTCATCACCGATGGCTACTTTTCTTGATGGCCCTCTCCAAAATGGGGCCCACTAGAAAATAAGGGTGGGCATGGCCCATTACCGGTTTGCTTCATGCGTCGAGAGGCAGTAGTGCCGCTTAGAGCGACGTATAGGATTTGCGTTCACTTGTCTCGATCTTTTACGATCGGCAATCGATATATAGACACGAATCATATAGAATTATAAATATAATATAGATACGAATCATATAAATTTATAGGTAAAAAGATATGAACAGAAATTAGAGCAAAGAATAAGTAATAAAATATGAATAAATAGGAATTTGTATCGATCTTTTCCGATTGTCAATCGATATATAGAACGGAATCATAGAGAATTATAAGTAAAGAAATATATAGACGAATTAGATAAAATTAATAAATAAAGAATGTAAATAGAAATCTGAGAGGAGTAAGTATAAAAAATATAAATAAACAGGAATAAAAAAAGAAAGAGAGGTTAAAAAATGGCGGTCCCGCTACTCCCCACTTGTAATTGGGCTAGGGGCCAACACGACCGGGCCAGCAGTGACTGTCAATTGCCCCCTCATAATCTGGGTTACAAGTTCGCGCCAGCGAACTCGGCGAGCGCTCTGCGAAGCTTCGATTTAATAAAGGGAAGTGTTTGGGTACGGCGCGCCGGCCGAACGCTCGGCCGGTCGCGAGCGCCACGTAAGTGCCACGTGGTCAAAAAGGCCCGCACGCATCCGTTCTTATGTCTCAGCCACTCGCATCTTATCCTTTCGTCCCCTGCTCGCCTCTCCTTCATGTGCCTCTGCATCTCGCGCATATTCATCCCCTTCTCGCCTATCTCCATGTGCCTGACTCCGGCCAGTGCAGTTGTTTCTCCGGCGAGCCCACCACCAGAGAGGCATCCCGTCATCCCCTGCTCCTCTCTTCAACTCTGTCTGACCAGGACTTCTCCTTTTATCTTGTACAGGTCGTTGGCCCTCTCCTTCCTGCTCCCCGATGGCGATGCACCTTGTGGACGGGTACAACCGGCCTCGCTGGGTGCTGCAACCCGCCTCGCCGGGAGCTGCAACCGACCACGGTGGAGCTACAACCGTGGATGGAGGAGCTTCGACGGGTGGGTGACCGCGACTGAACCAGTGCTACAACCGCGGTGACCAAATGCTCGGACCAGCGCCTAATTGTGCTACTGCAGGTGATTTGATTTGATGCAGCCATTGTCCATTTTTCATTTTTTGCTACCACTGTAATATGTTTTTGCTGGAACCATCAACTTTTTTTGCTACCATCAATGTTTTGGTTTTTGTTGGGACCAATCCCAATTTTCACTTTTGCTACAACCATAATATGTTTTTGCTGGAACCATCAACATTTTTTGCTACCATCGTTTTTTGGTTTTGTTGGAACAACATCAAAATTTTGCAAGTTTGTTACCACCGGCTTTTTGGTTTGCTGGAACGAGCTTCATTTTTTGCTACCACCGACATTTTCTTAATTTTTGCTGGAACAACATTCATTTTTTCAATTTTTGCTACCAACGTTCTCTATTTTTGCTGGAAGCATCGCAGTTTTTGCTACCACCGCTGTTCTGGGTGCGAACCATGGCGTCGTCGCCATGTCTGGAGAGGGGTTGAGGGAGAGGGGAGAGGGGATGGGCAACACCGGCGAGGGGCGAGCGTTGGCGGCGAACGTGCGCTGCCGAGGAGGGGGTGCGGGGGCGCCGCCATGTCTCCCTGCTTTTTTAATTAATTTTCAATCGCGATGTGAAAAAGACGACGGGGAACGACGCCCATCGACAGCTGTGCGGGCCTCAATCGAACGGCTAGGGCGCGACCGGCCCAAATTTGGGCCGGTGCGCCGGCGCCTAGCGTTGGCCTTTAATAAACTGGTCGTAATGCTTGTAATGTTCCGAGGTGGGACTATCCCAACTCTCTTACAGGAACAGACTTGTACATGCAGTATTTATTTTTTTAAACCAGTGTCTTGCATTTGCATCTTGTTGGTTGCCACGTGCGTGTCTGTGAGTGCAGCTCCGTGTACTGTGCTTGGGCGAGGGGGGGGGGGGGGGGGGTTCCCATGCATTGCCTGCCAGAGCATTTCCACGTACGGCATTGGGTTCAGAGTTCAGACCGTCGATAAATGCTTTGTTCTTAAGTTATCTACACCGTGTATGATGCCAAATTCACCAAGCTGCTCCATATGGGTCTTTTCCTTTTTACGGAATTATTATCAAAGTTTGCAGGAAGTATAAAACACCTCAAACATAATGAAAATCACATTAAGATTTCGAGAGCGCCGAACGACCACTACCGTCGCCAAAACAAGACGCCGACGCGTCGCTGTCGCCGCTCCCATACCGAAGCCGACTTTATCTTGGCGATAAAGGTCTGGAAATCTTTGTGCACGTGCCCCTAAGGACCAACACCTTGAAGCCACGGTTGTCGTCATTGAACAAATAGATCTGAAGCAACTGATATGAAATCTCGTCACGTAACGAGAAACGCTAACCTTATCACCTTAAGAAGACGGTAGGAATCTACGTCAGAGCTTCATCAACTACGTCCAGATGAACAAACTCGAGCAGGATCGATGCCCGAAAGACAAACTCAAAGAAGAAGCACGGCAATCCGTCCGAGCGCCGCACCAACAAAGACTAAAAATCCTAAACTACTAACGCCAACTCTAGCCGAGCCCCCATAAAATAGAGGAGTAAACGGTGGAGTAAACTTTTCGGTCGGACCTAGCCGATCCCTAAATATAACTGAGTATAATTTTTTTTGTTCCAACTTATGCAATCTAGTTTACATTGCAGCTACTCCCTCTGCCCCATAATGTAAGATGTTTTTTGTATAAACAAACATTTTACATTATGGGATAGAGGGGGTACATATTAGAACACATATAGAAAGTAAACATAAATAAGAAGGTTCATGAAAATCACGAATAAAGTTTATAAACGGAATTACTCAAATTTAAACACACCAAATAGTTTAAATGTAGCAAATAACATGTGAAAGCATAATTAGGAGGTGCTAGAAAGTTACCACTGATGCTCAATAAGATCTTGTTGGAGCTGAGTATGAACTTGTCAGTTCTGGACCCCGCGGTGCGCTGGAAGGAATGTCTGGATCCTATTCTGAAGCACACCACGAAGGCTCTCTCCACATCTTTCCTAGGCGCTTCTTGACATTGGGCAAAGTGAATATTTTTGTTACCTTTTGAAGCGGAATTGTTTTGACTAATGTGGCCCATGAGGGATAGATGCAATCCGCAAGGTAGTAATACATTGACTAGTTGTGCCCATTGACTGATAGTTGCAAGGAGGAGCATCTCTTGTAATAAGCCTAGCAAACAGTGATGATCTTGACATCACCTTCAGGTCATTGTTTGGGCCAGGCAAACCAAAGAATGAATGCCATATCCAAAGATCCTTTGTTGCAGTTGCTTCAAGAATAATCATTGGATTGTTGCAGTGGCCTTTGTACTGATCTTTCCACCCTGCAGGACAATTCTTCCAGGTCCAGTGCATACATTCAAGTGATCCAAGCATCCCTGACCATCCTCTTAATTCACTCTTTGCCATTAGCCTTTAGGTGTCTTCCTCGTTGGGTGCCCTCAAGTACTTCGGTCCAAAAACATGGATCACTGCTTTAGTGAACCTTCGAACGGCCTTCAAGATTGTGTCTTCACCAATGCGGACATAGTCGTCAATTGCATCGGCCGAACACACATATGCCAAAACTCAAACAACCGCAATGCATTTCATTTGATGGCGTACACTTATCTCTCTGCATGCATTCCTTCTAAGCTTGAATGAATCATCATATTTCTCAACGGCTTTTGCATTGGTGAGAAGAAGACTTATATGCATCGGAAAGCGCCGGCGAAAGTACTTCTCCGGATAGGTTGGATTTGGATGAAAATAGTCTCTCATGATCTTGACATGGCCCTCCACTTTATCACGGTTGAGTTGTATGCGGCCAAACTGCGATCCTCTCCTCGACCGCCAAGAATGGTTTCAAAGTCTTCGCCGTCTTCTTCCTCTTCGGATGACGATGAGTGCTCGAAGATCATCTCTCTCAACCTCTTCATCTTCAAATCAAACGACTCAGTTCAATTCGACTATACAAAACAAAATGAAAGGAAGTAAAAAATTCAAAAAACTCACCTAGGCGAACCGTCGAGCACTTGCAAGGCGGTCATGGTGCATCGGCCGGAAGGCAATGTTTCAGCCAAACCAGCGGGCGGCGATGCGTGGGTACAACAAAGCACGAGCCGCCAATATTGGGTCAAATTCCTCTGATGATACTCTCTCCGATCCATATGATTGTCGCTGATGTAGTGTAATTTAATGTCTCTGTTAGTTTCATTAATTTTACGGAGAAATAGTAGTTACATATTGATAGATAATATTTTCAACAACAAAAATATCTGACGCTCTAGTTGCTTTGGTAGGAGCGAGCAAACAAAGTATCAATAGTTTTTTCGGTTATTTGACATGTCTCGGGCATGCATATGTTCTATGCTTTAATTTTTTGGTCTATCTAGGACACATCTAGATGTGACATAGTTATGTCACATTAAAACTGATGTCCACTTTGTTTGCGATCTATTTTTCTGTTCTAGTTTTTTTGTTTCTTGTTGCTGCATTATATATTTATGGGAGTTTAGATGTGACATCCTTAAAAAACATCTAGATGTGAATTAGACAAACAGTTGATTTTTTCATTGTGAACTTTATATTTTTGTATTAAGCAATATTTTCACAACTAACTTCGAACACATTCCTAAGCTAGCTAGACTCACCGATGGCAAGCATGCATAATTACGTATAAATAGTATATTATCACAATTATGAATAAAGTTTTTTTTTCAACTAGGGTTTCTCTACCTCCCGTTGGCGCCGCCACCGGTCCGCCGTGTCTCCGGTGGCCTTAGGGCCATGGGGACGCGGTGGATCCTAGACCTGGCCGGTGGGAGAGCTCCGTTTTTACATGTGCCTTTGAAATTTGTTAGGGTTTGTGTCCTGCTGAGAAAGGCGAGAGGATGATGGCTCCCTAAGGATGGAATAAGGTCCTCTGACTAACCACCGTTCCGGTGATGCGTCTAACAACGTAGGTAGGAGTGTGGAGGTGTGTCTCCGAGGGATCTGTCATAGATGGATTTGCTCGGATCTGTTCGTAGTTCGTCTACGTTCACATGTACTCAAGCTGGATCCTTCCGATCCACGCTACTCTTCATCGGCGACGGTTGCTGTTCTGGTGCGCTGGTCCTATGGGGTCTTAGCACGACGACTTCCCCACTGTCTACTACAACAAGGTTTGTTAGCTCCGGTAAGAGAGAGGCGATGACGGTGGCATGTCTTGGGCTCGCTTCATTGTTTGTAGTCGTCACTAGGTGTTATAAGAGCATCTCCAACAGGCGCGCCAAAAGGCGCGCCCGCGCGGTAAAGTTTGGTTTTAGCGCGCGCTGGCTGGTTCCGCGCGCTCCAGCGGTGGCGGGAACTTACCGCGCGCGGGAAGCGTTTGCGCGCGCGCGGGAGAAAGCGGCACGCGGCGCGGTAGATTTGGCGCGCCGCTTCGCGCGCGCCTATAAAATCCCGTGCTCGCCACGCGCACAGAATACAGCCACGCGCCCTCCCCTCGCAACCTTGCCACTTCACCACCTCACCGCTTTCCACGCCACCATGCCGCCGCGCTGCCGGGGTTCTTCGGGCTACCGCAGCGTCCGCGAGCGCCCCAACGGCTGGTACTGCACCGAGATCCGGTCGGGCGACGTCCGGCTCGGCCTCGGGTCGTTCCGGAGCGCGCACGAGGCGGCCCGCGCGCACGACGCGACGGCATGGCGCTTGGAGAGGCCCCGGTCGCAGATGAACTTCCGGGACGTCTTCACACGCGAGCAGGCGCAGCGCGTCGCCCCTCCGCCGCATCTCATCACCGACATGGACCGTGCCGACCACGCTCGGCGGCAGCGCCACCTCCTCATCGCCGAGGAGGACGAGCGAGCCATGGCGGAGTGGCCACGTCGCCACCCGGAGGACGTCGCCGACGAGCGTGCCTACTGGGCGGAGAGGACGGCAAGGCGCCGCGCGGAGCGGGCGGACCGGTGTCGGCGGAAGGCATTGGCGAATGCGCAGTGTGATATCGTTGAAGCAGGTGGGAGGCCGATCTTCATGTCAGACGATGAACGTTGGGACGATATATGGCTCGATACCTCGGACAACACCGACGAGGATGATGATGGTGATGATGGTAGCGACTTGGAGTAGTTTCTATCTATGTATGCCGTAGTAGTTTCTATCTAGTTGCACCGGTAGTTCAATCTATCTATGCTTTCGAACTATCTATCTAGTTGCACCGATGTAAAGGCGTCGTATCTAATGCATCTGGGATGCTTCGTGAATCCCTGTATCCGCCGACTCCTCGACCGACCGATTGCCATCCCACGCACACGATCAAAATCTCCAGGGATTTGCAAAGAAACGCCCGCAGCAACTCTTAGTTAAGCCTGCTATTTTGCTAATAACCCCTCGGCCGAAATACCTTTCCTAATCCCCGCTCGTCTCCCTCCCAATCCCTAATCACGGCCGCAACATGCATCACGACGACAGCCACGGCCGGGGCGGCATGCATCCGGACGGACAATCGCCAGGACGGCATTCATCTGCCCTGACGATCTCCGCGACGACCATGATGGGATGCATCTCTGATTCTGAACGCCCCATCAGCATGATGGAAAAATCTCCGGAAGTGATCGTGGCGGCTCCTGCTGTTATGGATGTCCGATATGCATCAGCAGTGATCCATAGTTCAAGTGCTGATCCTGTGTATGCCTCTGCGTCTAGCCAGTTGGAGGCCCATCTCGCTGTAGAAAATATTAGTACTGCAGAATGCGAATCAGATGTCAGTACTGTGCATGGAGCTTCAGGTAACATGGGTAAAGCCTAGCCATTTTATGTATGACCCAGACTACTTGTGTATGTTTTACGTACTACTTGTTATCTGGAGACTAATCATGTTGATGCATGTGCAGCTACAGAATTAGGTAAAATCTTGGAAACTCAAGTGAAGAAGGGAGAATTTGCTACACCGAAAAAGAAAGAAAGCATTCCTCTATTTGTGAGTTTATTAATTTTTTGTTTGCCATGTCCCTGTTCAGTTTTGAGAGTTATGCATGATGATGATTATTGTCATTCATTATTTACTTTTTAGTGCTCCTCTTTCACGCCGAGATGTGACGAGAAGTTGAAGCCTAAAGTAGGGATGGAATTTGAAGGCCTTGATGCCGTGCAGGAGTTCTACAAGTCATATGCACATCATGTGGGTTTTGGAGTTCGTGTCGGACAACAGAAAAAGTTGGACAATAATGTGGTTCGGACAAAACGTTTCATGTGCAATAGAGAAGGATTCAGGTATGAGAAGAGCAAGGAGATTAAAGATCCAGCAAAGAAATTCCGTAAGAATACAACCACACGATGTGGTTGTGATGCACATATCTTCATCAAGTTATGTGGCGATAACACCTACAAGATACAGTCATGGATTGAGCACCACACTCATGGCCTTGTATCGCCTGATAAATGCCATTTGATCAGATCAAATCGCAGAGTTAGTGAGAGGGCAAAAAATACACTGTACACATGCCACAAAGCAAGCATAGGCACATGTCAGGCATACAGGCTCCTTCAAGTCAGCGAAGGTGGGATTCCTAATGTTGGATGCTCAAAGAGGGACCTACAAAATTACTACCGCGACCTCAGGCTAAAAATCAGGGACGCAGATGCTCAAATGTTTGTCGCTCAGCTAGCTAGAAAGCAAGAAGTCAATCCAGCATTTTTCTATGATTTTGTTGTCAGTCGTGAGGGGAAGTTGATGTATTTACGGGGGTCAATCATCACTTACAAAGTGTGTTTTTTGGCGCGGCATTCTTGATAAATGAGCAGACTCAGTCATATGTTTGGTTATTTGAGACCTTCCTTACAGCAATGGGAGGGGTAGCACCTAGACTCATTATAACTGATGAAGCTGTTAGCATGAAGAATGCGATTGACAAAGTTTTTCCGACCACTGTGCATAGGTTATGTATGTGGCACATAATGGAGAAACTTCCGGAGAAGATTGGACCATTAATTAGAGAAGACTCTGATTTTTGGGATAGGATGAATTCGTGTGTATGGGGTTCCGAAACTCCAGCTGAGTTTGAGTTGCAGTGGAATTCAGTCATTAAGGACTTTGGCTTGGAGGAGAATGAGTGGTTGACTAAAAGGTTTAGCATTCGTGAGTCATGGATACCAGCTTACTTTATGGATATACCATTGGCAGGCATTCTCCGAACAACATCAAGGTCTGAAAGTGCAAATTCCTTTTTTAACCGTTTTATTCATCGTAAGCTTGCTCTTGTTGAGTTTTGGCTTAGATTTGACACGGCATTAGAATGCCAGCGAGAAGAGGAGTTGATTGCCGACAACTCAAGCATTCATACAACCCCACAACTACTGACACCATGGTAAATAGAAAAACAAGGCAGAGAAGTGTTTACATATGAGGTGTTTGAGATATTTCAGAAAGAGATTATTGCAGCAAGAGATCATTGTTGCATCCAAGGCATTGCACAAGATGAAGCAATAAAAATTGTGAGCTTGAGAGGTCGATCCCATAGGATTAGGGAAGTTCGGTGCGACACCACAACCATGATAGCTAATTGTTCATGCAAGTTATTTGAGAAAATTGGAGTCCCGTGCCGACATATCATCCAGGTGTTGAGGGTTGAAAATCAAAATGAACTTCCATCCTACTACATTATGAAACGATGGGAGAAACGGTGCAAAAGGTATAAAAATGTATACAATTGATATTCTAATTGGATATCAAATGACTGACATCATTTTTTTAATTGACAGGGAAAATGTGTATGATGAGCATGGGCATTTACTAGAAGAGAAGGCAACTGACTCCTTGAATTCGGCTACTAGGAAGAAGATTGCGATTGTGCGCAACAAGTTGGAGGATCTAATTCAGAAGGCGAAACACTCGAATGAAGGCATGGACTTTTTAACATCAAGTGTATTGAATATTGAAGCTCCTCTAGACAAAATGGTTCCTACATCAGGTGTGAAGCACACTAGACAACAGGAATACGAGGCTTTCATTGGTTGTGATATTCCTACTGAAATTGACATACACCCACCGACTGATGTTCGTACGGTGGGAAGATGCAAACGAATAAAGATTGGGAAGGAAACAAATGAGGACGAAAAAAAAAGAAGGAAGCCAAGGTAAAGGTCTCACGTATGTGCAAGACGTGCAAACAAATAGTATTTCATGATAGTCGCAATTGCCCTAGCAAAAAAGTTCACGGCAAAGGAACCGAGATTGCGCAACAGATGAAGCCAAATGGTGTTCTATGATGGCCTTAGTCTATTACAAAACATGAATTTATATGACTTATTACTGTTTATTTCTCCTTGCACTGGATTATTGTAATCGATGGAATTATGTGTTTTGTCAAACTGTCTTCCTTTTATTTACTCTGACTTGATGTGTATTGAATGGAGTATAGCAATCTGCAAGAGCACCAGCTTACATCATGTTCACATTTACCTGAAGCATGCTCTGTTCTTTTATGCAAACAATCAGCAGCTATCACCCAGGAGAATATAAATGTACAAGAAACTTTGCGAGACTGTGAGCGTACATCCCTTTATTCAGTTGTATAACAGTATAGGCATCGAGTTCATTGAGTCGTCAATTATTACCAGATGTCTTTACCAGCAGCAGTATGTTTCAAGTTTGAAAGCTTAATAGTAGCATATGAATCAGGCAAGGGACAACTCAGTTGGCAAACCCACGTCCACCTCCACAATAACATTCAGCAAAAGAAATTAAACAATGGTAGGTGTTCAGAATTTTGACAGTGCTTGGGAAGGTTGCAGCAAAAGCAACATCTTCTTGTTTGTGCATACGTAAAGGACAAATAAGAATGCAGAATCACAAGGAATGATAAGCACCTAGTTATACTATGCCGTCGTTCAACTGTATTGCATCACATATCACAGAACACCACAAAATCATCAGGGCAATACGAAATTTGTTTATTTCTGAATTGTGCATTCACACCAAGGTACATTCTCTTGTCTTTGAACTCACAAGCAGTCTGCAATGGATAAACTCACAAGCTACAATCTGCATGTACTGGAAACATTAAACAGGAACAATAAAATTCAGAACGTGGTCCTTGTTTGCTATCCAACAAGTTGTGCTCGCTTCCCACACGAGTCTTGCAGCAGGCGGAGGTCGTCAGGTGGAGCAGCAAACGACTAGATGCAGGTGCGGTGCGGTAGATGGCGTGCAGGTTGCGGCCGGCGGCGGACCGGCAAGAAGGTGGACGAGCGCGGTGGTACGCCAAACGTGGTGGATCCCGCCACGGCCGCCGAACGGATCACCGAGGGCGTTCAGCAATTTGAGGCGAACAAACGTGGAGGCAAGCCAAGGGCGGCCATCATCGTTGGGATCACCAGGCCATGGAGCCGTTTGAGGCGGACAAACGCAGAGGTGGGCATGCGCTGCTGCCGTCCAAGGATTCATGGGTCCGATGTATGTGCCGCCATGGAGGGATTGAGCCGTGATTAGGGATTGGGAGGGAGACGAGCGGGGATTAGGAAAGGTATTTCGGCCGAGGGGTTACTAGCAAAATGGCAGGCTTAACTAAGAGTTGCTGCGGGCGTTTCTTTGCAAATCCCTGGAGATTTTGATCGTGTGCGTGGGATGGCAATCGGCCGGTCGAGGAGTCGGCGGATACAGGGATTCACGAAGCATCCCAGATGCATTAGATACGACGCCCGATGTAAAATACCTTTGTATCGTTTTTTGTCTATGCAATTTGAAAAATGTTGTAGAATGAAAGCGCGCGCTGCTTTTTAGCGCGGCTGCTGGAGCCAGCGCTGCGCGCCGCGCCGAACCAGGCAATGGGCGCGCGGCAAAGCAGTTTTTAGCGCGCGGCGCGTTCGGCGCCTGTTGGAGATGCTCTAAGGATCCGGATTTAATTTTTATTATTTTTGATGTTCGTTATACTCCCACCACTAAAGATGAATAGATTGGATGTTTTTTGAAAAAAAAAAATGAGCGATGAATTTTCCTAGCTAGCCATAGTTAGCACATCATTGATACTTTCACCCGCAGAAAAAAAGCACGCTGATACCTTCCTGAGATATACTATTTCTTTCTTATTTTCCAAAAATATGTGTGTCTTTCTGAGGAAGAAAAGAAAAATTGTAGACACAAAAAAAAAACTACGTTGCCTGCAAACCCGAAAAAAGGGGTAAATTCTGTTGGAGCCTTGAGACAAAAGTTGCTCTGGTAGATATTTTTTTTAGGAAAACCCTACCGATCTTATTTATCGGATCTTCGTCACCGCCGTCGTAACACTCGAAATGTCATCTCTCACCCACCTGCTAGCTTAGGTTAGGTTTCTGAGCCCGCCAGGTCGATCGTACGCAACCAAATCAAAGCATGTCCGCCGCCGGCGTTTCCCGTTGTTTGTCGCGGTCGGCCACCAGCGTCGTCGCCAAAGCGGCGAGCGGGTTCCACCTGCTGCGCATCGACGGCTACTCGCAGGCCAAGACGGTCCTCCCCGGCGAGAAGATCTCCTCCATGGGCTTCACCGTCGGCAGCGAGTCCTGGCGCATGGACTACTACCCCAACGGCCGGGACGCCTCCGCGAGATCCAACCACGCCTCTGTCTACATCCAGCTCACCGACGACCGCACCCGGCGCCCCGTCCAGGCGTGGTACAAGTTCAGCCTGCTGGACCACGCCGGCAACACCGCGTACGAGCTCCCGGCCGAGACCGGCTCCTTCACCGGCATCCCCAAACCCGAAGTCGACGCCCATGACCATTACTCCTACACTTCCGCCTTCTTCTCTCACATGCGCACGCCGCGCGCCTTCAGGAGCCCTGCACCCGCCGCCGACGAACAAGGCCCGGGGTGCGGCCACGAGGAGTTCATCGGGAGGGAAGAGCTGGAGCATCAGATCCGCGACGACTTCCTCGTGGTGCGGTGCGACGTCGGCCTTAAGCAGATGACGACGTCGCGTCTAGCGGCGGATGAGATCGACAACTGGGAAGATGATGACGATGAGGAGGAGGAGGAGCAGGGATACTTCGGGGATCCAACAATTTCTCCTCGCCGACGGCGTCGAAGCCGTCGTCAGCCCGATGACAGCGAGTACGTCAAGTGGTGTTTGGCTCAGCGGCCTGGTGACTCGCGGATCCGGCAGGGACGAAAGCTCGGCCACTACCACCCATATGGCAATATGCTGCATATGCATGAGCGGTGACCAAGTACTGCCTCTGGTTCAAAAGAAAAAACAGAGCACTGCCTCTGTTTGGGTCCGCATGAATTACAACAGTATAATTTTTTAGGCCGTCACTCCTTCCTTCCTTCTTAGACCCCGGACGTGGTTGATCGTAATAATCCTGTGTTTTGACCGGAAGTATAAAGAATCTTCGTAATAAAAATTACATCAAGATTTTGAGACCACCAAACGACCACTATTGCCGTCAGAACGAGCCGCCGATGCTCCACTGTCGTCGCTTCCATACCGGAGCCGGCTTGACCTTGTTGATGACAGCCGAGAAGTCTTCGTGCACGTGCCACTAAGGGTCAGCACCCTGTAGCAGCAGTCGTCGTCATTGAACCCCTGGATAGATCTGAAACGCTGTAAATCTGCCACATCGAAAAACCCTAACCTCACCGCCCCAAGGAGACCGCTGAAATCTACGCTAGTGCTTCGTCGACTGTGTCCAGATGAACGAACTCGAGAAGGATCGGAGCCCGGAAGACAAACTCGAAGAAGAAGCGACGCCATCCGCCCAAGCACCACAACTGCAAGGACTAAAACCCCTAACCTAAACTACTAACCGGAGCGGAGGCACCGGAATTCCCCTCCCCGCCACCAGGCACCGGAGCGACAGGTAGAGGGAGCCGAATCCACGGGCTCGCCGATGAAGTTTGGAGGAAAGAGTTTACACTAACCGCCAAAGGATATGGGAGGGAGAGAGAAACCCTAGATGGATTCTCAACTAGATGTTACAGGGCCATCTTTCAACACCACAACTAGTGCAGCGCAATAGTTAGGCTACATTATATTTTCCCACTGATATACTACTACTTTGTTCCTAATTAAAATGCCAAGAAGTCTTGTACTTAAGAACACCGAGTGTATTATTGTTATGACTGGCATATTAGGGGCTTAGCCCATTGGCTTGTGGCCCAAATTATCTTATTGTTATTAGGGGCTTAGCCCAATTATCTTATCGTTATTAGGTTCGTTTGCTTAGGAGTCAAGTAAACCTCTTTATATAAAGAGATGAGATGTATCAATCTAATCAAGCAAGAAGCAATCATGATTTGCTCGGCTTCCCGAAGGGAGCCGGGAGACCTAACCCTAGCCGCCTCTTGAGCCGCCGCCGCCTCTTCTTCATCGCGCAACGGCGCCCCGCCGCCGGCAGCCGCGATCGCATCTGTGTCAACCCTCCCCCTTCCCATACAACCTACGCCCTAGACCAGGTAGGATCCTAGCTCCTACCAATTTGGTATCAGGTAGCTCGGTTTCGATCATGTCTGCATCATCACCCAACCCGCCGCTGCTCGTCACCACCGCGCCGCTGCCTCTCTCCACCGCGCCGCTGCCTCTCCCCACCGCGCCGCTGGACTCCACCGCCTGTGCCTCCACCGGCCAGAGGCCGCCGCCCTCCACCGCGCCGCCCGTAGCCGTCTACTCGCCGGCGCAGATGACCGGGATCCTCAACGACCTCGTCACCGCCGTCCAGGGCATATGCCTCTACCTGGCCGGGCCCTACGGGCAGCCGCCGCCCTTGCAGCCGGACGCTGCGACCGGGCCAGTCGCCCTGCCCTGGTACGCGGCCACCACGGCGCCGATCGGGCCTCTACACCACCACTGGCCCGGTCAGCCGCCGCCCGCCGTCGCCCCCCACTGGCCGCAGTTGCCGGCTCCGGCGATCGCCGCGCCCCCGACACTTCCCGGGTCCGGGCAGCCGCAGCCCCAGCTGTCGGCCCCACCGCCGCCCGCTGCCGCGCCTCAATGGCCACAGTGGCCGGCCCCGGCCCTCGCGGCGCCCCCCCACGCCACCCGGGTTCGTGCCGCCGCAGCCGCAGCTGCCGGCCCCGCCACCGCCCAGCACGGGGCCCGGGTCACCCTCGTAGGGAGGCGTACCGATCCAGCAAGTGCGCTTCCCGCCGTCGCCGTCCCCAATACCGGCCTGGCTGACCGGATGATCGACGCCAACTAAGGATGGCAATGGGTCGGGTTTGGATCGGGTTGAACAATACCAAATCCAAATCCATATCCATATCCATGAAGACAGTCTTTGTCCGCCCATGAATATATCCAAGGGTGAGAAATTGTGTCCATGTCCAAATCCGATGGATATCCATACCCACTGGATATCCATTGGGTCATCTCGAGACATATAAATAAGACATAACACAATCTTAACAGAAGCTCTTCCATTCTTCACCTCGTGGTAGGCTAGGCTTCACTTATGGTAAACCAACATCCACTAAAAACCTAAGATCATTTAATAATTTTTAACAGATGAGAATGACGAGTCATTTAACAAGGAGATTAAAATAAGGGAAGGGGCTAATAAAAGTTACGAAGGGGATTGTGTAATTTCTTTTGCGTGTTTTAGATAACAAAGTGTAAAATTGTAGTGGGACATGTGACTGTGGGGTAGAGATAGTAGATCTTTACCCATTAAGTCATACTATCGGGTAGGGTTGGATATACCCACGGTTACAAGACTATATCCATGCCCGACCCATGAGCAATCGGTTCGGGTTTGGGCGCCGCCCATGGACACAAAATCATATCCAAACCCTATCCATTCGGTTCGGATATCCATGGATATCTAAGTCCATGGGTAAAATTGCCATCCTTACCGCCACCCGTCTACACGTCGGCTGGAGACCCGCCGGCACCCACTCTGCAGTTCGGAGATCCCTCCGGCTCGCAGGGGCGGATCCAGAACAAAAATGTCCCGGTGTCCACGTGCACATCATATATACAAGGATGGACACTAAGCAATAATACCTTCTGTAAAGTAATATAAGACTTTTTAGATCACTATCTTGTATTACTTTACAGAGGGAGTATATATAAATAACACACCCAACAACACAAATTATATGGCACCAAGATTTCTACCAAAATAAATTGTTCACTTCCACTTCAAATACTAATTGATTATGTAAATTTGAACAATTAAGCATAAGAACTCCAAACAATGAAAACAAATATGATCAGATTGTTTGACGTATTTTTGTACCAAAGTTCATAATACCAGGGCAGCACTCCATGACGTGTGGGTCCCACGCATTGCAAAATATTCATAGAGTGGAATATGTTCAATATTGGACTCTTTTGGTAGAGTTCATCATGCCAAGTACAATGGTACAAATAGCTTATAATTTTGACAGTTGATTTTTAAAGAAATAGTCAGCAAATAAGGTAAATACGTACATACAAAGCTAGCCAAATTTAGTTGTGTGCACGGCATCGTGGATGCATGTCATTCCTTTTGAATATTCTATCCATAAAGGAGGCGAAATAGTGATGCACAGGAAACCTGCCCATAGTACTAATAACCGTGACAAGCCAAGCCCCACATGGCATTGAGTGGCTTCAACCTTGGGTAGTTTCCTGGCAGCTCTAGCTAGCACCGATCGGTTTTTTTTTTTAGCATCAGTACAGACACAAGCGCTCATATACACGCGCATACACTCACCCCTATAAACGCACACACGCACACCCTACTCCTATGGATGATTTACGAAGTCATCGTAGGCGCCTCGTCGTCGACGGGAACGTCTCCTCCTACTGAAAGCGCATCGCCGGAAATCCTGAAATAAATCCAGGAATAATGTGAGCACCAGGATTTGAACCCTGGTGGGTTGGGGATACCACTGTCCACCTAACCAACTCAACCACAGGTTGATTCGCAGCACCGATCGGTTTTGATACTAACAAAACTGCATGCATACATGTCAATCTGCTCAAGGCAGGAAATCCCGGCAGATTTCGGCCGGGTCACGCGGTTGCAACGGATTAACGTGATCGAGAAGCCAACACCGACGTCTCACCGGCCTATAAAAAGCTCCCATCCTACACGCAGCGGGGGGCGGACGCCAGCCGGCCCACGGCCACGATGAGAAGAAACAACAAGCCCTAGGCTGCGCGTCCCAAACACGGAGAAGGACTTGCACGAGAGCCGGCCGAGAAGCAAGAACACGCCGAGGCTCTCGTCAAGTTTCTCATCTAAGCTCACCTGAGCACACGTTGGAAATTACGCCGATTCGTTAAACAAGACAGCGAGGCCGTAATACCGCGTAGATGCCGAGGTATACCCCACATAAACATCGATCTTGCGCCGATTCGTCAAAGACGGCGTCGCAAGTGAGATCATCCAATAAACCAAGAGAGGGGCAGCGATGCTTCATGGCCAACACGGTGAAATACACGACGCTCATATCCTCCGTTGGTAAGCTATTCCAGCAAATCTTGTCCTTTTGATCTAAACAATCTCGCGAGATCTCATCTTCTTGATTTCGTGAAAGTATTCTATGGCAAAATCAATATGGCAAACACGGAGTAGTGCCCAAAACTGCATCAGCATGAGCATGAAGAAATCCTCGATCGAAGTAAGCCTAACACCATGGTTTCCCGATGCAACGGGACTGGTTACAAAATACATAAAAAAGCGGGATGGCTACTTCTATAAGGATAGTCGACCGTTGTTTCATGCAAACCGCGACGAGCGTACGTGGCTATGGTCAAGTACGAGGGAGTCAAACACATACTACATTAATTTTGTCCATCATGATGTGACGAGATTCATAAAATATTATCTCGATTCCGCTCCTCACCATGAGGCGAGGCTCCAAATTTTACATTGATTTCGTTCCTTACGAGGCGACGAGATTAATACAATATTAATCTTATTCCACTCCTCATGAGAAGGCGACGCCCATACAATTCCATATTGATTTCGCTCCTGCGAGGAAGCGAGATCGATTTTGTTTTATTAGCAAGCATCATCCAATGCATCTGTGATATATTACACATCGACATCTTGGCCGAGTGTCGACAAGAGAAAAGGCTATGCACACCATTATCTCCATCATACGTCTAGTGCCGACTAGGCCGGACGAAATTCTGGCCAAGTGCCGACGAGGCCGGGTCACCGACATGTCACAAACCTACCGGATTGGACACACCGTTGCTGTGCACCGACGAGGCAATAGCAACATACACATGTCCGCGTCCGATGAAGTCAGGGCATCACATGACTGGGTACCTACGAGGCGAAAGTCGTCCCCTTCATCGACACATCCTGTTGGTCACATCAACATGGCGATAGTACTCGTGACTGGGTTTCGGCGAAACAAAGCCACCCGCACAAATATCCACATAAAATATCACATGCATATGGATGAGCGACACATGACGACGACCATCAGCGCAGCTTAATCGGAGGTATTCCGTGGGATCGACCCCATGGATGTAATTAACCGGTTGCTTGCAAACGCACCGGGAATCGGCGAACTACACAATCTCTTTAGTCAGATACTCCTTAAGCGCGAGGCAGAAGGCAGAAGGATAATTCCAATGGAGCTTGTACAATGTATTTGTATTCAATACAATGATCAATAAAGTGCAATGTTCCGTACATGTATTTGTCCCTTATTTTTTTCTATCTATTTATTTCTTGTTTTCATAAAACAAGTGGCACGCCTGTGATTTTACTTCTTGTACGCATTAGGAAATACCCTCCCTAGAAAGGGAGCGGCGCGTTTCTTTTTGGCGAAACACAGATGACGACATATGTCGAATGTGATGGGCTAGTTATATCATCTTACACCGAGGTCTTCATTTTTTGAAAAAAAACTTTTCATAAATTCTCCTGTGATTAATTATTATTGTATTAGCAAAAATGTACGAGTTACATTATTTGTGTTTGCATATGCAAGAATAGAAACAATAAACAAAACATATTGATTGAATGATACGGTTAGGGACCTAAACTTACTCGACATTGTGCCTCATTGCTGTCACAAAAATAATCCTCCCCTTGTCATATATGAATCGCAGCGAATTGTCCCCAAATACCTTCAAATTTTAAGACCCTAGCCTTACAATTAGAAAAACAGAAATTAAAAAAAAATGAAATTCCTACACACAGTTGAATAGCGATTCCAGATTTGAGAGAGATCGGCAATTATCAAGTGCCGAGTTGAGAGTTGAGACGTACCCCGAATTTCCAACAATCCCTGAGTGGGGCGAGGGTAGAGGTGGCCGGCTAGCGATGCTTGAACAACTGTGGCTCGGCGGACCGGCAGCTGGCCGCGCGACGGAGAAGGGCTGAGAACGACGGCGCTGTGAGGGTTGAAGCGCAGAAGCCGAGCGGACGAGCAACCGAACAGGCGCACCTACAGGTAGGGTACAGCCGTATGGGGGTCGATAGTTTTCTCAACACGCGCACGTACAGGATCAGGGATCGATTAATTTATAACTGGAATGCACTGCCTCGCCTGTGTTTGTCTGGACTGGCCGGTGTCCAGGTCCAATAATTACGGGTGTCCAGCCCAAAAATCAGGGCTATGTATAAGGTAAGCACGTACTTTACCCGGTGCCAGTGACACCGGAAGCAATAACGTGGCTCCGCCCCTGCCGGCTCGGCGGGGCACACCACGGGCCGTGGCCATACTGACCGGGCGCCTCAATCCTCGCTGCTTCGCACCTTCGAGCCAGTCGGCCACGGCACTCCGACTCAGACACCGTCCCGGTTTGCCAAACTGGACTTCGCCACTTATGACGGCACGGAGGACCCCCTCAACTGGCTCAACCAGTGCGGGCAGTTCTTTCGCGGGCAGCGCACCCTCGCCTCGGAGCGTACCTGGCTCGCCTCTTACCACCTCCGCGGCGTGACACAGACCTGGTACTACGCCCTCGAGCAGGACGAGGACAGCATGCCCCCTTGGGAGCGCTTCCGCGAGCTCTGCCTCCTTCGTTTTGGGCCACGATCAGCGGGAGCCGCCTGGCAGAGCTAGGCCGCCTTCCCTTCACCTCCACGGTTCAGGGCTTCACTGACCGTTTCCAGGCCCTGGCATGCCACGCGTCGGGCGTGACGGCACAGCAGCGGGCCGACCTCTTCATCGGTGGACTTCCGGATCACATCCGCGTGGACGTGGAGCTTCGGGGACCCCAGGATCTCCAGACGGCCATGTACTACGCCAACGCGTTGCAGCGCCGCGCGGTGGCCATCTAGCAGGCATCACCGTCCCGGGCTGCTGGGCCGCTACCCTGGCCGGATGTTCCCGCGCAGGGTCGGCATGCTCCGGCCTCCGCGGCACCCCTCGCCGCGACCGCGGCGCGCCCGTTCCGCCGGCTCACCTCAGCCGAGCTACTCGAGCGTCGCCGCTAAGGGTTGTGCTTCAACTGCGATGAGCCCTACACGCCAGGCCACGTCTGCCCGCGACTCTTCTACCTGAAGGTTGCAGACTACATTGAGGAGGACGCCGTTGCCGCCGACCTGGCCGCCCCAGCTGTTGCGAAGGTGTTTGACGCTGGTTGATCACCTCGAGGAGTTCAGCAAGCGCTTCCCCACCTTACAGCTCGAGGACGAGCTGTTTGTGCAGGCGGGGAGAAGTGTTATGACCGGCATATTAGGGGCTTAGCCCAGTGGGTTGTGGCCCAAGTTATCTTATCATTATTAAGGGCTTAGCCCAATTATCTTATCGTTATTAAGATCGTTTGCTTAGGAGTCAAGTAAACCTCTCTATATAAGGAGAGGAGATGTATCTTTACCTAATAATAACGAGAATTGGGTTTCAGCCGTATGTCGTCGCACGCGATTTTGCATAAAAGCCCCTCGGTTTATAAGAAATTAACCTGCAGTCCATGTTTTAGTGGGGCACAATTTTGCATAAAAGCCCCTCGGTTTATAAGAAATTAACCCGTAGTCCATGTTTTAGTGGGGCGCGATTTTGCATAAAAGCCCCTCGGTTTATAGGAAATTAACCCGCAGTCCATGTTTTAGTGGGTCTCTACATAACGTTTCAATTTTGGAAAAAAAGACCTGCAATTGTTAGAATTATATCCGCGATCCTTATTTAACTGGTTCACCAGTCACCACAGGCCACAGCCGCCGCTTATCCATTGCTGGCCTCCACCGCCGGGCACACGCCGCCGCTTGCCGGCACGAGGGCGAGCTCACGGGCGCGCTTGCGGTTGGCGAGCCTAGCCCGCAAGTCTTCACGCTGCTTGGCGAGGTCCTTGGCCTTCTGGCACACCTTGTCGGCCTCGGCGCTGGTCTTGGCGGGCCGAGGCGTCGTGGCGGAGGACGATAAGGCGGCCGGCGTGCTCTCTTGGGTCGAGGCGTCGCGGCGCGCCGGCGGCACGCGAGGGCGGTGTTGCCCGCGCTGGACCAGCTGCTGCAACTCCCCTGCGTCGTCGCCGTGGGACGCCTGCGTTCTGCTGCTACTAGCTCATTGTCATTTGAGATAATAAATCCTAATAAAGAGGGGAGCGAGCCAATTTGAAGATACAGAAGAAAGTGATGCACGCGGGGACGGCCAGTGCTGGACATTTGAGGTAATAAATTCTAAAAAGGGGAGAGAGCCAATCTGAAGAGCCTGTCGGTGCTGGGGTGCGGCCGAAAGCAGCGGAGAGCCCGCGGTGCTGGGGTGCGGCCGAAGCCAGTGGAAAGCCCGTCGGTGCTGGGGTGCGGCCGAAGCCACTGGAGAGCCCGTTGGTGCTGGAGTGCGGTCGAAGCCAGCTCCTCTACTCTGTAGAGGAGCCCGGTGGTGTAGCCCGCGCCATGGCCGGTGGTGCGTGGATTCCGCCGGGGGGGAGTGGAGGATGGTGCGGGAGATCTGGCGGCGTGCGGGGTCGCGGAGGAGGGGCGGATCCCGGCGGTGTTGGGCGCAGCCGGCAGCGACGGCGTGTCCCAGGGGATGTCGTGGTCGGATGTGGTGGATAACTGGCGAGAGAGAGCCTCGCGGAAGAGAAAAGGATAACCGGCGAGAGAGATAAGCGACACGACTGGTTTCTTCTAGACGAGACGAGACGACGTGTTAGCGTGCGCGCATTTCTTTTTTTCTTCTTTTTGTGCGGGAGCATGCACGCGTGTTAGTCTAGCTAGCTAGCATGCACGGAGTAGTTTGTATCCTTTCACAGACCGATACAAACCTCGGAATCATCACGCGGACGTGTTAGCGTGCACACATGTTCTCCGAACTATGCAAGCGTTGATTTTTCTAAGGGAATTTGCCCTTTTTGTTTTAAGGTTTAATTTGACTCAGTTTAGAGTATCTAAAGCCGGGCACATCAAACCACCTCATACGCCCGAAGCGAACGACTCAATAACTGACCGGTCATAAAAAAAATCCAGACATGCGTCTTAAATGGGTCTCAAAAGTATGGGCTGGCCGGCACCTCTCATATCTAGCCCAAATGTAGGACGGATATGGGGCGCCCGGGATGTCCGTCACGTCGGACCAGGCCCCGCTGGCCCACCCGATCCACTTATATTCCTTCCCATCCGCTGCCCGGGCCAAACCCTAGCCACTTCACTCCACTCCACTCCGCCACGCAAGCTCTCGCCCGGTGATCTCGGCCTTCTTCGACATGGCAAGCAACGGATCCGACGACGACCAATAGAGATCTGTTGACTAGGGCGTCGTCCCATGCGGTTTTGAGGAGGCAATGGTCGTCCGTATTGCACTCCGTCGCTCCTATCTGTCCGGCGTGAGTCCATTATGTCAGCGCATCGGGCGCTCCAATCCTTCGACGTTGGATCACCGCGGTCCTCTCTAGAGCCTTCAAATCTCCCTTTCCCCATCGCCGGCCCACCAGAACATGAGTCCTACCGGGAACGGTGTGTCCGCCATGGGAAATAGAGGATGAGGGCTTTTGAGGTCCGCCTCGCTGCCGACATGGTGGTGGCGCGGGTGTCGCATAGGAGAAAGCCATCCGCACCCGCATTGTAAAGAAGTGGTGGCTGAGGAACATTTGCACCCTGCCTGAGAGCAGAACCGGACGGTCCGTGCCATGGCCGGACTACCCCCCAAGGAAGAGAAGGAGAACAACGATGGGTCAGATAGCTCCGACGATGAGCAGATCCTGTAATGCCCGTAATTATTAGAAATAATAAGGTTTTGGTATTTGATAATTAACAGAAATTAGCACATGCTAGAGTAATAATTATCAGCGTAATTAGATAAAATCAATCTTTGGCAATCATTGGTTAGTACTAACTAAAAGTAGTCAACTAAATTCCTTAATGTGGAAGGATATGCATTAGAGGAACATGGTGGTAGAGCCTTCGGGTAGGAGGGCCACGTGTGGGTGTGGTACAAGATATTTTGCACCTCAAGCTTGCACTTATCTGTAGCATTTAATGCTCTATTGAGTCAGCTAGGCACGTGTTATGTAAAAGTACAAGTAGCTGTAGAATCTAGGGACACCGAGGCAGTTGATATTTCTGAGTTACAGTGATCCAGCTCCATCCCCTACCCTACCATACCTATAAATAGAGGAGCAAGAGCACGCTGTAGTACTCATCCCAGCATATAAACCCGTTCACTAGCTAGCTTTGCATGGAGTAGAATCACTGATCGGCAGAGCGCTCGGAGGAAGCAGCGAGTCAGCGAGTCAGGCAAGCATGCGTTCCATCTAGCCTTTCTAGCTGTCCTATTCCTTGTTTTGTCTCACTGTTCATGCCATGCTCTAAAGCTAGTAGTACTTCTGAAGCTCTATAATGTGCACTGTTCGTGTGATTTGATCCCTGTACATTTCTTGAAGCTAGCATGCATACCACAGTACTACTTTTTGGTTTATGATCACGGTGGAGAAATCCTTGGTACATGCATGTGAGCACATAGATTAATGGCTCATGCATGGATGGTTGTTTTCTGTGGAAAGCCTAGAGATATTTATCTTGGTCTTGCATGTATTTCCTTTTGCTAATCCTTGTCTAGTAAAGTTTATAAAAATCTGGTGTCACGACGGCAAACGTATTGTACCGGTCACAGTTCAGGTATGGGACTGGCTGAGTTCTCCGCTAAGAACGACACTCGTTCGGAAGCGTGTCGATGATGGATCCGTAGGAGCGATCGACACTAGTAAGTCGAGTGGTTGGTTCTTGGGGGAATAAAGAGCTCTGCTTGGCTTGAGCCTGTGTGGTTCTGGTCGAGGCTGTCGACGTCGGAGTACCCCTCTTAAAAGCGTAAAAGTGTGAAATTTCACCCCTGTGACTCCCGGGTTGGGAAGCTTGCGGTCATATGTGATGCCAGTTATTTCCTTTCTTTTCTTTAAATTAAATCCATTATCTTCCTCTGCCATCAAATTCTTTCTATACAACTAACCCCTTCTGTTATGTCACTTTTGCCGTGAGAGGTTCAATTTTTACCCGTGTGCTTGCTGAGTATGAGATCATACTCATTCTTGCTATTGTTGTTGATTTTGCAGAAGTAGCAAATGATGGATGTGCTGATGAGAATGATGAACAGTAGGAGTAGCTCTACGGGTTGGGAATAAATAAATAAGTTGCATGTATCATGACCTTTGTAATAGCTAGTAACGAATAAAGTTGGCTCTTGTGCATACTGGAAAAAGATTTGTTTACTAGCCTAACATGCTTATAAACTTGAGATTTATAAGCATGTGGCGATTGTCACGGCTAAGACCCACTTGGGGCGTGACAATTTTATTGGCATCAGAGCCTTGGTTAAAAAAAAGTATAAACACTAATGTGGGTTTAACTAAGGGGGATAGTCTAGGTACGTAAAGTAGGAATTAACGATTAATTGAATGCTTATTTTCTATGCTTAATTAGCATGTTTGATATGTAGTCTGTATTTATTTTTGAACTAACTGTGTGCTGAAAGCAGGGATGGATGAGTATACAATCTTCCATCTCAACTTTGTGAGCATATTAGAGGAGGTAGCTGAACATTTCCATTTGGAGCCGCCGGTAGTGTCGACAGTGAAGCGTCTTGAGGGCGATGGGTACCAAGGTGCAGTACATTTGCAGCTCACCCCAGATGATGATAATTCTTATAAGACTATCTATGGGTATGGTGAAGATGCTAAAGATGCTGGCAACTTTGCTGCACGGGAAGCACTCAAGTTTCTTCATTTTTCTGTCAACTTTGCTTTGGTGGACCTGCATATGTATGAGTACTGGGAGGTACTACTAACTCTAGTGCAGAAGGAGCAGCAACACCACATAGAGATGACACAACTAAACCAGTTTCATGAGGCTTGCCGGCAGCATGAGTTGGAGTATCTTGAGCAAGAACATGATGACTGTGTTTATGAGATCAAGCATGACCTCAACCTCCAAATAGAGGACAGGGATCGTTGGCTCGAAATAGAAGAACACAAGAGTAAGAAACTGAAGCTGGAGCGTGATCAGTTGGAGGAGTTGACCAACAAGCAGGAGAGTAAAATCATGGAGCTAATGACAGAGAACAGAAGCCTCCGTGAGAAGCTGGCGGAAAAGCTTCAGGCGCATGAATAGGATGCGAACGGTGGCACTTAGAGATATGAAGCAACTGTTCCTAGCTTTTAAATAAATGGTTGTAGTAGTACTGTTTGTATATAACCTGCTAGGAACTGTTCTGGTAGTAGCCTTTTGGCTAGCTAGCACTAGCTTTTGTTGACAACTCTAGCAGTATGGGTGTCTAATTGTCTATAGTAGAGTGGCTGGAGGGAAACGTGGATGGCAGCAACACATCTAGTAGACATGATGTGTAATTTTGATTGTACTACTGCTTTCCTCTTTAATAATCAGCTAGACCTGGTATATATGTATATGATCATGCTCTAATGTTGACAGCTTTATTTATTTCTTCCTCTAGTATCATAGATGGCTAGTCACAATGGTGATTTCTCAGCATCACAGTCTGGTGATGGCCGGAATACACTAGCAGCTGCAGCAGAGCAACCACTTCCAAATGAGTTGCTTATAAATATTTTGCAACGTCAAGAACAAACCCAAATGAAGCAGACTGAAATTCTGGAATATATAGTGCAGCAGTCAACTAAAGGAAGGGAGTCGTTCGATGGAGACAAACAGGGCGCATTACGTGAGTTTCGTCGACTTAAGCCTCCTGTTTTCCAAGGGAGTGCAAACCCAATTGAGGCCGAGGACTGGCTAACAGAAATAGAGAAAAGTTTTGATGCCATGCATTGCCCTGATGAAGAGAAGGTTACATTAGCCACGTTTATGCTACAAGGTGGGGCATTTGATTGGTGGACAGTGCATAAAAAGAAGTATCCTGAGGGCTATCTATTCACATGGGGATCATTTAAGGAAGAGTTCTACAGAAAATATTTTCCAGAGAGCGTACAAAGGAAAATGGAGCTATCATTTTTACAGTTAAAACAGGATCAGAAATCTGTCGCGGAATATGAAATAGAATTTTCTAGACTTGCTCGTTATGCCTCTGTTTATGTCCAAAATGATGAAGCTAAAGCTCGGCGTTTCGCACAAGGACTTCGCCAACCAATCAAGTCTCGAGTGGAGGTGTTCGAGCTCAAATCTTTTCGAGATGTTGCTAACAAGGCATTAACTGTAGAACAAGCATATGTGGAAGAGCAAGCCGAAGTGGAGCAGCAACGTAAGAGGATCAAGGTTGACCATGGAAATCAAGGGAATATACAGAAAGCGATGCAGCAGAATTGGCGTCCGAACAACCGCCCGGTAGCCCAGCCTAGACGTAATAACTGTGTTATTTGTCATGGGAATCACACAGCATTCCAGTGCGAGTATCGTCATGGGAAATGTTTTAGGTGCGGTAGAGAAGGACACATGATCAGTCAGTGTCACAGTTCACCGGATCAGAATATGTCAAAGTCCATTGCACCAAAGCCGTTGCCAGCACCGAAAGCTCCATTATACTTACCTGCACCCCCTACTAACTCAAGTGGACTCTCTCAACGCATGAATAGTTACTCTGGAAGCAGGAAACAGACAAATCCTCATGCAAAGGTGAATCACTTGACTCAGCATGATGCAGATGAGGCCAACAACGTGATCACAGGTACACTTCAAGTATGCTCACACAATGCATTCACTTTATTTGATACCGGTGCTACACATTCATTTATATCCTCAAAATTTATCGATAGTCATGGATTAGAAAGTACCCCTTTAAGGAAAAGGATACATGTGGAATCTCCGATGACAGAAGTAATAGCCAAGAACATTTGTGTTGCATATCCTATAGTAATAAAAGGGCAAGAATTTTTGGTTGATTTAATAGTACTAGATATGCATGATTTTGATATTATACTGGGCATGGATTGGTTGGCTAAGAATCAAGCAAACATAGACTGTCAGAGAAAGCGAGTGATAATTCAGGTACCTGGTCAGCGTAAGATCATTTATCAAGCGAAGCATAAAAATTTTGACTGCTCGTTTAGCATGAATTTAGAAGTGAAAGAAAAGGATATCAAAGAAATACCAGTCGTACGAAATTTTCCTGATGTTTTTCCAAGTGAATTACCTGGATTACCACCGGACCGAGAAATTGAATTTAGTATAGACTTGACTCCGGGTACTGCTCCTATCTCAAAGAGTCCGTACAGAATGTCACCTGCTGAACTAAAGGAGTTGAAGAGGCAGATTAAGGAGCTAGAAGAAAAACAATTCATTCGACCTAGCATGTCACCATGGGGCGCTCCGGTATTGTTTGTGAAAAAGAAGGATGGGAGTTGGCGACTTTGTGTGGATTATCGGGAGCTAAACAAGGTAACTATTAAGAACCGATATCCATTGCCAAGAATTGATGATTTGTTCGATCAATTACAAGGGTCTCGAGTATTTTCAAAGATCGATTTACAGTCAGGATATCATCAGTTAAAAATAAAGGATGGAGATATTCCAAAAACAGCGTTCCGCACAAGATATGGACATTATGAGTATGTTGTTATGCCATTCGGATTAACAAATGCTCCTGCGGCCTTCATGGATTTGATGAACCGAGTGTTCAGACCATATTTGGATCAGTTTGTAGTTGTATTTATTGATGATATTTTGATTTATTCAAAGACAGAAGAAGAGCACGCTCATCACCTAGAAATAGTTCTTCAGACATTAAGGAAGCATAAATTATATGCAAAACTGAAGAAATGTGATTTCTGGTTAAATAAGGTGTCTTTTCTAGGACACATTATTTCAGGGGAAGGAATATCACCAGATCCAACAAAAATTCAGGCAATAATAGATTGGAAGAGGCCAACCACCGTTACAGAAATAAGAAGTTTCTTGGGATTAGCAGGTTATTACAGAAGATTTATTGAAGGTTTTGCACAGCTAGCAGCACCTTTGACACAGCTCACTCGCAAAAGGACAAAGTTTATTTGGGATGAAAAATGTGAAGAAAACTTCCAAGAATTAAAGCGACGACTGGTGACGGCCCCTGTTTTAGCAGTGCCAATCAGTGGAATTGGATTTACTATATTCTGTGATGCTTCAAAAATAGGCTTGGGTTGTGTACTTATGCAAAACAATAAGGTAATTGCTTATGCTTCTCGACAGCTAAAGACACATGAGAAAAATTATCCGACTCATGATTTGGAATTGGGTGCTGTCATCTTTGCATTAAAAATATGGAGGCATTATTTGTATGGAGAACGCTGTGAAATTTATACAGATCATAAGAGCCTGAAATATATATTCACCCAGAAGGAATTAAACATGCGACAACGAAGGTGGTTAGAGTTACTTAAGGATTATGATATCAATATAAATTACCATCCAGGTAAAGCTAACGTTGTGGCTGATGCACTTAGTAGAAAGACTGGTTGCAACATGGCATGTCTAATTACCACACAAAGAGACATTTTGAGGGACATGGAGAAATCGGGTATAGAAGTATATGTACGTGATTCAACTAGCACTGTTATGGCATTACAAGTCAAGCCTGATCTGCAAGACAAAATCCGGATGAAACAAATGGATGATCCGTTTCTTTTGAACCTCCGAAAGGGGATAGAACAAGGAAAGCCCTCGGAGTTTCATATAAGAAGTGATGGGTCTGTATGGCTGAGAAACCGCATATGTGTCCCTGACCAGTCAGATTTAAAGTTGGAAATTATGCAAGAAGCACACTCCACACCATACACCGTACACCCAGGAAGCACAAAGATGTATCATGACATTAAAGGAAATTTTTGGTGGCCCAATATGAAGAGAGAAATAGCAAAATTTGTTTTAGAATGTCCAATATGTCAGCAGGTAAAGGTAGACCATCAAAAACCAGCCGGTCTTCTACAACCTTTAAAAATCCCAACTTGGAAATGGGAAGAAATTAGTATGGATTTTGTCACGGGACTACCTCGAACTTCTGCAGGATACGATGCTATATGGGTTATAGTAGACAGATTGACCAAAGTGGCACAATTTATCCCAGTAAAAAAAACATTTTCTCTTGAAAAATTAGCTAAATTATACATCAAGGAAATAGTTGCTAATTATGGAGTTCCTGTTGACATTACATCTGATCGAGATCCAAGGTTTGTCTCAAGATTTTGGAAAAATTTACATAAGGCATTGGGAACAAAGTTAAATTTTAGTACGGCGTATCATCCTCAATCCGATGGACAGTCAGAACGAGTTATACAAATATTGGAGGATATGCTGCGAGCAAGTGTGTTAGACTTCAAGGAAAAATGGGATGAATCACTTCCTCTGGTAAAATTCGCATACAATAATAGTTATCAGTCAAGTATTAAAATGGCTCCTTATGAAGCATTATATGGCAAGAGGTGTCGTTCCCCAATCTGCTGGGAAGAAATAGGAGAAAGGAAATATCTAGGCCCAGATTTGGTTCAACAGGCCGAGGAGAAATTACAAATTATTCGTGAGCACCTAAAGGCAGCACAAAGTCGACAAAAGACTCAAGCGGATAAAAAGCGCAGAGAAGTTGAGTTTAAGGCAGGAGACTTTGTCGATCTGAAAGTTTCTCCAAAGAAAGGGACGAGACGTTTTGGCCTACGTGGAAAATTAAGTCCAAGATATGTCGGGCCATTTCAAATCATTAATAAAGTTGGAGCTGTCGCTTAGCGTCTGGAATTACCCCCAAATTTATCCGGGATACACAATGTGTTCCATGTATCCACTTTAAAGAAGTGTGAACTCCCACCAAAAACAGTAGAATTACCACTCACGGAGCTGCAGCCTGATCTATCCTATGAAGAGCACCCAATAAAGATTTTGGATGTGAAAGATAGGGTAATGAGAAAAAGGACCATACGGTTTGTAAAAGTCCAGTGGAGCAACCATACAGAAGAGGAGGCGACATGGGAAAAAGAAGATGATCTACGCACATGTTTTCCGCATCTCCAGTTTACGGGTAATTAAATTTCGAGGACGAAATTTCTATAAGTAGGGGAGGATGTAATGCCCGTAATTATTAGAAATAATAAGGTTTTGGTATTTGATAATTAACAGAAATTAGCACATGCTAGAGTAATAATTATCAGCGTAATTAGATAAAATCAATCTTTGGCAATCATTGGTTAGTACTAACTAAAAGTAGTCAACTAAATTCCTTAATGTGGAAGGATATGCATTAGAGGAACATGGTGGTAGAGCCTTCGGGTAGGAGGGCCACGTGTGGGTGTGGTACAAGATATTTTGCACCTCAAGCTTGCACTTATCTGTAGCATTTAATGCTCTATTGAGTCAGCTAGACACGTGTTATGTAAAAGTACAAGTAGCTGTAGAATCTAGGGACACCGAGGCAGTTGATATTTCTGAGTTACAGTGATCCAGCTCCATCCCCTACCCTACCATACCTATAAATAGAGGAGCAAGAGCACGCTGTAGTACTCATCCCAGCATATAAACCCGTTCACTAGCTAGCTTTGCATGGAGTAGAATCACTGATCGGCAGAGCGCTCGGAGTAAGCAGCGAGTCAGCGAGTCAGGCAAGCATGCGTTCCATCTAGCCTTTCTAGCTGTCCTATTCCTTGTTTTGTCTCACTGTTCATGCCATGCTCTAAAGCTAGTAGTACTTCTGAAGCTCTATAATGTGCACTGTTCGTGTGATTTGATCCCTGTACATTTCTTGAAGCTAGCATGCATACCACAGTACTACTTTTTGGTTTATGATCACGGTGGAGAAATCCTTGGTACATGCATGTGAGCACATAGATTAATGGCTCATGCATGGATGGTTGTTTTCTGTGGAAAGCCTAGAGATATTTATCTTGGTCTTGCATGTATTTCCTTTTGCTAATCCTTGTCTAGTAAAGTTTATAAAAATCTGGTGTCACGACGGCAAACGTATTGTACCGGTCACAGTTCAGGTATGGGACTGGCTGAGTTCTCCGCTAAGAACGACACTCGTTCGGAAGCGTGTCGATGATGGATCCGTAGGAGCGATCGACACTAGTAAGTCGAGTGGTTGGTTCTTGGGGGAATAAAGAGCTCTGCTTGGCTTGAGCCTGTGTGGTTCTGGTCGAGGCTGTCGACGTCGGAGTACCCCTCTTAAAAGCGTAAAAGTGTGAAATTTCACCCCTGTGACTCCCGGGTTGGGAAGCTTGCGGTCATATGTGATGCCAGTTATTTCCTTTCTTTTCTTTAAATTAAATCCATTATCTTCCTCTGCCATCAAATTCTTTCTATACAACTAACCCCTTCTGTTATGTCACTTTTGCCGTGAGAGGTTCAATTTTTACCCGTGTGCTTGCTGAGTATGAGATCATACTCATTCTTGCTATTGTTGTTGATTTTGCAGAAGTAGCAAATGATGGATGTGCTGATGAGAATGATGAACAGTAGGAGTAGCTCTACGGGTTGGGAATAAATAAAGAAGTTGCATGTATCATGACCTTTGTAATAGCTAGTAACGAATAAAGTTGGCTCTTGTGCATACTGGAAAAAGATTTGTTTACTAGCCTAACATGCTTATAAACTTGAGATTTATAAGCATGTGGCGATTGTCACGGCTAAGACCCACTTGGGGCGTGACAGATCCTACTCGATCCGTACTGCATCTTCGACCGCTACTTCCTAGAATAGAGCAAATTAAATCTAACCGTGAATTGAGGCGCAACATACTAAGTAAGATTCAATTGCAATGGAGAAAATATTCAACCCAGTTGCAGAAAAACACAAAAAAGAAAGAAATATGCAAATATGGGGCAGCACAAAAGTCAAATGAAAGCGCACAATGAAGACAGAAATATGCAGTGAGAACATAAAAAAGCTAGAAATAGAGTAAATTACATCTAACCGTGAATTGAGGCGGAACATAGTAAGTAAGATTCAACTGCAATGGAGAATCCTGCGTATATCGTAACCAGGCCTGGGCATTCGGTTAAATATTTATACGGCAAGGACTTCACGATTAGCACACACGACAGAAAATTGCATGCCTCGTCGTCGAACGAAGTATATCACATTTTTATTATCAAATGTCGGTAACTAAAAATAATCAATATGGTAATCTAAAGATAAGGTTGTTAATCCGATTATTTGGCTAGGATTCATGTTGCAAGTTTTGAATTACTCCCAAAGAATAGTATTGTTAATTGATCCGTCAACCATATACACTTAATTATCCATTTGGTTCACTTCGCCGTGTTGTCATCCGCCGCTTGATTTATCGCAATTGTTGTTTAATCAATAGTGTAACACGGGTCATGGGTGTGTGGTTTTTTTTCTCCCGTTGCAACGCACGGGCAATTTTCCTAGTCAATCTAATCAAGCAAGAAGCAATCATGATTTGCTCGGCTTCCCCAAGGGAGCCGGGAGACCTAACCCTAGCCGCCTCTTCTTCATTGCACAACAGCGGCCCGCCGCCGGCAACCGCGATCGCATCTCCGTCAACCCTCCCCCTTCCCATACAACCTACGCCCTAGACCAGGTAGGATCCTAGCTCCTACCAACTATATTACTCAATTTAACACAAAATTGTACTGTTAGTTTTTTTTCTCATGTAGATCACCTGAACTGATGGTCCTATTTATTTGAAGAGCGGAAACCAGAACCGTGCCAGTGATCCTATGTACAATCCAGTTCACAAAAAAAGCTTCAGTTTAGTGCCTCATTGCATGTGCTTTTTGTTTGCAAAGTTTTTCTTTTTTTGCAGTTTCCAGGAAATACCGTGGTTTCTGAAAAAACTTTGGTACTACATATTTTGAGGTGTTTGGATGAAACAAAAACAAAAGTTACATAAACTGTAGTATGCCAAAAACTGTGTTTTTTTTTGCAGTATCTGAAAAAGTGGTCAGGACCTCTTTTTCTCTAAACAGAAGCAAGAGAAGTAATTGAAGAGAGCACACTTGACATTCCTGTCTACGTTGAGATAAGATGAGATGCATGCGAAAAGATCAGATGCATGCGATCGTTACTATTTTGCCTCTTTCTGTTATCTTGTTAGTGAATCTTATTCTATCTTCTAATTAATAGGCGACTCAATTAAGATTACCTTCTGTTAATTGGTGTCCAAGTCCTTCTCGTAATTGCAAGTTGCAACGCCACCAGGCGGCATATAGATTTGAGATGGCACCGGTGGATGGGAATACGGCACAAATTATTTGTAGTGATCTTGCACACTTTTATGGACTCGTTGGTTGCCGATTACTTTCGAGTAAGTAGCGCATGTCTCAAGCAAAGACTGATCATGGAGTAGATCGATTAGTCGGTACGCAGCAGGCTAGCTAGCTGTCACGTCCTAGGGACGACAGGATTTCGCCGGCGACTGGCGCAGGTCGGAGGAGGGAGAAGAGGTGAGATCTGAGCTGAGGTTGGGAGGTAGGAGAAGCAACGAGGAGGATAAGAACAGAATGGGAGGTTCAGAACTTTTTCATTTCATCGATGCCGATTACAATGGATGACCGTTGCTTATAAAGACGCACGGCTCGTTTACAACCCAACTCTGGCCCAACGGCCCACAGTGCCATGCTGGCCCAACTTTACCATTTGAATTACCCGCCCGTGCTTTACGTGTCCTTCTTTGCCTGTTTACGTCTTCCCACTCTGTTGACGCTCATCATCAGTGCGCTAGTACTGACAGTACCCGCCCCAAGAGAACCAGCCTGTCCCCATGCTGGTGCGTTGGGGTAACGCGCGCGCAGCACCTCGTAATCTTCCCAAGTAGCTGCCGATGCTGGAACTGAAGTCCATTTCACCAGAACTTGCTGATGTGCTGCATTGCCCTTCTTAACCAGCATGCGCTCCATGATTTCTTCACGCATCAGCCCCGGTTCAGATAGATCCAGCAGTTCTGGCAGGGTAGTGAATACCGGAGTGTGATCAGGAATGTGTTCCTTTAATTGGGAGACATGGAATACTGGATGAACCAGACTGCCACGAGGAAGTTCCAGACGATATGCAGCATTGCCCACCTTAGCTAGAATCTTGAAGGGTCCAAAGAACTTCATTGCAAGCTTAGGGCACGGCCGATTGACCACTGATGATTGTGTATACGGTTGCTGTCTGAGATATACGATCTCTCCTTCAGAGAACTGGCGATCAGATCGTTTTCTGTCCGCATACTGTTTGTACTTGCACTGTGCTCTGGCCAGATCATATTCCTTCAGTGTTGCAGTATGTTGAATGTGCGTTGAGATCCATTCCTGTACATCTGGGTGCAAGGACTTGGCCTGACCTTGTAACTGGCCCACGTTGGCCTCATGACCGTACAATGCTTTGTAAGGAGTACAGCCGAGCGAGGAGTGATACGTTGTGTTGTACCAGAACTCCGCTTGCGGTAACCAAGCAGCCCACTTGTGCGGCGAATCATGCACAGCACAGCGCAGATACATTTCCAAACATTGGTTTACCCGCTCGGTTTGCCCATCCGTCTGCGGATGATATGCTGTGCTCATCTGCAGCTCGGTGCCCCTAACTCTGAATAACTCTTTCCAGAAAGAGCTCATGAATATCTTGTCACGATCAGACACAATAGACAATGGCAGACCGTGTAGCTTGGCAATCGTGTTGAGGAACACCTTAGCCACTGAAGCTGCTGTAAAAGGATGTTTCAGGGGCAGGAAGTGGCTTACTTTGGTGAAACGATCGACCACGACCAGTATGGCATTATATCCTTCTGATTTAGGCAAACCCTCAATAAAGTCCATGCTGATTGCCTGCCAAGGACCATCTAGAATTGGCAGAAGTTGCAATAGACCTGGTACCCTACAGAGCTCATGCTTAGCTTGTTGACAGATGCTGCACTGTTTAACAAAGTTCTCCACATCTTTCTTTAATCCAGTCCAACTGAACAACTGCTTGACTTTTTGGTATGTGGGCAACATGCCAGAGTGTCCCCCAACAGGAGTTGAGTGGAAAGCTTGAATTAGTTTGGTTTGGAGTCCAGCATTGGCTCCCACCCAGATTTTTTCCTCATGTTTGATCAGGCCATCCTGGAGTTGAAATCCAGGACAAGCATTTGCATCTACTGCCATTTTCTGCAGCATGGTTTGAGCAAAGGGATCCACTGAATAAGAGTTTAGGATTTCCTATATCCATAGGGGTTTACTGGTAGAAACAGCTTGTACAGGGAACAAGTGTGCCACTCTGGACAAGGCATCTGCAGCAATATTCTCTACCCCTTTCTTATACTGGATGGAAAACTGGAGTCCAACTAATTTTGTCATGGCTTTCCTCTGCAAGTCAGAAGTCAGATTTTGATCTCCAAGGTGACACAAGCTCTGATGATCAGTTTTGATCACAAATGGGGCTCTGGACAAATATGATCTCCATCTATCAATAGCCATCATAATGGCCATAAACTCTTTTTCATAAATGGAAATCTTCTGAATATTTTTCCCCAAGGCCTTACTGTAGTATGCAATTGGATGTCCCTCTTGTGTGAGCACTGCTCCAATTCCAGTGTTGCAAGCATCTGTTTCCACTGTGAAAGATTTGTTGAAATCTGGTAGGGCCAGAACAGGAGTAGTTGCCATGGCCTGCTTCAAGAGTTGAAATGCAGTCTGAGCAGTTTCAGTCCATTGGAATGCTTGTTTCTTTAACAGGACAGTAAGAGGTTTAGCTAACAGACCATAGTTTTTGACAAACTTCCTATAGTGCCCAGTTAGCCCCAAAAATCCTCTCAATTCAGTAACATTAGTGGGAGTGGGCCAGTCCACCATAGCAGCTGTCTTGGCAGGATCAGTGGTGACTCCTGCATCAGTAATAATGTGGCCCAGATACTCCATTGACTGCTGAGCAAAGGCACATTTGCTTTCCTTAACAAACAAGTTGTTCTCCTTGAGTATATCAAATACTTCTTGCAAATATTGCAAGTGTTCTTCCAAAGTCCCACTGAATACCAGTATACCATCCATGAATATGAGCACAAACTTTCTGTTGGAACCTTTGAAAATGAAGTTCATGAAACATTGGAAAGTAGCTAGAGCAGTACACAATCCAAAGGGCATCACCTTAAACTGATATTGTCCATTATGTGTCTTGAATGCTGTCTTAAACTCATCTGCTTCTGCCATCCTTATTTGGTGGTAACCTGATCTAAGATCCAGCTTGGAAAACCACTTAGCACCTCCTAACTCATCCAACAGTTCATCAATCACTGGCATTGGAAATTTGCTTTTAATAGTGAGGGAGTTGAGTTTCCTGTAATCCACACAAAACCTCCAAGTACCATCTTTTTTCTTGACCAATAGTACAGGTGAAGCAAAAGGACTCAAGCTGGGTGTGATCAGCCCAGACTGCAACATTTCTGATACATGTTTCTCTATTTCATCTTTCTGCAGAGAAGAGTACCTATAAGGTCTGCAATTGACAGGTACAACATCAGGCACCAAGTGTATCTCATGGTCAAACTCCCTGTGGGGAGGCAAGGTTTTTGGATCTATAAATGCAGCTTTATTTGCTTGTAGCAGTTTCTGCACTTCCTCTGGCACTTCAGTCACTGGAGCAACACAAATGTGATGCAGAACAGCAGTTGCCCAGATGTCATTTCCCTTGTCCCACTTCCTCAGTTGTTCCATAGAAACTTCCTGAATCTGTTCTTGTTTAACAGGTAACACTCCCTGCAACTTGACTTCTTTTCCTTGGTAGTCAAACTTGATCCATTTATCTGCCCAATGACACTGCATAACTCCCCATTTCTCTAGCCAATCCATCCCCAGAATAATGTCATACCCTCCCAATTCCAGCACATGCATGGGAGTAGAGAAATTACGGCCCTGAATCCACCAGTTCAGTTTGGGCACAAACTCTGTACAATCTACTTTGTCTCCATTTGCCACCTTCACATGCAGAGGGGTTGCTAGTTTCTCTGCAGTAACTGGTACTCTGCTCAGCAAGGCTTTATCTACAAAGGTGTGAGTGCTGTCCGAGTCGATTAGTATCATGACTACTTGATTACCAACAAGCGCTCTGAGTTGTATGGTTTTAGGATGAGCTGCACCAGACAAAGCTGTAACTGAAATGTGAGCACATTCAGGTTGATGGTCGTCCACCAGAGCATCTAACACTACATCAGAGATGATCTCATGAGGGTCTACCAGTTCTGCTGCTTTTAACTGAGCTGCAGGCGCAGGTGCTTTGTTACAGGTGTGTCCAGGGACGTATTTCTCACCATAGCTGTAACACAGACCATTCGCACGCCTGTACTCTTTGAGCTTCTTGGCCTTCCACAGTTCACCCGGAGCAAAATTGTGTTTGCTGTCGGTTTTGGTAGCAGTGTTCTTCTGAAAACTGGACTTATATGACTTTTGCTGATTTAAGAGTCCTTCCTGCACTGTAGCATACATGGATGTTGTTTGCACATTAGCAGGAAGTTGAAATTCCACCACACTTTGCAATTCTTCTTTCAGTCCCATTACAAACCTGGTCACCAGAAATGTGTCACTTATGGCTGGCTCATATAACCTGATGTTGTACACCAGCTGCTGAAATTGCACTTTATATTCTTCCATTGAACCCTGTTGTTTGAGCATCATTAACGACTACAGTCGCTCTCTGTGTATGTTCACATCACACTCTTGCAAAACAGCAGCACGGAACTGTTCCCAAGTATGAAATGTGCTGTTCTGTTTGAATGCCTGATACCAATGAGCCGCGTTGTCTGACAGATAGAGAGAAGCAGAAGTAACTTTGAAATTTTCAGGTATGTGATACAGCTGAAAAAATGCCTCACACTTGTCCAACCAAATCCTCACATCTGTACCGTCAAAGCGTGGGAAATCCATCTTTGGCATCCAAGCGCGTTTGCCGATGGACTCATCTCCCCCCACTGCAACACTGTGGCCCGCAGGTGGTAACTGAATAGGAGCTGGGGGAGAACCCGGCGGCGCACGGTACTAACCTGGTGGATTAGCACCCAGTACGCGCGGTTTCATGGATGGCTATCGGTGGCAAGGTGATGAAGATGACTACGAAGTCGTCCATGGGGGCCGGGCAAGAAATGAGGAAGGGCAACAAGGCAACCACCGCGGCTCGGGCGGGCGAGAAGGCGAAGAATCCCCAGGAGATGATCACGACGGTGATGCTGTACACAGTCATCATGTAGAAGATGCAGGACATGATGATGAGGAAGATGGCGCCGGAGCAGACGACGGGCATGATCATGAAGATGATGATGCCGGCGGAGGTTATGACGGTGGACCATCGATGGGCTGGGTGCAGGACCCTTATATTCAAGAGCTGCTTCTCAAGCAGACAGATAACGCAAGAGCTGCCGCCCGAGAGAAAGCCAAGGTGGATCAACTTGAGTTAGACGCGGTTACTCCATTGTATGAAGGATGCAGGCCCGAGGATACCCGCCTGAAAGTAACGCTCATGGCTCTGGAGATGAAGGTAAAACACAAAATGACCGACACATGCTTCGACGAGAACATGTCATTCTGGCACGAACGTCTTCCAAAGGGGAACAAGTGCCCGACCAGTTTGGAGGAGGCGAAGAAAATCGTGTGTCCTCTGGATTTACCGCACGTGAAATACCACGTCTGCATGAACAATTGCATCATTTATCGGGACGAGCATGCGGAGTCTACCATATGTCCGGTGTGCGGCGTCACTCGATACAAGAAGAGGAAGAAAGCTCCTCGAAAAGTGGTGTGGTACTTTCCGATCACTCCTCGTCTGCAGCGGTATTTCGCGGATCCTAAGGTAGCAAAGCTCCTGCGTTGGCACGCGGATAGGGAGGAGAAGAAGCGAGAAGATGACGCAAATGATCCGGAGATAGATAAAAAAGACAAGATGCTGAGTCACCCTAAGGATGCGAGCCAGTGGCAAGCCTTGAATTTTGAATACCCAGAATTTGGGAAGGATCCAAGGAACATCGTGCTGGGCGCGAGCACCGATGGAGTCAATCCGTTTGGCAGCCAGAGAAGCACACATAGCACCTGGCCTGTGTTTGTGTGGATGTACAACCTTCCCCCCTGGTTGTGCATGAAGAGGAAGTACATTCACATGAGTATGCTAATTGAAGGGCCGAAACAACCAGGGAACGACATCAATCTGTATCTGGGGCTTCTGAAGGAGGAGCTAGACACGCTGTGGAAAACGCCAGCCAATACGTGGGACGCCGCAGAGAAAGAATATTTCCCTATGAGAGCCGCACTGCTCACGACGGTGCACGACTATCTCGGTTACGGATATCTCGCGGGGCAGGTAGTCCATGGATTTTCTGGATGCGTACGGTGCATGGATGACACAACGTATCGCCAGCTAGATAGAGATCCCGGGTCTTCGAAAACCGTGTTCATGGGACATCGAAGGTGGCTTCGCGACAATGACCCGTGGAGGAAACACAAGGATCTGTTCGATGGTGAAACCGAACCCCGAAAACGCCCGTGTACGAGGAGCGGCGAGGAAATAGACAAGTTGTTGAAAAATTGGAAAGACTGCCCACTGCCGGGAAAGAAGCAAAAGGCGCCAGAGCCGGGAAAAAAGCGAAAGGCGCCAGAGCCGCTGTTGAAGGTATGGAAAACGAGGTCTGTTTTCTGGGACTTGCCGTACTGGAAGATCCACCGTGTGCCTCACAGCCTTGATGTCATGCATATCACGAAGAACGTGTGCGAGAGTCTGCTTGGTACCCTGCTCAACATGCCAGAGAGGACCAAAGATGGGCCGAAAGCAAGGGCAGACTTGAAATCAATGGGCATCAGGTAGGAGCTTCACGCTATATATGATTATGATGATGATGATGATGAGGCGAAGCAGGACACAGAAAGTCGTCTCAAAGGCAAAAAGGCCAAGAAGACCGGAAATGACTACCCTCCCGCGTGCTTCACTCTAAGTCAGGAGGAGATCGAGCAGTTTTTCACCTGCCTCCTAGGAGTAAAACTTCCTTACGGTTACGCGGGGAAGATAAGCAGATACCTAGACCCAGCGAAGCAGAAGTTCAGCGGGATGAAGTCTCACGACTGTCACGTGCTGATGACGCAGATACTTCCAGTTGCAGTCCGTGGGATCATGGACGCGCACGTCCGTGAAACGCTATTTGGCCTATGCAACTTCTTCGACGTCATCTCTCGGAAGTCGATTGGCGTGAGGCAACTCAGAAGGCTACAGGAAGAGATCGTGGTGATACTATGCGAGCTTGAGATGTACTTCCCGCCCGCATTCTTCGACGTTATGGTGCATCTGCTGGTCCATATAGTGGAGGATATCAGCCAACTCGGGCCGACGTTCCTGCACAGCATGATGCCGTTCGAAAGGATGAATGGTGTCATTAAAGGATACGTTCGCAACATGTCACGTCCAGAGGGAAGCATAGCCAGGGGCTTTCTGACCGAAGAGTGCATCTCGTACTGCACGAATTATCTAGGCATCGAGAACCCCGTTGGTCTGCCCGTCAACAGGCACCTCGGCAGGCTCGCTGGATGGGGTCACCGTGAGGGTCGCCGCGAAATGCATGTCGACTTCGAGGGTCGACTCGCCGACTTTGAAAGAGCAAACCTAGTCGCGCTACAACACATAGACGTGGTCGATCCTTGGGTGGTAGAGCACAAAACCTTTATTAAGAAGACGTACAATGACCGAGGCCAACAGAGGACGGACGGAGATATACTCAAAGAGCACAACTCATGTTTCACGTGTTGGTTCAAGCAGAAGCTTCTGTCGTACCCTTTACATGAGGATTCTTCCACGGAAGAACAACTCATATTCGCCTTGTCACAGGGCGCCGAGCACAACCTGATGACCTATGAGGCGTACGATATCAACGTCTACACATTCTACACCGAGGCCAAGGACATGAAGAGCGATGGTTATCAGAACTCCGGGGTAACGATGGAATCCTACACCGGTAACGACAAGGACAGATACTATGGAAGGATCGAGGAGATCTGGGAGCTGAGCTACGCTGCAGAGAAGGTCCCGATGTTCCGTGTCAGATGGGCCAAGAGCATCCTAAAAGAAGACCGGTATTTCACCACCATGGTTATACCCGAAGCCAAATCCAAGACCGCGGGCGCAAACGTCACCGCCAAAAATGAGCCATGGGTACTGGCTTCCCAAGTGGACCAATGCTTCTTCATTACCGACCCGTCAAAGACCAGTCGTGTTGTCGTGAGGAGAGGCAAAAGGAAGATCATCGGAATGGATGGAGTAGCCAATGAGCAAGACTTCGACAAGTACGGCGACCCGAGGATCGAACATGACGACGATGATGAAGTAGCAGCATACACCATAAAAGAAGCAGGACCACCCTACCTAAAGGACGTCCGTTCCACAGAAGAACTCCATTTGCGAAAAAGAAGGGCAAGAAGATTGTTAACAGATAGCTAGCTAAGATCGATTGTATTTAAATCGTAGCCTTCATTTCTCGATTGTATTTCATGGGCACTTTTTAAACTATCATGAATATTTTTAAACACAAATAAGTATCAAACAGCATTTTAAATGCATAACCGCACCGCCACCGCCGACTCAACCACCGTCGCCGACCCCCGCACCCCTCCCCTACTCAACCGCCGCCACCGACCCCCCTCTTAAAATTATTACTGTCTTATAAAAAAAATTACTGTTATGATTTAAACAAGTTTGAACATATTTAAACACAAATAAGTATCAAACAACATTTTAAATGCATAAATTTTTTTTGTGGAGCCTGGGAATCGAACCCAGGACCTCCTGGTGTGAGAACAGGCACGTGACCAGTCGAGCTAGTAGAGGGGAGTTGATGTGGATAAGGTTAGGTGTGAGATAACCTGTTGGCTCGAGCGGAAATAAAAAAAAATACTAATGGCGCACCAGGTCGAGGTGCGCCATTAGCATGTATATACTTATGGCGCACCGAGGGGTGGTGCGCCATTAGTATTGTGCCCCCATCCATACTGCCTCCCGGGCCCACACCTATCCCCTCTCTCTCCCTCGCCCTCGCCCTTGATCCCCTTCCCCTCTCCTCTCCCGACGCCGCTGCCCCGCCGCCTCGACGCCGCCCCGCCGCCTCGACGCCGCCCCGCCGCCTTGCCCCTGCGCCCACCACCGCCTGAGGCCCCGACATCGGCGCCGCTCTCCCTGCGGGACTCCACCCCCGCCGCCCCCGCGCCCTCCGAACGGGATCGGCCGCTGCTCGACGCGCTCCCCGGCGTCCGCGCCTTCCGCGCCGACCTCCGCTCCGGCGACGGGCTCGAGGCCGTCTCCGCGTCCTTCGGCCAGGTACTTGCACCCCTCCCCATCCCGGGAGCACCCCATTCCGTCCTGGTTACTGCTGCCGTAGCGCTGCCGTGTGTACTACTACTGTCTGACCGTGAATGGCATTTCGCCCAACACCTCCTTCGCCAAGCTGCAGCCGGCCGGCACTGCGAGTGTTTGCTCACTTGGTTTCTCAGCAGAACCGCTACATGACTGGTCAGTGCGCGTGCCTAACCAGCGCCGCAGTCCATGGCCCGATGGCGTCGCGGCAAATTCGTAGACGGAGACAGCGTCGCCGTTCGCCATTCTCTGCGGATTCACGCTCTTCTGTCGCACTTTACTTGCACACGAACATTCAGCCTAGCACTGTTAGCGTTATCTCGACCCGGACGAGCAGTTGGCTCAAGTTGTCTGCTACCTCTGGTTCAGGGTTGCAACACAGACTACAAAGAACATTGTAACATGCAGGCCAATAGTCAAGTTTCTCTTTGATAAGTTTGTAGTAATGTTGTTGCCTTTAGGTTCCCAACTAGTTTGATTGTTTTGTAGCTGGGAGAAATGGTTCAGTTTGACTGCAATGCACGATTTTAAAGAATTTTTACAGTATTTTTGTTGCTTTCACTCTTATTAGTGGGTAACGGTATTTTGTATGCATAAATGTGCACCACCTGGGATAATGATTTTACAGTGAACTCAACCATCTGATCTGCTTTTGTGTTACAAATAGAAAAATGCTGAAATTGTGATGGACATGCAAGTTTGCAACCACACTGAAGCACAATCTTTTTTACTGCTTATGCTTTACTCAACATGGATATGGTGGTATGTAGGCTTTTTGCTGGATACAACAAAGCAATCAGAGTGTTTGACGTTCATCGGTCTGGTAGAGATTTTGAGCAATACCCTTTGCTTAAAGGGGGTGAAGGGCCAACTGGTAAGTGAAAGTTCCACTGGTTTACTTAGTACTTACTATGCTTCAAGACAACATATGACTTCAGTTGGGGTTTGAAACAGAGAAATGCGCTAATGTTGATTTAATCTGCATGCAACTTTGGTTCTCTGTTTAAGGATTCACCAAGAAAGAAAGAAATTACTTTCCATCACATGAATTAAATTTTAATGTTCATGACCTATTAAGTTTACCAATGATTTTTTGTTTGATGAAACTGTGAGTAACAATGTCAGTTTATTACCACAATACTGATGAATGAAATCTTGAGATAGTATTCATTTTCGTTATTATTTTTGCATAATCAAACTCCAAAGTAACTTTGTGCCAGGACCTTGTTTTTCCTCCTATATTATTTTTCTACAGAACTTTGCATTAGAACTTCGGAAGGACTTTCACTATTAAAAATCAGGCTATAAATTGTGACTAGGACAAGTAGTTTAAACATAAATACATTTTTCATACAGACTGGAAGATTCTACACAAATGCTTATTGTAGATATCTCTTGACTTGTTTTTATCAGTTCAAGTTTTGGCTAATATTGATGAATATGCTTTATTATCATGTTCCCATGGCTCATTGGACAGAGATATAAGCAAGTAGCACATTGCCTTGTCCACCTGGGATAATGGTTTTGCAGGTACCCCAAGAGGCCCTTGAGTTTGCCGGAATGTTGATTAATTTCCGTTCCGGCAAATTCGGGTACTCCATATGTCCTATTTTCAGCAAAGGTCATGCTGAAATTTTCCGTGAATTTTAGCATGACTTTGCTAAAAATAGGACATATGGGGTACTTGTGACTAATGCATGGGCCGGGGTATCTTAGTAGTTAATTAAGTAGGATCAAGTGCCCCGGCGTACTTGTGACTAATGCATGGCTTTTAGGGTGCCTCGGTGTCGATAAAAACCGAAATGATGAAAGCTTAGGCTTTTAGGGTGCCTCGGCGTCGAAAAACCCTCAATGATAAAAGCTTAGATTTTAGGATGCCTCGGTGTCAACAAACCCTAAATGATGAGACCATGATCTTGTTCCTTGATAATAACCAACTTTTTGACCAAACTTTGTTTCTATTTAGAGACAAACATGGCCCACAACGATGAGGCCGGGGGTTCGGGCGGCAAGGCATTCTGGGAGCTGCTCTAGGAGATGGAGGAACAACCTCACTTGTATGAGGACACCGCCTTCCCCACCGATCCTGAGACCACTGATAGTGCCGCCGAGGATGACCCCACTGATGCCACCACTGATGGTGCCGCCGAGGATGCCACCACTGATGATGGCGGCGCACGCACAGATGGCAGCCAGAAGAGGCAACGGAAGGACCGGCGCCCGACCGTGCTCCGCACCCTCAAGGAGGAAGTTACTGAAGTGGACTCTGACGGGAATCCAATGGCGCTCGCACGAATAGTCAAGGGGTACTCGCTTCAGCTCGGGTGCATTCTCCGGAGCACCGTCTCGATCAACACCGACAACCTGAGGCATCCTGACCGAGGGAATTTGCGCAACCTCCTCTTCACGAAGCTGCACGAACGATACAAGTTCCCCACTGAATTTGAAAACACAAGCCTCAAACGGAATAAAGTGAACAATGCTGCCCTCACGAAGATGAGCAAGGCCCTGTCTACTTGGAAAAGCAATGTGAAGAGAATGATCGAGAAAGGTGAGAGTTATGAGAAGATCAAGGAGAAAAATCCTTCTATCACCGAAGATGACTACAATGACTTCAAGATCAATTGCTCGAGCACCGCACACTCCCAATCAAGTCAGTGGGGGAAAGAAATGCGGGAGCTGAACTTAGGGGAACACACACTCGGTCCCGGCGGTTATAGAGTGGCGGAGCCTATATGGGACAAGGAGGAGGCGGACCGTGCCGAGCAAGGCCTACCGCCCCTCTTCGATAAATACGGTGACAAGCAGACCAGGAACTATGTCAGGGCCCGGTACAAGAAGGTCCCGAAAACAAAGGAGCTTACCACGGATCCGAAGACCAGGGCGCTTGAGCTTGTTCTGGTAAGGAATACACCCCCGCGTAATTAGCTCCATATGGTTGCATTCTAATTAATGAAGCCAAATTTCTAAATGGTTCACATTCCTTTCGTAGGCGACAGAAAGCAGTAGCGCGGGGTCGACTAAGAGCAACCCTTGGGACACCACTCTAAATAGGGCGTTGAATGTAATGAAGAACAAGGATAAGCTCAGTAAGCCGACGTCAGCTGGTCGTGTGGCCGGCAAAGGCTTGTGGACAAAATGGGGGTCATACTATAACACTGGTGGACGAAAGGAGAAAAAGACCAGCTCGGAAAGCCAGGCGCGCGAGGTTCAAGAATTCAAGGAACAGGTGGCGCGGATTCCGGAGATTGTCCAAGAGCAAGTGCAACAACAACTCGGAGCGACGATCACCGCCATTGTGCCTACCTTGATCCAGGGGTTGAGTGCGTGGATTGCGGGCGGCCAACAGGGGCCGCCCCCGATTCCTAGCTTCACGGCCAGCAACTCGCAGAACGCGATGGCGGGGCCATTGGTGTCTCCGACGGAGGCGGCATTGGTGTCTCCGACGCCGGCACGGGAGCTTAATGCACCCGGGTGTACGCCGGCCGGCACCTCTGCAACAAGCGGCCCCTCCGTCAACTGCACGCCCGCCGTTGGCGGTGCCTCGACATCAGCCGAGCTCGACGCCATCATCACGGTAACTAATTAAGCCTCTCTCGGCCGAGGACTTCATCTCCTTGCCTTTGACTGGGCATCCCTGACGCCCTACATGTTTTCGCAGGGCGCCGCCGACGTTCCGTGCACTCTCCTGCACTTCGTGAACAATGAGTTGGTCGATGTCGCCAAGGGCAAAATCGTTCAACCGGGCAACCCCTTGTTCCACGGTACCCAGATGCCACCCAACTTGTTTAGGGTTCAACTGGTTCCGGTGCTGCCAGGCTGCGACGAGTTGTTACCTCCGATTCGACCCGTCGGGGCCGACGATGATGACGTGATGACCCTCAGCGCCTGCCTGAGCTGGCCCCTGCTTTGGCCGAAGAGCCAGATTCGTTTGGGGGCGGGGGACACCACCCCAAAGACAACACCGCCAGTCGTGCCGGCGCCAAGTCGGCCCCATGGCAAGACCGCCGCAACGGTGCCGGACATCCCTATGCCACTGGATCCAAACATGCATATGTCACAGGATCAGAACGACGACGACGACGATACATTTGCCAACGTCGATCGGTACTTTGCCGATCATGGGTACGATGGCGACTTCATGGGGCCTCCTTCTCAAGAACCCAACCCAACAAAAGACGTGCGCGATCTAGCTGGTACCGCGGAGAAGCCAAGTTGCAATAGGCGTCGTCTGCCGTTGAGCTCTCAGGGACGCCTCCAGCTGCCGACTTCACCGAGCCTCAGATAGGCGAGGTGCGAAATATTCTCAGCCCCAACACACTCAAGAAGGCGGTCTGTGAGCAGAACTCGGTCCCATTACAGGAGAAGAAAAAGGCATGCAAAAGAAAGACTAACAAGGGTGCGGGCCAGCCGGCACCGAGTATGATCCGTGCTCAGGACGGGCCACCTTCACCTGAGGATTTAATGAGGAGGGTGCATGTGGCGGGTAGGCCGATGCTACCGAGAAATATGCTCGATGTTGCAGCCGGTGCTATGCGGAGTCTGCATGACAGTGTTCTTTCTTTGGAGAAGCGGCGTCTCAGAGAGAAGGATGTGGCATACCCGGTTTTCGTGGCCAAGGTGCTAGAGGGCAAGGGCTTTGTGGATAACTACATCGGGGGTACGATCGTCCTGCGGTTTGATGACATCCACGCTATGTTGAACCTTCATCCGCTGCACTACACCTTCGTTCGGCTATTTTCGCTGAGTATGGAGATGCGGATCATTCGCGACGAGACCCCGGACATCGTGATAGTCGACCCCTTCTACATGCGTGCCAAGATCTTGGGCAGCGCTGGGGACCGGCAAGTCGCGAGTTCTTACCTCGAAGGCGTCATTCTGGCAAACCCAGATAAGGATAACTTCCTCGTGCCTTACTTTCCCGAGTAAGTCCTCCCCTCAACCGCCCCGTAACATATGAATTCTTAGATTTCGATCGTTTTTCTTTTAACATTCCGTGTTTTCTGCAGTGACACACATTGCACGCTCATCCTCCTAAGCCCCAAATATTCCATGGCCACGTATTTCGACCCGGACCGTCAGTCGAACGTAGACTACACAAATGTCAAGAAGGTTCTTGATGATGTTCTCCCCGGCTACGCCCAATCTGGAGGCACCTTCAACAGGCCTATTCGTAAGTACGGCAAGCACGTGTTCTCCCACAATACGACGTTCTGCTGCGTCAAGCAGCCGCCTGGCGGTCAGAAGGGTGCCTACTACGCCATCCATCACATGCGGGCGATCGTACGGGACCATCATCAACTTCTGCTACCGAGTAAACTCAAAGATTGGGCCGCGAGCGTGTCGGCAATCCAGGACGTGGACATCAGACAAGAATTCTTTCGCATCCAGTCGGAGTTTGCGGAAATCATCCATCAAGATGTCCTTCGTACCTCGGGGCAGTTCTACCTCAGAAATCAACCGTCCAACAGTGAGATAGACGGAATGCTACAAATGCAGGCTGACAACGCCCGTAATTTCATGACTCCCACGATAGACGGCGGCTTCATCCACGCTCCGGTCCCTTGAGTCGAGTCGAAAGCAGTGATGATGTGTCTAGTTCTGAAACATCGATTGGCTCATGTTGTAATTAAACTTTAATGAACTTGTAGTATGTCTCTTTGGTTTCGAGAGTCGTTCAACTTAGATGTAATTCATGCTATTAATGTCTTGCTTTTCTCTTCCGATCGTTCTGTTGCATACTTATATATTGCTTATGTATTGTCTGTGAATTGGTACTAACGTTTCGTTTCGCTAGTGCATAGCGATGCCGTCGTATGTCGTGTACAAGGGTAAGGTTCCCGGAGTCTACGACGACTGGGAGGAGTGTCGGAGACAGGTTCACCGATTCAGCGGAAACAGTTACAAAGGGTATACCACTAGGGCCGAGGCCGAATCTAGATACGCCCGCTATCTAGCACGAGAGGGGAGGGAGCGTTGGAGGAACCGGATGAAGACGAGTTTCATCGTGATGATGCTCATCGTGATGATAGCAGCTCTCTTCTATGTGATGGTAGTTTAGATGATCGATATCGACTTGTAATATGAAGACAAACTCGCTACTCGCGGTCTCGAGACTTGTAATATAATGTTCTATCTTTGTTCGGTCTTTTCAATTCGGAGACTAATGTGATGAATTGTATTTGGAGACTAATATGATGAAATGTATTCAGAGACTAATCTTCTATTGTATTCGATGAATCTGTTGTTGATGTGTGCTGTTTATATTTTGTCCAATTATACATTTTGTAACCTGTGCAAAAAAACAGAAAATTAAAAAATTAAAAAAAACCTAATATTCATACTAATGGCGCATCACATAACAGTGCGCCATTAGTATTCCAGAGGATACTAATGGCGCATCTTTAAGGTGCGCCATTAGTATGGCAAGGTTACTAATGGCGCATCACCCTGTGGTGCGCCATTAGTATACCAAAGCACCTGGCTATACATGGCCCTGGGAGGCATACTAATGTCGCACCGTGCCCTATACTAATGGCGCACCAGTGGTGCGCCATTAGTACACCAGATACTAATGGCGCACCAGTGGTGCGCCATTAGTAAGTATTACTAATGGCGTGCTACTAATGGCGCACCACTAATGCGCCATTAATGGCCAAATTAGGTGCGCCATTAGTAGCCCTTTTTCTAGTAGTGCCAGCTTGGAAAACCACTTAGCACCTCCTAACTCATCCAACAGTTCATCAATCACTGGCATTGGAAATTTGCTTTTAATAGTGAGGGAGTTGAGTTTCCTGTAATCCACACAAAACCTCCAAGTACCATCTTTTTTCTTGACCAATAGTACAGGTGAAGCAAAAGGACTCAAGCTGGGTGTGATCAGCCCAGACTGCAACATTTCTGATACATGTTTCTCTATTTCATCTTTCTGCAGAGAAGAGTACCTATAAGGTCTGCAATTGACAGGTACAGCATCACGCACCAAGTGTATCTCATGGTCAAACTCCCTGTGGGGAGGCAAGGTTTTTGGATCTATAAATGCAGCTTTATTTGCTTGTAGCAGTTTCTGCACTTCCTCTGGCACTTCAGTCACTCGAGCAACACAAATGTGATGCAGAACAGCAGTTGCCCAGATGTCATTTCCCTTGTCCCACTTCCTCAGTTGTTCCATAGAAACTTCCTGAATCTGTTCTTGTTTAACAGGTAACACTCCCTGCAACTTGACTTCTTTTCCTTGGTAGTCAAACTTGATCCATTTATCTGCCCAATGACACTGCATAACTCCCCATTTCTCTAGCCAATCCATCCCCAGAATAATGTCATACCCTCCCAATTCCAGCACATGCATGGGAGTAGAGAAATTACGGCCCTGAATCCACCAGTTCAGTTTGGGCACAAACTCTGTACAATCTACTTTGTCTCCATTTGCCACCTTCACATGCAGAGGGGTTGCTAGTTTCTCTGCAGTAACTGGTACTCTGCTCAGCAAGGCTTTATCTACAAAGGTGTGAGTGCTGTCCGAGTCGATCAGTATCATGACTACTTGATTACCAACAAGCGCTCTGAGATGTATGGTTTTAGGATGAGCTGCACCAGACAAAGCTGTAACTGAAATGTGAGCACATTCAGGTTGATGGTCGTCCACCAGAGCATCTAACACTGCATCAGAGATGATCTCATGAGGGTCTACCAGTTCTGCTGCTTTTAACTGAGCTGCAGGCGCAGGTGCTTTGTTACAGGTGTGTCCAGGGACATATTTCTCACCACAGCTGTAACACAGACCATTCGCAAGTATGAAATGTGCTGTTCTGTTTGAATGCCTGATACCAGTGAGTCGCGTTGTCTGACAGATAGAGAGAAGCAGAAGTAACTTTGAAATTGTCAGGTATGTGATACAGCTGAAAAAATGCCTCACACTTGTCCAACCAAATCCTCTCATCTGTACCGTCAAAGCGTGGGAAATCCATCTTAGGCATCCAAGCGTGTTTGCCGGTGGACTCATCTCCCCCCACTGCAACACTGTGGCCCGCAGGTGGTAACTGAATAGGAACTGGGGGATAACGCGGCGGCGCACGGTACTGACCTGGTGGATTAGCACCCAGTATGCCATCAGAAACCTCCGATGCAGTCGGTGACGAACTTCCACTCGCTTGCGCACAATTCTGCTTGCCCAGTTGCGCCGCGTGCGCCTGCTCCTGCTGCACCTTCCCCAGTGTGTCACAGGATAAATTGACCTTCATTTGTACCTGATCCAGCCGGGTCGCCTGCTCCGATAGCTTGGCGTCCAGGGCTTCCAGCTTCTCGCAGATGCCGTCGACCGCAGTTAGTTTTGCCTGGGTCGTGCGGATCTCCGCCAGCTCCTGCAGCATCCGCGTCTGGAACGCCTCCATCTCGTCCGCGAGATAGGGTGTCTGCGGGTTGGGCTTGAACGCCACCGTGGTGACGAATTCCCCCAAATCAACCCACCTCGGGTCAGGATTTACGCAGATCAAACCCTAAGGTGATCCGCTACCGCCGCGTCGGAATTTGCCGGGTACGAATTGGGGAAAAAATTGGCGGCGCGAGCGGAAACGGTGGCTCTGATACCAGGTTGTCACGTCCTAGGACGGCAGGATTTCGCCGGCGACTGGCGCAGGTCGGAGGAGGGAGAAGAGGCGAGATCTGAGCTGAGGTTGGGAGGTAGGAGAAGCAACGAGGAGGATAAGAACAGAATGAGAGGTTCCGAAGTTTTTCATTTCATAGATGCCGATTACAATGGATGACCGTTGCTTATAAAGACGCATGGCTCGTTTACAACCCAACTCTGGCCCAACGGCCCACAGTGCCATGCTGGCCCAACTTTACCATTTGAATTACCCGCCCGTGCTTTACGTGTCCTTCTTTGCCTGTTTACGTCTTCCCACTCTGTTGACGCTCATCGTCAGTGCACTAGTACTGACACTAGCCAGCCGATTAATTTGGGCATATACAATGATGCTATCTTATAAATGCCACATAGGATAAATGATGAGGTGGAGGAGAGAGAAATCTTAAAAAAAGACGTGTCTTCTCTTATTTAAGAGATGATTTCTTAGCACAATATGTCTCATCATATTTTTAGGAGTAACTAGTTTTCTAAATAAAGCTAAGAGATAACTCATTGTAGACATATTTTTATTATCATCTTTAAATTATATGAAAGACATAAGGTAAAAGTATCTTATCAACCGCTGTATCTGGCCTTATAAGCGGTGCGCATACATGCACAAAGAGTTTTGCCCCGGCTGGGTTGCACTCATACAGTAGGTGACGTGCACATAGAAGTGATAAGTGAATCTGCTACAGAGATGCGGACGTGTTGATCTTCTGCATGGCGGCTGTTTGCAGACGCTTATCAATCTAGTCATGTGACTCCTTTAGTTAGCTGATGAGTTAGTTTCATCTGCCATCCAGCCTTACAATTCGGTCAAAACTGTAGTATAAGAACACCAGCCAAACACCTGGTAGTTTTAGTAAAACTGAGAAAAACCATGGTTTAAAGAAACTGCAGTATTCCTTGCCCACACATCGAAATACTGTGGTTTTCAATTATCATGCTTTTTAAAAAACTTTCTTGCCAAATTAGTCCGATGTTTGCCTTGTAATACGTTTAAGCTGAGTCTGTCATTCTCCAAGGTAAGGTATCGTAACATGTATTTACCTTGACGAATAAGAATGGACACTGGTAGAAAAAAGCCCTCTAGTCCCGGTTCGCAACAGCCTTTAGCCCCGGCTGTGCAACCGGGACTAAAGGGTTGCGACTAAAGCCCCCCCCCCTCTTTAGCCGCGGCTCTTCCGGACCGCGACAAAAGGCTTTAGTCCCGGTTCTTGCGGCTGACCGGGACTAAAGGCCCGCCACGTGGGCGCCCGTGGTCCGCCGGGGCCGAGGACCTTTAGTCCCGGCTCTCGTGGCCAGCCGGGACTAAAGGCCTCCTCCGCAGGTTTAGGGTTTTAGCCCCTCTAAACCTGGTTTCTTTTTAATTTGTATTGTTTTATTTGTTTTATATTTTATTTTGTGTTTTATTTTATTTTTGATGAAGTTTCAGTACACATATTCTACGCTACTATATATATACATGCATATGAAATTTCAAACAAGAAGAATTCAAGAGGAATATATAATATATATATACAACTTTGAACAAGTTTCCATACACAATTACGATGGATGACCATATACAACTTCGAACAAGTTTCAATCTCGGGTATGCATATAAATTTCTACGTCCTCGGTATAGTGTTGTCCTTTAGGATCGATGACTTCCCTCATTAAAAATCCTGCTAATTCTTCTTGAATTGGTCGGAAGCGAGCTTCTGGACTAAGCCTCCTCCGCAAGTTATCCCTCGCATTCCGCACGCTAGCTGATTCCTTCCGCTCAGTGGTTTCTCTCCGGATGTTCTCACAAACATAGTATCCACATAGATCGGTCGCCGGTGGCTGCTGATCCACATTAACTAACTTTCTAAAATCTAGCTCATGTTTGAATTCACCGACAATTTCTTCTGAAAACCGTCTCCAAACCCTACAGGGCAAAGAAAATCAAATGAATAAGGGAGTTATATTAGTTAGTTGGTATTAGGAAATGAACGAAAGAGACCGATCGATATAGAGCTCAAATGATTGAAAATAATTATTTTTTCAGCATTTTTCTCATGTCGGCCCAATGCTTTGGATCCGAATCCTTAGAGTCGCTGATTAGAACTGTGGAGGTGTGAAGTTCAATATTTAGCAGAATCCAGTGGAACCTGCGGACACGTTACATGCACAGTCATGCATAACTCATCGATTAGACATACCATGCATGGAGTAAACAAAAGAGAATGGGCACAAGAGAGAAAACACTCACCCAAAATGGTAAGGAAATAGAATATGACTTTTGAGTTGATGCTTTGTAAGAAAGTTGTACAGGTCTTTCTCCACGTCGTTGGGGTGATGTTTTAACACATGTCCATTAACGATATGTGGGTCAATGAACCCAACATCATGGATGTTTCTTATTTTGCATTCCCAAATCTTCATTCTGCATAATAGCGTACCAAACAATATAGTTAGGACAATATATATATATATAGTGCAGGCAATAATGAAGAACGAGATGAGGTAGAAATAAATCACTTACAGAACGTAGCAACTCAGCATAGATTTGTCGAGGGCGCGCAGATTGAACAGCTGGAACAATTCACTCATATGAATTTCTACAGAGTACCGTTTGGTGTGATGCTGTTCTGTAACATCCGCATAAACATATTCTTTGTCGGCCCATGATATGAATTGCTTGTACCAACGTAGCAGATTTCGCATTTGTTGTGGTAGACTATTTTCCTGCTCAGGCTCGACGAGAGGCCCCTTCCGCACATATTGGAATGCTATCTCACCTACAGGCGCATCCTCAAGGTCTAAGCAGGCACGAAGAGTCAAACCCATCTCGGACGCTTGTTGCATGGCACCCGCTACAGTCAATCCAAGTGCTGCCGCAGCTGCTATGATCTCGGGGTCCTCTTCCGGACCGGCTTTCACTATGAGCGGGGGGATCGATTGTTTCTTCTGCATCCCGAGCTGGTCAACTTGTTTCCCGCTTTTTTTACGACTTTCTTCCTCCTTCAACATTTTTGCTTGCTTACGAAGTTCATGTCCATAGTCGTCAGGCATATTCAGCTCGGCTTGGGACGGTGTCGTCAAAAAATCCTTAGCCCACTTCTTTTGCTTCTCAGTGAATACTTGCTTGGGCTCAGGCTGTTTTTTGGCCTTCATATCCGCCTTCCATTTCTCATAATCAGCAGCCGCGGCCAATGTGAGGTCAGCTTCACTAAGTTCCCCAGGCCTTGGGAGGAGAGGCTTCAGTGATGGCTCCGGTACCCTTGTGGTCTTAGGTACATAAGGGTCCGGGTTAATAGTCCAGGAGCGGGTTTCCTTGCTGTCCGCCTGCTTCTGCTTCTTCGCTGGAGGTGGATTGGGGGGCGTCTGCTTACCCGCCGGAGGTGGATTGGGGTGTGTCGTACCCGCCAGAGGAGGATTGGGGGGCGTCGTACCCGCCGGATGTTGTGGATCGGGGGACGGCGTCGAATGGCGTGAAGGAGGTGTAGGTGAACCACCACGACCACCACCACCGCCACCACCGCCACCACCACCACCACCACCATCGGAGGGGGGTGGACTTGCTGGCCTTGGCGCCTCGCCTGGAAACACTATGTACTTCTTTTTCCATAGAATGTACTGGCGCTTGACATCTCCAAGTCTTCTCTCCCCTTCGGGTGTAGGTTTGTCAATCTCGAGGTCCTCAAACCCTTGGACTATGTCTTCCACCGTGACACGAGCATAGCCATATGCAATGGGGTTGTTGTGGTGGAGTGCTCCAGGTGTACAGGGTAAAGCACTGCCGCTAGCTACCTTCATGGAAATGTTCCCCACGGGATAATGCAGATCACAGTCTTTCATCTCCTTTACATCATCCATGGGGTAGTGAGGCTCCGGTGCACGAATCTCGATCATCGGTGCACTAGCACAAGGCGGGGCATCCGTGGAAGCCACGCTGCTTCTCCGCTGCTGGCTTTCGCGATCCGCTTCATGATCTTCATGCGGCCCTGCAGCCGATTTTTCTTTCATTAGTACATGCACGGTCTGCTTCAACTCATGGAGTTCCGATGCAAACTTCGTCATAAGATCTGCATCCCGGTCCGTCTTTCTCTTACGGCTTCTGTAACCGTACGGGTCATTGTCCTGGGAAAACCCTACTTTCCACGGAACTTTGCCTTTGCCTCGTACACGTCCTCCGTGTTCATCATTCCCGAGGGCTAAAGTCAGTGCGTCTTTCTCTCTGTTGAACTTGATCAAGCCCGCTTGAGCTTGGGTCATTGCGTCAATAAGGGCTTGGGTCGGAGCAAAGTGTCGATGCCGGTGAACACACTCCCCTGTCTCCGGGTCTAGCGACCCCCCATGCCCGTACCACCAGCTTTTGGCCCTTGGGTCCCATCCCTCTGTACCTAGAGGGATTCCTCGCACCCTCAGGTCCTCCTCCATCTTCTGCCACCTAGGGTCCGCAATGCGGTATCCTCCTGGCCCCATAACATGATGGTACTTTTTCTTACCCGCATTATCCTTATTTTTTTTCGATATTTCCTTGAAGTGGTCCGATTGCTTTTGCCTCACAAATTCTGGCCAATCATCTTTCAGTTTCTCATGTTGTCCATTGAAATCCGGAGTCTTGCCCTTGTTGACATAGTCACGGGTTAAATTTTTCTTGAAGTTCCGGAATGCATCGGCCATCTTCTGAAGAGCGAACTCTTTAACTAGCCTCCTCCTCTGACGTCCACCCGGAACCTCGTTACCGAATTCATCGACTTTGTTGTATTCCGGAGGTAGAATGAAATGTTCCATAAGCTTTCTCCAGCAATCCTTTTTCGTTCTCTTGTCGACAAAACTGAAACCAAGACGTGCCTTCTTTGGCTCATTCCATTCCTGGACGGTGATCGAGACGTTGTCTCTAACAACGACTCCGCATTGGTTGACAAACTTTGAGGTGTGCTGTAGGGGCTTGCCGGTTTCACTGACAGACTCAATGGCATATGTTTCTCCTGTTCTCATCGCCTTGGATTTGCCACGATGCTTTGTCGTACTCGATCCGAATCCGGAGGGCTAAAAAAAGAAAGAGAGTCGCGCGCGTTAATACATATGTATTCACATTTCAGTAAGTTTGTATCACGAGAGGCTCTCAATGTATATAAATACCTCGCCGGAGGTGGTTGTTGCTACTTGCAATTGGAGATCGTCGGTTGTTGACGGTTGACCTCCGTCGACAATGTCCGTTCCTTCACCTTCTTGATCATCGTCACCGGCAAGGTTCAGATAAGAAGAGACTACATCATCCTCTTGTTGCTCATCTTCTGAGCCCGGCACATAAGGAATCTCGTTGTTGATGATGCCCATTAAATAACGTTCAGCCTCCGGATCCCTAAGCGGCTCGGTTCTGTCGTCCGCCATATGTCACTCCTGCATGTAGTAAAAATTCTTTAAGTGTAAAGGAATTAAAAAATAAGATTAAGGGGACATAGAGGAGGAGGAATTAAAAAAATAAGATTTTTTAAGTAAAAAATCTTTTTTTCTTCTTCTTCCTTTCTTCTTCCTTTCTTCTTCCTCTTTCTTCTTCTTCCTTTCTTCTTCTTCCTTTTTCCTTTCTTCTTCTTTCTTTCTTCTTCTTCCTTTCTTCTTCTTTCTTTCTTCTTTCCTTTCTTCTTCTTTCCTTTCTTCTTCCTCTTTCTTCTTCTTCCTTTTTCTTTTTTCTTTCTTTCTTCTTCTTTCTTTCTTCTTCTTTCTTTCTTCTTCCTTTTTCTTTTTTCTTTCTTTCTTCTTCTTCCTTTTCTTCTTATTCCTTTCTATTCTTTCTTTCTTCTTCTTTCCTTTTTCATTTTTCTTTCTTTCTTCTTCTTCCTTTCTTCTTCCTTTCTTCTTCTTTATTTCTTTATTTGCTTTATTTGCTTTATTTCTTTATTTCTTTTTCTTTGCTTCTTTTTCTTTTTCTTTGCTTTATTTTTCTTTATTTTCTTTATTTCTTTATTTGCTTTATTTTCTTCTTCAATTTGCTTTATTTCTTTGCTTTATTTTTCTTTTTCTTTGTTTTTCTTCTTCTTTTTCTTTTTCTTCTGTGTCTTCTTCTTTAATTCCGGCGGCGGGCCTTCGTCGGCGCCGCTGCAGCAGCGCCCCAGGCCAAGAGGCAGCAAGACGGCGGGTCTGCCGCCGGCGACGAGAAGCTGCAGGCGTTCGGCAGAGGCAGAGGCGGCCAAGAACGAGGATGACCGCGCTGCGCAACGAGGATGACGGCGGGTCCGCGCACGGCGACGGCGAGGTGGGGATGCAGGGGGCCGGCAGAGGCAGCGGCAGCGAACAGGGCATGCAGCGACGGCGACGGCGAGGCGGGGCGTCGGCGTCGGGGCGGCGACGGCGAGGCGACGGCGAGGCGGGGCGACGACGGCGCCGACGACAGAGGGGGAAGGCAGGAGGAGGAGCTCACGGCGGCGCGGGGACGCGGGGACGGCGCGGGGACGCGGGGACGACGCGGGGACGCGGGGACGGCGCGGCGACGGCGAGGCGGGGCGTCGGCGTCGGGCGGTGCTTCGGCGTCGATCGAGAGAGAGAATGAGGAGAATGGGAGGCGAACTGCTAAGTGCTATATATGTAGTAGGACCTTTAGTCCCGGTTGGGGAGGCGGACCGGGACTAAAGGTACCCTTTAGCCCCGGTGCGCCTCCCCAACCGGGACTAAAGGTGTTTTCGTTCCCGCGCAGACCGACCCTTTAGTCCCGGTTGGGGAGGCGGACCGGAACTAAAGGGTGCCCTTTAGTCCCGGTCCGCCTCCCCAACCGGGACTAAAGGTCCGTGGTGGCATATTTTTAGTTTTAAAATCTTAAAAGTACAATTATATATCAAAAAAATCAGAAAAATAAAACTAATTCATTTTAAAATCTTAAAAATACAATTATATATCAAAAAAATCAGAAAAATAAAACTAATTCATTTTAAAATCTTAGAAATACAATTATATATCAAAAAAATCAGAAAAATAAAACTAATTCATTTTAAAATCTTAAAAATACAATTATATATCAAAAAAATCAGAAAAATAAAACTAATTCATTTTAAAATCTTAAAAATACAATTATATATCAAAAAAATCAGAAAAATAAAACTAATTCATTTTAAAATCTTAAAAATACAATTATATATCAAAAAAATCAGAAAAATAAAACTAATTCATTTTAAAATCTTAAAAATACAATTATATATCAAAAAATCAGAAAAATAAAACTAATTCATTTTAAAATCTTAAAAATACAATTATATATCAAAAAAATCTTAAAATCCCTTGAAGGTTTGACAAAAGGTTTGATACATCATTCAGTTCATCGACCAAATACAAAGTTTGGTACAGTTATACATTATTACACATCAATGGAGCTTACGATTGTGCCGTATCCATGGAGCATCCTCATCATTTAACTTAATGCTTGGGTCAGTGTTCACTTTGAAGGGCGGAATTTCACCAAACATATTATAATCTTCTGACATGTCTGTCTTGTCCTCCACTCCCACGATGTTTCTTTTCCCTGAAAGAACAATGTGGCGCTTTGGATCATCGCATGATGTACTGATCGTTTTCTTATCTTTCCGTTTCCTCGGTTTGCTACTCATGTCCTTCAAATAAAAAACCTGAGCGACATCTTTGGCAAGGACGAATGGTTCGTCAAGGTAACCAAGATTGTTGAAATCCACCATTGTCATTCCGTATTGCTCGTCCACCTTTACCCCACCTCCTGTTAGCTTGAACCATTTGCACCGGAACAAAGGGACCTTAAAGGAGGGTCCATAGTCAAGTTCCCATATCTCCTCTATGTAACCATAATATGTGACCTTTTGCCCATTCTCGGTTACTGCATCAAAGCGGACACCACTGTTTTGGTTGGTGCTCTTTTTATCTTGGGCGATGGTGTAAAATGTATTCCCATTTATCTCGTACCCGTGAAAAGTCGTTATAGTCGAAGATGGTTTCTTGGCCAACATGTACAGCTGATCTCCAACATCATTGTCATTCATGAAATGTTTTCGCAACCAACTGCCGAAAGTCTCCATGTGGGCCTTTCTAATCCAGGATTCAGGCTTCCCCGGGTTGTCCGAGCGTAAAATATTCTTGTATTGCTCGAAGTACGGAGCCACCAAGCTGGAATTTTGCAGGACTGTGTGGTGTGCTTCAGTCATAGAATGACTGTCCATACATATCGTGGTATCCCTTCCGATCTTGCCTTTTCCACTTAGTCTCCCCTCGTGCCGCGATTGAGGAATACCAATCGGTTTAAGGTCAGGAACATAGTCAATACAGAACTCAATTACCTCCTCATTTCCATAGCCCTTGACGATGCTTCCTTCTGGCCTAGCACGGTTACGAACATATTTCTTTAATACTCCCATGAACCTCTCAAAGGGGAACATATTGTGTAGAAATACATGACCGAGAATGGAAATCTCTTCGACTAGGTGGACCAGGAGGTGCGTCATAATATCGAAGAAGGATGGTGGGAACACCAACTCGAAACTGACAAGGCATTGGACCACATCGTTCTGTAACCGTGGTAGATCTTCTGGATTGATTACCTTCTGAGAGATTGCATTGAGGAATGCACATAGCTTCACAATGGCTACTCGAACATTTTCCGGTAGGAGCCCCCTCAAAGCAATCGGAAGCAATTGCGTCATAATCACGTGGCAGTCGTGAGACTTCAGGTTTTGGAACTTTTTCTCCGGCATGTTTATTATTCCCTTTATATTCGACGAGAAGCCAGACGGGACCTTCATACTGCTCAGGCATTCAAAAAAAATGACCTTCTCTTCTTTGGTAAGAGCGTAGCTGGCACGACCTTGAAACCATTCCGGATGCCGGTCATCTGGGTCTTTCAAAAGTTGCTGGTCCTGCCGTGCTTCCTTTGTATCATTTGTCTTCCCATACACGCCCAAGAAGCTTAGCAGGTTCACGCAAACATTCTTCGTAACATGCATCACGTCGATTGCAGAGCGGACCTCTAGGACTTTCCAATATTCTAGCTCCCAAAATATAGATTTGTTCTTCCACATGGGTGCGTGCCCGTCAACTCCCCACGGAACTGATTGTCCGCCAGGACCCTTTCCAAAGATGACTTTCAAATCCTTGACCATATCAAATATCTCAGCACCAGTACGTTCCGCAGGTTTCGGCCGGTGATCTGCCTTCCCGTTGAAATGCTTGCCTTTCTTTCTTACGTTATGATTTCGGAGAAGAAATCGACGATGACCCAGGTACACGTTCTTCTTACAATTAACCAAACGTACACTTTCAGTCTCATGTAAGCAGTGCGTGCATGCATTGTATCCCTTATTTGTCTGTCCCGAAAGGTTACTGAGAGCAGGCCAATCGTTGATGGTTACAAAAAGCAACGCTCGTAGATCAAATTCCTCTCCTTTGTGCTCATCCCAGACACGTACACCAGGTTTCGCCCACAACTGTAAAAGTTCTTCAACTAATGGCCTTAGGTACACATCGATGTCGTTACCGGGTTGCTTAGGGCCTTGGATGAGAATTGGCATCATAATGAACTTCCGCTTCATGCACAACCAAGGAGGAAGGTTGTAGATGCATAGAGTCACGGGCCAGGTGCTATGGCTGGAGCTCTGCTCGCCAAAAGGATTAATGCCATCAGTATTTAGACCAAATCTTAAGTTCCTTGCGTCAGCTGCAAAATCTTTGAAAACTCTGTCGATCTTTCTCCATTGCGTTCCATCAGCGGTGTGTCTCGACTGCCCGTCGGACTTACGGTCCTCTTTGTGCCATCGCAACAACTTGGCATTCTTTTTGTTCATGAACAGACGTTTCAACCGTGGTATTATAGGAGCATACCACATCACCTTGGCGGGAACCCTCTTCCTGGGTTTCTCGCCCTCAACATCGTCACCAGGGTCATCGCCTCTGATCTTATAACGCAATGCAGTGCATACAGGGCATTCATTCAAATTCTCGTATTCACCGCGGTAGAGGATGCCGTCATTAATGCATGCATGTATCTTCTGAACCTCTAAACCTAGAGGGCAGACAACCTTCTTTGCTTCGTACGTACTGGCGGGCAACTCGTTATTCTTCGGCAACATATTCTTCAACATTTTCAGCAAATTTTCAAATGATGAGTCACCTACACCTTCCTGTGCCTTCCATTTTAGCAAATCCAGTGTGCAGCCCAGCTTTTTCAGACTATTATCGCATCCTGGATACAACGACTTTTTGTGATCCTCTAACATGCGATCCAAATTCTCCCTCTCCTTATCAGTTTCGCAGCGTCTCCGTGCATCAGCAATGGTCCGACCAAGATCATCAGCGGGCTCATCATGTGCCTCTTCTTCACCTTCACCTAACCCTTCCCCACCTTCAGCATCATCCTCCATGAAAGTATCACCGAAATGATCACGATAGTTGTCATCGATATCATCCCCTTCTTCATCGTCTTCCATTCTGACCCCTCTTTCTCCATGCTTGGTCCAACAATAATAGCTTGGCATGAAACCATGCATAAGCAGGTCCATGTGAACTCTTCTTGGCGAGGAGTAACCCTTATCATTCTTACAGACAGCACATGGACAGATAATAAAACCTGGCTGCCTGTTCGCATTTGCCACTACGAGGAAATCTTTCAAACCCGTAGTGAACTCGCCGGAGAGTCGGGAACCGTACATCCATTGCCGATTCATCTGCATTATTATTATATAAAGTATATAATTAACCATCATGCATTTGTTAAACTAAGTAGCTAGAAATAATACTAATTAAACAATGAACTACACACATGCGTATTTTATCAATGACACATGAAAGGTTCGAGTTGCTAACCGCGATCGCGGAGGAAAAATAAATGAGAAAGCTCAAGTGTGGCTTGTTTCAGGCTCTCGGGCATTTCATCAAACACCTTGTGTGCATAGGAGAAACCAAAAGCAAACCATCACCACCCCACCACCACCTTCTGAAAATTGTGAAGTGTGATGAGCTGAGTGAAGTGGAGTGAGCTGAGTATATATAGGGATGGACCTTTAGTCGCGGTTGGCCAGGCCAACCGGGACTAAAGCCCTCCCGTCCGCCAGCTGGATGGGCCTTTAGTCCCGGTTGGCCTGGCCAACCGGGACTAAAGGCCTTCGGGGACCTTTAGTAGAAACTGAGAAAAATGCCCTGGTAGTTTACAAAGCTGAACCATGGTATAAACTGAGAAACCATGGGACTAATGACCTGGTAGTTTTAGTAAAACTGAGAAAAACCATGGTTTAAAGAAACTGCAGTATTCCTTGCCCACACATCGAAATACTGTGGTTTTCAATTATCATGCTTTTTAAAAAACTTTCTTGCCAAATTAGTCCGATGTTTGCCTTGTAATACGTTTAAGCTGAGTCTGTCATTCTCCAAGGTAAGGTATCGTAACATGTATTTACCTTGACGAATAAGAATGGAGTGTAAGGACCACTACCGGGAAAACACACGTCGCCTAGTATTTAGGCATAAGACGAGTGCTATTTCTTGGGTACTTGGCTTCGGCCAATGTAAGTCAGTTTCTAACTAAAAAACACACTACAACTAGCGGGACCTCGACATAGACATGAGTAAGTCGAGTACGACTCAAGAAACCCTTGGCTTACATATAGTACTCGACATATTTCACATAAAACACTCGACTTACAACAGACACATGGCAAAGCGCCTGCCAGGTGGCCATCCGCATCGCACTTGATGACTATGTGACAGTGGTCCCTATAAATTGAGTGCCCTCTAACAACATAGTACTCGGCTTACAAAGTTTCTTTTCTTTTTTAAAATGCCAAAAGTGTAAGCTGAGTGCATGATAGAAAACACTCGACTTACTCTCGTGTCCCTTCACCTTCGTCCACCTTGTGTTAATGTGCGGCCGTCTCAGCTCTAACCTTATTGATCGTCTTTTTTTTTGCTTGCTCGCCTGTCAAAGATTAAAAATGCATTGAATATGGAGTAAGGGATAGGGACAACTGCAAAAGCCCTCACCATACAAGGCTTTCAAGACTAGCATGAGCGGTGACCAAATATTGGTTGTTTGCGTTCGCAACAGAAATTTTATAGGTCTTGATTCCTTCCTTTCTTCTTCTTACTCCCGTGGTTGATCGTGATAATCCTATGGGTTGTGTCGGTTATAGGGTCAGTTCTCATCGTGGCAGCTAGCGCAACAGTTAAGGACTACATTATACTTTCCTACGAATTACTGTTATATTACTAACACAAAATGATACTTGCTCTGTTCATAGTTATAAGACGTTTTGGACATTTCAGTATAAACTACATATGAACTAACATGAGTGAACAAACACACTAAAATGTGTCTTTATACATTCGACTCCTAAAAAAGTTAGAACATCTTATATTTGTGAAGAGATGGAGCACCTTTTTTTCTCATGTAGATTATCTGAACTGATGCGCCTATCTATTTGGAAAATGGAAATCAGAATCGTGCCAGTTGATCCGATGTATAATCCAGTTCACAAAAAAATGCTTCAGTTTAATGCCTCACAGTATGACTAACTTATGTCTTCAAATATGATTAAGTTGAGTTTGGCCTCTCTCTCTCTCCCCGGAAAGGTATCGTAACAAGTATTTAATGTGACGGAAAACAAGGGGAAACTACCTGAACCACATCAAAAACATACACAAGTATATGGTCGTCGCTCGGTCCTCGGTGTTCACAGCGGAGCTCTTCGGCTCGATCTTTCAGCCAGAGAACGGCGCTGCGACGCGTGTGGTGCAGGTCAACGACATGGAGCCGAGAGTCTTCCATACCATGCTCGAGTTCGTCTACACGGACGCACTGCCTGCCGACGTCGATGACACGGTGGAGATGGCCCAACACCTTCTCATGGCGGCCGACAGGTATGATCTACAGAGTATGAAGTTGATCTGCGAGGAGATGTTCTGTGACAACATGGACATACGCAGGGCGGCCACCACCCTGACACTGGCCCAGCAACATGGTTGGCTCGGGCTCAAGGAGGCGTGTATGTACTTCCTCGCGTCACCGGGCAACCTAGAGGTCGTCAGATATACACACATCGCGGCCTCACAAGTTTTGAGAGACCGCGGGGCATTGATCAGAGTTAAAACGTCCGACGAACCGAAAATTTGACATCTGCCGCATGCTGACCAAGCTTCTATCACGTTTTTTCCAAATCCATGGCAGAAGAGGGACCACCAAACAAAATAAAAGAATTTCCATCTACCACGATAGAATGACCAAAGTCATGGTACGATCGGCGGACCATTTCATCACGGATGGCTACTTTTCTTGATGGGCCTCTCCAAAATGCGGACCGCTAAGAAAGAAGGATGGGCCTGGCCCATTACAGGTTTGCTTCGGGCGGCGAGAGGCAGTAGTGGCGCTTAGAGCGATGTATTTGGTTTGCATTCACTTGTCTCGATCTTTTACGATCGGCAATCGATATATAGACACGAATCATATGGAATTATAAGTAAAAAAATATAGACACGAATCATATAAATTTATAGGTAAAAAGATATGAACAGGAATTAGAGCAAAGAATAAGTAACAAAATATGAATAAATAGGAATTTGTCTGATCTTTTCTGATCGGCAATCGATATATAGAACTGAATCATAGAGAATTATAAGCAAACAAATATATACATGAATCATATATCATTTATAAATAAAGAATGTAAATAGAAATCTGAGCAGAGTAAGTATGAAAAATATCAATAAACAGGAACCAGAAAAAGAAAGAATAAAAAAAGGACAGCCAGCTTCTCCCCACTTGTAATTGGGCTAGGGGCCGACACGACCGGGCCCAGAAGCCTGCTCCCCTCATGTAATTGGGCTGTGCGCCGACACGACCGGGCTAGCAGTGACTATCAATTGCCCCCTCAGGATTCTCAAAAAAAAATAAAATCAATTGCCCCCTCATCATCTGGGTTACAAGTTCGCGCCACAGAACTCGGCGAGCACTCTGAGAAGCTTCGATGTGAGAAACTGATCGTGATGCTAGTAATGTCCCGAGGTGGGACTATCCCAGCGTGAAGGCTTGAGAGCGCACATTTCCAGTACTACCGGGCCTGAACATGGGCCGTCGTCCAAAGATTCTTCACCGGACGAAACCCCTTCTCCCGCCCACTTCCGGCGATGTGCAGCCGGGGCAAGAGGCTTGCTTCCGGCCGGGGTTTGCCGGGGACCGGGGAGATGCCTTGCTAGACTACGTGCGTCTGTGAGTGCAGCTCCGTCAAAGCATTTCTACTTTGCTTGGACGAGGTGCATTGCCTGCACGGAGCATTTCTACGGCATTGGGTTCAGAGTTCACACTATCGGAAAAAGCTTTGTTCTTCAGTTAGGCTTATCCACAGCGTGTACGATGCCAAATTCAGCAAGCTGCTCCATCTGGCCCTTAAAATGCTGCAACACGGCCCCTGTCGGGGGTATACCCCGCGGCGTAAACCGGCCGAAAGTTAACTCGGCCGGACTTGGCGGTTTATCTGTAGACCCGCCATGACCTTGGCGGTTTACAAGCAACCCGTCGGGACGTTATAACTCACTGGTAACCCGACGGACGGGTCAGAGGAGCGACAAGACCCGGTGGCCCGTCTGGCGGTTCATGAAGGCCGGTTTAACTATTGTGGGTCGGTTTAAGAGGAAAGGAATATTTACCTTACAAGGAGTTAAAGCCAAGACTTGTATCCGGTTTGTATTAGAAATAGACTAGTCCTAATCCCAATAGGACTCCACATGTAAACCGCCCATTCAACATATATAAGGAGGGGCAGGGCTCCCCAAAGAGAGGACAGGTTAGAAGTTAGAAGCTACAAGCTACAAGCAATCAATAATCTCTAGGGCTGGACACAAGAGCCGGTTTACGGCGTCTCCCTCGGGATGATAATGAGACCTAGCCTCAAACAGCATGTAGGGTTTTACCGGATGATGTTTCCCGGGGCCCGAAGCTGTCTAAACCCTTGTCTTGCGTGTTGATCCGCCCTGCGTCTCTCGTCCCACTCAACCCCTCTCAAGCTACCACATGGATGCGTTAGCCTCGCGACTAAGTCCTAACACTAAGGACATCTGCTGTGACAAATCCACGACAGTTGGCGCCCACCGTGGGGCCTGCGCACGGTGGTGTTGAGTTCTTGAAGGGATCTCTTTTATGGGATCAAGAAGCTTGCGATTCGTCACACGTGGAAGAGCCAGCAAATTTATTGTTTGTGATCGGAATTCGCTTTGGAGCTGATAGTACAAGGATCAAGAGAAATTAAGGTGACATTGAGTACAGCGCCGCCTTTATTGCAGATCGAAGACGTGCGCAAGATCAGTCAAGCGCAGGGATCAAGTCACGCAGGTCGACAAGAATACTAGAAGAATTTTCGTAGCGTAACGTGCACCTGGCAAGCGGTCAAGTCGCCGAGTCAAGGTTGCCAAAAAAAATCACTGCAGTATCAACCTGTACAGCGTCCGTGTTCGACTGCTACTGCATCTCCCCTGGTCCAATGATCAAGTCCCGAGGCGGCGAGAGGTTCAATCGGTTAAGGTACCACGATTGTGTTGTTGTTCTCCACGTCATCATAAAAAGAAATCAGCAATCCACAGCAAAAGCAGAGAGCCACGGCTGCCAGCATCTCCTGCATGCAAGAAAGGAAGCATATACGCTGTTTAAAAAAAAAAAGATGCTACAATGGCGTGTATGGCCGGAGAGTCATGGATGCATGTATCATGAGCAGCCGCTAGGCCGATGAAGACTGCGGCATCCCATACCAGGCCAAGTACTAGCAGTACTTTTTCTCTCTGTTCAAAGGTTAAAATCGCAGCACAAAACGTTCTGGGCAGATCCTAGCGGACGTTGGACATCAGTCCAAATACATCAGGTGATATCTTTCCTTTGTATTTTATAAGCATATTTAATTCATATGAGAACGATTACTTTGGCTTGCAATATTTTTTGATACAGGACAATTGTTCATTACGAATGAGGTGTTATATTGTGGGTATGGAGCGAGCGATGGCAATGTTCTGCACCAGCGTTTCGTCCATGTCATACCACCCGGCGAATGAACATGCGCAAGTCGCCGTCCCCATGGCCTGGTTTACATCAACGTACCGGCCGGCTCGCCCGTCCGCACCGCCTTACAACACCACGGACGACTCGCCCGTCTGCCCTGGCTGCCGGTTCACGCGTCCGCACCGGCTTACAAACGTCGTGGTCGACTCACCCATCCGCAGCGGTTTACCACACCGCGGCCGGTTCGCCCGTGAAGCGATTTCAGTTTCACGTAGCGATCGTCAATTTCATGGCGGATTATTTCCGGCCTGACATATCAAGTGATATCTATCTAAAACATATTTCATTGACACATATTATTTTGTCAAAGAACAGTTTATCTTTGCCTTGGTCTGCAATATTGTTTATGCAAGAAAATTGTTCATTACAAATGAGGAGCTATGTTACGGGCACGGAGCATGCGTTAGCAACGTGCTGCACGGGTGTTTCGTCCGTGTCCTACCATCCGGTGAATAAACGTGAGAAGGTCGTCGTCCCTGAGACCCGGTTTACATCAGCTTGCCGGGACCGCGCCCGTGATTAACTCGCCCGTTCAAGCCGGTTTACGAGACCGGTGCTGATCTTCCCCGTCCGCACCGGCTTACAATGTCGCGGCCGACTCATCTGTCCATGCTGCCTCTGATGTTGCGGTCGTCTCTGCTGTCCGTCTCTCGCGGCCTGGTCTACATCAACACACTGGGCCGCACCTGTCTGCATGAGCTGTTTATTGGGTATGAGCAAGTCACAGCTTGGGTAGCCCGGTTTTCTTTCAAATTGGAGGCAAAATTATTATCAACCGCCGTCTGCACTGGATGGATCAATGGGCAGGCGCACAAGTCGCCGCCACTACAGTTTTGATTAACTTCAAATCACCAGTTGGAAGAAACCATTTGCCGAGTTGCTGACACGGCTCATATGGGATCATTTATAACCCGCCGCAGTCACCTCAACCTTCTATGGATTCACATCGTGCTATCAACGCTAATGATATACAAGTTATGCCGGTTTATATCACGGTCAAATATGAAGAGTCTGAAGACAACTCCTCGAGTCACCTTTGAGACTCGGGGGATACGATGACATGACTCAGCAATTCTTGCCAGTTTCAGCCGGTTTAAAGAAACCCAGGACGATGGAGGGAAAGATAACCCGATCCCGGAGGCTACTGTTATATTGATGAAAATTTAAAGGCCGTCAGAAAATTTCCGGCTTAGAAAGTATATGACAGTTACAAAATCCCGGCTCAATGAAGAAGTTTCGGATCATCAGAAAGGATTCCGGTTTGAAACCTGGCTGAAGGGAAGTCAGTATCACTGAAGCTCTCAAATATCCGGTTTACAATCCGGTTCAAGAGAAATTTATTCTCCCACAAAGTTCTGAAGCGCTCAGATCCGGTTTAACCATGTCCGGTTCAAAAAGGAATTAACTTCTCGCAAGTTCGAGTTTAAAGGCCGTCAGAAAATTTCCGGCTGAAAATGAAGATTCCGGTTTAAAATCCGGTTCAAGGGAAAGATGTCTCCCACAGCTTTGAAGCTTTCAATATCCGGTTCAAGATCCCGGTTGAAGAAGAATTTACCTCTTGCAAAAAGGTTAAATATTACCGAAGAGGACCTGCTGCCATGATGCGCGGTTCAAACATGGGTATCCGGCCGTATTGGCTTGACATATTATTTATCCCATGGGGGCTCCCGCTTTGTAAATCGGGGTATCTATTCTTTATATCATGCGTGGTTACACGGAGTGGATTCGCTTTAGGGCAACCTCCGGTTTACCCCTTGAGGTCGCTTCACAGAAGAGCAACAAAGTCAGTTGGGGACCTAGTCGACTTGAACCGTAGCTACACCTCCTGGGAGCTTGGTCATGTCTTGACGACGGTAATGCCTTCTGGCTGGCACATTTGCCACTAAGTCAGTTGGGGACCTAATCGACTTGAACCGTAGTTACACCTTATGGGAGCTCGGTCATGTCTTGATGATGGTAATTCCTTCTGATCGGCTTTTAAACAGCCAATAAGTCATTTGGGGGCTTGGTCGTGTCCGAACCAATGCAATGCCACTTGATCGGCCCTAGGCCACTGAGTCACTTGGGGGCTTGGTCGAATCCGAACCAATGCAATGCCACTTGACCGGCGTAACGCCACGTGTCATTTTGGGGTCCTGGCTGACTGGCACCATTGCTACGCCTTCGGGGGGCTTGGTTGCGTCTGACCATGGTAATTCCATCTGACCAAGCTCAGTAGAGCTCTTCTTTTGCAAAAAATTGTTGCCATTGCTTTTGCTTTAATAGCCTTTCTTGAGAAGTTGCTATTTTATTTGCGTTTTTTAAACAGACAGTATTTTGTACCGGTTCAAACAGCTAAATTGGCGGAACACGGTCCATTTTTAGACCGGAGATTATCTGCCCGGTTTAATTTTCTGTTACCATCCTATTATGGAGTAAACCGGTGTTTATCAACCCGGCTCGGCTTTCAACTACAAGTTGTGAGTGCATGATCAAATTATAATCCGGAGATTATCTGCCCGGTTTAATTTTCTGTTACCATCCTATTATGGAGTAAACCGGTGTTTATCAACCCGGCTCGGCTTTCAACTACAAGTTGTGAGTGCATGATCAAGTTATAATCCGGAGATTATCAGCCCGGTCTGGTTTGACTGCAAGTCACCAGTATTATATATGGTTAATCCGGTGTTTATCACAGCCCGGTACGGTTTTATCATAAACCGGCATAATATGGAAGGAGTTATCATTACTCAAGATTGGGGTTATCACTCTTACTACAAGAAGTTGGTAAAACAATGATGTGATTCAATGTCACAGGTATGATATATTTCATATTTTTAAATGCAGCCTTGGTTATAAACCCAGGTTATATGTTGGGCATTATGACCCGTCCGGCGGTAAACCGCTAGGACACTTTAAACTTGTTGTATGCAGAAACAGGTTGAATAAAGCATGATTATAAATTATCCGGTGTTTGTTAAACCGGCCTGGCTTTAAGACAATAAGTCGCCAGTATGATGATAAATTATCCAGTGTTTATTAAACCGGTCTGGCTTTGGACTATAAGTCGCCAGTATATATTTGGATTGCGCCGTTGGAATCTTGCGCTTATAAATTATTGGATTATATTATTCAAATAGCCAAACTTGGCTGAATTTTCATTATGATATTGGATGAATAAGGTTTTCATACCAGATTATATTATCTTGAATAGCCAACATGGCTGGATTTTTATTATTAATATTATGATTAAGGTTTTTTCAAAGTCGCTTTAGCGCAATGGTTATCATTTTCTACGATTGAAGGAATAGTCCCGAGTCGCTGCAGGCTTACAACCCGGCAATTGGGGGCTACATTATTCAAAATTTAGATTACATCAAATATGCAAGTCTCATGTTGCTGCAAGCATGCACCATGACACTTGGGGGCTAATGCAAGGTCATTTTTGCTCATCCTATTGAAGACCCAACTCATCACATTGTAATGAGCTGGCCCTTGGGGGCTACCAATTGCTCCTGTCAACTATTCAAGGTACAAAGCTTTTTATCTATTATATTGAAGGGTCTACTGCTCAGTTGGTAAAGCACAAGGCTCTTAATCTTGTGGACGTGGATTCAAGCCCCATGATGAGGGGTTACATCATATGATGTTATTTTCATAGAAGTATATATCAAAGTCCCGGCTCAATATTATCTTACTGAGCCGGCCCTTGGGGGCTACACATTGCTGTTCAAGGTTTACAAGATTATACTTACAAAGTCCCTGCTGATAATTACATAATGACCCGGCCCTTGGGGGCTACATTGGTTGAAATTTTATGGGCATCAATCAATTACAAGTCCCAGGTTGCTGCAAGCATGACAACCCGGCACTTGGGGGCTACAGTTATTATATTATTATCGAAGAAAAATTTTCGAATTCTCTGTTGAGCAAGTTAGATTGACCCGGCGTCACCAATCATTATGACCCTATGGCTGCAACCCGGTGTCATTAATAATCATAAACCGATGTTGGCAACAATCATGAACCGGTGTCTGCAACAATCATAATCCGGGGTCATCAGTTTTATAACCCGGCCATTTAAAATGTTAAACCGGCAAGTTTTCAAGACCGGGATCATCTTCAAACCGGCTGAATATCAGATGAATATTTCAAGACCAATATTTCTTAAACCGGCGTTTTGGAAGCCGACTCAAGTGGATTATTTCTTCACAATATTTTTCTGTGAGAAACCAATGTCAGCAAATTGAGTATGACGCTGGCTTATTGACCTGGATTTTCTAGAAGGAGGAAATGACAAGGACTTAAGGATGATCAGGTGCCGGTTTACAAGAATTCTTAACCCGGAGTACAACCTGTCAAATTTGCTCTTATGTTTATTTGCAGCATAAGTTTACCATGGATAAATCCAAGCTAAACTTGGGGGCTAATGTCGGGGGTATACCCCGCGGCGTAAACCGGCCGAAAGTTAACTCGGCCGGACTTGGCGGTTTATCTGTAGACTCGCCATGACCTTGGCGGTTTACAAGCAACCCGTCGGGACGTTATAACTCACTGGTAACCCGACGGACGGGTCAGAGGAGCGACAAGACCCGGTGGCCCGTCTGGCGGTTCATGAAGGCCGGTTCAACTATTGTGGGTCGGTTTAAGAGGAAAGGAATATTTACCTTACAAGGAGTTAAAGCCAAGACTTGTATCCGGTTTGTATTAGAAATAGACTAGTCCTAATCCCAATAGGACTCCACATGTAAACCGCCCCTTCAACATATATAAGGAGGGGCAGGGCTCCCCAAAGAGGGGACAGGTTAGAAGTTAGAAGCTACAAGCTACAAGCAATCAATAATCTCTAGGGCTGGACACAAGAGCCGGTTTACGGCGTCTCCCTCGGGATGATAATGAGACCTAGCCTCAAACAACATGTAGGGTTTTTACCGGATGATGTTTCCCGGGGCCCGAAGCTGTCTAAACCCTTGTCTTGCGTGTTGATCCGCCCTGCGTCTCTCGTCCCACTCAACCCCTCTCAAGCTACCACATGGATGCGTTAGCCTCGCGACTAAGTCCTAACACTAAGGACATCTGCTATGACAAATCCACGACAGCCCCTCTACCTGATAATTCAGTTTGGTTAGATTTTCTATGGTGGAACCAGCCCATCCCCCATCCGGTTTAAGTCTTAGACTTGGCATTGATTCTCACATTCTTCAAGATTTATTTCAGGCTTTTTGGCGATGTTTGGGAGGAGACATTCCTGTAGACGCCTGTCATGACTTTGTCAATCTCAACATATTATACCATATGAGTGTAGCCATGGTAGTAAGCCGCCCACCCGAGTACCCCTCTCGTCCTCCCGAGTCGCTCCCGTGCGGCGGTTGGGAGGCCCCAGATCCCGTCGCCCCCGACTCCCCCTCTCGTCCTCCCCCTCCCTCGCCGCCATCCGAGGGTGCGGCCAGGAAAAGACTTGCCGTCGCCGGCGGTGGCGGGGACTAGGTGCCCTCCCACTCGTGAGGAGCTGGCGCGAGCCGGCGCTCCCGAGCCGGAGCGTGGCGTGCGGCCGGATGTCACGACGGGGGCTGGCGGCGCTCCGGCGATCCCATTCCCCATGGCAGGCGGCTTCAAGATCTGGGGTGCCACAGTCGCCATGGACGGCGGCGGCGTGACCAGATCGGTGGCGGCGCGGCCGGATCTGGGCTCAGGCGTGAGCTTGGTCTCCGGGTCACGGTCGACGCGATGAAGAGTGCGACACGTCGGCAGCTGGACGGATCTGCGGGATTCCATCTGTGTCTGGTCCTTGACAACCCGGGTAACTCCGGGGGAAATCCTAGATCTCCATGGGATCGAGCGATAGCGGTACTCTAGCGCCATAGTCCCTCTTCAGGGCATTGTTTTGGAGTTTGCTACAGTCAAAGGAACTAGCGAGGCCGGCGGCGTATGCCCGAAGGCGCAACTGCCGATGAAAATCGCGCTGACTACGATCATGGCGGACGATGGCGACGTCTTTGATGTCGTTTCCTTGTCGAGGCATCATTGTTGCAGTTGGCGTCATCATGCTCGGGTTGCTCTGGGGGAAACCCTAGATCTGGGTGACGGTGTCCTGGACTAGGCGGTACTCATCACGTCATCTTCCGATCAGTTGGATTGGGCCGAGGACCCCCATGGCCGTATACTCATCTGCCAGTTCGGACAGCTGCCGCATACAAGGAAGATTCCACAAGACTTGGTGGTCAAGACAAGGACTCCTCCCCACCGGCGTATTCGGCTAGGAATCTTGTTATCCTAGGCTTCTGGTGCATTATATAAACCGAGGCCAGGCTAGTCAATAAAAAAGAGAAGAATCATAATCATAGGCTAGCTTCTAGGGTTTAGCCCCTACGATCTCGTGGTAGATCAACTCTTGTAATACTCATATCATCAAGATCAATCAAGCAGGAAGTAGGGTATTACCTCCATCGAGAGGGCCCGAACCTGGGTAAACATTGTGTCCGCCGCCTCCTGTTACCATCATCCTTAGACGCACAGTTCGGGACCCCCTAACCGAGATCCGCCGGTTTTGACACCGACATTGGCGCTTTCATTGAGAGTTCTACTGTGTGATCGGCAAAAGGATCAATGGCTCGACTACAGATCAACTGCGACGTCAGCTTCTTCGTCACCGGCTCGACTGGTCACCTTGGCTGGACTGAGGACTGTGCCCTACCTCCGATCGTCATGTTCGGAGGAAGGCCTTTATCAACATCAACTCCGATCTCTATCAAGATCATGGAGGAATCATCCACGGAGCCCGGGGGCTCAACGTCAACGTTGCCCTCGGGCAACCGTGCTGTTTTTCTGGACAGCGAACTTGTATCCGCCGCCACTGCCTTCTCAAGTGTCGTTTTAACGATTGTTTCGGTGAAATTGTGCAGAATTGAGTCTACAACAACCCTGGAAAATTTCGTCGAGTTCCGATGGAGGAATCTCTGGCAATCCACGATATACCGGAGCCCTGTCAAATCTGGATGGGAATCCGGACGAGTTTAGGGCGTGGTGTCCAGCTTCTAGCTCGGACGTCCTTTGGAAGATCCAACCATTGATCGGCTGCGGAATTACTATATCTACCACCCCTCCAAATTTCAGCTCGATCCGACCGTCCAAACTCTGGGAACCTTCCGATTAGTGCATCACTTTTCAGATCTGTTTTCTGCGCGATAACGACTCCGACCCGAATTCATCTTTTTTATGAACGGGATTTCGGACATCCTTTTTGAAGGAAGTTTTGTATGGAGTATTGTGTTTTGTCCCCAAACACATCCCGCTAATTATGAAGTCTTTTCCAATATGAACTTCACCATCGCGCTAGTGTCAAACCAGCCTGACAACGTTGCTCTACGGCTACCGACCTGCGCTAGACATGTTGACACTTTATTGAGCCGAGCTCAACTTCTTCGGATCATCATCTCGGCAAGCCGAACAAGAGTTCGGCATCGTAAAGGATAAATCATCACCAACATCGCGGCCCCACAGATTACACGGAGCGGGCACACCAGCATCACCGCATGGTCACTTCGTCAAGCCGGCATTGACCACGTCACGACCGGCATCGGTAGGGCCGCACTGTTGCTTCTTCAAGCCGATGCCCATCACGCCGACCTACTTCGACTCATCGGCTGACATAGAGGCTTCGACATCTCGGCTGGACCGGGGGCTTTGCCATCTCTTCATCAACCTACTCCGGAGACTTCAACGTCACTAGCCGACTAGCTTCGTCACGTTAGCTGGACCGAGGGCTTTGCCTCGGCAAGCCAACCTTTGCCAGCATCGTCATGCCGTCGCTTTATCGCCCATCAGGCAATGGGTGTGTGGATCGAGTCCCAATTTTGGGAGTCACTTTTCTTCGGATTGCTACAACAAATAAACCAGGTCTATCGAATGATGGCCGCACTAACGACGGTCGCATGTTGATTCGGTCAGGTTCCGTACATAGTCCGGCGCACGCAGCATCCGGAACTCGGACCGACCTGTGAATTCAGGCTTTGCCACGCCTTTATCGCATCACGCCGATGTCCTGCATCGACATTCACTTCGGCGCGCAGGCCATATTTTCTTTTATTACTCACTTTGCATAAATTATTTATTATGCAACGATATTTTTTAATTATTATTATTACTATTATCTCCGGTTTGCACTATTTTTTGTGCACAAGAAAATGATCCGGGTCGGGCAGTATCGTCAACTCGGTGTACTGACATACCACGTCACCTCGGCTGGACGGGGGGCTTCGTCAACACTTCATTACCCCGCGCCGGGGACTTCGGCGTCACTCTGTCGGCCTGCATTGCCCGTGCTATGTCACCATTTCGGAGTGCCAAGCTCTTCGCTCCGCCACCTCGGGACCGGCTTGGGGGATGGAACCTTGTCCCGCATCAAGCTCGGACCGCGTCATCAATGCCGAACACATTAACCAGCTAAGTACCTTCATGCTCAAAGTTTTAAATTTTTAACTTGTGTTTGGTTCGACCTAGCATTATACCTTTTTGGCAAAAAGTTGTTTGTGAAAAAAATTCCTTGTCATAACCTTGTTTGTGACACACAAATTCAAATACCCAGTTCACTTGGGGGCTTCCTTCATGAAGCCTTTCCTCTTGCATATGATTATACTTGTACGGCTTCGTTCCTTGTTCGTGTATTACGCCACAATATGCACCATATTGACTTAAGCAATTTGCAAGCTGGGTTGCGTCGCTCCTGTGTTTACCCCTATGTTCCTGATTGTTCAGCTAGGGAGTAAAGGAAGCACCTCTGCGATTGTCACGATCGGGTCATCCGAGTTCGGACCTCAGACTGGGAGAAGCCGAAAGCTAGCGCTCTTATTGTTTTTAATTATGGTCGGCACACAACGGAACTCATGAGTACAAAAAATCTATTGCACAAGTATCATAGTACAATGAGCAACCGAAGAAAGGTATCGGTGGGGGTACTATTTTCTTCGAAGATGTTTCTTACACTTCGTTAGTAATATAGCATAAGTTCCCTGAGCGCGCTTTGTCTGTTACAGTCTTATGGCCTGATTGCATGGTTATCGGAAACACTGTCGATATTTTCGACAGGTGGAGTACATAACACTTTTCGTTCCTTGACCGAAGAGGGAGAAGCCGACGGTCGGTTAAGACGCGTTTAAAGTTCGGGTGAACAAAGATATGATATTAGTACTTCGGTACATACAATCATTATACATAATTTTTTTTAACCCAAGTCACTTGGGGGCTCTTAAATGAGCAATTTTATAATAAGTGTCCTTCTTCTTAGTCGTTGCAAAGTTTTTTATTATTATTATTTATCACTACTTTCTCGACGCAAGTGTGTGGTCAATAGCCGGATAGCCTTGCTTCTCTCTAAAGCCGCTCGAACTTAGTTTGCTAAACTAGCCTCGGAGAAGCACTCCGCCTTCGGGATAAGGAGGTTGAAGCCGAAGGCTAACCCGCTTGAAGTCTTGAGATAGGATGTGTCATTGTAAAGCACGACAACAACACAATTTTCTTTTTATAAGACCAATTTTCGATTTGGCACCGAACACTTGATCTAGTTCGGGCGTCCAGTTTTTACTGAAGTTTTTGGTTTTCCAAGCCTATGGCACTTTTAAGCTATTTGTGTGTTTCCAGCATTAGTCTCATAGTGCGACGCCGGACTCCTTTAGGGATTCGGCAAAAACATTCTCGGACATTGATGTATATGCATCGGTTTCGAATTGCGTCTTTGGTCAATAGTTGGGTTGCCCAGCTCCTATGCTTGCCTCCTACGTTCCGCTTTGTTCGGCTAGGTTTCGCAATGGGAGAACCACTGCGATTGTGCTTCCAGCTAGCATGGTTAAGCGCCTCAGTGGAGAAAGCCAAAAACTGACTGTCATAATAAGCGTAAACTGGTCAGCAATCCGATGACTGTGTTAAATGACGGGCCGTTCATAATATTGGCCGAAGTGTTTATGGCTTGACCTCGACTGTCGCCGAAAACTAACCGGAGGCTAGTAACTGGCCTTCCAACTTTAAGCTCCTATGACTAAGTGAAAGTTATAAAGTCCGCATATCTGATTGCCTCATTTCTGCTAACACAACCAACTCCGGGCACCGAGACGTCGGCTAAGGGTTGTTTTGTTAGTGCGGAAACACCCTGCGTAGTATCTACCAAGGGGTAGAAGCCGACGATGGGCCACTTTGAACTGATAAACGGTCGCAATGGAGTCAAAATAATGATGTAAAGTACTTGGACACATAGAATCATTACACATAATCTATGATTTTACTTTGAATATCGATCCTTAATTCGGCCACCCGTGCCCACATTAAGGCTCGGGGGCTACTGGGCTTCGTGCTCATTATTTATAAATATTAAAGAGGCACATCGATCCCCTGATTTGGTGTTGCCACCCGACCAGTGTCTCGGAGGCTACTGCATTGTTTATTCAATGGAGAGAATTCAAAGTGCTTAGTGTTCGGCTTGACCGAACTATGCGCATACGCGTCTTCAGACAATAATAAGTACCATATGGACCTATCCGGCATCAAGCTAGTTTATGGCGGCAACTTCTCACGACCCTCTCTCAGGGGCCCGTTCGCCGATCACTATTATCTCTAATATATTACACTGCGTTTTTATTCCTATGTATGCTGCCGAGCTTGGAGTTGATCCTCAGGCCGATTTCACGACCCGAGTCTCAGAAGCTACTAGGATCAGCGGTTTCATATTTTCCTTTAGGTGCATCTCGGATTTTAGACTGACACACACCTTGAGGGCTACTGGATATACATATACTGGCTATATATCTCGGAAGAGAATAAATTGCACCGATCAAAAATATTCACAAAATATCAGCCCGCTGTCGGGTGGTGCACCACCTCGGCAGCAGTCTGGCATAAAGCACGGGCGCCAGTGGCTGGCTCCATAGAAGGCATTTCCGGCATTGAGCTCAGCTGAAATCCTTCAACTTTTTAGAACCATGGTGATCTATGACACCTCGGATACAGTCCGGCGTTGGAGCTCGGACATAGTCCGGCGTTGGAGCTCGGATACAGTCCGGTGTTGGAGCTTGGATATAGTCCGATGTTGGAGCTTGGATACAGTCCGTCATTGGAGCTTGGATATAGTCCGACGTTGGAGCTCGGATACAGCCCGACGTGTTGGAAATATGCCCTAGAGGCAATAATAAAAGCATTATTATTATATTTCCTTGTTCATGATAATTGTCTTTATTCGTGCTATAATTGTGTTATCCGGAAATCGTAATACATGTGTGAATAACAGACAACAACATGTCCCTAGTAAGCCTCTAGTTGACTAGCTCGTTGATCGATAGATAGTCATGGTTTCCTGACTATGGACATTGGATGTCATTGATAACGAGATCACATCATTAGGAGAATGATGTGATGGACGAGACCCAATCCTAAACATAGCATAAGATCGCATAGTTCGTTTGCTAGAGTTTTCCAATGTCAAGTATCCTTTCCTTAGACCATGGGATCGTGTAACTCCCGGACACCGTAGGAGTGCTTTGGGTGTACCAAACGTCACAACGTAACTGGGTGACTATAAAGGTATACTACGGGTATCTCCGAAAGTATCTATTGGGTTGACGCGTATCGAGACTGGGATTTGTCACTCCGCTTGACGGAGAGGTATCACCGGGCCCTCTCGGTAATGCATCATCATAATGAGCTCAATGTGATCAAAGTGTTTGATCACGGGATCATGCATTACGGTACGAGTAAAGTGACTTGCCGGTAACGAGATTGAACGAGGTATTGGGATACCGACGATCGAATTTCGGGCAAGTAAAATACCGATTGACAAAGGGAATCGTATACGGGATTAATTGAATCCTCGACATCGTGGTTCATCCGATGAGATCATCGTGGAGCATGTGGGAGCCAACATGGGTATGCAGATCCCGCTGTTGGTTATTGCCCGAGAGCCGTCTCGGTCATGTCTGCATGTCTCCCGAACCCGTATGGTCTACACACTTAAGGTTCGGTGATGCTAGGGTTGTGAAGATATGCATATGGAGTAACCCGAATGTTGTTCGGAGTCCCGGATGAGATCCCGGACGTCACGAGGAGTTTCGGAATGGTCCGGAGGTAAAGAATTATATATAGAAAGTGCTATTTTTGCCATCGGGACAAGTTTCGGGGTTATCGGTATTGTACCGGGACCACCGGAGGGTCCCGGGGGTCCATCGGGTGGGGCCACCTGCCTCGGTGGGCCACATGGGCCCTAGGGGTTGCGCCTTGGCCTACATGGGCCAAGGGGAACCAGCCCCTAGAGGCCCATGCGCCTAGGGTGGGGGAAACCCTAAAAAGGGGGGTGGGGGCGCCCCCTTGCTTGGGGGGCAAGCCCCACCCCTTGGCCGCGGCCCCCCTAGGAGATTGCATCTCCTAGGGCCGGCGCCCCCCTAGGGGACTATATAAAGGGGGGAGGGGAGGGGGGCAGCCGCACCCTGGTCCTTGGCGCCTCCCTCTCCCTCTCCAACACCTCCTCCTCCTCCTCCGTAGAACTCGGCGAAGCCCTGCCGGAGTACTGCAACTCCACCATCACCACGCCGTCGTGCTGCTGCTGGAGCCATCTTCCTCAACCTCTCCTCTCCCCTTGCTAGATCAAGAAGGAGGAGACGTTATGCTGACCGTACGTGTGTTGAACGCGGAGGTGCCGTCCGTTCGGTGCTAGGATCTCCGGTGATTTGGATCACGTCGTGTACGACTACCTCATCCCCGTTCGTTGAACGCTTCCGCTCGCGATCTACAAAGTGGTATGTAGATGCAATCTCTCTCCCATGACTCGTTGCTTAGATGAACTCATAGATGGATCTTGGTGAAACCGTAGGAAAATTTTTAATTTTCTGCAACGTTCCCCAACACGACGTTGGTACCCAGCTGCAAAAGATACCTCGAATACAGTCCGGCGTTGGGGCTTGGACGCAAGAGGACACTGCCGCCCGGGAACAACTTCAAACCCGAGGTGTGGCATAAAAATAACAAGGCATTGATAAAGGTCGGAAACTTAAAGGGGCTGCTCGGATACCCGACGTGTAAACTTGTCGGATGCACTTCGGCGATCCTCAAGATCGAAGATGACAAGATTTGTTGAACCATTTTTCAAGACCGATAACCGAAGATGAAGAATAGTTCGGAAGAATCGAGGAGCGTCCCCAACTTGAAGACCGGTTCAGGGGGCTACTGACGGTGTCCTGGACTAGGGGGTACTCATCACGTCGTCTCCTGATCAGTTGGATTGGGCCGAGGACCCCCATAACCGTATACTCATGGCCAGTTCGGACAGCTGCCGCATACAAGAAAGACTCCACAAGACTTGGTGATCAAGACAAGGACTCCTCCCCACCGGCGTATTCGGCTAGGACTCTTGTTATCCTAGGCCTCTGGTGCATTATATAAACCGAGGCCAGGCTAGTCGATAAAAAAGAGAACAATCATAATCATAGGCTAGCTTCTAGGGTTTAGCCTCTACGATCTCGTGGTAGATCAACTCTTGTAATACTCATATCATCAAGGTCAATCAAGCAGGAAGTAGAGTATTACCTCCATCCGCTAGTGCAGAACCGGGCAATAGCACCGGTTCGTAAGGCCCTTTAGTGTCGGTTCCATAACCGGCACTAAAGTGTGGGCACTATAGCCACCCCCCTTTAGTACCGGTTCAGCACGAACCGGTGCTAAAGGGCAACCACGTGGCACGAGCCAGCTCCGGGGGCCGGGAGCCCTTTAGTACCGGTTGGTAACACCAACCGGTACAAAAATGTTTGGGGCCTTTTTGGTTTTATGATTTCTTTTTCTTTTAATTTTGTGTTTTCCATTTTAATTATTTTTCGTTTACTGGTATTTTACGATACTACACACTGTACACGTTATGCATATATATGCTAGTAGAACCAATCATATATATAGATCATCAATGTCTCACAAACCACCATATTAATTCACACATACACACATGTATAGTTATATACAATTTCTCCTACATATGCATATTGCCTTCGGAGCCAGTGGCATTAGCCTAATTGGTGCCTTCGGAGCACGACGACAAATTGGAAGTGGTTCATGACCTGGTCGATGGGGGCGGTAGCGGGTAATAGTATTCTCCCTTCGGATTTATGACCTGGTCGAGCAAAAATCCCGCTATTTCCTCTTGAAGTGCTTGTACGCACTCTGTTTCTAGGAGCTTGTCCCGCACCTCTGTGAACTGTTAAGAAGGAGATCAATATGCATGTATATTAGTTGTGTGACTAGATATCGATAATGGTGTACAAATTGTGAATAGTGTTCTGACAAGCGTACCCATTCCTGTCTTTGAGATCTGCTCCTTTCGGACGCCATCATGCGAATGTTCTCGCAAACGCAGAATGCACACAGATCAGTCCCCTGCACCTGCTTTAGGGCCTTTACGAGAATGTAATTTAATTTGATCAGATAATAATTAATCAAGCATGATAATATTAAAGAGATGACAGGTAGCTAGCTAGCTAGTACTACTTAATTACTTACCTTGGGTCGAAACCATTTCAGCCGTCGTTTTCATTCGCCTTCCATTTTGCTGATGAACCTTGCCCAAGCCCTGCCCGCCGACAAAGAAAATGAATAAAGGGGTTATTAAATAGTTCATATCATGAAATGACGAACTAAATAGGCCGAGATATATAGTTAATAATGATTGAAATTACCTTTTGACTATCCCAAACAAGATGTTATAGTCACTATTTTTTTTAAGTAGTGAGTCCAGTATTTCAACTGTTCCGGCGTCAACTTTAATGATACACAAGATCCAGTGAAATCTGCATGCACACACGTTTGCATGTCTTAATTAAGCGGGCATATGTAAGCAAAAACATGTAGCTAGCTAGTAGGCAAAAACTAAGAATTTGTAGTACAAGAAAGTGTGACTCACTGGAAGTTGTAAGGAAGTTGTATTTCTTCATTGTATTTGAGGCGCTTCAAGAACTCTAGCATGCTGTCCTCTACCTGCTTTTCATGATGCTTTTTTATTTTCCATGTGTATTCATTAACGATGTTTGGGTCAATGAACCCAATGCCATAGCGTCCACCTTTTGTCATTTCATACATCTTCATCCTGCATAATACCACAGAAAAGAATATAGTGAGGATAATTACAGGTAATGATTGATCAAAAGGATCACTACAGCTAGCTTGAGACTTAAATTACAGAAAGAAATCACTTACAGACAATAGCAACTGACGATAGATTTATCGAGTGCGTCTTGATTGTATAACTGAAACAGTTCAGAATACTCAATGGTCACAGGTTTCTCATGGTAGTAATGATCCTTCTTGACATTCACCATGAGGGACTCTCGATTGGAAATCTTGGTAATGTTCATGTACCATTGATGCAATTCATACATTCTCGTTGGGAGCTTCTTGACCTCTTCTGGCTTGACCAAAGGTTGGCCCCGGACATATTTCCATTTTATTTCCTCCTCTGTAAGCACAGGCATGTCCTCGATCTCGAGGAGTTGTCCAACAGTAATGTTGAGAGTTTCAGCCTGCATTATATGCTCCTGGGTTATTACCACATCGCCCACCTGGGGAACGTAAACTGTTTGCCCACAATAATATTGGGCGCGCGTACTGTCACGTGTTGTTGGCGGCACAACAAGCGGGGGATCGATTGCGCCCACTGTTCTCCCAGCTGGGCAACGGTTTTCCCGCATTTTTTGACAGCTGCTTGTTGTTTGCTCGAGCTCGAGCTCGCCTCCTTCTGTAGACGTTGTTGATGTAACTTCCTGATGTGGCGCTCATAGTCTGTGTCAACAGGCTTAGGAGCTGGTGGTTCAGCCATACAAATGAAGTGGTCAATAACTTCCACATGCACTTTCTCGCTTGGCGGCGGTGGTGGTTTCGGTCCAAAATGGGCGTCGACTTCTGCCCGCACTATGGCCTTGGTTTGCTCCTCGGTCCTGTCGTAAGCCCTCTCAGGAAGAGGAGTAGTGAGGTTTGGACCATATTTATATCGTTTGCCTCCGCCTGTACTTCCTGTACTATGACCTCGACTCGTACCGCTACGCACCATAGCTGCGGGGTGTCTCTTATGCGAGTGCTGAGGCGACGGAGACGGCTGACGGGGCTGAGTTGGATGAGAAGGAGTGGCCTGAAGCTGTGCCGGACTTGGAGGAGGAGTGGCCTGACGTTGTGCCGGACTTGGAAGAGGAGTGGACGTCTGACGCTGTGTCGGACTTGGAGGAGGAGTGGCCTGACACTTTGCCGGACTTGGAGGAGGAGGAGTGGCCTCACGCGTTGGTGTACTTGGAGGAGCGGGAGTCTGCTGACTCGGTGGCGGACTTCGACGAGGAGTCGGGTGTGGTGTCGGTGGCCTTCGAAAGATGATGCAATCCTTTCTCCATAGGATGATACGATGTTTGGCCTCTCCGAGTGTGTGCTTCTCGTCACCTCTAGGAATGTCAAGCTCTAGCCCCGAATATTGGTCCACCACCTAATCAACCACGACACGAGCATAGCCTGCTTGAATCGGGTTGCAATGGAAGGTTGCATCGGGGGAATTTGTATAAGCAACGGCGTCCGCCACCTTCATGGATATGTTCTTCATTTTGAAGTGTAGCTCGCAGTTAGTGTTCTCCATGATGTCATCCACGGGGTATCTATCCAGCATTGCATCAAACGGGGCGGAACCCACGCTGCTTCTCGGCATGGATGGGGCGGTGGTATCCAATGTTGGATCATTCGCTAGCTGTTGCAGCTGCTGAGACCCCCTTTGCTGGCTAAGTGAGTCGATCTGCTCCTGCTGCTGCTGGAATTTGTCTGCCAAGTCTGCGTGCTTTGATTCTAGGCCTTGAAGGCGTTCATAGTCCAGCTTCCTCTTCTCCTCCTCCATCTTCCTCTGCTTCTCCTCCGCAATCTTCCTTCTCGCACGGGTTCTGTAGTCGGCGTTCCAGTCCGAAAACCCCTCATACCACGGAATAGCGCCCTTGCCTCGTGTTCTTCCCGGGTGTTCAGGATTTCCCAGGGCACGTGTAAGCTCGTCGTTCTCTCTGTTGGGCTGGAACACCCCCGTTCGAGCCTCTTCTATTGCAACAAGTATGTTATCGTCGGCTCCGTTCAGACATGCCTTCGTCGAAACTTTGCTTGTCTTCGGGTCCAACTCCCCCCCATGCGCATAGAACCAACTCCTGCACCTGGGGGGCCAGCTCTTAGTAACTGGAGTGACACCTGCATCCTCCATCTCTTTCTCAGACTTATCCCACTTAGGCATTGCCACCGCGTAGCCACCTGGCCCCAGCTTATGGAACTTATCCTTTTTTTCGGCATTCTTCTTGTTTATTCTCGACCGTTCCTTAGCTAATTTTGAATCCTTGAATTTCATGAAATCGTCCCAATGAGCACTTTGATTCTCTAGTGTTCCCTCGAATACTGGAGTCTTCCTTCCATCCTTGATGTACTTGTCCCATACACGATTCTTGTGGTTCTTGAATGCAACCGCCATCTTCCTAAGAGCGGCGTCCTTGACTTTCTCCACATCTGCATCTATGGAATGATCTGGTAGGGTGAAATGTTCCATGAGAGTATCCCAAAGCAGTTTTTTTTGTCTGTCGTTGACAAAAGTAACATTTGAACGTGGCTTTGCTGGCTCTCTCCATTCTTGAAGGGAGATCAGGAGTTGGTCCTTCACAAGAACTTTGCACTGACGAGCGAACTTGTCCGCAATCTTCTTAAGCGCTAATGGTTCGCCATTAGGTCTGATTGCCTCGATATTGTACTTTACGCCCTCCTTCAACTTTTTGTTCGGGCCTCATTTCGTCCTTTTGCCTGAAGATTTGCTCGATCCGGATGGCTGAAAGAAGAAAGATCGATTCGTTAATATATCTTCAACTCATTTAAAACATGTGATGATCACCAGATTCGTGCTTATATAAATATATATACCTCGCCGGTGTTTGTTGTTTGAGGATCAACATGTTCTTCGTCATCGTCATAATCGTAGTTCATGACTTCATCAATTCGGTCGTCGCGATCAAATATCATATCACCCTCTCCGGTGTTGTTTAGAAATTCGGAGCCGTCATAATCTTCTTGATTTTGATCATCATCTGGCTCGTGTATCATATCGAACATGGTCTGTTCTCTCTCTCTCTCTATCGGTATTGTCCGCCATAGCTTTTATTTAACTATGCCAAAAGAAATATAAAACAATTTAGTATTCAAATTACATCATCTCGAATAATAGATATAATCTCGAATACATCGTCTCGAATAATAGATATAATCTCGAATACATCGTCTCAAATAATATATAATATTGAATAGTACATCACTGGCTAGGTAGCTAATTTAAGATCGAATACTACAGAAGAATCTAGGACACTCGCGGTTCCTGCGGCGCGGGCGGTGGACACCCAAAGAGAAGGAACCCTCACAGGATCATAGCTGAAGTGAGATCCCTGAAGAAACTGCCAGGTATTGGAGAACCTGCCGCCCTCTAATGCAACCATATAGCAATGGACGTGCTTGTCCTCCTCCCTGACACGGCGACGTACCACCTCCGGCGGGACCGGCTCCCTCCGCACCGAGACTGGCTCACGCGAACGCCACCAAACGAGATCAGGGTCGACGACGGGACCCGGGGCCAGGTTCCTCATCAAGCGGCGTGCCCCTCCAGGCAGCACCTCCCAGTGCCAGCCCGGCGGAGCCCAGTCCCGGACATGGGTCAGCCAGACGTCGTCGCGGATGGGTCGACGGCGAGGATGCGGGCTGGGCATCGTCGAGAACAAATACTAGCTATATGCCCACAAAAAGTAACACTTTTTTAATGATTGGATTTTGATAACTAAAATTTCTAACATTTCTATATAACTAACATTTCTATAACATTTCTAACAATGCTATATATAACTAACATTTCTATAACATTTCTAATATTTCTATACCTAAAAAAAAGAAAATTTTCTAACTTTTTTATAACTATTTCTATAACTAAAAAACAGAAACTTTTCTAACAATTCTAACTTTTTTATAACTATTTCTATAACTAAAAAACAGAAAAAATTCTAACAATTCTAACATTTCTAACAATTCTAACATTTCTAACTATTTCTAAAAAACAGAAAAATTTCTAACAATTTCTAAAAAACAGAAAAATTTCAAACTATTTGTATAACTAAAAAACAAAAAATGTATGTGTGTGTGTGTGCGCTCACCGGCCGGCGAGGCGAGAGGCGACGGGGGGCGGCGACGGGGACGGCGACGGGCGCGGCAATGACGGGGATGACGACGACGGGGCGGCGACGACGGGGACGGGGACGTACGGGCCAGGGCGGCAACGACGACGGGGACGGGGACGACGCTGGACGGGCCGGGACGGGGCGGCGGTGACGACGGGGACGACGGGGACGTGACGACGGGGCGGCGACGACGGGGATGGGGCGGCGACGGGGGCGGCGACGAGGGATATGGAGATGGTGGGGGCGGCGGGCGATGGTGTGCAGAGGAGAAGAAGCAAAGGGAGAGATGAGAAACTGACGAAAGTTTGAAGTGTTTTCTTATATAGAACCCACCTTTAGTACCGGTTGGAGCCACCAACCGGTACTAAAGGCCTGTTTTGGCCAGGCCAAGCGGCGGGAAGCGCACCCCCTTTAGTATCGGTTGGTGGCTCCAACCGGTACTAAAGGCCCCCCCTTTAGTACCGGTTGGTGCCACGAACCGGTACTAAAGGGGGTGCGCTGGCGCAGGTGCGGTGCGCAAGTTTAGTCCCACCTCGCTAGCCGAGGGGCGACCGCACAGGTTTATAAACCCCCGTGCGGTAGCTCTCTCGAGCTCCTCTCCAAAGCAGGCCTACTGGGCCTACATGTTCTGTGCTGCCCTGTGGGCCTACTGGGCCTTTGCGGGCCTGCATCCTGGCCCAACAACGGGTTGGGTTTCTAGTCGTATGCAGGCCGCTCTGTCCTAGTAGGCGGGCTTTTTTTTTTTATATTTTTTGCTTTATTTATTTTTGAGTTGTTTTTTTTTGTATTTAGAGTTTATTTGTGAATATTTTTGCTTTAGGTACAAAAAATTACAAACTTTCTGTTAGTGCCCGTAGTTTTCCAATTTGAATAGTTTAAATTTTGAATTATTTGAAATTAGTGTGAATCACTAGTTTGTGAATAACTTAACTTTAAAAATCAGTAAAGGCATGAAAGAATTTGTTTGCACATAAAATTTCTTCGCGTTTCAAATGCCAAAACACATAATTAACTACCCTAACTATTACAGAGATTACCTTCTGGGTGTGAATACACAGAAGAAAGTGATGATAGTGAAGCCGATCACATCCCAGATCTTTGGGTGTGAAACTTTTTCTTCGCGTGTGTCCCTTTGCGCCGTAACCATGGAAAATCTTCATCATTTAACGGGATGCTTGTGTCAATATTCACTGTGAATGGAGCAATTTCATCAAACTTTTCATAATCTTCTGACTTGTCTGTCTTGTCATCCACTCCCACGATGTTTCTCTTTCCAGAAAGAACTATGTGACGCTTTGGCTCATCGTACGATGCATTCGCTTCCTTATCTTTTCTTTTTATTGGCTTGGTAGACATGTCCTTCACATCATTGGCTAGGACGAATGGTTCGTCTGCATACGCAAGATTGTTGAGATCCACTGTTGTCATTCCGTACTGCGGGTCTTCCCTTACCCCGCCTCGTGTCATATTGACCCATTTGCACCGAAACAAAGGGACCTTCAAACCACGTCGATAGTCAAGTTCCCATATGTCTTGTATATAACCATAATATGTTTCCTTTCCCGTCTTGGTTTCTGCATCAAAGCGGACACCACTGTTTTGGTTGGTGCTCTTCTTATCTTGGCCGATCGTGTAAAATGTATTACCATTTATCTCGTACCCTTTGAAAGTCATTATATTTGAAGATGGTAACTGGGACAACAAGTATAGGTCATCTTCAATAGAGGTGTCATGCATGGTACGTGTCTGCAACCAGCTGGCGAAACTCCTGGTTTGTTCACGTGTAATCCAGTCATCAGACCGCTCCGGGTGTTTGGAGCGTAGCAAATTCTTGTGTTCATCCATATACGGAGCCACCAAGGCGGAATTCTGTAGAACTGTGTAGTGCCACCACGTGGCGTGAGCTCGCGCCCTGGTATGGGGGACCTTTAGTACCGGATGGTGTTACCAACCGGTACTAAAGGTTTTTTTATTTATTTTTTGAAAATTTTGGATTTTTTTTTATTTTTAATTTTTCCGAATTATTTGATGATTTAGTCTCTAATCACCTCTCTTAACTGCTCAAGTGTGGATCACTCATTCCAAATCATCTGACTTCCCGACCGGTCACCCATCCCTCTCACTACTCCAGCCCAAGCACGCTTAACTTTCAGGTTCTATTCTCCTTCGTTTCCGAGTCTGCACTTGTTGTTTTCCTGACAATAGTAAGATGTCAATCCTATTAACCCTCAGGAGTTTAGCTTGAGCATGAAGTCACACATTTCATCGTTTGAGTTTGAAACTATTATTCTAAAAAAAAGTAATTATTTAGTAACGCTAATATTTCTTGAATAAGTTTGACCATAGTTTGACCATAGTTTGACTAGATTTGACCAAAATTTAAAAAATTGAAATAATTATTTAGTAACACTAATATTCTTGAATAATTATGTAGTAACACTAATATTTCTTGAATAAGTAGTTTGACCATAGTTTGACCACAGTTTGACCAGATTTGAAAAAATTTAAAAAAACTGAGATACTTATTTAGTAACACTAATATTATTGCGTAATTATTTAGTAACACTATATTTCTTGAATCAGTTGTTTGACCGGTTTGACAAGATTTAACCAAAATTCAAAAAAACATAAATTAGAGCATATCTTTTTTTCCTTTTACACTTTTGTCATTTCAAAAATTGTCCTAAACCCTGAACCCGGGACTTAAAACGTCGGAATCTCTATGCTAAACAGTAAAAACTAAGGGTTTAAACCATAAAACCTAACCCTAAACTCTGAAATCTAAACCCTAGCACTAAACGCTAAAAACGTCTAAAACGCCCAAAAACTCTATTTTCCCTTTGGAATTTTGTGATTTTAAAAAATTGTCGAAACAGAAAAATGGTTGTTTCAGCGGATCAATCATTTTTTTCTGCAAATTTTGATATATTATATGTATTTTTCTGAATTAGGATGATTTAGTTATGATTTTTTCAAGTTTGAAAATTGCCCTATAGTCCCAGTTTGTAACTCCAACCGGGACTATAGATTAGACCCCTTTAGTGCCGGTTCGTGGCACGAACCGGTACTAAAGGTTGGCCCTTTAGTACCAGTTTGTGCCACAAACCGGGACTAAAGAGGCTCGTGGGGCCCCGGCCTGACGCCAGTCTGCCACCACCCCTTTACTACCGGTTCGTGCCACGAACCAGTACTAAAGGTTCAACACAAACCGGCATTAATGCAAATCCGTTCGAACCGGCACTAATGGTACCATTAGTACCGGGCCAAAATCAAACCGGCACTAATGTGCTTCACGTTTGACCATTTTTCTACTAGTGATCACTGCTCAAGTGTGGAGCACTCATTTCAAATCATCTAACTTCTCGGCCGGTCACCCATCCTCTCACTACCCCAGCCTAAGCACGCTTAACCTTCGAGTTCTATTCCCCCTAGTTTTCCATGTCTGCACTTGTTGTTTTCCTGACAATAGTAAGCTGTCAATCCTATTAACCCTTAGGAGTTGAACTTGAGCATGAAGTCACAGTTTCACTATTTGAGTTTGAAACTATTATTCTAAATAATAATAGTTATTTAGTAACACTAATATTTCTTGAATAAGTACTTTGACCATAGTTTGATCACACTTTGACCAAGAATTCAAAAAACTCAAATTTAAGGATAACTTTTTTTCATTTCAGAATTTGAGGATTCTAAAAATTTGCAAAACAGTCTATATCGGTTGAAATTGGAACCGAATTTTCGTGCTGAACACTTTGATATATTATACGTTCTTTTTCAACATCGTATGCAAAAGTTATAGCCGTTTTACTTTTTCATAACTTTTTTTGCAAAACATTTTATGTTTTGAAATTTTCCTAACTAGTAGATGTAATAGCATTACTACATCTCGAAGGATTTTAATTTTTGAAGTTTTTATCGTTTTCTTTTGTTTTTATAAAAACTGAAATGGCGATAGGGGGGGGGGGGTGGGGGTAGAGTTTGCAAATCACAAAACCCTTTTAGTCTGGAATGGTGTACATCCAATCCTACCGTCGACTACATCTGCTAACACCGTCCCAGCCAGAGTCACAAGTAAGGTTAACCAAGCTAGAGTCACGTTCTATTAAAGTGGCAAAAAATTACTTTTAAATATAGCAAAACTAATTCTATCAACTATTATTAAAGGCTAAACAACTATTAATACAAAACAATAGCAAAATTAATATTAATTAATTATAAAAATTATCTACCATTGTCTAACAGAAGCATACGACAAAATCTTAAAATCTACAGAAAAGACTAACTAAAAATAACTGAAAACAACAATTAAAGGACTAAAACAACTATATAAGAAAAACATTATTGTTTTAATTAAAATCCAAATTTAAATTATTCTAAATAACCAAATAAATCTTATTGTGACAATAATCTAACATGTGTCTGGGAGCAAAAAGAATTAAATTAAAAACTATTTTTAAACTCAAATTATTCATAATCTAGGGTTTGAAGCAAATTTGAACAAATTCAAGTTTAAATCATTCAAATTTGAAAACTAATGGCGCAAGCAGAAACTAGACAAAATTTTAAATCTAATGCCCAAAGAATCACTCAAAAATATCAAATATCCTAAAAATATAAGCAATTTAAAAATAAACTAAAAACAAAAAAACAAATGAAAAAAAATCAGAACCCCTTTAGTCCCGGTTGGTGGCTCCAACCGGGACTAAAGATCCTCAACCCCTTTAGTCCTGGTTGGTGGCTCCAACCGGGACTAAAGGTCTAATCTTTAGTCCCGGTTGAAGTAAAGACCATCGCACCCTTTAGTCCCGGTTGGTGTCTCAAACGGGACTAAAGGTCTCATTTGAACCGGAACTAATGTCTGCCCTGCGTGCTAGCACCTCAAACCGGGACTAATACTCACATTAGTTCCGGTTCATAATACAACCGGGACTAATGTGTAGATTGAGTTTGGACCAAAACCCTGCTTTTACTACTAGTGTTTTCATAACTAACTTCCAACACGTGCCTAGCTAGACTCTTTTTTGCGAACATGCATAATTAGGTATAGTTAGTATATTATCACAATTATGAACGATGATTTTTCCTAGCCACAGTTAGCACATCACTGATACTTTCACCCGCAGAAAAACACACACGCTAATACTCTCTCCATCCCAAAATTCTTATCTTAGATTCGTCTAAATACGAATGTATCTAACACTAAAACGTAACTAGATACATCCGTATTTAGAAAAATCTAAAATAAAAATTTTGGGACGGAGGAAGTGCTTGGTTTGTAGGGTCTGTGCTTTGTTCCGCCAAAGTCTGTAAATAGAAAGTGGTTGCTCCACGAACTGTTTCCTCTCAGATATATTATTATATGGCTCTTTCTTTCTTTTTTTTGCGAAAAATATGTGTCTCTTTCTCAAGAAGAAAAGAAAAATTGTGGACACAAAAACTAAAATAATAATATGTCGAAAAAAAAACTAAAATAATAATAATTTTAGACATGAAAAACCAAATTACGTTGCCTGCAACCCGAAAAAAAGGGGTAAATTCTGTTGGAGCCTTGAGACAAAAGTTGCTCTGGTAGATATTTTTTTTAGGAAAACCCTACCGATCTTATTTATCGGATCTTCGTCACCGCCGTCGTAACACTCGAAATGTCATCTCTCACCCACCTGCTAGCTTAGGTTAGGTTTCTGAGCCCGCCAGGTCGATCGTACGCAACCAAATCAAAGCATGTCCGCCGCCGGCGTTTCCCGTTGTTTGTCGCGGTCGGCCACCAGCGTCGTCGCCAAAGCGGCGAGCGGGTTCCACCTGCTGCGCATCGACGGCTACTCGCAGGCCAAGACGGTCCTCCCCGGCGAGAAGATCTCCTCCATGGGCTTCACCGTCGGCAGCGAGTCCTGGCGCATGGACTACTACCCCAACGGCCGGGACGCCTCCGCGAGATCCAACCACGCCTCTGTCTACATCCAGCTCACCGACGACCGCACCCGGCGCCCCGTCCAGGCGTGGTACAAGTTCAGCCTGCTGGACCACGCCGGCAACACCGCGTACGAGCTCCCGGCCGAGACCGGCTCCTTCACCGGCATCCCCAAACCCGAAGTCGACGCCCATGACCATTACTCCTACACTTCCGCCTTCTTCTCTCACATGCGCACGCCGCGCGCCTTCAGGAGCCCTGCACCCGCCGCCGACGAACAAGGCCCGGGGTGCGGCCACGAGGAGTTCATCGGGAGGGAAGAGCTGGAGCATCTGATCCGCGACGACTTCCTCGTGGTGCGGTGCGACGTCGGCCTTAAGCAGATGACGACGTCGCGTCTAGCGGCGGATGAGATCGACAACTGGGAAGACGATGACGATGAGGAGGAGGAGGAGCAGGGATACTTCGGGGATCCAACAATTTCTCCTCGCCGACGGCGTCGAAGCCGTCGTCAGCCCGATGACAGCGAGTACGTCAAGTGGTGTTTGGCTCAGCGGCCTGGTGACTCGCGGATCCGGCAGGGACGAAAGCTCGGCCACTACCACCCATATGGCAATATGCTGCATATGCATGAGCGGTGACCAAGTACTGCCTCTGGTTCAAAAGAAAAAACAGAGCACTGCCTCTGTTTGGGTCCGCATGAATTACAACAGTATAATTTTTTAGGCCGTCACTCCTTCCTTCCTTCTTATACCCCGGACGTGGTTGATCGTAATAATCCTGTGTTTTGACCGGAAGTATAAAGAATCTTCATAATAAAAATTACATCAAGATTTTGAGACCACCAAACGACCACTATTGCCGTCAGAACGAGCCGCCGATGCTCCACTGTCGTCGCTTCCATACCGGAGCCGGCTTGACCTTATTGATGACAGCCGAGAAGTCTTCATGCACGTGCCACTAAGGGCCAGCACCCTGTAGCAGCAGTCGTCGTCATTGAACCCCTGGATAGATCTGAAACGCTGTAAATCTGCCACATCGAAAAAGCCTAACCTCACCGCCCCAAGGAGACAGCTGGAATCTACGCTAGTGCTTCGTCGTCTGTGTCCAGATGAACGAACTCGAGAAGGATCGGAGCCCGGAAGACAAACTCGAAGAAGACGCGACACCATCCGCCCAAGCACCACAACTGCAAGGACTAAAATGAAGGAAATATGCCCTAGAGGCAATAATATAGTTATTATTTATTTCCTTATATATCACGATAAATGTTTATTATTCATGCTAGAATTGTATTAACCGGAAACATAATACATGTGTGGATACATAGACAAACAGAGTGTCACTAGTATGCCTCTACTTGACTAGCTTGTTAATCAAAGATGGTTAAGTTTCCTAACTATAGACAAAGAAGTTGTCATTTGATTAACAAGGTCACATCATTAGTTGAATGATCTGATTGACATGACCCATTCCATTAGCTTAGCGCCCGATCGTTTAGTATGTTGCTATTGCTTTCTTCATGACTTATACATGTTCCTATGACTATGAGATTATGCAACTCCCGTTTACCGTAGGAACACTTTGTGTGCTACCAAACGTCACAACGTAACTGGGTGATTATAAAAGTGCTCTACAGGTGTCTCCGAAAGTATTTGTTGGGTTAGCGTATTTCGAGATTAGGATTTGTCACTCCGAATGTCGGAGAGGTATCTCAGGGCCTTCTTGGTAATGCACATCACATAAGCCTTGCAAGCATTGCAACCAATAAAGTTAGTTGCGAGATGATGTATTACAGAACGAGTAAAGAGACTTGCCAGTAACGAGATTGAACTAGGTATTGGATACCGACGATCGAATCTCGGGCAAGTAACATACCGATGACAAAGGGAACAACGTATGTTGTTATGCGGTCTGACCGATAAAGATCTTCGTAGAATGTGTAGGAGCCAATATGGGCATCCAGGTCCCGCTGTTGGTTATTGACCAGAGATTTGTCTCAGTCATGTCTACACTGTTCTCGAACCGTAGGGTCCGCACGCTTAAGGTTACGATGACAGTTATTATGAGTTTATGCATTTTGATGTGCCGAAGTTAGTTCGGAGTCCCGGATGAGATCACGGACATGACGAGGAGTCTCGAAATGGTCGAGACGTAAAGATTGATATATTGGACGACTATATTCGGACATCGGAATGGTTCCGAGTGGTTCCGGAGAAAACCGGAGTGCCGGAGAGTTACCGGAACCCCCCGGGAGAAGTATTGGGCCACATGGGCCTTAGTGGAGAGAGAGAGGGGCGGCCAGGGTGGGCCGCGCGCCCCCTCCCCCTCTGGTCCGAATTGGACTAGGAGAGGGGGGGCGGCGCCCCCCTTTCCCTCTCCCTCTCCCCCTTCCTTTCCCCCTCCTAGTAGGAGTAGGAAAGAGGGGAGTCCTACTCCTACTAGGAGGAGGACTCCTCCTCCTGGCGCGCGCCATAGGGACGGCCGGCCTCCCCCCTTGCTCCTTTATATACGGGGGCGGGGGGGGCACCCTAGAACACACAAGTTGATCTTCATGATCGTTCCTTAGCCGTGTGTGGTGCCCCCCTCCACCATATTCCACCTCGGTCATATTGTTGCAGTGCTTAGGCGAAGCCCTGCGTCGGTAGTACATCAAGATCGTCACCACACCGTCGTGCTGACGGAACTCGTCCCCGAAGCTTTGCTGGATCGGAGCCCGGGGAACGTCATCGAGCTGTACGTGTGTTAAGAACTCGGAGGCGCCGGAGTAACGGCGCTTGGATCGGTCGGATCGGGAAGACGTACGACTACTTCCTCTACATTCTTTCAACGCTTTCGCTTCGGTCTACGAGGGTACGTAGACAACACTCTCCCCTCTTGTTGCTATGCATCACCATGATCTTGTGTGTGCGTAGATTTTTTTTTTGAAATTACTACGTTCCCCAACAGTGGCATCAGAGCCTAGGTTTTTATGGTTTGATGTTATGCACGAGTAGAACACAAGTGAGTTGTGGGCGATATAAGTCATACTGCCTACCAGCATGTCATAATTTGGTTCGGCGGTATTGTTGGATGAAGCGGCCCGGACCGACATTACGCGTACGCTTACGCGAGACTGATTCTACCGACGTGCTTTGCACACAGGTGGCTGGTGGGTGACAGTTTCTCCAACTTTAGTTGAACCGAGTGTGGCTACGCCCGGTCCTTGCGAAGGTTAAAACGGCATCAACTTGACAAACTATCGTTGTGGTTTTGATGCGTAGGTGAGATTGGTTCTTGCTTAAGCCCGTAGCAGCCACGTAAAACTTGCAACAAACAAAGTAGAGGACGTCTAACTTGTTTTTGCAGGGCATGTTGTGATGTGATATGGTCAAGACATGATGCTAAATTTTATTGTATGAGATGATCATGTTTTGTAACCGAGTTATCGGCAACCGGCAGGAGCCGTATGGTTGTCGCTTTATTGTATGCAATGCAATCGCCCTGTAATGCTTTACTTTATCACTAAGCGGTAGCGATAGTCGTAGAAGCATAAGATTGGCAAGACGACTACGATGCTACGATGGAGATCAAAGTGTCGCGCCGGTGACGATAGTGATCATGACGGTGCTTCGGAGATGGAGATCACAAGCACAAGATGATGATGGCCATATCATATCACTTATATTGATTGCATGTGATGTTTATCCTTTTATGCATCTTATCTTGCTTTGATTGATGGTAGCATTATAAGATGATCCCTCACTAAAATTATCAAGAAGTGTTCTCCTCGAGTATGCACCGTTGCCAAAGTTCGTCGTGCCCAGACACCACGTGATGATCGGGTGTGATAAGCTCTACGTCCATCTACAACGGGTGCAAACCAGTTTTGCACACGCAGAATACTCGGGTTATACTTGACGAGCCTAGCATATGTAGATATGGCCTCGGAACACAAAGACCGAAAGGTCCAGCGTGAATCATATAGTAGATATGATCAACATAATGATGTTCACCATTGAAGACTAATCCATTTCACGTGATGATCGGTTATGGTTTAGTTTGATTTGGATCACGTGATCACTTAGAAGATTAGAGGGATGTCTATCTAAGTGGGAGTTCTTAAGTAATATGATTAAATTGAACTTAAATTTATCATGAACTTAGTCCCTGATAGTATCTTGCTTGTTTATGTTGATTGTAGATAGATGGCTCATGCTATTGTTCCGTTGAATTTTAATGCGTTCCTTGAGAAAGCAAAGTTGAAATATGATGGTAGCAATTACATGGACTGGGTCCGTAACTTGAGGATTATCCTCATTGCTGCACAGAAGAGTTACGTCCTGGAAGCACCGCTGGGTGCCAGGTCTGCTACTGGAGCAACGCCAGATGTTGTGAACGTCTGGCAGAGCAAAGCTGATGACTACTCGATAGTTCAGTGTGCCATGCTTTACGGCTTAGAACCGGGACTTCAACGACGTTTTGAACATCATGGAGCATATGAGATGTTCCAAGAATTGAAGTTAATATTCCAACAGAATGCCCGGATTGAGAGATATGAAGTCTCCAATAAGTTCTATAGCTGCAAGATGGAGGAGAATGGTTCTGTCAGTGAGCATATACTCAAAATGTCTGGGTATTATAATCACTTGATTCAACTGGGAGTTAATCTTCCGGATGATTGTGTCATTGACAGAATTCTCCAATCACTTCTACCAAGCTACAAAGGCTTCGTGATGAACTATAACATGCAAGGGATGGATAAGACGATTCCCGAGCTCTTCGCAATGCTAAAGGCTGCGGAGGTAGAAATCAAGAAGGAGCATCAAGTGTTGATGGTTAACAAAACCACTAGTTTCAAGAAAAAGGGCAAAGGGAAGAAGAAGGGGAACTTCAAGAAAAACAGCAAACAAGTTGCTGCTCAAGAGAAGAAACCCAAGTCTGGACGTAAGCCTGAAACTGAGTGCTTCTACTGCAAGCAGACTGGTCACTGGAAGTGGAACTGCCCCAAGTATTTGGCGGACAAGAAGGATGGCAAAGTGAACAAAGGTATATGTGATATACATGTTATTGATGTGTACCTTACTAGAGCTCGCAGTAGTACCTGGGTATTTGATACTGGCTCTGTTGCTAATATTTGCAACTCAAAACAAGGACTATGGGTTAAGCGAACACTGGCAAAGGACGAGGTGACGATGCGCGTGGGAAACGTTCCAAAGTCGATGTGATCGCAGTCGGCACGCTACCTCTACATCTACCTTCGGGATTAGTATTAGACCTAAATAATTGTTATTTGGTGCCAGCGTTGAGCATGAACATTATATCTGGATCTTGTTTGATGCGAGACGGTTATTCATTTAAATCAGAGAATAATGGTTGTTCTATTTATATGAGTAATATCTTTTATGGTCATGCACCCTTGAAGAGTGGTCTATTTTTGATAAATCTCGATAGTAGTGATACACATATTCATAATGTTGAAGCCAAAAGATGCAGAGTTGATAATGATAGTGCAACTTATTTGTGGCACTGCCGTTTAGGTCATATTGGTATAAAGCGCATGAAGAAACTCCATACTGATGGACTTTTGGAACCACTTGATTATGAATCACTTGGTACTTGCGAACCGTGCCTCATGGGCAAGATGACTAAAACACCGTTCTCCGGTACTATGGAGAGAACAACAGATTTGTTGGAAATCATACATACAGATGTATGTGGTCCGATGAATGTTGAGGCTCATGGCGGATATCGTTATTTTCTCACCTTCACAGATGATTTAAGCAGATATGGGTATATCTACTTAATGAAACACGTCTGAAACATTTGAAAAGTTCAAAGAATTTCAGAGTGAAGTTAAAAATCATCGTAACAAGAAAATAAAGTTTCTACGATCTGATCGTGGAGGAGAATATTTGAGTTACAAGTTTGGTCTACATTTGAAACAATGCGGAATAGTTTCGCAACTCACGCCACCCGGAACACCACAACGCAATGGTGTGTCAGAACGTCGTAATCGCACTTTACTTGATATGGTGCGATCTATGATGTCTCTTACAGATTTACCGCTATCGTTTTGGGGTTATGCTCTAGAGACGGCCGCATTCACATTAAATAGGACGCCATCGAAATCCGATGAGACGACGCCTTATGAACTATGGTTTAGCAAGAAACCAAAGTTGTCGTTTCTTAAAGTTTGGGGCTGCGATGCTTATGTGAAAAAGCTTCAACCTGATAAGCTCGAACCCAAATCGGAGAAATGTGTCTTCATAGGATACCCAAAAGAAACTGTTGGGTTCACCCTCTATCACAGATCCGAAGGCAAGACATTTGTTGCTAAAAATGGATCATTTCTAGAGAAGGAGTTTCTCTCGAACGAAGTGAGTGGGAGGATAGTAGAACTTGATGAGGTAACTGTACATGCTCCCTTATTGGAAAGTAGTACATCACAGAAATCTGTTTCTGTAGCACCTACACCAATTAGTGAGGAAGTTAATGATAATGATCATGCAACTTCAGATCAAGTTACTACAGAACCTCGTAGATCAACCAGAGTAAGATCCGCGCCAGAGTGGTACGACAATCCTGTTCTGGAAATCATGCTACTAGATCATGGTGAACCTACGAACTATGAAGAAGCGATGGTGAGCCCAGATTCCGCAAAATGGCTTGAAGCCATGAAATCTGAGATGGGATCTATGTATGAGAACAAAGTATGGACTTTGGTTGACTTGCCCGATGGTCGGCAAGCAATAGAGAATAAATGGATCTTCAAGAAGAAGACTGACGCTGATGGTAATGTTACTGTCTACAAAGCTCGACTTGTCGCAAAAGGTTTTCGACAAGTTCAAGGGATTGACTACGATGAGACCTTCTCACCCGTAGCGATGCTTAAGTCTGTCCGAATCATGTTAGCAATTGCCGCATTTTATGATTATGAAATTTGGCAAATGGATGTAAAGACTGCATTCCTGAATGGATTTCTGGAAGAAGAGTTGTATATGATGCAACCGGAAGGTTTTATCGATCCAAAGGGAGCTAACAAAGTGCGCAAGCTCCAGCGATCCATTTATGGACTGGTGCAAGCCTCTCGGAGTTGGAATAAACGCTTTGATAGTGTGACCAAAGCATTTGGGTTTGTACAGACTTTTGGAGAAGCCTGTATTTACAAGAAAGTGAGTGGGAACTCTGTAGCATTTCTGATATTATATGTAGATGACATATTACTAATTGGAAATGATATGGAATTTCTGGATAGCATAAAGGGATACTTGAATAAAAGTTTTTCAATGAAAGACCTTGGTGAAGCTGCTTACATATTGGGCATCAAGATCTATAGAGATAGATCAAGACGCTTAATTGGACTTTCACAAAGCACATACGTTGACAAAGTTTTGAAAAAGTTCAAAATGGATCAAGCAAAGAAAGGGTTCTTGCCTCTATCACAAGGTGTGAAGTTGAGTAAGACTCAATGCCCGACCACTGCAGAAGATAGAGAGAAGATGAAAGATGTTCCCTATGCTTCAGCCATAGGCTCTATCATGTATGCAATGCTGTGTACCAGACCCGATGTGTGCCTTGCTATAAGTTTGGCAGGGAGGTACCAAAGTAATCCAGGAGTGGATCACTGGACAGCGGTCAAGAATATCCTGAAGTACCTGAAAAGGACTAAGGAGATGTTTCTCGTGTATGGAGGTGACAAAGAGCTCGTCGTAAACTGTTACGTTGATGCAAGCTTTGACACTGATCCGGACGATTCTAAATCGCAAACCGGATACGTATTTACATTAAACGGTGGAGCTGTAAGTTGGTGCAGTCCTAAACAAAGCGTCGTGGCAGGATCTACATGTGAAGCGGAGTACATAGCTGCTTCGGAAGCAGCGAATGAAGGAGTCTGGATGAAGGAGTTCATATCCGATCTAGGTGTCATACCTAGTGCATCGGGTCCAATGAAAATCTTTTGTGACAATACTGCTGCAATTGCCTTAGCAAAGGAATCCAGATTTAACAAGAGAACCAAGCACATCAAGAGACGCTTCAATTCCATCCGGGATTTAGTCCAGGTGGGAGACATAGAGATTTGCAAGATACATACGGATCTGAATGTAGCAGACCCGTTGACTAAGCCTCTTCCACGAGCAAAACATGATCAGCACCAAGACTCCATGGGTGTTAGAATCATTACTGTGTAATCTAGATTATTGACTCTAGTGCAAGTGGGAGACTGAAGGAAATATGCCCTAGAGGCAATAATATAGTTATTATTTATTTCCTTATATATCATGATAAATGTTTATTATTCAAGCTAGAATTGTATTAACCGGAAACATAATACATGTGTGGATACATAGACAAACAGAGTGTCACTAGTATGCCTCTACTTGACTAGCTTGTTAATCAAAGATGGTTAAGTTTCCTAACCATAGACAAAGAAGTTGTCATTTGTTTAACAAGGTCACATCATTAGTTGAATGATCTGATTGACATGACCCATTCCATTAGCTTAGCGCCCGATCGTTTAGTATGTTGCTATTGCTTTCTTCATGACTTGTACATGTTCCTATGACTATGAGATTATGCAACTCCCGTTTACCGTAGGAACACTTTGTGTGCTACCAAACGTCACAACGTAACTGGGTGATTATAAAGGTGCTCTACAGGTGTCTCCGAAAGTATTTGTTGGGTTGGCGTATTTCGAGATTAGGATTTGTCACTCCGAATGTCGGAGAGGTATCTCAGGGCCTTCTCGGTAATGTACATCACATAAGCCTTGCAAGCATTGCAACCAATAAAGTTAGTTGCGAGATGATGTATTACAGAACGAGTAAAGAGATTTGCCAGTAACGAGATTGAACTAGGTATTGGATACCGACGATCGAATCTCGGGCAAGTAACATACCGATGACAAAAGGAACGACGTATGTTGTTATGCGGTCTGACCGATAAAGATCTTCGTAGAATGTGTAGGAGCCAATATGGGCATCCAGGTCCCGCTGTTGGTTATTGACCAGAGATTTGTCTCAGTCATGTCTACACTGTTCTCGAACCGTAGGGTCCGCACGCTTAAGGTTACGATGACAGTTATTATGAGTTTGTGCATTTTGATGTACCGAAGTTAGTTCGGAGTCCCGGATGAGATCACGGACATGACGAGGAGTCTCGAAATGGTCGAGACGTAAAGATTGATATATTGGACGACTATATTCGGACATCGGAATGGTTCCGAGTGGTTTCGGAGAAAACCGGAGTGCCGGAGGGTTACCGGAACCCCCCGGGAGAAGTATTGGGCCACATGGGCCTTAGTGGAGAGAGAGAGGGGCGGCCAGGGTGGGCCGCGCGCCCCCTCCCCCTCTGGTCCGAATTGGACTAGGAGAGGGGGGCGGCGCCCCCCTTTCCCTCTCCCTCTCCCCCTTCCTTTCCCCCTCCTAGTAGGAGTAGGAAAGAGGGGAGTCCTACTCCTACTAGGAGGAGGACTCCTCCTCCTGGCGCGCGCCATAGGGCCGGCCGGCCTCCCCCCTTGCTCCTTTATATACGGGGGCAGGGGGGCACCCTAGAACACACAAGTTGATCTTCGTGATCGTTCCTTAGCCGTGTGCGGTGCCCCTCTCCACCATATTCCACCTCGGTCATATTGTTGCAGTGCTTAGGCGAAGCCCTGCGTCGGTAGTACATCAAGATCGTCACCACACCGTCGTGCTGACGGAACTCGTGCCCGAAGCTTTGCTAGATCGGAGCCCGGGGAACGTCATCGAGCTGTATGTGTGTTAAGAACTCGGAGGCGCCGGAGTAACGACGCTTGGATCGGTCGGATCGGGAAGACGTACGACTACTTCCTCTACGTTATTTCATTGCTTTCGCTTCGGTCTACGAGGGTACATAGACAACACTCTCCCCTCTCGTTGCTATGCATCACCATCTTGTGTGTGCATAGGAAATTTTTTGAAATCACTACGTTCCCCAACATAAAACCCCTAACCTAAACTACTAACCGGAGCGGAGGCACCGGAATTCCCCTCCCCGCCACTAGGCACCGGAGCAACAGGTAGAGGGAGCCGAATCCACGGGCTCGCCGATAAAGTTTGGAGGAAAGAGTTTACACTAACCGCCAAGGGCTATGGGAGGAAGAGAGAAACCCTAGATGGATTATCAACTAGATGTTATAGGGCCATCTTTCAACACCACAACTAGTGCAGCGCAATAGTTAGGCTACATTACATTTTCCCACTGATATACTACTATTTTGTTCCTAATTAAGCTGCCAAGAAGTCTTGTACTTAAGAACACTGAGTGTACTATTGTTATGACCGGCATATTAGGTGCTTAGCCCAGTGGGTTGTGGCCCAAGTTATCTTATCGTTATTAGGGGCTTAGCCTAATTATCTTATCGTTATTAGGATCGTTTGCTTAGGAATTAAGTAAACCTCTCTATATAAAGAGAGGCGATGTATCAATCTAATCAAGTAAGAAGCAATCATGATTTGCTCGGCTTCCCGAAGGGAGCCGGGAGACCTAACCCTAGCCGCCTCTTGAGCCGCCGCTGCCTCTTCTTCATCGCGCAACGGCGCCCCGCCGCCGGCAGCCGCGATCGCATCTCCGTCAACCCTTCCCTTCCCATACAACCTACGCCCTAGACCAGGTAGGATCCTAGCTCCTACCAATTTGGTATCAGGTAGCTCGGTTCCGATCATGTCTGCACCATCACCCAACCCGCCGCTGCCCATCACCACCGCGCCGCTACCCGTCACCACCGCGCCGCTGCCTCTCTCCACCGCGCCGCTGCCTTTCCCCACCGCGCTGCTGGACTCCACCGCCGGTGCCTCCACCGGCCAGAGGCCGCCGCCCTCCACCCGCGCCGCCCGTCGCCGTCTACTCGCCGGCGGAGATGACCGGTATCCTCAACGACCTCGTCACCACCGTCCAGGGCATACGCCTCTACCTGGCCCGGCCCTACAGGCAACCGCCGCCCTTGCAGCCGGCCGCCGCGACCGGGCCAGTCGCCCTGCCCTGGTACGCGGCCACCACGGCGCCGATCAGGCCTCTACACCACCACTGGCCTGGTCAGCCGCCGTCCGCCGTCGCCCCCCACTGGCCGCCGTGGCCGACTCCGGCGATCGCCGTGCACCCGACACCTCCAGGGTCCGGGCAGCCACAGCCCCAGCTGTCGGCGCGCCCCACCGCCGCCCGCTGTAGCGCCTTAATGGCCACAGTGGCCGGCCCCGGCCCTCGCGGCGCCCCGAACGCCACCCGGGTTCGTGCCGCCGCAGCCACAGCTGCCGGCCCCGCCACCGCCCAGCACGGGGCCCGGGTCACCCTCGTAGGGAGGCATACCGATCCAGCAAGTGCACTTCCCGCCGTCACCGTCCCCAATACCGGCCTGGCTGACCGGATCATCGCCGCCACCCATCTACACGTCGGCTAGTGACCCGCCGGCACCCACTCTGCAGTTCGGCGATCCCTCCGGCTCGGCGGGGCACTCCACGGGCCGCGGCCGTACTGACCGGGCGCCCCAATCCTCGCTGCTTCGCACCTCCGAGCCAGTCGGCCACGGCACTCCGACTCAGACACCGCCCCGGTTTGCCAAACTAGACTTCGCCACTTATGACGGCACGGAGGACCCCCTCAACTGGCTTAACCAGTGCGAGCAGTTCTTTCGCGGGCAGCGCACCCTCGTCTCGGAGCGTACCTGGCTCGCCTCTTACCACCTCCGCGGCGCGGCACAGACCTGGTACTACGCCCTCGAGCAGGACGAGGGCAGCATGCCCCCTTGGGAGCGCTTCCGCGAGCTCTGCCTCCTTCGTTTTGGGCCACCGCCGCGGGAGCCGCCTGGCAGAGCTAGGCCACCTTCCCTTCACCTCCACGGTTTAGGACTTCACCGACCGTTTCCAGGCCCTGGCATGCCACGCGTCGGGCGTGACGGCACAACAGCGGGCCGACCTCTTCATCGGTGGACTTCCGGATCACATCCGCGTGGACGTGGAGCTTCGGGGACCCCAGGATCTCCAGACGGCCATGTACTACGCTAGCGCGTTGCAGCGCCGCGCGGTGGCCATCCAGCAGGCATCACCGTCCCGGGCCGCTGGGCCGCTGCCCTGGCCGGATGTTCCCGCGCAGGATCGTCCTGCTCCGGCTTCTGTGGCACCCCTCGCCGCGACCGCGGCGCGTCTGTTCCGCCGGCACACCTCAGCTGAGCTACTCGAGCGTCGCCGCCAAGGATTGTGCTTCAACTGCGACGAGCCCTACACGCCAGGCCACGTCTGCCGGCGACTCTTCTGCCTGGAGGTTGCAGACTACATTGAGGAGGACGCCGTCGCCGCCGACCTGGCCGCCCCCCTTGCCGCGAAGGTGTTTGACGCTGGTTGATCACCTCGAGGAGTTCAGCAAGCGCTTCCCCACCTTACAGCTCGAGGACAAGCTGTTTGCGCAGGCGGGGAGAAGTGTTATGACCGGCATATTAGGGGCTTAGCCCAGTGGGTTTTGGCCCAAGTTATCTTATCATTATTAGGGGCTTAGCCCAATTATTTTATCGTTATTAGGATCGTTTGCTTAGGATCAAGTAAACCTCTCTATATAAGGAGAGGAGATGTATCAATCTAATCAAGCAAGAAGCAATCATGGTTTGCTCAGCTTCCCGAAGGGAGCCGGGAAACCTAACCCTAGCCGCCTCTTGAGCCGCCGCCGCCTCTTCTTCTTCGCGCAACGGCGCCCCGCCGCCGGCAGCCGCGACCGCATCACCGTCAACCCTCCCCCTTCCCATACAACCTACGCCCTAGACCAAGTAGGATCCTAGCTCCTACCAACTATATTACTCAATTTAACACAAAATTGTACTGTTATTTTTTCTTCTCATGTAGATCATCTGAACCGATGGTCCTATTTATTTGAAGAACGGAAACCAGAACCGTGCCAGTGATCCTATGTACAATCCAGTTCACAAAAAAAGCTTCAGTTTAGTGCCTCATTGCATGTGCTTTTTGTTTGCAAAGTTTTTCCTTTTTTGCAGTTTCCAGGAAATACCGTGGTTTCTGAAAAAACTTTGGTAGTACATATTTTGAGGTGTTTGGATGAAATAAAAACAAAAGTTTCATAAACTGTAGTATGCCAAAAACTGTGTTTTTTTTTGCAGTATCTGAAAAAGTGGTCAGGACCTCTTTTTCTCTAAACAGAAGCAAGAGAAGTAATTGAAGAGAGCACACTTGACATTCTTGTCTAACGTTGAGATAAGATCAGATGCATGCGAAAAGATCAGATGCATGCGATCGTTACTATTTTGCCTCTTTCCGTTATCTTGTTAGTGAATCTTTATTCCATCTTCTAATTAATAGGCGACTCAATTAAGATTACCTTCTGTTAATTGGTGTCCAAGTCCTTCTCGTAATTGCAAGTTGCAACGCCACCAGGCGGCATATAGATTTGAGATGGCACCGGTGGATGGGAATACGGCACAAATTATTTGTAGTGATCTTGCACACTTTTATGGACTCGTTGATTGCCGATTACTTTCGAGTAAGTAGCGCATGTCTCAAGCAAAGACTGATCATGGAGTAGATCGATTAGTCGGTACGCAGCAGGCTAGCTAGCCAGCCGATTAATTTGGGCATATACAATGATGCTATCTTATAAATGCCACATAGGATAAATGATAAGGTGGAGGAGAGAGAAATCTTAAGAAAAGACATGTCTTCTCTTATTCAAGAGATGATCTTTTAGCCCAATATGTCTCATCATATTTTTAGGAGTAACTAGTTTTCGAAATAAAGCTAAGAGATAACTCATTGTAGACATATTTTTATTATCATCTTTAAATTATATGCAAGACATAAGATTTTTTTTATAAAAGAAGGATGTACCCCCGGCCTCTACATCTGGACGATGCATGCAGCCATATTATTAATTATTCACAAAGACCATACAAGGTAATACATCAATAAGCCTGAAGCCACCATCTAGACATCATTGTTGCCAATCCTATCCCCTTGATGAAGGTGGGACGAATGTCCGGGTCTAGTACCAAACCGACATCACACCAAAGCCTAGCATCTAAAGTCGGGTGTCCCATCCAAGCCACTACCTGGATTGGGTCACACACCGGTCCGACACACTCCCAGTAAGCACCGCACGCTGCAAGGGACGTCACCTCTGTTAGAAGATATTGTATAGAGATAGGACAGCTGTTTAACTTTGTATCTCTTTCTATCTCTTCTTCTGTTTTATCTCTTCCAACCTCTTGTAACAATCCCGATCAATCTTCTCTCGATCGGTACTTGTAAGCCACGGCATACAGCATATATATACAACCGCGGCCCGAGCAAAGGGTTCAACGCTTCCATCAACCTTTTACATGGTAACAGAGCCTCTTCCTCGATAGATTGGATAGAGATCGCATCTAGCTACCAGGCGACTGCAGCCATGTCCCCCACCTCCGCATCCATGACGCCCAGCACCATGGGTGCGCTCACCACCTCCTCCTCCTCCACGTTTGTGTCATCATCCACCTCCAACCCCACCACCTCCTTCCTCGGATCGCCGCCGCAAGAGAAGCTGACGAGGGGCAACTTCCTGCTCTGGAAGGCCATCGTCCTACCACAGATCAAGGGCGCGCAGATGGAACATCATCTCGACGCGAAGAGTCCGGCACCGCCGGCCACCCTCACCATCACCAAGGACGGCAAAGAAGAACAGGTACTGAACTTTGCGAGATCCCTCTGGTTTGCACAGCAGCAACAGCTCCAAGGCTACTTGATGGGCTCCCTCTCCCGCGACATTCTTGCACAAGTCGCCACGCTGCAGACGCCGGCTGAAGTCTGGTGCGCCATCCACGACATGTTCGCCGCCCAGAGCCAAGCACAAGCAATCAATACCCGCATCGAGCTTACGAATCTTCAAAAAGGTAATACATGACTATGGCTGAATACCTTGGAAAGATTAAGAGCCTCACAGATGAAGTTGCCTGCACCGCTGCCGCGTTCTCCGATCCGGAGATCGTGTCCAAGATCTTGGCCGGGCTGGACATGGACTACAATCCAGTAGTCTCGGCCCTTGCAGCTCGGGTGGAGCCGATCACTGTCCAGGAGCTATATAGCCAGCTCCTGAGCTTCGACGCCCGCCTCAGCCTCCTTCATGGCGCCAGCTTCCGTCAATCCTCCGCCAACGCCGTCTCGCGTGGCCGTGGCCGTGGGCGCGGTCACCACGCGCAACGCGGCGGTGGGCGCGGGCGTGGCAACTCCCAGGACAGCGGCTACAACAACAACTACAGCAACGCTGGAGGCGGCAACTACAACACCTCCGGCAACAGATCAGGGGGTGGTGGCTTCAACAACAACACTAGCCGCCGCCCCTCCTCTTCCTCTCGTGGTCGCCCTCGCTGTCAACTCTGCAGGAAGGCTGGCCACGAGGTTATGGACTGCTGGCACCGCTTTGATGAGGACTACGTTCCCGATGCTAAACATGTTGTTGCAGCCATGCGTGAGCAAGGAGGTGATGGCGTGTGGTATGTTGATTCCGACGCCACGGATCATGTCACAAGTGAGCTAGAGCAACTTGCTCTCCGTGAAAAATATCACGGCAATGATCAGATTCACACCGCAAGCAGTGGAGGTATGGATATCCAACACATTGGTCAAGCTTTTATTAATTTACCTATGCTTAAACGTGATCTAGTTCTGAAAGATGTTCTTCATGTCCCTCAAGAAGACAAAAACCTTGCTTCTATGTCTCGTTTAGCCACTGATAATAATGTCTTCTTTGAAACTCACCCTCGTTACTTTTTTATAAAGGATCGGGCAACGAGGGAACTTCTACACCACGGTAGATGCATTGGAGGCCTCTACCCCATCACATCCGGAGCACTTAGTCGCAAGCGTCGTCGGTCTACTCCGTCATCAAGCCCTCTTTGGCAAGGTGGCATCAACGATTAGGACATCCTTCTTCAGTCATTGTTAAGAAAGTTATCAATAAAAGCAATCTTTCTTTGTCTCATAGTCCTCTTAGTGATTCAGTTTGTGAAGCTTGTCAATGTGCCAAGAGTCACCAACTTCCCTATCCTAGGTCAAGTAGTGTTTCTCATGCTCCTTTAGAGCTTATTTTTAGTGATGTATGGGGCCATGCCCGTGATTCTTTTGGACGAAAGAAATATTATGTCAGTTTCATTGATGATTATAGCAAATTCACCTGGATTTACTTACTCAAGCATAAATCTGAAGTCTTTTCCATATTCCAAGAGTTTCAAAAACTTGTTGAAAGACACTTTGCCAGAAAAATTTTAACAGTTCAAAGTGACCGGGGAGGGGAGTATGAGAAACTCAACTCCTTCTTTCGTAGTATTGGTATTGCACACCATTTGTCTTGTCCTCATGCTCATCAACAGAATGGCTCTGCAGAGAGAAAACATCGTCATATTGTTGAAGTTGGTCTGTCTTTACTTGCTCATGCTTCTATGCCTCTTAAATATTGGGATGAAGCTTTCATTACTGCCACATATCTTATTAATCGTTTGCCTAGCAAAGTCATTGCCAACTCTACTCCTTTGGAACGTCTCTACAATCAAAAACCAGATTACAATTCTCTCAAAACTTTTGGGTGTGCTTGCTACCCCAATCTTCGTCCTTACAATCGTTATAAACTTGAGTTTCGTTCAACTCAATGTGTTTTCCTTGTCTATAGTAATCTTCACAAAGGCAATAAGTGTCTAGAAGTTGCTACTCGACGTGTCTATATTTCTCGAGATGTTGTTTTTGATGAAAATCTCTTTCCGTTTGCCAAGCTTCATCCAAACGCAGGAGCTCTTCTTCGTGCTGAAATAGCCCTTCTTCAAGATCACGGGGGTGAATTAAATAATGCTGACCTTGTGAAAAGTTCCAATGAAAATTGTGATTCTGCAGATTTTGGCCGTCATTTTATGTGTACAGATCAGGACGAGACATGCATGGGATCCCATGCTGATCCTGCTGGCAGCGGCGCTGGATCCCAAGCCGATCCTCACGTCAGCGCATCTGTACCTGGCGGCGCGTGATCCCAGGAGGATCGCTCTCCTCTGCATGCGTCTCGTACGTGGGTGGCCGAATAGGTGGACCCCGCCTGTCCTGATGCACGGTTGGACGAGACCGCCAGCCCAGGCGCGGGTGTCTACGCGCGCGTGGCCGACAGTCCCCACCGGGTGGAGCCCGCCAGTCCAGGCGCGGGCAAGCGCTTATCACCGCGCGGCGTGGACGAGTGCTTATCACCGCGGGCGTGTGTGTGCCTATCACCGAGCGCCACTTGTTCGCAGGATGACGTGATGGGTGATGCTGGCGACAGGGAGACAACTGAGGCGTCAGGCACAGCAGCCGGTGCAGAATCTTTCTTGGATCCGGCGCTGGGATATTTTGTGGATCGTTCTGTCCCTACATCAGCAGCTCTATCTCCGGCTCCTCATCGTCACACCAGGTCACAGTCAGGTATCGTCAAAAATAAAGAGTATACTGATGGTACGATTAGATATGACAGAGGCAAACATGCTTTTCTTAGTACTGTTGGTGAACCAAATAATTTGCATGATGCTCTAGCACATAAAGATTGGAAGGAGGCTATGGATAAAGAATATGATGCACTCATGTAAAACAGAACTTGGCACTTAGTACCCTCAAGGCAAGGTAGCAATGTTATATATTGCAAATGGGTATATAAAATAAAAAGAAAGTCTGATGGAAGTATAGATAGATACAAGGCTAGATTAGTTGTCAAAGGTTTTAAGCAGAGATTTGGTATTGATTATGAAGACACTTTTAGTCCTGTTGTTAAGGCAGCTACTATTCGACTTGTATTGTCTATTGCTATTTCCAGAGGATGGAGTTTATGGCAGCTAGATGTTCAGAACGCGTTTCTTCATGGTGTTCTTGAGGAAGAAGTGTTCATGCGGCAGCCACCGGGATATGAGAATCAAAGCACACCACATTATGTTTGTAAGTTGGATAAAGCTTTGTATGGTTTGAAACAGGCCTCAAGAGCTTGGTACTCAAGGTTGAGCATGCAGTTGCAACAACTTGGATTTACACCATCTAAAGCTGATACTTCATTGTTCTTTTATCATAAAGACAAGATTACTATATTTGTACTTGTTTATGTTGATGATATAATTGTTGGAAGTTCAAGTTCAGAGGCCACCACTTGTTTGCTTAAAGATCTGAAGTTGGAGTTTGCTCTCAAGGACTTGGGTGATCTTCACTACTTTCTTGGCATAGAGGTCAACCGAGTCAAAGAGGGTATTCTTCTTACACAGGAGAAGTACACTGCTGATATACTCAAGAGAGTAGGACTGCGCAATTGCAAACCTGTGAGTACACCAATTTCAACTTCTGAAAAACTTACAATTTAAAGTGGAGAAACACTTGGATCAGAGGATGCAACATATTATAGAAGTGTTGTGGGTGCTTTACAATATCTGACTCTTACACGTCCTGATATTTCTTACTCTGTGAATAAGGTATGTCAGTATTTACATGCACCTAGAACAACTCACTGGACTGCAGTAAAGAGGATTTTAAGGTATCTTAAGTTTTCTGAAGGTCTTGGACTTCAGATTACCAAGTCTCCATCTCTACTTGTTACTGCTTATTCTGATGCAGACTGGGCAGGGTGTGCTGATGATAGAAGGTCTACGGGTGGTTTTGCTGTGTTTCTGGGAACTAATCTCATATCATGGAGTGCAAGAAAACAGGCTACTGTCTCAAGGTCAAGTACAGAGGCTGAGTATAAAGCTTTAGCAAATGCTACAGCAGAAGTAATGTGGATACAGACATTGCTCTATGAACTTGGAATCAAGGCTCCACAAGCTGCTAGATTATGGTGTGATAATATTGGAGCAACCTATCTTTCAGCTAATCCTGTTTTCCATGCACGCACCAAACATATTGAAGTTGATTTCCACTTTGTTAGATAAAGAGTAGCTCGAAAGCTACTTGATATTCGGTTTATACCTACTGGAGATCAACTCGCTGATGGCTTCACAAAACCTCTTACTATGAGGAGGTTGGATGAATTCAAGTACAATCTTAACCTTGTGCAAGTTCCTAAGGTTTAGATTGAGGGGGAGTGTTAGAAGATATTGTATAGAGATAGGAAAGCTGTTTAACTTTGTATCTCTTTCTATCTCTTCTTCTGTTTTATCTCTTCCAACCTCCTGTAACAATCCCGATCAATCTTCTCTCGATCGGTACTTGTAAGCCACGGCATACAGCATATATATACAACCGCGGCCCGAGCAAAGGGTTCAACGCTTCCATCAACCTTTTACAACCTCCATCTTCCATCGGTCCATCCTCAGAGCAGAATTGATGCACCGGCCATACCAGGCCTCTCTGCCATCAACGCCACCATGACGTCAGACAACTTCCTCCTGCTGCGCGAGTCCATCTCTGCGGATCGGACACCAAATCTCCACTGCACCATGCCGCCGAGACCCAGCGTCGATGATATGGTTGATGCCACACCGCTTCACCTACATGCCATCTCGCGTCGCTTTCGAACTACCAGCAACTCCACCACCCTGAGTAGTCCCCGTTCAACGCCTTCAGAAAGGAACACGACACCAAAGTGCCATCGTCTCCCAAAAAGAGGAAAAGAGGCTTTCGCCTACGCTCATGGCAGAGGTGGGGGGCGTAGGATCCACATCGAAGCCTCCAGGAAAGGAATTGGCGCCTAGGGCGTCGACTTTGGTGCGGCTGCCACGCCGGCCTGGAGTTTCCCCCTGATCCATGCCCACCCGCCAGATCCGTCCAGGCAGTACTAGCGTCGACCGTAGTCGCTAAGTACCGTAGCCAGCACGAACCGGAGTAGATCGCGAGTCGGAGATGACGCCTCCCATGGAACTCCGGTCGGCCATCAAGGAGCCACCGCAGCGCCGCCGCCTCCATGTTGCCCACGCAGCCGTGGAAGGCCCTTTATCTGCACCCGCGGGTGCTGCCCGCCAGGCAGGCAGCACCGTGCGCCACCAACCGAGGCCGCCGCCCCAAGATCCAATCTACCAGCCGCCGCCGCGCCATGAGAGCCAGACCCCCACGCCTGCGTCCGCGCACTGCACGCGCTCCCGTGCACTGTACACGCTCGCCGCGCAGCCCCAGAAAAAGCTCGCCACGGCGACCACGCGCTCCCACGATGGTTGCCCCGCAACGCCTGAGCACCGTGAGAGGGAGAACCGGAGTGCCCTGTCGCCACTGACGCTGCGCGGGCTTTGCCCGGCAGCGCCTGCTGGCGGCGGCGAGGGGAGGGAGATCTGGCGAGGAGGGAGTTCGCCCGGCGGCTAGGGTTCCGCCCGGGTCGCCCGCGGGATGGGCGACACGGGGGACGGGCCTCAAACTAACTCTCCTGTCATGCAAGACATAAGGTAAAACTATTTTATTAATCACTGTACATGCCCTTGTAAACGGTACACATACACGCACGAAGAGTTTTGCCCCGGCCCTTATAAACGGTGCACATACACGCACAAAGAGTTTTGCCCCGGCTGGGTTGCACCCATACAGTAGGTGACGTGCACATAGAAGTGATAAGTGAATATGCTACAGAGATGCGGACGTGTTGATCTTCTGCATGGCGGCTGTTTGCAGACGCTAATCAATCTAGTCATGTAACTCCTTTAGTTAGCTGATGAGTTAGTTTCATCTGCCATCCAGCCTTACAATTCGGTCAAAAATGTAGTATAAGAACACCAGCCAAACACCTGGTAGTTTTAGTAAAACTGAGAAAATCCATGGTTTAAAGAAACTGTAGTATTCCTTGCCCACAAATTGAAATACTATGGTTTTCAATTATCATGCATTTTTAAAAACTTTCTTGCCAAATTACTCCGATGTTTGCCTTGTAATACGTTTAAGCTGAGTCTGTCATTCTCCAAGGTAAGGTATCGTAACATGTATTTACCTTGACGAATAAGAATGGAGAGTGTAAGGACCACTACCGGGAAAACACACGTTGCCTAGTATTTAGGCATAAGACGAGTGCTATTTCTTGGGTACTTGGCTTCGGCCAATGTAAGTCAGTTTCTAACTAAAAAACACACTACAACTAGCGGTACCTTGACATAGACATGAGTAAGTCGAGTACGACTCAAGAAACCCTTGGCTTACATATAGTACTCGACATATTTCACATAAAACACTCGGCTTACAACAGACACATGGCAAAGCGCCTGCCAGGTGGCCATCCGCATCGCAGTTGATGACTATGTGACAGTGGTCCCTATAAATTGAGTGCCCTCTAACGACATACTCGGCTTACAAAGTTTCTTTACTTTTTTAAAATGCCAAAAGTGTAAGCTGAGTGCATGATAGAAAACGCTCGACTTAGCTGGTATCACCTTCGTCCACCTTGTGTTAATGCGCGGTCGTCTCGGCTCAAACCCTATTGATCGTCTTTTTCTTTCGCTTGCTCGCCCGCCAAAGATTAAAAAGGCATTGAATATGGAGTACGGGATAGGGACAACTGCAAAAGCCCTCACCATACAAGTCTTTCAAGACTAGCATGAGCGGTGACCAAATATTGGCTGTTTGCATCCGCATGAACTACAACAGAAATTTTTTGGGTCTTGATTCCTTCCTTTCTTCTTCTTACTCCCGTGGTTGATCGTAATAATCCTATGGGTTATGTCCGTTATAGGGTCATTTCTCATCATGGCAGCTAGTGCAATAGTTAAGGGCTACATTATATTTTCCTACGAATTACTGTTATATTACTAACACAAAATGATACTTGCTCTATTCATAGTTATAAGATGTTTTGGACATTTCAGTATGAACTACATATGGACTAACATGAGTGAACAAACACACTAAAACATGTCTTTATAGATCCGACTCTTATATTTGTGAAGAGATGGATCACCTTTTTTTCTCATGTGGATTATCTGAACCGATGCGCCTATCTATTTGGAAAATGGAAATCAGAATCGTGCCAGCTAATCCAATGTATAGTCCAGTAAAGAACATCCTTCTTCTTACTTCTGTGACAACATTGACATACGCAGGGTGGCGACTACCCTGACACTGGCCAAGCAGCATGGTTGCCCCGGGCTCAAGGAGGCGTGTATGTACTTCCTCGCGTCACCGGGCAACCTAGAGGCCGTCAGATTCACACACATCGCGGCCTCAGAAGTTTTGAGAGACCATGGGGCACTGATCAGAGTTAATACGTTTGACGAGCCGAAAATTTGACATCTGCCGCATGCTGACCGAGCATCTATCACGTTTTTTTCAAATCCGTGGCAGAAGAGGGACAGCCAAACAAAATAAAAGAATTTCCATCTACCACGATAAAATGACCAAAGTCATGGTACGATCGGCGGACCATTTCATCACAGATGGCTACTTTTCTTGATGGGCCTCTCCAAAATGCGGAACGCTAAGAAAGAAGGATGGGCCTGGCCCATTACAGGTTTGCTTCGGGCGGCGAGAGGCAGTAGTGGTGCTTAGAGCGATGTATATGATTTGCATTCACTTGTCTCGATCTTTTACGATCGGCAATCGATATATAGACACGAATCATATAGAATTATAAGTAAAAAATATAGACACGAATCATATAAATTTATAGGTAAAAAGATATGAACAGGAATTAGAGCAAAGAATAAGTAACAAAAGATGAACAAATAGGAATTTGTCTGATCTTTTCTGATCGGCAATCGATATATAGAACTGAATCATAGAGAATTATAAGGAAACAAATATATACATGAATCATATATCATTTATAAAAATAAAGAATGTAAATAGAAATCTGAGCAGAGTAAGTATGAAAAATATAAATAAACAGGAACCAGAAAAAAGAAAGAATAAAAATAAAAAAGACAGCCTGCTTCTTCCCACTTGTAATTGGGCTAGGGGCCGACACGACCGGGCCCAGAAGCCTGCTCCCCTCATGTAATTGGGCTGTGGGCCGACACAACCGGGCCAGCAGTGATGTCAATTGCCCCCTCATTATCTGGGTTACAAGAGAACTCGGATACGCTGAAACAAGAGAAAGAATGGAAGAAGCTGTGGGGGGTACAGGTGCCTGCCAAACTTCGAGTCTTCGCCTGGCGATTGGCTCGGGCGTCTCTCCCGACGGGCCAAGAACGGGTGAGGAGGCATATGACAGAAGATGCAACATGTCCGATCTGTTTGGCAGCTGTCGACTCATGGAGGCATGCTCTCCTCAACTGTAACATGGCCAAAGGAGTGTGGTCACTCCGGGATGATGATGCACTACTCCCGGTCTATGGCGACGAGACACTGGACCCCAAGCTTTGGCTTTTCAGTCTGCGTAATACATTGAGCAAGGATAAATTCATCTCTGTCCTAGCCACACTATGGGCAATCTGGTGGGCAAGAAGAAGGGCTATCCATGAACACGAGTTCCAGAGTCCATTGTCGACACATTTATTTATTGAGCGATACTTGCAAGAGATACATGAACTACCCAAGCGACGAACCGGATGTATAACAAACTCAACACCTAGCTCGCGAGGTACATAATGGTTACCGCCAAGCATTGGGGAGGTTAAAATGAATGTTGATGCAGCGGTGGCGAAATCTTCTAACATTGGTGCTGTTGGTGTGGTCTGTCGAAGTGACCGTGGCGTATTCCTGGGGGCGTCCGCGGTAGTATTTCTAGGTGTGACAGAACCTGCTACTCTGGAGGCATGCGCGTGCAGAGAAGCTTTAGCTCTTGCCGAGGATCTGGCTGTCTCAAAAGTACGCATTGCATCTGACTGTCTGAGAGTCATAAACGACCTAAAGAGCGAGCGGAATTTAGGCGAGTACTGCATGATCCTTAGAGAGATTGACGATAGAAAGACGAGACTACAAAGTTGCGAGTTTGTCTACGAACACCGCGCAAGTAATGATGAGGCACACGGATTAGCTAGATCATCCACTACACTTTGTATTGGTAGACATGTGTGGCTTATTGATCCACCGGATCACATTTGTATCCCTTTAAACATTATTGAATGAAATAAAGTGCGGTGTTTTTTCAAAAAAAAAAAAAACTGGGTTACAAGTTCGCGCCACAGAACTCGGCGAGCACTATGCGAAGCTTGGATATGATAAACTGATCGTGATGCTAGTAATGTCCCGGGGTGGGACTATCCCAGCGTGAAGGCTTGAGAACGCACACATTTCCAGTGCTACCGGGCCTGAACATGGGCCGGACGAAACCCCTTCTCCCGCCCCCTTCCGGCGATGTGCAGCTCGACGGCGACTCCTACCATTCCATTTCCATGCGGTGGAGACTCTCCTAGCGTCAGTGCGTCCGGCTTTCAGAGGGGGGGGGGGGGGCGATTTTAAAAGCTCGATCGAGCGCCGCACCTTTCCGGCCGCCAAGGAACCGTTGCACCGGCCGCTGCCGGCTGAAGACGCTGACGTTGGGCGCCCGGCGGCCTTCGTCGTCGGACTCGGAGTCGCTCCGGACGTGAGGAACCGTGGCTCTTTGAGTGTGTTGTGCAGGTGTGATCTGGTGAGCGCTGGGCATGCAGGTCACAAAAGTTTCTCGACTTACAAGCGCTTCGTCCATGCCGGAAAGAACATAGGGGGTCGATGAGTCCGGGAAGGAAGAGATAGCTTTGTGCCGGGGGAAAAGGCTTGCTTCCGGCAGAGGTTTGCCGGGGGACCGGGAGATACCCTTGCTAGAGCCTCTCCAAGACTCGGTGTTCGCACACGAACACGTCACCGTGTACCTCCAACGCCGATAGTGATGCACCGCAGCTCACGTCAAAGGAGACCCGCCGGAAGCTCGGTACGCAAGACAATCCGGCGGCGCTTTTGTAGACCCGAAACCCCACACACCCGGGAGTGACCCCGTCAGGGCGCGCGGCGGCTATGGGCTGCCTTAGGTCGACCTTATCGCCCCTAGGGCCTCGAGGTTCGCCACCCGGCAACAAGAAGAACAGACGAAGAATGAGGAAGAAGAAGAACTAGGGTTAAGGAGAAAAGATAAAAGATAAAAGTGATAGATGATTTGATCGATTGTGTGCTGTTGTTCAATCGGCCGTCACCCCTTAAATATATAAAAGACGGATGGACTTCCCGTGCAAGGAAAAGGCTTCAATTCACGTCCAAAACCCTAGTCCAATTCAGATTTGTTTGGTCCGAACTTTCCAAAACTGTTCGGTAAAATCTGGCTGCACCTTGCGGGCCATGTTTGGGGGAGTAAACGATCTCGGATGGAAACGAGCCCAAAAAAAATCTTGACCGTTTCAACGAGAAGAACAACTTTCATATTAAACATTTTTTAATCTGAGTCCATTTTGAGGGGGTTTTCAGCTGTTTTCCGAAGTCTGCAGCAGCGAAGTTTAAAACCCGAACGAACATACCCGGAGTGTCCGGCCATCTACAAAGAATATCAAAACCTGGATGGTTGTCCCCGGAGTGTCCGGCCATCTAATGCAGCAGCGTCTTGCATTGGCTGTAACTTTTGCATACAACCTTGGATTAAGACGTTTTTATATCAAAATCGACCGTTTCGACGAGACGAAGACAATTTGTTTAGAAAGCTTTCTCATACGAGGCCATCTTGAGGCGTAATCAGCCGAATTGTGTTCTGGATACAAAATCTCAGTACTTCGAACACAACTTCGGCCTTAGAGATGAGACCGGATGGCTATGGTCAAAATATCAAAGTTTCTCCTTTTGACAATACAGAACTTTCTCACTTTGAGCACTTTTCCACTTGAGGTCTTCTTAATTATGTTTTCGACAATGCCAAAATCTGGTGTCAACGCTCGGGAGCCAACTCTTACAGGAACAGCTTAGAAAAGGAGGGCGACCCCCGGCTTCTGCATCTGGACGATGCATACGACTATTTTATTAATTATTGACATGGGACCATACAAAGTCATACAATAATAAAACTAAAGCCACCAACTAAGCAACACATGTCGCTATCCCTATCCAGTTGATGAAGGGGCGCTGAAAGTCTGGGCCTAATACCAAACAGACCTCGCAGCCAAACCTAACATCTAAGACTTGAGGTCCCAACCAGGACGCCTGCCAGGTATGGGCACCCACCAGTCCGGCGTGCTCCTCAAACAGGACGCCTGCCGGGTATGTGGCCACCACAGCTACCTGCCACCAATACGTCTTCAGAGTTGTACTGTTGCATCAACCTTGCCCGGTCTATCTACCGCCGACGCCACCATGACGCCCGGCAGCGTCACCCTCCTGCGCGAGTCCATTTCCGCTTATCAGGCGCCGAGTCTCCACTGCGCCATGCCGCCGATACAGGAACAGATTTGTACGTACAACACTTTTAAAATCAGTGTCTTGCATTTGCATCTTGTTGGTTGCTAGGTGCGTATCTGTGAGTGCAGCTACGTGCCTCCGTCAAAGCATTTCTACTTTGCTTGGGCGAGGGGAGTTCGCGTGCATTGCCTGCCATAGCATTTCCACGTACGGCATAGGGTTCAGAGTTCAGACCGTCGGGCAAATGCTTTGTTCTTAAGTTATCTGCACCGTGTACGATGCCAAATTCACCAAGCTGCTCCATATGGGCCTTTTCTTTTTTACCACATTATCAAAGTTCACAAGAAGTACAAAACATCTCAAACATAATAAAAATTATATCAAACTTTCGCGGCCACCGAACAACCACTACCGTCGTCAAAACAAGACGCCGACGCGCCGCTGTCGCCGCTCCCATACCGGAGCCGACTTGACCTTGGCGATGAAAGTCTGGAAGTCTTCGTGCATGTGCCCTCAATGGATCAACACCTTGAAGCCGTAGTCGTCGGCATTGAACCTTTGAATAGATCTGAAACAATAAATCTCACCACATAACGAGAAACTCTAACCTCATCTCACAAAAAGACGGTAGGAATCTAAGTCGGAGCTCCGTCGACTACGTCCAGATGAACAAACTCGAGGAGGATCGGAGTCTGGAAGACAGAATCAAAGAAGAAGCACCACCATATCCGTCCGAGCGCCCCACCTGCGAGGACTAAAAAAACCTAAACTACTAAGGCCAACTCTAGCCGATCCCCTACAAAATAGAGGAGTAAATGGCAGAGTAAACCCTAGTGGAGTACATTTACTCCACTAAGTTTCGGCGGCCTAGCCTGTCCCCTAAATATAACAGAGTATAATTTGTTTATTCTAACTTATGCGATTCGAGTTTAGATTGCAACTACATGTTTGCACAGATATAGAAACAAAAACATAAATATCAAGATTCAAGAAAATTACGAATAAAGTTTACAAACCGAATTCAAAGTTTACAAACTGAATTATTTAAATTTAAACACACCGAATGGTTTAAATGTAGCAAATAACATGTGAAAGCACAATTAGGAGGTGATAGGAAGTTCCCAGTGATGCTCAATAATATCTTTTTGGAGCTGAGTATGATCGAACTTGTCAGTTCTCGATCCTGCGATGCGCTGAAAGGAATGTCTGGATCCTATTCTGAAGCACCCCGAAGGCTCTCTCCACATCTTCCCTAGCCGCTTCTTGACATGGGGAAAAGTGAATATTTTTGTTACCTTTTCGATGCCGAATTGTTTTGGCGAATGTGGCCCATGGGGGATAGACGCCATCCGCAATGTAGTAACCCATCGAGTAGTTGTGCCCTTGCAAGGGGGAGCATCTCTTGTAGTAAGCCTAGTAAACAGTGATGATCTAGACATCACATTCAATTCATTGTTTGAGCCAGACAAACCAAAGAATGAATGCCATATCCAAAGATCATTTGTTGCAACTGCCTCAAGAATGATCATTGGATTGTTGCAGTGGCCTTTGTTATGACATTTCCATCTTGCAGGATAATTCTTCTAGGTCTACTGCATACATTCAAGTAAGCCAAACATCCCTGGCCATCCTCTTGCTTCACTCTCTGCCATTAGCCTTCCGGTGTCTTCCTCGTTGGGTGCCCTTAAGTACTCCAGTCCAGAAACATCGATCACTGCTTTATTGAACCTTCGAACTGCCTCCAAGATTGCGTCTTCACCAATGAGGACATAGTTGTCAATTGCATCGGCCGAACACCCATATGCCAAAACTCGAACAACTGCAATGCACTTAATCACAAGGCTTGCACCTATCTCTCCGCATGCATTCCCTCTAAGCTTGAACCAACTATCATATCTCTCAACGGCTTTTGCAATCATGGGAAAGACTTGTGGGCATCCCCCCATCCATATGAGTTGCCCTATTTGACAGCAGCGCAGCAATGGTTGCTTGATCACGAGCAGATGATGCAACAGCAGATCGATGCGGCGTGGGAACAACAAGCTCCTCTTCAATAGTAAATGCAAAATGATGGCTGGGGAGTTTGGCCTGTGGCACCCCTGCCGTACAGAGGATTTAGCTTTAGAACCTTGTTTCAATACAAAGGCCCCTCGCTAATGGATGGAGTGGAGCAGGAAAGTAACATATCTGATGATCCATAGGATGAATAGTCTGTCTATTCTGAGGTTGAGGAAGCTGCTGATGCTTTGATCAATGGCAGGGAAGTACCTGGAGCCCATTTCGTTCGTGCTATGGGCACCTCTCACACGATGAGGATGGGAGTTGAGGAAGACTTATCTTTTCTGCAATTTCTCTGGGTGATTTCTCTGGGCATATTCACTCGTTGCATTGAGGGGCCTGAAGATTACTCTGCTTCAACACTGTGCCCTGGGTGCGTGCCGATAAACCCTCTCGCATTCTGTATTGTTGTTACTCAGGCGGTAAAAAGAGAGAGATGTGTTGTGAGCATTGGCCTTGGCTGCCCCATGACAGTCCGTTTTGACATGCCTGTCATCATCCCGTTGGAGATCTAGGAAAGGTACGCGACACAGCTCTCTCCTGCAACTGTTGGAGACGTCTTGGTGCCTGTAACATCTGTTGAAACTCCTGATACTTTAGTGCCTGAGTTACCTGCTGCCAAGCCAACCAATCAGTATCTTTGGAAGATGGTCGCGGCGGAAAAGGCCCCTATTGACACTGCCTTTCTGCGCCGCAGTTCTCGTTCCATGAAATACGACGGCTTTAGAATCCCCCAGATCACTGACATGAAGAAGCGACAGTCCAGGGTCAAGCAGCGGGCGCACCCTCGGTTGTCTGTTCTTCCAAGGCGACGGATCCATGCACCAACCTACTGATCAACGTCCCTCCCGCGACAGACGACCAGGTGCCTCCCCCGATTCCTATCCAACAGCTTCAGTTTGTTGGCACTACTCTTTGTGGGATTCCACCTGATGATCTGAGTTCCCAGAAGCTCCTAGAGGGCGATCAAGGGGCGGCCGACCTGAAGCTGCCTAGGTGGGATGTCACAGAATAAGCAGTGGAACGTTCTGTGCTGGAACGTTTGCGGGATCAACTCTGAAAAGAAGCAGTTGGTGATCCGTAATGCTATCGATATTAGTGGGTGTTCAGTGGTTTGTTTACAAGAAACTAAGCGCGACTCTTTTGATGCTTCGTTTGTTAAGCAGTTCTGTCCGAAAAATTGATATGTTGGAATTTGTGCCCTCTGTTGGGAATTCAGGTGGTCTTATTACTGTCTGGATGAGTTCGGTTTTCACTGGTGTTTCAATTTTCTTTGAAACCTTTGCGCTCGGTGTCAGAGTCACTTTGACGCAGTCTAACGGTTCGTGGACGTTAGTTAATATTTATGGACCATGTGTCGATCCTAATCGGACGATCTTCACCACTTGGTTGTTTGACCTTGATATCCCCAACAGTGAAGATTGGCTCATTCTCGGTGATTTTAATTTTATTCGTGCGCCAGACAACCGAAACAGGGGAGGGGGAGACGCTAACGATATGTTACTCTTTAATGAGTTCATCAGAAGGCAGTCGCTAGTTGAATTACCGATCAAGGGGCGTTCGTTCACCTGGAGTAACATGCAATCGGATCCGTTGCTTGAGCAACTCGATTGGCATTTTACTTCTGTTGATTGGGCCGCGAAGTATCCCAACACTATTGTTATGCCTTTGGGAAAACCCACGTCCGACCACGTACCCTGTTATGTCAGCATACAATCCAAAATACCCAAGTCCAAAATCTTTCGCTTTGAAGATTAATGGATCAAACTACCTGGGTTTTTTGACGTGGTCAAACGACCGAGGGCCAAACGCTGCTATGCCCCGAACACAGCCGCGATGTTGTGCAAGAAGCTTAAAACACTGCGCTATGACCTCATGCAGTGGAGCAAGCAAAACTCCAAGCTTTCGATGCTCATTGATAATTGCAACAAGACCCTCTTGGAGATTGACGGCCTAGAGGAGAGGAGAAGACTATCTATTCCTGAGACCAACTTCAGATTGATCCTGAGACAACATCTCCTTCATTTGTTGGACTGCAAGAAAGCTTATTGGAAGAAGTGTTGCACGGTCAGATACTTCAAATTTGGAGACGGCAACACGAAATTCTTTCATAGAGTGGCCACAGAACGATACCGTAGAAACAGCATTGCATCTCTCAGATTACCTGACGACTCGGTCATACATGATCACGTAGGCAAGGAGGCTGTGCTCTTTCATGCGTTTAAGGAAAGACTAGGGTGCTCCAACCAGACCGACATGAAATTTTACTTGGCTCGAATCATCAAAAAGGTAGAAGGGCTTCAAGCTATGTCTGCTCCTTTCACCCACAAGGAAATTGACGAGGTGATCAAAGAGATGCCGGCCGATCGTGCTCCAGGCCCGGATGGTTTCAGTGGTAGTTTCATCAAGTCTTGCTAGCACATCATTAAGGGAGATTTCTATCGGCTTTGCTTCGAGTTTCATGCAGGTACTCTGGACCTTGAGAGCCTGAACACGGGATTTATCACTCTTATCCCTAAAATCCAATCGTCGGAAACTGCTAATGACTATCGACCAATTACCCTGTTGAACTGTTGCCTCAGGATTCTGACCAAGCTACTCGCTAACCGTTTACAACGAGTTGTCCTCAAGATTATCCATCGAAATTAGTATGGGTTTCCGAAAGTCCGATCGATTCAAGACTGTGTTGCATGGGCGTATGAATTTATTCATCAGTGTCAGGCCTAAAGGCGTGAGATCGCGATCTTGAAGCTGGATTTCGCTAAAGCCTTCGACACGATCGAACATGCCCCGATGATGGAGATTATGAAGTGCATGGGCTTTGATGATCGGTGGCTTGGGTGGATCAAATGCTTGTTTTCAACGGCCAAGTCCTCGGTTCTACTCAATGGGACCCCGGGCAGACAATTCTTCTGCTTGCGTGGAGTGCGCCAAGCAGACCCGCTGTCTCCTCTTATTTTTGTGCTCGCACCCGATCTGTTGCAAGCTGCCATCAATGACACTTACAGAGCGGGTGATCTCCAGCTGCCCATCCCCGCCCGGGAGGATGACTATCCTGTGATACAATACGCCGATGACACAAACCTTGTGATGCCCGCTGAGAGAGCCAAGCTGAAACCATCAAGTCCATCCTACAAGACTACGCGTCGTCTGTGGGGCTGCACATCAACTTCCAGAAAATCAACTCTAATTACAGCCAACACAGCCGCGAACACCACCTCACGTATGGCGCAGGTTTTTGGCTGCTCCATTGGGTCCATGCCGTTTACATATCTAGGGTTGCCCATGGGAACGGCCAGGCCGACGGTCGCAGACCTCATGCCGTTGGTATCGTCTGTTGAGTGCAAACTCTCTACGGCAGCCTCTCTGCTCGACCTTGGTTCGAACCTTACTCTGGCAAACTCGGTGATTACCTCCCTTGCAATCTATGCGATGTGTTCCATCAGGCTCCCGCCGAAAATACTAGATCATCTGGATAAACTGTGGCGATACTGTCTCTGGGCAAAGAACACGGACGATGGCTTGAAAGCCGTCTCCATGGCAGCCTGGGATTTAGTTTGCAGGCCCAAGCACAAGGGAGGACTCGGGGTGCTTGACTTGAAGATCCAAAACAAGGGCCTACTGCTCAAACAACTCCACAATTTCTATAACCGCATGGACATTCCGTGGGTTGATCTTGTTTGGAACACATACTATGATGGCTTGGTCCCGCATGCTTCGGGTCCGTGTGGGTCGTTCTAGTGGAAGGATGTCATGAACCTGGCGCCAACCTACAGAGCAATCACCTCGGTTGAGGTGGGAGATGGGAGTTCAACCTTGTTTTGGAAAGATGCCTGGCATGGTGATATACTGGCTGATAGTCACCCCCGTCTTTTCTCCTTCGCCAAACACGAAGACATACCTGTCAAAGTGCTCCCGACGTCGCCTACGCTCGGCCAAAACTTCTACTGGCCACTTTCAGTGCAAGCTAGAGATGAGCTCGATGATCTACATGTTGGGGAACGTAGTAATTTCAAAAAATTTCCTACGCACACGCAAGATCATGGTGATGCATAGCAATGAGAGTGGAGAGTGTTGTCTATGTACCCACATAGACCGAAGCGGAAGCGTTGACGCAACGTAGAGGAAGTAGTCGTACGTCTTCCCGATCCGACCGATCCAAGCGCCCTTACTCCGGCGCCTCCGAGTTCTTAACACACGTACAGCTCGATGACGTTCCCCGGGCTCTGATCCAGCAAAGCTTCGGGGACGAGTTCCGTCAGCACGACGGCGTGGTGACAATCTTGATGTACTACCGACGCAGGGCTTCGCCTAAGCACTGCAACAATATGACCGAGGTGGAATATGGTGGAGGGGGCCACCGCACACGGCTAAGGAACGATCACGATGATCAACTTGTGTGTTCTAGGGTGCCCCCTGCCCCCGTATATAAAGGAGCAAGGGGGGAGGCCGGCCGGCCCTTGTGGCGCGCGCCAGGAGGAGGAGTCCTCCTCCTAGTAGGAGTAGGACTCCCCTCTTTCCTACTCCTAGTAGGAGTAGGACTCCCCTCTTTCCTACTCCTACTAGGAGGGGAAAAGGAAGGGGGAGAGGGAGAGGGAAAGGGGGCGCCGCCCCCCCTCTCCTAGTCCAATTCGGACCAGAGGGGGAGGGGGCGTGCGGCCCACCCTGGCCGCCCCTCTCTCTCTCCACTAAGGCCCAAGTGGCCCAATACTTCTCCCGGGGGGTTCCGGTAACCCCTCCGGCACTCCGGTTTTCTCCGAAACCACTCGGAACCATTCCGATGTCCGAATATAGCCGTCCGATATATCAATCTTTATGTCTCGACCATTTCGAGACTCCTCGTCATGTCCGAGATCTCATCCGGGACTCCGAACTAACTTTGGTACATCAAAATGCATAAACTCATAATAACTGTCATCGTAACTTTAAGCGTGCGGACCCTACGGTTCGAGAACAATGTAGACATGACCGAGACACATCTCCGGTCAATAACCAATAGCGGGACCTGGATGCCCATATTGGCTCCTACATATTCTACGAAGGTCTTTATCGGTCAAACCGCATAACAACATACGTTGTTCCCTTTATCATCGGTATGTTACTTGCCCGAGATTCGATCGTCGGTATCAAATACCTAGTTCAATCTCGTTACCGGCAAGTCTCTTTACTCGTTATGTACTACATCATCTCGCAACTAACTTATTGGTTGCAATGCTTGCAAGGCTTATGTGATGTGCATTACCGAGAAGGCCCTGAGATACCTCTCCGACATTTGGAGTGACAAATCCTAATCTCGAAATACGCCAACCCAACAAATACTTTTGGAGACACCTGTAGAGCACCTTTATAATCACCCAGTTACGTTGTGACGTTTGGTAGCACACAAAGTGTTCCTACGGTAAATGGGAGTTACATAATCTCATAGTCATAGGAACATGTATAAGTCATGAAGAAAGCAATAGCAACATACTAAACGATCGGGTGCTAAGCTAATGGAATGGGTCATGTCAATCAGATCATTCAACTAATGATGTGACCTTGTTAATCAAATGACAACTCTTTTGTCTATGGTTAGGAAACTTAACCATCTTTGATTGACAAGCTAGTCAAGTAGAGGTATACTAGTGACACTCTGTTTGTCTATGTATCCACACATGTATTATGTTTTCGGTTAATACAATTCTAGCATGAAATAAACATTTATCATGATATATAAGGAAATAAATAATAACTATATTATTGCCTCTAGGGCATATTTCCTTCAGTCTCCCACTTGCACTAGAGTCAATAATCTAGATTACACAGTAATGATTCTAACACCCATGGAGTCTTGGTGCTGATCATGTTTTGCTCGTGGAAGAGGCTTAGTCAACGGGTCTCCTACATTCAGATCTGTATGTATCTTGCAAATCTCTATGTCTCCCACCTGGACTAAATCCCGGATGGAATTGAAGCGTCTCTTGATGTGCTTGGTTCTCTTGTGAAATCTGGATTCCTTTGCTAAGGCAATTGCACCAGTATTGTCACAAAAGATTTTGATTGGACCCGATGCACTAGGTATGACACCTAGATCGGATATGAACTCCTACATCCAGACTCCTTCATTCGCTGCTTCCGAAGCAGCTATGTACTCTGCTTCACATGTAGATCCCGCCACGACGCTTTGTTTAGAACTGCACCAACTTACAGCTCCACCGTTTAATGTAAATACGTATCCGGTTTGCGATTTAGAATCGTCCGGATCAGTGTCAAAGCTTGCATCAACGTAACCGTTTACGACGAGCTCTTTGTCACCTCCATACACGAGAAACATCTCCTTAGTCCTTTTCAGGTACTTCAGGATATTCTTGACCGCTGTCCAGTGATCCACTCCTGGATTACTTTGGTACCTCCCTGCCAAACTTATAGCAAGGCACACATCGGGTCTGGTACACAGCATTGCATACATGATAGAGCCTATGGCTGAAGCATAGGGAACATCTTTCATCTTCTCTCTATCTTCTACAGTGGTCGGGCATTGAGTCTTACTCAACTTCACACCTTGTAATACAGGCAAGAACCCTTTCATTGCTTGATCCATTTTGAAATTTTTCAAAACTTTGTCAAGGTATGTGCTTTGTGAAAGTCCAATTAAGCGTCTTGATCTATCTCTATAGATCTTGATGCCCAATATGTAAGCAGCTTCACCGAGGTCTTTCATTGAAAAACTTTTATTCAAGTATCCCTTTATGCTATCCAGAAATTCTATATCATTTCCAATTAGTAATATGTCATCTACATATAATATCAGAAATGCTACAGAGCTCCCACTCACTTTCTTGTAAATACAGGCTTCTACAAAAGTCTGTACAAACCCAAATGCTTTGGTCACACTATCAAAGCGTTTATTCCAACTCCGAGAGGCTTGCACCAGTCCATAAATGGATCGCTGGAGCTTGCGCACTTTGTTAGCTCCCTTTGGATCGATAAAACCTTCCGGTTGCATCATATACAACTCTTCTTCCAGAAATCCATTCAGGAATGCAGTCTTTACATCCATTTGCCAAATTTCATAATCATAAAATGCGGCAATTGCTAACATGATTCGGACAGACTTAAGCATCGCTACGGGTGAGAAGGTCTCATCGTAGTCAATCCCTTGAACTTGTCGAAAACCTTTTGCGACAAGTCGAGCTTTGTAGACAGTAACATTACCACCAGCGTCAGTCTTCTTCTTGAAGATCCATTTATTCTCTATTGCTTGCCGACCATCGTGCAAGTCAACCAAAGTCCATACTTTGTTCTCATACATGGATCCCATCTCAGATTTCATGGCTTCAAGCCATTTTGCGGAATCTGGGCTCACCATCGCTTCTTCATAGTTCGTAGGTTCACCATGATCTGGTAGCATGATTTCCAGAACAGGATTGCCGTACCACTCTGGCGCGGATCTTACTCTGGTTGATCTACGAGGTTCTGTAGTAACTTGATCTGAAGTTGCATGATCATCATCATTAACTTCCTCACTAATTGGTGTAGGTGCTACAGAAACAGATTTCTGTGATGTACTACTTTCCAATAAGGGAGCAGGTACAGTTACCTCATCAAGTTCTACTTTCCTCCCACTCACTTCTTTCGAGAGAAACTCCTTCTCTAGAAAGGATCCATTTTTAGCAACAAATGTCTTGCCTTCGGATCTGTGATAGAAGGTGTACCCAACAGTTTCCTTTGGGTATCCTATGAAGACACATTTCTCCGATTTGGGTTCGAGCTTATCAGGTTGAAGCTTTTTCACATAAGCATCGCAGCCCCAAATTTTAAGAAACGACAACTTTGGTTTCTTGCTAAACCATAGTTCATAAGGCGTCGTCTCAACGGATTTTGATGGCGTCCTATTTAGTGTGAATGCGGCCGTCTCTAGAGCATAACCCCAAAACGATAGCGGTAAATCTGTAAGAGACATCATAGATCGCACCATATCATGTAAAGTGTGATTACGACGTTCGGACACACCATTGCGTTGTGGTGTTCCGGGTGGCATGAGTTGCGAAACTATTCCGCATTGTTTCAAATGTAGACCAAACTCGTAACTCAAATATGCTCCTAAACGCTCAGATCGTAGAAACTTTATTTTCTTGCTACGATGATTTTCAACTTCACTCTGAAATTCTTTGAACTTTTCAAATGTTTCAGACTTGTGTTTCATTAAGTAGATATACCCATATCTGCTTAAATCATCTGTGAAGGTGAGAAAATAACGATATCCGCCACGAGCCTCAACATTCATCGGACCACATACATCTATATGTATGGTTTCCAACAAATCTATTGCTCTCTCCATAGTACCAGAGAACGGTGTTTTAGTCATCTTGCCCATGAGGCACGGTTCGCAAGTACCAAGTGATTCATAATCAAGTGGTTCCAAAAGTCCATCAGTATGGAGTTTCTTCATGCGCTTTATACCGATATGACCTAAACGGCACTGCCACAAATAAGTTGCACTATCATTATCAACTCTGCATCTTTTGGCTTCAACATTATGAATATGTGTATCACTACTATCGAGATTCATCAAAAATAGACCACTCTTCAAGGGTGCATGAACATAAAAGATATTACTCATATAAATAGAACAACCATTATTCTCTGATTTAAATGAATAACCGTCTCGCATCAAACAAGATCCAGATATAATGTTCATGCTCAACGCTGGCACCAAATAACAATTATTTAGGTCTAATACTAATCCCGAAGGTAGATGTAGAGGTAGCGTGCCGACTGCGATCACATCGGCTTTGGAACCGTTTCCCACGCGCATCGTCACCTCGTCCTTTGCCAGTGTTCGCTTAATCCGTAGTCCCTGTTTTGAGTTGCAAATATTAGCAACAGAACCAGTATCAAATACCCAGGTACTACTGCGAGCTCTAGTAAGGTACACATCAATAACATGTATATCACATATACCTTTGTTCACCTTGCCATCCTTCTTGTCCGCCAAATACTTAGGGCAGTTCTGCTTCCAGTGACCAGTCTGCTTGCAGTAGAAGCACTCAGTTTCAGGCTTAGGTCCAGACTTCGGTTTCTTCTCTTGAGCAGCAACTTGTTTGCTGTTTTTCTTGAAGTTCCCCTTCTTCTTCCCTTTGCCCTTTTTCTTGAAACTAGTGGTTTTGTTAACCATCAACACTTGATGTTCCTTCTTGATTTCTACCTCCGCAGCCTTTAGCATTGCGAAGAGCTCGGGAATCGTCTTATCCATCCCTTGCATATTATAGTTCATCACGAAGCCTTTGTAGCTTGGTGGAAGTGATTGGAGAATTCTGTCAATGACGCAATCATCCGGAAGATTAATCCCCAGTTGAATCAAGTGATTATAATACCCAGACATTTTGAGTATATGCTCACTGACAGAACTATTCTCCTCCATCTTGCAGCTATAGAACTTATTGGAGACTTCATATCTCTCAATCCGGGCATTCTGTTGGAATATTAACTTCAATTCTTGGAACATCTCATATGCTCCATGATGTTCAAAACGTCGTTGAAGTCCCGGTTCTAAGCCGTAAAGCATGGCACACTGAACTATCGAGTAGTCATCAGCTTTGCTCTGCCAGACGTTCACAACATCTGGCGTTGCTCCAGTAGCAGGCCTGGCACCCAGCGGTGCTTCCAGGACGTAACTCTTCTGTGCAGCAATGAGGATAATCCTCAAGTACCGGACCCAGTCCGTGTAATTGCTACCATCATCTTTCAACTTTGCTTTCTCAAGGAACGCATTAAAATTCAACGGAACAACAGCACGGGCCATCTATCTACAATCAACATAAACAAGCAAGATACTATCAGGGACTAAGTTCATGATAAATTTAAGTTCAATTAATCATATTACTTAAGAACTCCCACTTAGATAGACATCCATCTAATCTTCTAAGTGATCACATGATCCAAATCAAACTAAACCATAACCGATCATCACGTGAAATGGATTAGTTTTCAATGGTGAACATCATTATGTTGATCATATCTACTATATGATTCAAGCTCGACCTTTCGGTCTCCGTGTTCCGAGGCCATATCTGCATATGCTAGGCTCGTCAAGTATAACCCGAGTATTCTGCGTGTGCAAAAACTGGCTTGCACCCGTTGTAGATGGACGTAGAGCTTATCACACCTGATCATCACGTGGTGTCTGGGCACGACGAACTTTGGCAACGGTGCATACTCGGGGAGAACACTTCTTGATAATTTAGTGAGAGATCATCTTATAATGCTACCGTCAATCAAAGCAAGATAAGATGCATAAAAAAGATAAACATCACATGCAATCAATATAAGTGATATGATATGGCCATCATCATCTTGTGCTTGTGATCTCCATCTCCGAAGCACCATCATGATCACCATCGTCACCGGCGCGACACCTTGATCTCCATCGTAGCATCGTTGTCGTCTCGCCAATCTTATGCTTCTACGACTATCGCTACCGCTTAGTGCTAAAGTAAAGCATTACAGGGCGATTGCATTGCATACAATAAAGCGACAACCATACGGCTCCTGCCGGTTGCTGATAACTCGGTTACAAAACATGATAATCTCATACAATAAAATTTAGCATCATATCTTGACCATATCACATCACAACATGCCCTGCAAAAACAAGTTAGACGTCCTCTACTTTGTTTGTTGCAAGTTTTACGTGGCTGCTATGGGCTTAAGCAAGAACCAATCTCACCTACGCATCAAAACCACAACGATAGTTTGTCAAATAGACTCCGTTTTAACCTTCTCAAGGACCGGGCGTAGCCATACTCGGTTCAAATAAAGTTGGAGAAACTGACACCCGCCAGCCACCTGTGTGCAAAGCACGGTGATAGAACCAGTCTCGCGTAAGCGTACGCGTAATGTCGGTCCGGGCCGCTTCATCCAACAATACCGCCGAACCAAAGTATGACATGCTGGTAGGCAGTATGACTTGTATCGTCCACAACTCACTTGTGTTCTACTCGTGCAAAACATCAAACCATAAAAACCAGGCTCGGATGCCACTGTTGGGGAACGTAGTAATTTCAAAAAATTTCCTACGCACACGCAAGATCATGGTGATGCATAGCAACGAGAGGGGAGAGTGTTGTCTACGTACCCACGTAGACCGAAGCGGAAGCGTTGACGCAACGTAGAGGAAGTAGTCGTACGTCTTCCCGATCCGACCGATCCAAGCGCCGTTACTCCGGCGCCTCTGAGTTCTTAACACACGTACAGCTCGATGACGTTCCCCGGGCTCCGATCCAGCAAAGCTTCGGGGACGAGTTCCGTCAGCACGACGGAGTGGTGACGATCTTGATGTACTACCGACGCAGGCTTCGCCTAAGCACTGCAACAATATGACCGAGGTGGAATATGGTGGAGGGGGGCACCGCACACGGCTAAGGAACGATCACGATGATCAACTTGTGTGTTCTAGGGTGCCCCCTGCCCCCGTATATAAAGGATCAAGGGGGGATGCCGGCCGGCCCTTGTGGAGCGCGCCAGGAGGAGGAGTCCTCCTCCTAGTAGGAGTAGGACTCCCCTCTTTCCTACTCCTACTAGGAGGGGGAAAGGAAGGGGGAGAGGGAGAGGGAAATGGGGGCGCCGCCCCCCTCTCCTAGTCCAATTCAGACCAGAGGGGGAGGGGGCGCGCGGCCCACCCTGGCCGCCCCTCTCTCTCTCCACTAAGGCCCAAGTGGCCCAATACTTCTCCTGGGGGGTTCCGGTAACCCCTCCGGCACTCCGGTTTTCTCCGAAACCACTCGGAACCATTCCGATGTCCGAATATAGCCGTCCAATATATCAATCTTTATGTCTCGACCATTTCGAGACTCGTTGTCATGTCCGTGATCTCATCCGGGACTCCGAACTAACTTCGGTACATCAAAATGCATAAACTCATAATAACTGTCATCGTAACTTTAAGCGTGCGGACCCTACGGTTCGAGAACAATGTAGACATGACCGAGACACGTCTCCGGTCAATAACCAATAGCGGGACCTGGATGCCCATATTGGCTCCTACATATTCTATGAAGATCTTTATCGGTCATACCGCATAACAACATACGTTGTTCCCTTTGTCATCGGTATGTTACTTGCCCGAGATTCGATCGTCGGTATCCAATACCTAGTTCAATCTCGTTACCAGCAAGTCTCTTTACTCGTTCTGTAATACATCATCTCGCAACTAACTTATTGGTTGCAATGCTTGCAAGGCTTATGTGATGTGTATTACCGAGAAGGCCCTGAGATACCTCTCCGACATTCGGAGTGACAAATCCTAATCTAGAAATACGCCAACCCGACAAATACTTTCGGAGACACCTGTAGAGCACCTTTATAATCACCCAGTTACGTTGTGACGTTTGGTAGCACACAAAGTGTTCCTACGGTAAACGGGAGTTGCATAATCTCATAGTCATAGGAACATGTATAAGTCATGAAGAAAGCAATAGCAACATACTAAACGATCGGGTGCTAAGCTAATGGAATGGGTCATGTCAATCAGATCATTCAACTAATGATGTGACCTTGTTAATCAAATGACAACTCTTTTGTCTATGGTTAGGAAAATTAACCATCTTTGATTGACAAGCTAGTCAAGTAGAGGTATACTAGTGACACTCTGTTTGTCTATGTATCCACACATGTATTATGTTTCCGGTTAATACAATTCTAGCATGAATAATAAACATTTATCATGATATATAAGGAAATAAATATAACTATATTATTGCCTCTAGGGCATATTTCCTTCACTACAAACCTCCCTGGCTTTGCTGGAGCTCACAAAGGTGAATGATGCCTGGCGCCCGGTCTGGGGATTGGAGGAGCTCGCCTCCAGTAAGTTCTATCTGCACTATTTTCGGACATGGAAGCGGATGATGTGTTGAAATGGATCTGGAAATCAAAGTGCACCAACAAATGGAAGGTTTTTGCATGGCTGCTTCTTGCGGATAGGCTGAACACTCAGGGGCTGCTCAAGAGGAAACACATGAAGCAGAGGGATGACAACTATGCATGCCTGCTATGTCACCATCCACCCGAGGAAACGGTGGAACATCTGTTCTTTCACTGTGAATTTAGTAAAACATGTTGGGGGAAGCTGGGGATCGCATGGCCAATGCATGGAAACCGGGTGCAACTTTTGCATGCAACTAAAAACACGTGGGGCGGGCCAATGTTCATGGATGTCTTCATCATAGCCTCTTGGAGCATATGGAAGGAATGTAACAATAAACTGTTCAGAAGTGTGGCGCCGACCGTCAATGGGTGGAGCCACAGATTCAAAATGGACTTTGGCACGATGAGACACAGGATCAAAGAGGCCTTAGTGCCATTTGTTGATCAGGTAGTTGACCTGATCTAGTTGGACAACCCTGTACCTTTGATGTATAGGGATACTCCAACTCCTCTTGTCCCTATGTAATTTCCATCCCATGTAATCTTGTGTCTTGAAATATAATACAAAAGTCAATGGGGGGGTTGCCCTCACTCTCCCAAGCTTTCAAAAAAAAACTTGTGTGCATCTGAAAACACCGGCGAAAGTACTTCTTCAAATAGGTTGGATTTGGATCAAAGTAATCTCTCATGATATAGGCATGGCCCTCCGCTCTATCATGGTTGAGTTGTACGCGGCCAAGCTACGATCCTCTCCTCAGCCGCCGAATATCATCATTGAAAACCATGCCAAGAATGGTTCAAAGCCTTCGTCGTCGTCTTCCTCTTTGGATGACCACGAGTCCACGAAGATCATCTCTCTCAACCTCTTCAACTTCAATTCAAACAGCCCGGTACAATTTGATTGTACAAAACAAACTGAAACGAAAGATTTCTTTTTTAAAACTCACCTAGGAAAACCGCCGAGCACTTGCAAGGCGGTGATGGTGCACCGGCCGGTCGGCCGGTGATGTTTCAGCCAAACCAACGGGCAGCAGCGTGTAGGAATGACTTGCAATAGTGCGCAAGCAAAGTCAGATGTTGCGGCCGCCAACGAGGAAGAAGATTCGGGCGCAATCTGACGAATTAATTATGGCGACAGCGGCAGTGTTTCACCTTGATTCCGGCAACGACGACGGCCGGCGAGCGGGCTCGGAGTTGAGAAAACTGGCGGCGAGGGTCAAGGGAGGCAACGAGGTAGCAGGGGGTGGGAGGCACGAGAAGCCGAGTATATATTTAGGCGCAGGAGAGGAGGCGGAATAAAAACTATACTCTATATATTGGGTTTAGGGGATCACCTAGGTGCCGGTTAGAGGAGTAAAACCGAAATTTTACTACTGTACAGCCAGATAGGGGATCGACTAGAGTTGGCCTAACTGGAGCGGAGGCACCAAAATTCCCTCCTTGACACCGGCTGCCAAAGTGACAAGCGAGACAAAGGAAGGGTGGATCCGCGGGCTCGCCGGTGAAGCCTGAAGGAAAGAGTTTGCCCTAACGTCAAGGAATAGGAAATTATGCGTCCTGTGAAAGGGTCCTCCTCCTCCAAGAAAGAAAGCTAGGGTTTCTGCCTCTCGCCGGCGCCGCCGCAGGTTCGCCTCGTCTCCGGTGGCCCTAGGGCCATGGAGGCACGGTGGATCCTGTCAAGGGCCGGCGGGAGGGCTCTGTTTTCAGTCATTTTTTCCTGTCTTGTTAGGGTTTGTGTCCTGCTCAGGAAGGCGAGACGGCGGCGGCTCCCTGAAGATGGAATAAAGGTCTCCCCGCCTAATCCCCGTTCCGGCGGTGCATCTAGCATCGTTGGTGGGCGTGTGGAGGTGTGTCTCCGGCGGATTTATCTTTGGTGGATTTGCTCGGATCTCATCGTTGTTCGTCTACGTTCATGTGTCTTCGGGTTGAATCCTTCCAACCTACGTTATTCTTCATCGGCAGCGGTTGCTGTTCTGGTGCGCTGGTCCTATGAGGCCTTAGCACGACGACTTCCCGACTGTCTACTACAACAAGTTGTGCCCGACTCCGGCGACGGAGGGGTGATGACAGCTGCACGCCTTCGGCTCGCTTCAATGCTTGTAGTCGTCGCTAGGTGGTGTACGGATCTTGATGTAATTTTTATTTCTGGTGTTCGTTGTACTGCCATGTTTGAAGATGAATAGATTGGAAGTTTTTTCGTAAAAAAAAAGGAAACCCTAGATTAGTTCTACTTCTGGCTCTCCCCCGTCTAAGCCTTAAAATGATGCAACACCGCTCCTCTATCTGATAATTTATATATTTACTTATTGATGAGGTAACGTGGTACGTACGAATTAATAGCAACATGAGATGCCTAAGTGTCAAGGGAAGAAGAATAAAACAAAGCATGAGCCGCCAATATTGGGTAAAATTCCTGTGATAAAGCTATTTTCCCGATCCATATGATTGTCGCTAATTTAGTGTAATTTAATGGCTCTATTAGTTTCATTTTTTTACGGGGAAATAGTAGTTACATATTGATAGATAAGATATTTTTTTTGCAGGAGAAACTTCCGATCTATTCAACTTGGGTAATGGTAGTACAATGAACACTACAAATAATAAAAATTACGTTAAGATCCGTAGACCACCTAGCGACAGTTACAAGCACTGAAGCGAGCCAAAGACGCGCCGCTGTCATCGCCCCTCCCCCGCTGCAGCCAAGCAAATATTTTCGTAGTAGACAGTCGGGAAGTCGTCGTGGTAAGGCCTCATAAAACCAATGCACCAGAACAGCAACCGCCGCCGATGAAAAGTGTGGATCATAAGGATCCAACCTGAAGACACAAGAACATAGACGAACGACGAATAGATCCGAGCAAATTCTTCAAAGACGGATCCGCCGGAGACACAACTTCACACGCCTACCGACGATGCTAGACGCATCAACAGAACGGGGACTAGACGGGGAGACATTTATTCCATCTTGAGGGAGCCGCCTCCGTCTCACCTTCCTGAGCAGGGCACAACCCTAACAAATCTTGAAAAAAGATCTAAAAATGGAGCCCTCCCACCAGCAAGGCCCGGGATCCACTCCGCCCCCATAGCCCTAAGGCCACCGAAGACAGAGGAATGCTAGCTTTTTTGGGAGGCGGCGGCTGGCGTGAGCGTAATAGATAAGATTTTCAACAAAGAAAAAAATATCATGCTCTTGTTGCTTTGGTAGGAGCGAGCAAACACAAGTATCAATAGTTTTGTAGATTATAAGTAAGTAAAAATATAGACACGAATAATATAAATTTATTGGTAAAAAGATATGAACAGGAATTAGAGCAAAGAATAAGTAACAAAATATGAATAAACAGGAATTTGTCTCAATCTTTTCGGATCGGCAATCGATATATAGAACCGAATCAAAGAGAATTATAAGTAAACAAATGTATAGACAAAAATCATATAAAATTTATAAATAAAGAATGTAAATAGAAATCTGAGCTGAGTAAGTATAAAAATATAAATAAGTAGGAATTAGAAAAAAATAAATTTTTTTGAGACAATTCCACGAAGCTTTATTAATTCCTCACAGTATTTACAGAGACGGACGGAAGATTCCCTAGATGCACCAGCTAAACATGGCGGTTAGCTCCCAAGGTAAGTGCATGCTTCGCTAAATTGTGAGCTTCAAAGTTTGAGCTCCTACGTTCATGAACTATATTACAGAAAGTAAAGGAAAGAGAATGGCTTATAATCTCTTGAATTATAGCCGCATAACTCGACAGATTTTTCTTCTGAATGTCGTCAACCACCATCTTGCAGTCTGATGCCACATGAATTCTTTGGGCATAGAGATCATCGGCTAGATCCATAGCTTCTCTAACTGCCAATGCTTCAAGCGTTGTTGGGTTCGAAATATATCTGAAAACAATGGCAGAAGCACCCATATAGCCACCTTGTTGGTCCTTGCAGATAACTCCAATCGCCCCAAAACCACCGCGTGATACCGTCGCATCCACGTTCAGCTTTGCACATCCGTCCTCCGGCGGAATCCAGCGAGGTATATGCTGTGGTATGGCACTAGTCCGTGCGGCTGGAGCTTTTTCCTTGATCATCTGTAACTCTGATAAATAAGAGTTGATAAAACCTTGTACTGTATGTGGTGGCTGAAATATATCTTCATGAATGGCCTTTCTCCTTGCTCCCCAGATCGCCCATAGTGTCACCACCACCCGAACAAAATCATCATTGGCTAGTATTTCATGTAAGGCGCACAACCAATCCTTTGCACTTTCCTCCAAGTGGCCGCTCATAGTCTCGACTATATTATCAGGTGCGAGCGCCCACACGCTCCCTGCCATCGGACAAGAGAGTAGAGCATGCCGCCAATTATCGTGGGCCCCGCACGGCATACATGTCACGATCGTAGCCTGATACGTCTCCAACGTATCTATAATTTATGAAGTATTCATGCTTTATATTATCCATCTTGGATGTTTTATGGGCTTTACGATGCACTTTTATATTATTTTTGGGACTAACCTATTAACCCAGAGCCCAGTGTCAGTTTCTGTTTTTTCCCTTGTTTCAGTGTTTCGCAGAAAAGGAATATCAAACGGAGTCCAAACGGAATGAAACCTTCGGAGAAGTTATTTTTGGAACGGAAGCAATCCACGGGACTTGGAGTGCACGTCAGGGAATCAACGAGGAGGGCACGAGGCAGGGGGCGCGCCCGCCCCCCTGGGCGCGCCCTCGACCCTCATGGGCCCCTCGTGGCTCCCCTAACGTATTTCTTCCTCCTATATATACCAATATACCCTAAAACCTTCGGGGCAGAAGAGATCGGGAGTTCCGCCGCCGCAAGCCTCTGCAGCCACCAAAAACCAATCGGGACCCTGTTCCGGCACCCTGCCGAAGGGGGGATCCCTCACCGGTGGCCATCTTCATCATCCCGGCGATCTCCATTACGAGGAGGGAGTAGTTCACCGTCGGGGCTGAGGGTATGTACCAGTAGCTATGTGTTTGATCACTCTCTCTCTCATGTTCTTGAGGTGATACGATGTTGATGTATCGCGAGCTTTGCTTTACTATAGTTGGATCTTATGATGTTTCTCCCCCTCTACTCTCTTGTAATAGATTGAGTTTCCCCTTTGAAGTTATCTTATCGGATTGAGTCTTTTAGTGATTTGAGAACACTTGATGTATGTCTTGCGTGGGATGCCCGTGCTGACAATGGGGTATTCTATTGATCCACTTGATGTATGTTTTGGTGATCAACTTGCGGGTTCCGCCCATGAACCTATTGTTGGAAATATGCCCTAGAGGCAATAATAAAAGCATTATTATTATATTTCCTTGTTCATGATAATTGTCTTTATTCGTGCTATAATTGTGTTATCCGGAAATCGTAATACATGTGTGAATAACAGACAACAACATGTCCCTAGTAAGCCTCTAGTTGACTAGCTCGTTGATCGATAGATAGTCACGGTTTCCTGACTATGGACATTGGATGTCATTGATAACGAGATCACATCATTAGGAGAATGATGTGATGGACGAGACCCAATCCTAAACATAGCATAAGATCGCATAGTTCGTTTGCTAGAGTTTTCCAATGTCAAGTATCCTTTCCTTAGACCATGAGATCGTGTAACTCCCGGACACCGTAGGAGTGCTTTGGGTGTACCAAACGTCACAACGTAACTGGGTGACTATAAAGGTATATTACGGGTATCTCCGAAAGTATCTGTTGGGTTGACGCGGATCGAGACTGGGATTTGTCACTCCGCTTGACGGAGAGGTATCACCGGGCCCTCTCGGTAATGCATCATCATAATGAGCTCAATGTGATCAAAGTGTTTGATCACGGGATCATGCATTACGGTACGAGTAAAGTGACTTGCCGGTAACGAGATTGAAAGAGGTATTGGGATACCGACGATCGAATCTCGGGCAAGTAAAATACCGATTGACAAAGGGAATCGTATACGGGATTAATTGAATCCTCGACATCGTGGTTCATCCGATGAGATCATCATGGAGCATGTGGGAGCCAACATGGGTATCCAGATCCCGCTGTTGGTTATTGCCCGAGAGCCGTCTCGGTCATGTCTGCATGTCTCCCGAACCCGTAGGGTCTACACACTTAAGGTTCGGTGACGCTAGGGTTGTGAAGATATGTATATGCAGTAACCCGAATGTTGTTCGGAGTCCCGGATGAGATCCCGGACGTCACGAGGAGTTTCGGAATGGTCCAGAGGTAAAGAATTATATATAGAAAGTGCTATTTTGGCCATCGGGACAAGTTTCGGGGTTATCGGTATTGTACCGGGACCACCGGAGGGTCCCGGGGGTCCACCGGATGGGGCCACCTGCCTCGGGGGGCCACATGGGCTCTAGGGGTTGTGCCTTGGCCTACATGGGCCAAGGGGAACCAGCCCCTAGAGGCCCATGCGCCTAGGGTGGGGGAACCCTAAAGGGGGGCACCCCCTTGCTTGGGGGGCAAGCCCCACCCCTTGGCCGCCGCCCCCCTAGGAGATTGCATCTCCTAGGGACGGTGCCCCCCCTAGGGGACTATATAAAGGGGGGAGGGGAGGGGGGCAGCCGCACCCTGGTCCTTGGCGCCTCCCTCTCCCTCTCCAACACCTCCTCCTCCTCCGTAGAGCTCGGCGAAGCCCTGCCGGAGTACTGCAGCTCCACCATCACCACGCCGTCGTGCTGCTGGAGCCATCTTCCTCAACCTCTCCTCTCCCCTTGCTGAATCAAGAAGGAGGAGACGTTACGCTAACCGTACGTGTGTTGAACGCGGAGGTGCCGTCCGTTCGGTGCTAGGATCTCCGGTGATTTGGATCACGTCGTGTACGACTACCTCATCCCCGTTCGTTGAACGCTTCCGCTCGCGATCTACAAAGTGGTATGTAGATGCAATCTCTCTCCCATGACTCGTTGCTTAGATGAACTCATAGATGGATCTTGGTGAAACCGTAGGAAAAATTTTAATTTTCTGCAACGTTCCCCAACAGTGGCATCATGAGCTAGGTCTATGCGTAGTTCTCTATTGCACGAGTAGAACACAATTTGTGGTAGGCGTAGATGTTGTCAACTTTCTTGCTGCTACTAGTCTTATCTTGCTTCAGCAGTATTGTGGGAGGAAGCGGCCTGGACCAACCTTACACGTACGCTTACGTGAGACCGGTTCCACCGACTAACATGCACTAGTTGCATAAGGTGGCTGGTGGGTGTCTGTCTCTCCCACTTTAGTTGGAGCGGATTCGATGAAAAGGGTCCTTATGAAGGGTAAATAGAAGTTGACAAATCACGTTGTGGCTTTCACGTAGGTAAGAAAACGTTCTTGCTAGAACCCTAATTCAGCCACGTAAAACTTGCAACAACAGTTAGAGGATGTCTAACTTGTTTTTGCAGCAAGTGCTTTGTGATATGATATGGCCAAAGTTGTGATGAATGATGAATGATCTATATGTGATGTATGAGATGTTCATGCTATTGTAATAGGAATCACGACTTGCATGTCGATGAGTATGACAACCGGCAGGAGCCATAGGAGTTGTCTTTATTTTTGTATGACCTGCGTGTCATTGAGAAACGCCATGTAAATTACTTTACTTTATTGCTAAACGCGTTAGCCATAGTAGTAGAAGTAATAGTTGGCGAGCAACTTCATGGAGACACGATGATGGAGATCATGATGATGGAGATCATGGTGTCAAGCCGGTGACAAGATGATCATGGAACCCCAAGATGGAGATCAAAGGAGCTATGTGATATTGGCCATATCATGTCACGTTTATTATTTGATTGCATGTGATGTATATCATGTTTTGCATCTTGTTTACTTAGAACGACGGTAGTAAATAAGATGATCCCTCCTAATAATTTCAAGAAGTGTTCCCCCTAACTATGCACCGTTGCGACAGTTCGTTGTGTCGAAGCACCACGTGATGATCGGGTGTGATAGATTCTAACGTTCACATACAACGGGTGTAAGACAGATTTGCACAAGCAAACACTTAGGTTGACTTGACGAGCCTAGCATGTACAGACATGGCCTCGGAACACAGAAGACCGAAAGGTCGAGCATGAGTCGTATAGAAGATACGATCAACATGAAGATGTTCACCGATGTTGACTAGTCTGTCTCACGTGATGATCGGACACGGCCTAGTTGACTCGGATCATGTAATACTTAGATGACTAGAAGAGGGATGTCTATCTAAGTGGGAGTTCATTAAATAATTTGATTAGATGAACTTTATTATCATGAACTTAGTCTAAAATATTTACAATATGTCTTGTAGATCAAATGGCCAACGTAGTCCTCAACTTCAACGCGTTCCTAGAGAAAACCAAGCTGAAAGACGATGGCAGCAACTATACGGACTGGGTCCGGAACCTGAGGATCATCCTCATAGCTGCCAAGAAAGATTATGTCCTACGAGCACCGCTGGGTGACGCACCTATTCTCCCTGCAGAACAAGACCTTATGAATGCTTGGCAGTCACGTTCCGATGATTACTCCCTCGTTCAGTGCGGCATGCTTTACAGCTTAGAGCCGGGGCTCCAAAAGCGTTTTGAGAGACATGGAGCATATGAGATGTTCGAAGAGCTGAAAATGGTTTTCCAAGCTCATGCCCGGGTCGAGAGATATGAAGTCTCCGATAAATTCTTTAGCTGTAAGATGGAGGAAAATAGCTCTGTCAGTGAACACATACTCAAGATATCTGGGTTGCACAACCGCTTGACTCAACTGGAAGTTAATCTCCCGGATGAAGCGGTCATTGACAGAATTCTCCAGTCGCTTCCACCTAGCTACAAGAGCTTTGTGATGAACTACAACATGCAGGGGATGGTAAAGACCATTCCTGAGGTATGTGCTATGCTGAAATCAGCAGAGGTAGAAATCAAGAAGGAACATCAAGTGTTGATGGTGAATAAAACCACTAAGTTCAAGAAGGGCAAGGGTAAGAAGAACTTCAAGAAGGACGGCAAGGAAGTTGCCGCGCCCGGTAAGCAAGTTGCCGGGAAGAAGCCAAAGAATGGACCCAAGCCTGAGACTGAGTGTTTTTATTGCAAGGGAAGTGGTCACTGGAAGCGGAACTGCCCCAAATACTTAGCGGACAAGAAGGCCGGCAAAACAAAAGGTATATGTGATATACATGTAATTGATGTGTACCTTACCAGTACTCGTAGTAGCTCTTGGGTATTTGATACCGGTGCAGTTGCTCACATTTGTAACTCAAAGCAGGAGCTGCGGAATAAACGGAGACTGGCGAAGGACGAGGTGACGATGCGCGTCGGGAATGGTTCCAAGGTCGATGTGATCGCCATCGGCACGCTACCTCTACATTTACCTACGGGATTAGTTTTAAACCTCAATAATTGTTATTTAGTGCCAAGTTTGAGCATGAACATTGTGTCTGGATCTCGTTTAATTCGAGATGGCTACTCATTTAAATCCGAGAATAATGGTTGTTCTATTTATATGAGAGATATGTTTTATGGTCATGCTCCGATGGTTAATGGTTTATTCTTAATGAATCTCGTACGTGATGATACACATATTCATAGTGTGAATACCAAAAGAGTTAAAGTTGATAACAATAGTCCCACATATTTGTGGCACTGCCGCCTTGGTCACATAGGTGTCAAACACATGAAGAAGCTCCATGCAGATGGACTTTTAGAGTCTCTTGATTATGAATCATTTGACACGTGCGAACCATGCCTCATGGGCAAAATGACCAAGACTCCGTTCTCAGGAACAATGGAGCGAGCAACCAACTTATTGGAAATCATACATACCGATGTGTGCGGTCCAATGAGTGTTGAGGCTCGCGCTGGCTATCGTTATGTTCTCACCCTCACTGATGACTTGAGTAGATATGGGTATATCAACTTAATGAAACACAAGTATGAAACCTTTGAAAAGTTCAAGGAATTTCAGAGTGAGGTTGAAAATCAACGTGATAGAAAGATCAAGTTTCTACGATCAGAACGTGGAGGAGAATACTTGAGTCACGAATTTGGCACACACTTAAGAAAATGTGGAATAGTTTCACAACTCACGCCGCCTGGAACACCTCAGCGTAATGGTGTGTCCGAACGTCGTAATCGCACTCTATTAGATATGGTACGATCTATGATGTCTCTTACCGATTTACCGCTATCTTTTTGGGGCTATGCTTTAGAGACTGCCGCATTCACTTTAAATAGGGCTCCGTCGAAATCCGTTGAGATGACACCCTATGAATTATGGTTTGGGAAGAAACCTAAGCTGTCGTTTCTAAAAGTTTGGGGATGCGATGCTTATGTCAAGAAACTTCAACCTGAAAAGCTCGAACCCAAATCGAAAAAATGCGTCTTCATAGGATACCCTAAAGAAACTATTGGGTATACCTTCTACCTCAGATCCGAAGGCAAGATCTTTGTTGCCAAGAATGGATACTTTCTAGAGAAAGAGTTTCTCTCGAAAGAAGTAAGTGGGAGGAAAGTAGAACTTGATGAAGTGTTACCTCTTGAACCGGAAAATGGCGAAACTCAAGAAAACGTCCCTGAGGTGCCTGCACCGACTAGAGAGGAAATTAATGATGATGATCAAGATACTTCTAATCAAGCTCCTACTGAAATTCGAAGGTCCACAAGGACACGTTCCGCACCAGAGTGGTACGGCAACCCTGTCTTAGAAATCATGTTGTTAGACAACGGTGAACCTTCGAACTATGAGGAAGCAATGGCGGGCCCGGATTCCGACAAATGGCTAGAAGCCATGAAATCCGAGATAGGATCCATGTATGAGAACGAAGTATGGACTTTGACTGACTTGCCCGTGGAACGGCGAGCCATAGAAAATAAATGGATCTTTAAGAAGAAGACAGACGCGGATGGTAATGTGACCATCTATAAAGCTCGGCTTGTCGCTAAGGGTTATCGACAAGTTCAAGGGGTTGACTACGATGAGACTTTCTCACCGGTAGCGAAGCTGAAGTCCGTCCGAATCAAGTTAGCAATTGCCGCATTCTACGATTATGAAATATGGCAAATGGACGTCAAAACGGCATTCCTTAATGGTTTCCTTAAGGAAGAATTGTATATGATGCAGCCGGAAGGTTTTGTCGATCCTAAGAATGCTGACAAGGTGTGCAAGCTCCAACGCTCGATTTATGGGCTGGTGCAAGCATCTCGGAGTTGGAACATTCGCTTTGATGAGATGATCAAAGCGTTTGGGTTTACGCAGACTTATGGAGAAGCCTGCGTTTACAAGAAAGTGAGTGGGAGCTCTGTAGCATTTCTATACTATATGTAGATGACATACTTTTGATGGGAAATGATATAGAACTCTTGGACAGCATTAAGGCCTACTTGAATAAAAGTTTTTCAATGAAGGACCTTGGAGAAGCTGCTTATATATTAGGCATCAAGATCTATAGAGATAGATCAAGACGACTCATAGGTCTTTCACAAAGCACATACCTTGATAAGATATTGAAGAAGTTCAATATGGATCAATCTAAGAAGGGGTTCTTGCCTGTGTTACAAGGTGTGAAAATGAGCTCGGCTCAATGTCCGACCACGACAGAAGATATAGAAGAGATGAGTGTCATCCCCTATGCCTCAGCCATAGGTTCTATTATGTATGCCATGCTGTGTACCAGACCTGATGTAAACCTTGCCGTAAGTTTGGTAGGAAGGTACCAAAGTAATCCCGGCAAGGAACACTGGACAGCGGTCAAGAATATCCTGAAGTACCTGAAAAGGACTAAGGAAATGTTTCTCGTTTATGGAGGTGACGAAGAGCTCGTCGTAAAGGGTTACGTTGACGCTAGCTTCGACACAGATCTGGATAACTCTAAGTCACAAACCGGATACGTGTATATTTTGAATGGTGGGGCAGTAAGCTGGTGCAGTTGCAGGCAGAGCGTTGTGGCGGGATCTACATGTGAAGCGGAGTACACGGCAGCCTCGGAGGCAGCACATGAAGCAATTTGGGTGAAGGAGTTCATCACCGACCTCGGAGTTATACCAATGCGTCGGGGCCAATCAAACTCTTCTGTGACAACACTGGAGCTATTGCACTTGCCAAGGAGCCCAGGTTTCACAAGAAGACCAGGCACATCAAGCGTCGCTTCAACTCCATTCGTGAAAATGTTCAAGATGGAGACATAGAAATTTGTAAAGTGCACACGGATCTGAATGTCGCAGATCCATTGACTAAACCTCTCCCTAAGGCAAAACATGATCAGCACCAGAACTCTATGGGTGTTCGATTCATCACAATGTAACTAGATTATTGACTCTAGTGCAAGTGGGAGACTGTTAGAAATATGCCCTAGAGGCAATAATAAAAGCATTATTATTATATTTCCTTGTTCATGATAATTGTCTTTATTCGTGCTATAATTGTGTTATCCGGAAATCATAATACATGTGTGAATAACAGACAACAACATGTCCCTAGTAAGCCTCTAGTTGACTAGCTCGTTGATCGATAGATAGTCATGGTTTCGTGACTATGGACATTGGATGTCATTGATAACGAGATCACATCATTAGGAGAATGATGTGATGGACGAGACCCAATCCTAAACATAGCATAAGATCGCATAGTTCGTTTGCTAGAGTTTTCCAATGTCAAGTATCCTTTCCTTAGACCATGAGATCGTGTAACTCCCGGACACCGTAGGAGTGCTTTGGGTGTACCAAACGTCACAACGTAACTGGGTGACTATAAAGGTATACTACGGGTATCTCCGAAAGTATCTGTTGGGTTGACGCGGATCGAGACTGGGATTTGTCACTCCGCTTGACGGAGAGGTATCACCGGGCCCTCTCGGTAATGCATCATCATAATGAGCTCAATGTGATCAAAGTGTTTGATCACGGGATCATGCATTACGGTACGAGTAAAGTGACTTGCCGGTAACGAGATTGAACGAGGTATTGGATACCGACGATCGAATCTCGGGCAAGTAAAATACCGATTGACAAAGGGAATCGTCTACGGGATTAATTGAATCCTCGACATCGTGGTTCATCCGATGAGATCATCGTGGAGCATGTGGGAGCCAACATGGGTATCCAGATCCCGCTATTGGTTATTGCCCGAGAGCCGTCTCGGTCATGTCTGCATGTCTCCCGAACCCGTAGGGTCTACACACTTAAGGTTCGGTGACGCTAGGGTTGTGAAGATATGTATATGCAGTAACCCTAATGTTGCTCGGAGTCCCGGATGAGATCCCGGACGTCACGAGGAGTTTCGGAATGGTCCGGAGGTAAAGAATTATATATAAAAAGTGCTATTTTGGCCATCGGGACAAGTTTTGGGGTTATCGGTATTGTACCGGGACCACCGGAGGGTCCCGGGGGTCCACCGGGTGGGGCCACCTGCCTCGGGGGGCCACATGGGCTCTAGGGGTTGTGCCTTGGCCTACATGGGCCAAGGGGAACCAGCCCCTAGAGGCCCATGCGCCTAGGGTGGGGGAAACCCTAAAAGGGGGTGCGCCCCCTTGCTTGGGGGGCAAGCCCCACCCCTTGGCCGCCGCCCCCCTAGGAGATTGCATCTCCTAGGGCCGGCGCCCCTCCTAGGGGACTATATAAAGGGGGGAGGGGAGGGGGGCAGCCGCACCTTGGTCCTTGGCGCCTCCCTCTCCCTCTCCAACACCTCCTCCTCCTCCGTAGAGCTCGGCGAAGCCCTGCCGGAGTACTGCAGCTCCACCATCACCACGCCGTCGTGCTACTGCTGGTGCCATCTTCCTCAACCTCTCCTCTCCCCTTGCTGGATGAAGAAGGAGGAGACGTTACGCTGACCGTACGTGTGTTGAACGCGGAGGTGCCGTCCGTTCGGTGCTAGGATCTCCGGTGATTTGGATCACATCGTGTACGACTACCTCATCCCCGTTCGTTGAACGCTTCCGCTCGCGATCTACAAAGTGGTATGTAGATGCAATCTCTCTCCCATGACTCGTTGCTTAGATGAACTCATAGATGGATCTTGGTGAAACCGTAGGAAAAATTTTAATTTTCTGCAACGTTCCCCAACACCTATGCATAGGGGTTGGCACACGTTTTCGTCTTGATTCTCCGGTAGAAACTTTGGGGCACGCTTTGAGGTTCTATGTGTTAGTTGAATAGATGAATCTGAGATTGTGTGATGCATATCGTATAATCATTTCCACGGATACTTGAGGTGACATTGGAGTATCTAGGTGACATTCGGGTTTTGGTTGATGTGTGTCTCCTAAGGTGTTATTTTACTACGAACTCTAGGGCTGTTTGTGACACTTATAGGAATAGCCCAATGGATTGATCGGAAAGAATAACTTTGAGGTGGTTTCGTACCCTACCATAATCTCTTCGTTTGTTCTCCGCTATTAGTGACTTTGGAGTGACTCTTTGTTGCATGTTGAGGGATAGTTATATGATCCAATTATGTTATTATTGTTGAGAGAACTTGCACTAGTGAAAGTATGAACCCTAGGCCTTTTTTCCTAGCATTGCAATACCGTTTACGCTCACTTTTATCATTTGCTACCTTGCTGTTTTTATATTTTCAGATAACAAAAACCTATATCTACTATCCATATTGCACTTGTATCACCATCTCTTCGCCGAACTAATGCACCTGTACAATTTACCATTGTATTGGATGTGTTGGGGACACAAGAGACTCTTGTTATTTGGTTGGAGGGTTGTTTGAGAGAGACCATCTTCATCCTACGCCTCCCACGGATTGATAAACCTTAGGTCGTCCACTTGAGGGAAATTTGCTACTGTCCTACAAACCTCTGCACTTGGAGGCCCAACAACGTCTACAAGAAGAAGGTAGTGTAGTAGACATCAAGCAGTTTCTGGCCGTTGCCGGGGAGGTTAGTGCTTGAAGGTATATCTTTAGGTCTTGCAATCGAATCTTTTAGTTTCTTGTTTTATCACTAGTTTAGTCTATAAAAGAAAACTACAAAAAATGGAATTGAGTTTGTCTCATACGCTTCATCTTTTTAATATCTTTCGTGAGTATGATGGAAAGGAAAATTGTGCCAAAGTACTAGAAGAAGAATTACATAGAATGCTTGGCATAAAATATGTGAATGATGAGCATGATTGCAATGTTGTTAGTATGAATTCTTTGAATACCCATGATGTTAATGATATGCAAAGCCACAAGCTTGGGGATGCTATGCTTGATGAAGATGATATGTTTAGTCCCCCAAGTTTTGATGAGCAAATTTATTATGATGAAAGCATGCCTCCTATTTATGATGATTATTGTGATGACATGTATGCTATAAAGAATAAAGATAACCATGAAACTTGTCATCATGATTTTAATTTTCAATTGGATTCTGCTTCACATGATAGTTATTTTGTTGAGTTTGCTCCCACTACTATTAATGAGAAGAAATTTGCTTATGTGGAGAGTAATAAAAATTATATGCATGTAGATCATGAAAAGAATGCTTTATGTGATGGTTATATTGTTGAATTCATTCATGATGCTACTGAAATTTATTATGACGGAGGAACATAAGCTTGTAGGAATTGCAATAATATCAAGTTTCCTCGCTATGTGTCGAAAATCTTGAAGTTATGCTTGTTTTGCCTTCCTATGCTAATTGATTATTGTTCCCCTAAGTTGTTTGCTCACAAAATCCCTATGCATAGGAAGTGGGTTAGACTTAAATGTGCTTGCCATGTGTTTCATGACGCTCTCTTTATGTTTCAATTCTTATCTTTTATACGAGCATCATTGAAATCATCATGCCTGGCTAGAAAGGCATTAAAGAAAAGCGCTTGTTGGGAGACAAACCAATATTTACCCCTAATGTTTTTGTGTGTTCACATGATTAAGCTACTGTAGTAATCATGTTTTATAGCTTTTGTTTCAATAAAGTGCCAAGTAGAACCTTTGGGAAGACTTGGGTGAAAGTTAAGGTGATCTTGCTGTAAAAAACAGAAACTTCGCGCGCACGAGTTTAGCTGTCATTTTTTATAGAGGAGTGCTTTCAAGTTGATTATTTTTGAAGAAGATTAATAGACAAATTCCTCAGGTCCACCAATTTATTTCAGAATTTTTGAAGTGAAAGAAGTATATGTTTGATACAGATTACTACAGACTGTTCTGCTTTTGATAGATTCTGTTTTCTATGTGTTGTTTGCTTATTTTGATGAATGTATGAGTAGTATCGGAGGGTATGAACCACAGAGAAGTTGAAATACAGTAGATATTACACCAATATGAATTTAGAATGAGTTCACAACAGTACCTAATGTTGGGGAACGTAGTAATTTCAAAAAAATTCCTACGCACACGCAAGATCATGGTGATGCAAAGCAACGAGAGGGGAGTGTGTGTCCACGTACCCTCGTAGACCGAAAGCGGAAGCGTTACCACAACGCGGTTGATGTAGTCGTACGTCTTCACGATCTGACCAATCAAGTACCGAACGCACGACACCTCCGAGTTCAGTACACGTTCAGCCCGATGACGCCCCTCGAACTCCGATCCAGCCGAGTGTTGAGGGAGAGTTTCGTCAGCACGACGGCGTGGTGACGATGATGATGTTCTACCGACGCAGGGCTTCGCTTAAGCACCGCTACAGTATTAACGAGGTGGACTATGGTGGAGGGGGGCACCGCACACGGCTAAAAGATCAAACGATCAATTGTTGTCTCTCCAAGGGGTGCCCCCATCCCCATATATAAAGGAGTGGAGGAGGGGGAGGGTCGGCCCTCTCTATGGCGCGCCCTAGGAGGAGTCCTACTCCCACCGGAGTAGGATCCCCCCCCTTCCAAGTAGTAGGAATAGGGGTCAAGGAAAGGGGAGATAGAATAGAAGGAAGGATGGAGCGCAGCCCCTCCCCCTAGTCCAATTCGGACTAGGCCTTGGGGGCGCGCAGCCTCTCCTCTCTCTTTCCCCTAAAGCTCAATAAGGCCCACATACTCCCCGGCGAATTCTCGTAACTCTCCAGTACTCCGAAAAATACCCGAATCACTCGGAACCTTTCCGATGTCCGAATATAGTCGTCCAATATATCGATCTTCACGTCTGGACAATTTCGAGACTCCTCGTCATGTCCCCGATCTCATCCGGGACTCCGAACTACCTTCGGTACATCAAAACACATAAACTCATAATATAACCATCATCGAACTTTAAGCATGCGGACCCTACGGGTTCGAGAACAATGTAGATATGACCGAGACATGTCTCCGGTCAATAACCAATAGCGGAACCTGGATGCTCATATCGGCTCCCACATATTCTACGAAGATCTTTATCGGTCAAACCGCATAACAACATACGTTGTTCCCTTTGTCATCGGTATGTTACTTGCCCGAGATTCGATCGTCGCTGTCTCAATACCTAGTTCAATCTCGTTACCGGCAAGTCTGTTTACTCGTTCCGTAATACATCATCCCGCAACTAACTCATTAGTTACAATGCTTACAAGGCTTATAGTGATGTGCATTAGTGAGTGCGCCTAGAGATACCTCTCCGACAATCGGAGTGACAAATCCTAATCTCGAAATACGCCAACCCAACAAGTACCTTCGGAGACACCTGTAGAGCACCTTTATAATCACCCAGTTACGTTGTGACGTTTGGTGGCACACAAAGTTTTCCTCTGGTAAACGGGAGTTGCATAATCTCATAGTCATAGCAACATGTATAAGTCATGAAGAAAGCAATAGCAACAAACTAAACGATCAAGTGCTAAGCTAACGGAATGGGTCAAGTCAATCACATCATTCTGCTAATGATGTGATCCCGTTAATCAAATGACAACTCATGTCTATGGTTAGGAAACATAACCATCTTTAATTAACGAGCTAGTCAAGTAGAGATATACTAGTGACACTCTGTTTGTCTATGTATTCACACATGTATTATGTTTCCGGTTAATACAATTCTAGCGAATCATAAACATTTATCATGATATAAGGAAATAAATAATAACTTTATTATTGCCTCTAGGGCATATTTCCTTCAGTCTCCCACTTGCACTAGAGTCAATAATCTAGTTCACATCACCATGTGATTTAATACCAATAATTCACATCACCATGTGATTAACACCCATAGTTCACATCGTTATGTGACCAACACTCAAAGGGTTTACTAGACTCAATAATCTAGTTCACATCGCTATGTGATTAACACCCAAAGAGTACTAAGGTGTGATAATGTTTTGCTTGTGAGAGAAGTTTAGGCAACGGGTCTGCCACATTCAGATCCGTATGTATTTTGCAAATTTCTATGTCAACAATGCTCTGCACTGAGCTACTCTAGCTAATTGCTCCCACTTTCAATATGTATCCAGAATGAGACTTAGAGTCATCTGGATCAGTGTCAAAATTTGCACCGATGTAACCCTTTACGACGAACCTTTTTGTCACCTCCATAATCGAGAAACATATCCTTATTCCACTAAGGATAATTTTGACCGATGTCCAGTGATCTACTCCTAGATCACTATTGTACTCCCTTGACAAAATCGGTGTAGGGTATACAATAGATCTGGTACACAACATGGCATACTTTATAGAACCTATGGCAAAGGCATAGGGAATGACTTTCATTCTCTTTCTATCTTCTACCGTGGTCGGGCTTTGAGTCTTACTCAATTTCACACCATGTAACACAGGCAAGAACTCTTTCTTTGACTGTTCCATTTTGAACTACTTTAAAATCTTGTCAAGGTATGTACTCATTGAAAAAACTTATCAAGCGCCTTGTTCTATCTCTATAGATGTTGATGCTCAATAGGTAAGCAGCTTCACCGAGGTCTTTCTTTGAAAAACTCCTTTCAAAAACTCCTTTATGCTTTGCAGAAGAATTCTACATTATTTCCGATCAACAATATGTCATTCACATATACTTATCAGAAATGTTGTAGTGCTCCCACTCACTTTCTTGTAAATACAGGCTTCACCGCAAGTCTGTATAAAACTATATGCTTTGATCAACTTATCAAAGCGTATATTCCAACTCCGAGATGCTTGCACCAGTCCATAGATGGATCATTGGAGCTTGCATATTTTGTTAGCACCTTTAGGATTGACAAAACCTTCTGGTTGCATCATATACAACTCTTCTTTAATAAATCCATTAAGGAATGCAGTTTTGTTTATCCATTTGCCAGATTTCATAAAATGCGGCAATTGCTAACATGATTCGGACAGACTTAAGCATAGATACGAGTGAGAAACTCTCATCGTAGTCAACACCTTGAAGTTGTCGAAAACCTTTTGCGACAATTCTAGCTTTGTAGATAGTAACACTACTATCAGCGTCCGTCTTCCTCTTGAAGATCCATTAATCTCAATGGCTCGCCGATCATTGGGCAAGTCAATCAAAGTCCATACTTTGTTCTCATACATGGATCACATCTCAGATTTCATGGCCTCAAGCCATTTTGCGGAATCTGGGCTCATCATCGCTTCCTCATAGTTCGTAGGTTCGTCATGGTCAAGTAACATGATCTCCAGAGTAGGATTACCGTACCACTCTGGTGCGGATCTTACTCTAGTTGACCTACGAGTTGGTGGTAATTTGATCTGAAATTTTATGATCATCATCATTAGCTTCCTCACTAATTGTTTTAAGTGTCACAGGAACCGGCTTCTGTGATGAACTACTTTCCAATAAGGGAGCAGGTACAGTTACCTCATCAAGTTCTACTTTCCTCCCACTCACTTCTTTCGAGAGAAACTCCTTCTCTAGAAAGGATCCATTCTCAGCAACGAATATCTTGCCTCTGGATCTGTGATAGAAGGTGTACCCAACTATCTCCTTTGGGTATCCTATGAAGACACATTTCTCCAATTTGGGTTTGAGCTTATCAGGATGAAACTTTTTCTTATAAGCATTGCAATCCCAAACTTTAAGAAACGACAACCTTGGTTTCTTGCCAAACCACAGTTCATATGGTGTCGTCTCAACGGATTTAGATGGTGCCCTATTTAACGTGAATGTAGTTGTCTCTAATGCATAACCCCAAAAGGATAATGGTAGATCGGTAAGAGACATCATAAATCGCACCATATCTAATAAAGTACGGTTACGACGTTCGGACACACCATTACACTGTGGTGTTCTAGGTGGCGTGTGTAGTGAAACTATTTCACATTGTTTTAACTGAAGGCAAAACTCGTAACTCAAATATTTTACCTCTGCAATCATACAGTAGAAACTTTTATTTTTGTTACGATGATTCTCCACTTCACTCTGAAATTCTTTGAACTTTTCAAATGTTTCATACTTGTATTTCATCAAGTAGATATACCCATATCTGCTCAAATCATCTGTGAAGGTCAGAAAATAATGATACCCGCCGTGAGCCTCAATATTCATCGGACTACACACATCAGTATGTATGATTTCCAACAAATCTGTCGCTCGCTCCATTGTTCCGGAGAACGGAGTCTTAGTCATCTTGCCCATGAGGCATGGTTCGCAAGCATCAAGTGATTCATAATCAAGTGATTCATAATCAAGTAATTCCAAAAGTCCATTAGCATGGAGTTTCTTCATGCGCTTTACACCAATATGACCTAAACGGCAGTGCCACAAATAAGTTGCACTATCATTATTAACTTTGCATCTTTTGGCTTCAATATTATGAAAATGTGTATCACCACGATAGAAATCCAACAAACCATTTTCATTGGGTGTATGACCATAGAAGGTTTTATTCATGCAAACAGAACAACAATTATTCTCTAGCTTACATGAATAACCGTATTGCAATAAACATGATCCAATCATATTCATGCTCAACGCAAACACTAAATAACATTTATTTTAGGTTCAACACTAATCCCGAAATTATAGGGAGTGTGCGATGATGATCATATCAATCTTGGAACCACTTCCAATACACATCATCACTTCACCCTTAACTAGTCTCTGTTCATTCCGCAACTCCCGTTTCGAGTTACTACTCTTAGCAATTGAACCAGTATCAAATACGGAGGGGTTGCTATAAACACTAGTAAAGTACACATCAATAACATGTATATCAAATATAGCTTTGTTCACTTTGCCATCCTTGTTATCCACCAAATACTTGGGGCAATTCCGCTTCCAGTGACCAGTCCCTTTGCAGTAGAAGCACTTAGTCTCAGGCTTAGGTCCAGACTTGGGCTTCTTCACTTGAGCAGCAACTTGCTTTCCGTTCTTCTTGAAGTTCCCCTTCTTCCCTTTGCCCTTTTCCTTGAAACTAGTGGTCTTGTCAACCATCAACACTTGATGCTCTTTCTTGATTTCTACCTTCATCGATTTCATCATCATGAAAAGCTCGGGAATCATTTTCGTCATCCCTTGCATACTATAGTTCATCACGAAGTTCTACTAACTTGGTGTTGGTGACTAGAGAATTCTGCCAATCACTATTTTATCTGGAAGATTAACTCCCACTTGATTCAAGCGATTGTAGTACCCAGACAATCTGAGCACATGCTCACTGCTTGAGCTATTCTCCTCCATCTTTTAGCTATAGAACATGTTGGAGACTTCATATCTCTCAACTCGGGTATTTGCTTGAAATATTAACTTCAACTCCTAGAACATCTCATATGGTCCATGACGTTCAAAACATCTTTGAAGTCCCGATTCTAAGCCGTTAAGCATGGTGCACTAAACTATCAAGTAGTCATCATATTGAGCTAGCCAAACGTTCATAACATCTGCATATGCTCCTGCAATAGGTTTGTCACCTAGCGGTGCATCAAGGACATAATTCTTCTGTGCAGCAATGAGGATAAACCTCAGATCACGGACCCAGTCCGGATCATTGCTACTATCATCTTTCAACTTGGTTTTCTCTAGGAACATATCAAAAAATTAAACGGGGAGCAACATCACGAGCTATTGATCTACAACATAGATATGCTAATACTGTCAGGACTAAGTTCATGATAAATTAAAGTTCAATTAATCATATTACTTACGAACTCCCACTTAGATAGACATCCCTCTAATCATCTAAGTGATCACGTGATCCAAATCAACCAAACCATGTCCGATCATCACGTGATATGGAGTAGTTTCAATGGTGAACATCACTATGTTCATCATATCTACTATATGATTCACGCTCGACCTTTCGGTCTCAGTGTTCCGAGGCCATATCTGTTATATGCTAGGCTCGTCAAGTTTAACCTGAGTATTCTGCGTGTGCAACTCTTTTGCACCCGTTGTATTTGAACGTAGAACCTATCACACCCGATCACCACGTGGTGTCTCAGCACGAAGAACTTTCGCAACGGTGCATACTCAGGGAGAACACTTATACCTTGATAATTTAGTGAGAGATCATCTTATAATGCTACCATCAACCAAAGCAAGATAAGATGCATAAAATATAAACATCACATGCAATCAATATAAGTGATATGATATGGCCATCATCATCTTGTGCTTGTGATCTCCATCTCCGAAGTACCGTCATGATCACCATCGTCACTAGTGCGACACCTTGATCTCCATCGTAGCATCGTTGTTGTCTCGCCAACTTATGCTTCTACGAGTATCGCTACCGCTTAGTGATAAAGTAAAGCAATTACAGGGCGATTGCATTGCATACAATAAAGTGACAACCATATGGCTCCTACCAGTTGCCGATAACTCGGTTACAAAACATGATCATCTCATACAATAAAATATAGCATCATGCCTTGACCATATCACATCACAGCATGCCCTGCAAAAACAAGTTAGACGTCCTGTACTTTGTTGTTGCAAGTTTTACGTGGTTGCTACGGGCTGAGCAAGAACCGTTCTTTCCTACGCATCAAAACCACAACGATAGTTCGTGAAGTTAGTGTTGTTTTAACCTTCTCAAGGACCGGGCGTAGCCACACTCGGTTCAACTAAAGTTGGAGAAACTAACACCCGCCAGCCACCTGTGTGCAAAGCACATCGATAGAACCAGTCTCGCGTAAGCGTAAGCGTAATGTCAGTCCGGGCCGCTTTATCCAACAATACCGCCGAACCAAAGCGTGACATGCTGGTAAGCAGTATGACTTATATCGCCCACAACTCACTTGTGTTCTACTCGTGCATATGACATCTACGCATAAAACCAGGCTCGGATACCACTGTTGGGGAACGTAGTAATTTCAAAAAAAATCCTACGCACACGCAAGATCATGGTGATGCATAGCAACGAGAGGGGAGAGTGTGTCCACGTACCTCGCAGACCGATGGCGGAAGCGTTAGCACAACGCGGTTGATGTAGTCGTATGTCTTCACGATCTGACCGATCAAGTACCGAATGCATGGCATCTCCGAGTTCAGCACACGTTCAGCCCGATGACGTCCCTCGAACTCTGATCCAGCCGAGTGTTGAGGGAGAGTTTCGTCAGCACGATGGCGTGGTGACGATGATGATGTTCTACCGACGCAGGGCTTCGCCTAAGCACCGCTACAGTATTATCGAGGTGGACTATGGTGGAGGGGGGCACCGCACACGGCTAAAAGATCAAACAATCAATTGTTGTCTCTCCAAGGGGTGCCCCCGTCCCCATATATAAAGGAGTGGAGGAGGGGGAGGGCCGGCCCTCTCTATGGCGCGCCCTAGGAGGAGTCCTACTCCCACCGGGAGTAGGATTCCCCCCCCCCTTCCAAGTAGTAGGATTAGGAGTCAAGGAAAGGGGAGATAGAAGAGAAGGAAGGAGGGGGCGCAGCCCCTCCCCATAGTCCAATTCGGACTAGGCCTTGGGGGGGTGCGCAGCCTCTCCTCTCTCTTTCCCCTAAAGCCCAATAAGGCCCATATACTCCCTGGCGAATTCCCGTAACTCTCCGGTACTCCGAAAAATACCCAAATCACTACGAACCTTTCCGATGTCCGAATATAGTCGTCCAATATATCGGTCTTTACATCTCGACCATTTCGAGACTCCTCGTCATGTCCCCGATCTCATCCGGGACTCTGAACTACCTTTGGTACATCAAAATACATAAACTCATAATATAACCGTCATCGAACTTTAAGCGTGCGGACCCTACGGGTTCGAGAACAATGTAGATATGACTAAGACACGTCTGTCAATAACCAATAGCGGAACCTGGATGCTCATATTGGCTTCCACATATTCTTCGAAGATCTTTATCGGTCAAACCGCGTAACAACATACGTTGTTCCCTTTGTCATCGGTATGTTACTTGCCCGAGATCCAATCGTCGGTGTCTCAATACCTAGTTCAATCTCGTTACCGGCAAGTCTCTTTACTCGTTCCGTAATACATCATCCCACAACTAACTCATTAGTTACAATGCTTGCAAGGCTTATAGTGATGTGCATTACTGAGTGGGCCCAGAGATACCTCTCCGACAATCGGAGTGACAAATCCTAATCTCGAAATACGCCAACCCAACAAGTACCTTCGGAGACACCTGTAGAGCACCTTTATAATCACCCAGTTACATTGTGACGTTTGGTGGCACACAAAGTGTTCCTCCGGTAAACGGGAGTTGCATAATCTCATAGTCATAGGAACATGTATAAGTCATGAAGAAAGCAATAGCAACAAAATAAACGATCAAATGCTAAGCTAACGGAATGGGTCAAGTCAATCACATCATTCTCCTAATGCTGTGATCCCGTTAATCATATGACAACTCATGTCTATGGTTAGGAAACATAACCATCTTTAATTAACGAGCTAGTCAAGTAGAGGCATACTAGTGACACCCTGTTTTTCTATGTATTCACACATGTATTATGTTTCCGGTTAATACAATTCTAGCATGAATAATAAACATTTATCATGATATAAGGAAATAAATAATAACTTTATTATTTCCTCTAGGGCATATTTCCTTCACCTAAGTGGTGATTTATTTTGTTATACTAACGGAGCTTACGAGTTTTCTGTTAAGTTTTGTGTTGTGAAATTTTCAAGTTTTGGGTAAAGATTCGATGGACTATGGAATAAGGAGTGGCAAGAGCCTAAGCTTGGGGATGCCTCGGATGGCATCCACTCTTTCGTCTTCCTTCATCGGTAACTTTACTCGGAGCTATATTTTTATTCACCACATGATATGTGTTTTGCTTGGAGCATCATTTTCTTTTGTTAGTATTTTCTTTCTGTTATTTAGAATAATTCTTTGCATCTCTATTTTCAATAAAAATGTCAAGGATAGCCTTTACCATGCTTATTTTGCAAGTATACATGTTGCTGTTTCAAAACAGAAAGTTTACCGCTGTTGCAAAAATTCCCTAGAAAAGTCAGAATGTGATAAAATGTTGAAACCTTTTGAATAATAAGCTCTGATAAATTAACTACAGTGGGAATTTTATTTCATATTTTTTGGAGCTAGGGAAGTATGGATCTTGCTGCATTCTTTACAGACTGTCCTGTTTAGGCAGATTACTGTTATATTTGCATTGTTTGCATATGTTTGCTTGTTTAATGATCCTATTTGAGGATAGGACTATTAAATATGCAGAGGCATTTAGTATGCAATGTTGAATAATAATTTTAGTTATTTTCTACAGTACAAAATGGTAAGGTTTTTGCATTGGTTTATACTAACTTATCTCACGAGTTATTGTTGAGTTTGGTGTGGATGAAGCTTTCGAGATTTAGGAAACCGTGATATGAAAGAAATTAAGGAGACGCAAAAGTTCAAGCTTGGGTATGCCTAAGGCACCCCAAGATAATATTTCAAGAAGTCTCAGGCATCTAATCTTGGGTATGCCCCGGTAGGCATCCCACCTTTCTTCTTCAACAATTATCGGTTAGTATCAGCTGAGCCTAAGTTTTGCTTCTTCACATGATGAGTGCTATCCTTGAAATGTCGTTTTATTTTGTTTTGCTTGCTTTTTGAATAAAATACCAAGATCTGAAATTATTAAATGAGAGAGAGTCTTCACATAGCTACATAATTATTTAACTACTCATTGATCTTCACTTATATCTTTTGGAGTAGTTTGTCGTTTACTCGTGTGCTTCACTTATATCCTATGAGTAAATAGTTGAATGATTTGAATGTCATAAATCTGAAATTATATATGTTTCATATGCCTTTCCCATGGGGAGTAATGCCTTCACATATAAGAAGTAGAGGTGGTAAATTTTTGAAGGTTAGCAAACATTGTATTGGTCACTTGAACAATTCATGAAAGAATATTGACGGAAGAGAGATTTCACATATAAGTATACTATCTTGGACATCTTCTATGATTATGAGCCCCATTAATTATTTTCAAACCTGAGCAAATTAGTTGAAGTTGGACAAGGAAGACAACATAATGAGTTATGCTTGGGTATATTTGTATAGAAGTTATATTGTTATGGATCCTCTAACATGTGGTGTTTTCTATTTAGAATCCTTTGCTAGCCAAAATATCTGTACTAAGCGGGAATACTACTTGTGCATCCAAAATCCTTGAACCAAGTTTCCTCCATGAGTGTCCACCATATCTACCTATATGAGGTATTTACCTGCCGTTCCAAGTAAATTTGCATGTGCCAAACTCTAAACCTTCAAAAAATAATCTGTTTTGTATGCCCGAATCACTCATGTAGCGACTAGGGGCTAGCGGTATCTTCCATGCTATGTGGGTTATTCTCACGATGAGTGGACTCCGCTCATCATTCACGAGAAAATGGCTGGTAAATGGGATGCCCGGTCCCATGATCAAAAGATCGAAATCAATTCAAAAATAATTGCAAACAAAACTCCCCCAGGATTGATGTTAGTTGGAGGCACCCGTTGTTTCGAGCAAGCCATGGATTGATGATTGTTGGTGGAGGGGGAGTAAAAATCTTTACCTTTCTGTTTGGGAACTGCCTATAATGTATGTAGTATGGAAGATATTGGGAACTCTTGGTCGTTATGTTGACAATGAAAGCATACCTCTCAAAATTATTTTCATCTCTGTTTTTGCTTCGAGCTCTGGCACCTCTGCAAATCCCTGCTTCCCTCTGCGAAGGGCCTATCTTTTACTTTTATGCAAGAGTTAGTAGTATTCCTTCTCATTCCAAGCTACTCTTTAGTTGGCAAGCATCATGTGTTGGGGAAAGATCTAAGAATATATGGCCATTCAAATATATTTGATCATGAATTATTATTGTTGACATTACCCTTGAGGCAAAAGGTTGGGAGGCGAAACATTAAGCCCCTACCTGTCTCTGTGTTCGATGAATGCTATTTGTTCTAAAAATATGCTTTGAGTGGTAGCAATTATGGAAGACTAAATGATAGTTGAGTGTGTGGAGTTTGCTAAATCAAAGCTCTGACATAGACTCTTCCTGAAAATAAGATGAATTGTAATTGTTTGATGGCTAATAACACGGTTTGTTAGTTTTCAAGAAAGTTTATGATCTATACTTTAACATGTGAATAGTTTGTTACTTGATCATGCAAAGCTTTATGAGTTGAGCTACTGTTATGACATATAATGATGCTAGAAAAGGTGATTGAAATTATCATTGATCAAACTTATGCACCTGCTAGCATTCACACTTCATAAATTATTTCTTTTATCATTTACCTACTCGAGGACGAGCAGGAATTAAGCTTGGGGATGCTGATACGTCTCCAACGTATCTATAATTTATGAAGTATTCATGCTATTATGTTATCCATCTTGGATGTTTTATGGGCTTTACTATGCACTTTTATATTATTTTTGGGACTAACCTATTAACCCAGAGCCCAGTGCCAGTTCCTGTTTTTTACCTTGTTTCAGTGTTCCGCAGAAAAGGAATATCAAACTGAGTCCAAACGGAATGAAACCTTCGGAAAAGTTATTTTTGGAACGGAAGCAATCCAAGGGACTTGGAGTGCACATTAGGGAATCAACGAGGAGGGCACGAGGCAGGGGGCGCGCCCACCCCCACCCCCCACCCCCCGGGCGCGCCCTCCACCCTTGTGGGCCCCGCGTGGCTCCCCTGACATATTTCTTCCTCCTATATATACCAATATACCCTAAAACCTTCGGGAAGCAGAAGAGATCGGGAGTTCCGCCGCCGCAAGCCTCTCTAGCCACCAAAAACCAATCGGGACCCTGTTCCGGCACCCTGCCGGAGGGGGGATCCCTCACCGGTGGCCATCTTCATCATCCCTGCGATCTCCATGACGAGGAGGGAGTAGTTCACCCTCGGGGCTGAGGGTATGTACCAGTAGCTATGTGTTTGATCTCTCTCTCTCGTGTTCTTGAGGTGATACGATCTTGATGTATCGCGAGCTTTGGTACTATAGTTGGACCTTATGATGTTTCTCCCCCTCTACTCTCTTGTAATGGATTGAGTTTCCCCTTTGAAGTTATCTTATCGGATTGAGTCTTTTAATGATTTGAGAACACTTGATGTATGTCTTGCATGGGATACCCATGGTGACAATGGGGTATTCTATTGATCCACATGATGTATGTTTTGGTGATCAACTTGCGGGTTCCGCCCATGAACCTATGCATAGGGGTTGGCACACGTTTTCGTCTTGATTCTCCGGTAGAAACTTTGGGGCCCTCTTTGAGGTTCTCTGTGTTAGTTGAATATACGATATGCATCACACAATCTCATATTTAGGGGGGAGGGCGCGCTCCCACCCTCGTGAGCACCTCCCGTATCTTCTGACGTGGGGTCCAAGTCCATCAGGTGGGTTTCCTTCCAAAAATAACTTCTCCAGTTGATTTCGTTCCGTTTTGACTCCGTCTGGTATTCCTTTTCCTTGAAATACTGAAATAGGCATAAAACAGCAAATCTGGGTTGGGCCTCCGGTTAATAGGTTAGTCCCAAAAATAATATAAAAGTGGAAAATAAAGCCCAATATTGCCTAAAACAGTAGATAATATAGCATGGAGCAATCAAAAATTATAGATACGTTGGAGACGTATCAAGCATCCCCAAGCTTAATTCCTGCTCGTCCTCGAGTAGGTAAATGATAAAAAAGATAATTTTTGATGCGGAGTGCTACTTGGCATAATTTCAATGTAATTCTTCTTACTTGTGATATGAATATTCAGATCCGAAAGATTCAAGACAAAAGTTCATATTGACATAAAAATAATAATACTTCAAGCATATTAATCAAAGTAATCATGTCTTCTCAAAATAGCATGGCAAAAGAAAGTTCATCCCTACAAAACCATATAGTTAGGCTATGCTTCATTTTCGTCACACAAAGATGTTCCCAACTTCTATACCCCCGATGACAAGCCAAGCAATTGTTTCATACTTAAATAATCTCAAAGTTTTTCAACCTTCACGCAATACATGAGCGTGAGCCATGGATATAGCACTATGGGTGGAATAGAATATGATGATGGGGATTGTGTGGAGAAGACAAAAGAGGAGAAAGTCTCACATTGACGAGGATAATCAACGGGCTATGGAGATCCCCATCAATTGATGTCAACATGAGGAGTAGGGATTGCCATGCAACGGATGCACTAGAGCTATGAATGCTCAACAAAAGAAAACTAGTGGGTGAGCATCCAACTTGCTTGCTCATGAAGACCTAGGGCATTTTGAGGAAGCCCATCGTAGGAATATACAAGCCAAGTTCTATAATGAAAAATTCCCACTAGTATGAACAAGACAACTCACTATATGAAAAACATGGTGCTACTTTGAAGCACAATATATGAGACTCACTACATGAAGAACAAGGTGCTACTTTGAAGCACAAGTGTGGAATAAAGGATAGTAGCATTGCCCCTTTTTATTTTTTTTATTTATTTTTTTGGGCCTTCTTTTTTTTCTTTGGCCTTTCTCTTTTTTTTGGGGGGGGGGGGGCAATGCTCTATTGAATGATGATCATCACACTTCTATTTATTTACAACTCAATGATTACAACTCGATACTAGAACATAGTATGACTCTATATGAATGCCTCCGGCGGTGTACCGAATTGGTGCAATGAATCAAGAGTGACATGTATGAAAAATAATGCATGGTGGCTTTGCCACAAATACGATGTCAACTACATGATCATGCAATGGCAATATGACAAAAGTAATGTATGTCATGATGATGATGAACGGAACGGTGGAAAGTTGCATGGCAATATATCTCGGAATGGCGATGGAAATGCCATAAATAGGTAGGTATGGTGGCTGTTTTGAGGAAGGTATAGGGAGGTTTATGTGTGATATAGCGTATCGTATCACGGGGTTTGGATGCACCGGCGAAGTTTGCACCAACTCTCAAGGTGAGAAAGGGCAATGCACGATACCGAAGAGGCTAGCAAAGGTGGAAAGGTAAAAGTGCGTATAATCCATGGACTCAACATTAGTCAAAAGAACTCATATACTTATTGCAAAAATTTAGAATTCATCAAAAACCAAGTACTACGCGCATGCTCCTAGGGGGATAGATTGGTAGGAAAAGACCATCGCTCGTCCCCGACCGCCACTCATAAGGATGCACAAGCCAGGTACACTTCATGTTTCAAATTTGTTACACAACTTTAACCATATGTGCATGCTATGGGACTTGCTAACTTCAACACAAGTATTTATCAAATTCAAAACTACTCAACTAGCACAACTTTAATATCACTACCTCCATATCTCAAAACAATCATCAAGCATCAAACTTCTCGTAGTATTCAACACACTCATAAGAATTCTTACAAATCTTGTATGCCTAGCATATTAAGATTTTAAGCAAATTACCATGCTACTTAAGACTCTCAAAATAATATAAGTGAAGCATGAGAGTTCATCTATTTCTACAAAATAAAACCACCGCCGTGCTCTAAAAGATATAAGTGTATTACTAGAGCAAATGACAAACTACTCCGAAAGATATAAGTGAAGATCAATGAGTAGTCGAATAATTATGCAACCAAGTGAAGACTCTCCCATTTAATAATTTCAGATCTTGATACTTTATTCAAACAGCAAGCAAAGCTAAAGAAAATAAAATGACGCGCCAAGAAAAACACATATCATGTGGTGAATAAAAATATAGCTCCAAGTAAAGTTACCGATGAATGAAGACGAAAGAGGGGATGCCTTCCGGGGCATCCCCAAGCTTAGGATCTTGGTTGTCCTTGAATATTACCTTGGGGTGCCTTGGGCATCCCCAAGCTTAGGCTCTTTCCACTCCTTATTCCATAGTCCATCGAATCTTTACCCAAAACTTGAAAACTTCACAACACAAAACTTAACAGAAAACTCGTGAGCTCCATTAGCGAAAGAAAACAAAACACCACTTCATGGTACTGTAATGAACTCATTCTTTATTTATATTGGTGTTAAACCTACTGTATTCCAACTTCTCTGTGGTTTATAAACTATTTTACTAGCCATAGAGTCATCAAAATAAGCAAATAACACAATGAAAACAGAATCTCTCAAAAAAAGAACAGTCTGAAGTAATCTGTATCAAACGTAAACTTATGGAACTCCAAAACTTCTACCAAAATTAGAAGACCTGGAGAATTTTTTTATTGATCAGCAGCAATTAGAATCACTATTTTATCACGTTCTGGTGATTTTTAACAATTCGGGCACTGAGCGCAAAGATTCTGGAAATTACAGCAAGATCAAATAACTATCTTCCAAGAAGATCTAATAGGTTTAACTTGGCACAAACAGTAACTAAAACATAAAACCACATCTAAACAGAGGCTAGATGGATTATTTATTCCTAAACAGAACCAAAAAGAAAGAAACTAAAATAAAATTGGGTTGCCTCCCAACAAGCGCTATCGTTTAACGCCCCTAGCTAGGCATTATGATTTCCATGATGCTCACATAAAAGATAAGAATTGAAATATAAAGAGAGCATCATGAAGAATATGACTAGCACATTTAAGCCTAACCCACTTCCTATGCATAGGGATTTTGTGAGCAAATAACTTATGGGAACAATAATCAACTTGCGTAGGAAGGTAAAACAAGCATAACTTCAAAACTTTAAGCACATAGAGAGGAAACTTGATATTATTGCAATTCCTACAAGCATATGTTCCTCCCTCATAATAATTTTCAGTAGCATCATGAATGAATTCAACAATATAACCAGCACCTAAAGCATTCTTTTCATGATCTACTTGCATATAAAATTTACTACTCTCCACATAAGCAATTTTCTTCTCATGAATAGTAGTGGGAGCAAACTCAACAAAATAACTATCATATGATTGAAAATTAAGATCAAGATGACAAGTTTCATGGTTATCATTAATCTTTATAGCATACGTGTCATCACAATAATCATCATAGATAGGAGGCATGCTTTCATCATAATAATTTTGCTTATCAAAGCTTGGGGGACAAAATATATCATCTTCCTCAAACATACCTTCCCCAAGCTTGTGGCTTTGCATATCATTAGCATCATGGATATTCAAGGAATTCATACTAACAACATTGCAATCATGCTCATCATTCAAAGATTTAGTGCCAAACAATTTATAGATTTCTTCTTCTAGCACTTTGGCACAATTTTCCTTTCCATCATACTCATGAAAGATATTAAAAAGGTGAAGCGTATGAGACAAACTCAATTCCATTTTTTTTAGTTTTCTCTTATAAACTAACTAGTGCTAAAACAAGAAACAAAAAGATTCGATTGCAAGATCTAAAGATATACCTTCACTTACCTAGCCTTCCCGGCAACGGCGCCAGAAAAGAGCTTGGTGTCTACTACACAACCTTCTTCTTGTAGACGTTGTTGGGCCTGCAAGTGCACATGGTTTGTAGGACAGTAGCAAATTTCCCTCAAATGGATGACCTAAGGTTTATCAATCCGCGAGAGGCGTAGGAGGAAGATGGTCTCTCTCAAACAACCCTGCAACCAAATAACAAAAGTCTCTTGTGTCCCCAACACACCCAATACAATGGCAAATTGTATAGGTGCACTAGTTCGGCGAAGAGATGGTGATACAAGTGCAATATGGATGGTAGATATGGGTTTTTGTAAACTGAAAATATAAAAACAGCAAGGTAACAAGTGGTAAAAGTGAGCGTAAACGGTATTGCAATGGTAGGAAACAAGGCCTAGGGTTCATAGTTTCACTAGTGTAAGTTCTCTCAACAATAATAAAATAGATAGATCATATAAAAATCCCTCAACATGCAACAAAGAGTCACTCCAAAGCCACTAATAGCGGAGAACAAACGTAGAGATTATGGTCGGGTACGAAACCACCACAAAGCTATTCTTTCGGATCAATCTATAAAAGAGTTCGTACTAGAATAACACCTTAAGATACAAATCAACCAAAACCCTAATGTCACCTAGATACACCATTGTCACCTCAAGTATCCATGGGCATGATTATACGATATGCATCACACAATCTCAGATTTATCCAACCAACATAAAAGTACTTCAAAGAATGCCCCAAAGTTTCTACCGGAGAATCAAGAACGTGTGCCAACCCCTATGCATAGGTTCCCAATGTCACGAAACCCGCAAGTTGATCACCAAGACATACATCAAGTGTTCATAAAAGACTCAATCCGATAAGATAACTTCAAAGGGGAAACTCAATTCATCACAAGAAAGTAGAGGGGGAGAAACATCATAAGATCCAACAACAATAGCAAAGCTCGGGATACATCAAGATCGTGCCATAGAGGGAACACGAGAGAGAGAGAGAGAGAGAGAGAGAGATCAAACGCATAGCTACTGGTACATACCCTCAGCCCCGAGGGTGAACTACTCCCTCCTCGTCATGGATAGCGCCGGGATGATGAAGATGGCCACCGGTGATGGATCCCCCCTCCGGCAGGGTACCGGAAAGGGGTCCCGATTGGTTTTTGGTGGTTCTGGAGGCTTGTGGCGGCGGAACTCCCGATCTATCTTCTCTTCTGGAAGTTTTAGGGTACGACGTTATATATGGGTGAAAGGAGAACGTCGGTGGAGCTACGGGGGGCCCACGAGGCAGGGGGCGCGCCCAGGGGGGAGGGCGCGCCCCCCACCCTCGTGAGCACCTCCCGTATCTTCTGACGTCGGGTCCAAGTCCATCAGGTGGGTTTCCTTCCAAAAATAACTTCCCCAGTTGATTTCGTTCCGTTTTGACTCCGTCTGATATTCCTTTTCCTCGAAATACTGAAATAGGCATAAAACAACATATCTGGGTTGGGCCTCCGGTTAATAGGTTAGTCCCAAAAATAATATAAAAGTGGAAAATAAAGCCCAATATTGCCTAAAACAGTAGATAATATAGCATGGAGCAATCAAAAATTATAGATACGTTGGAGAAATATCAGGAAGCCACGATGTTTCTCCGCTGAGATGGCGGGGTAGCTTGTGGGGAAGCTTCGGCAGTTTGTTTGCTGTGATTTGCTTCTTGTTCCTCTATCCCGAGTACCCTTGCTTTAAGCGCCTGCAGTTCGGACTGCTGCACTTTCTTCCTCCTCTCCTGGCTTTTGTAACCGCCTGCGTCCGGAAACCCAGCCCTCCACGGAATGGAGCCTGGCATGCCTCGTGTCCGTCCAGGGTGCTCAGGATTCCCGAGGGCCTTTGTGAGCTCGTCGTTCTCTCTGTCTGGAAGGAACGTCCCTTGCTGCGCTGCATTGATATAGTACCGAAGCTTCTTCAAGGGTATGTCAAGTTGCTCGTCCGTCCAAATGCACTTCCCTGTTACAGGGCCAGCCCCGAAGAACCAAGTTCGGCAACGGTCTGGCCAGTTCATTGTCTCTGGTTCGATCCCTTTTTCAACCAGATCATTCTCAGCCTTGGCCCACTTAGGCCGGGCTACGAGGTAGCCACCTGACCCCGTGCGATGGTGAAGCTTCTTCTTCGCAGCATTTTTCTTGTTTGTCGCCGACATCTTCTTCCTCTTTTCCGATGTCTTGTGGGCCACAATTGCAGGCCAGTCATCTCTGATATTCTCATATCTGCCCTTGAATTCTGGTGTCTCTTTTTTCTCAACAAACCTATTCAGGTCTTTCTTCCACCTCCTGAATAGGTCTGCCATCCTCTTAAGAGCAAAAGACTTGATTAATTGCTCTTTAACTGGCTTCTCCGAATCATCCTCTGGCGGTAGGGTGAAATTTGACTTCAGCTCAGTCCAAAGATCATTTTTCTGCATATCATTGACGTAAGACACCTCAGGGTCTTCTGTAGCCGGCTTTAACCATTGTTGGATGCTGATCGGGATCTTGTCCCTAACCAGAACCCCGCACTAAGCAACAAATGCGTTGTTTGTTCGGATGGGTTCAATCGGTTGGCTGTCGGGCGCGATTGGTATGATCTCAAACCTTTCATCCGAGCTCAACTTTTTCTTCAGGCCTCGTCTCTTTACCTCAGTTGTGCTCGATCCGGAGGGCTAGAAAAAAGAACAAAGACTTAATTAATATGTGTACATACCAAAACAATGAATGCATCAATTAGCTAGTCAGCACAGGCTTAACTAATATATATACCTGGCCGGACTTGGTTCGGTCACCGGAGCCGTCATCACGGTCTCCTTCTTGCACCGGCATTGGGTCACCGGAGCCGTCCTCACGTTCTCCTTCTTGCACCGGCATTAGGTCACCGGAGCCAGCTTCTTCACCCTCTCCTTCCAGACCATCGGTGTCGTTGAGAAACAACGAGACGACATCACTTCGTTCTGCGATTATGTCCCTCAACAACGCTTCTTTTGCTTCGTCTCGGGCGGTGTCCATAGTTTCTACAAATATTTACAACATGGCAATTATTATTCAAACATGACAGATGGATATATTAGTGGCAAACGTAGATCTAGCTAGCTAATCACAACAAGGAATCATATTAATTAGTGGCCTCGACGCTGCTTCTCTAGGGTTTCGGGTGGCCTCAACAATGCTTCAAGGGTTAGGGGTGGCCTCGAGAACGCTTCAAGGAGGGGGCAATATCGACCCCCCCCCACGTGTTGAAGCTATCGGGAGGGGGTACATCGGGAGGGGGTACATAGAGTCACAGGCCAGGTGCTGTGATTGCTGCTCTGCTCCCCGAAAGGAGTAATGCCATCCGTGCTTAAAGCAAACCATACGTTCCTTGGGTCCTTTGCAAACTCATCCCAGTACTTTCTCTCGATTTTTCTCCACTGCGACCCGTCAGCGGATGATCTCAACTTCCCGTCATTCTTATGGTCCTCACTGTGCCATCGCATCGACTTGGCATGCTTTCCGTTTCTGAACAGACGTTTCAACCGTGGTATTATAGGAGCATACCACATCACCTTCGCAGGAACCCTCTTCCTATGGGGCTCGCCGTGAACATCACCAGGGTCATCTCGTCTGATCTTATACCGCAATGCACCTCATACTGGCCATGCGTTCAGATCCTTGTATGCACCGCGGTATAGGATGCAGTCATTAGGGCATGCATGTATCTTCTCCAGCTCCAATCCTAGAGGGCATACGACCTTCTTTGCTGCGTATGTACTGTCAGGCAATTCGTTATCCTTTGGAAGCTTCTTCTTCAATATTTTCAGTAGCTTCTCAAATCCTTTGTCAGGCACAGCATTCTCTGCCTCCCACTGCAGCAATTCCAGTACGGTACCGAGCTTTGTGTTGCCATCTTCGCAATTGGGGTACAACCCTTTTTTGTGATCCTCTAACATGCGATCGAACTTCAGCTTCTCCTTTTGACTTTCGCATTGCATCCTTGCATCGACAATGACCCGGCGGAGATCATCATCATCGGGCACATCGTTTGGTTCCTCTTGATCTTCAGCAGCTTCACCCGTTGCAGCATCATTGGGCACATCGTCTGGTTCCTCTTGATCTTCACCAGCTCCCCCCGTTGCAGCATCACGGTATTCAGGGGGCACATAGTTGTCATCGTACTCTTGTTCTTCGTCGTCTTCCATCATAACCCCTATTTATCCGTGCCTCGTCCAAACATTATAGTGTGGGATGAAACCCTTGTAAAGCAGGTGGGTGTGAAGGATTTTCCGGTCAGAGTAAGACTTCGTATTCCCACAATTAGGGCATGGACAACACATAAAACCATTCTGCTTGTTTGCCTCAGCCGCATCGAGAAACTCATGCACGCCCTTAATGTACTCGGAGGTGTGTCTGTCGCCGTACATCCATTGCCGGTTCATCTGCGTGCATTATATATAATTAAGTGTCCAAATTAATAGAAGTTCATCATCACATTAAAACCAAAGTGCATACATAGTTCTCATCTAACAACATATAGCTCTCGAGAGCATCTAATTAATTAAACCATAAATTGAAACTATGTAAAACATTTTAATGCGAAAACAAAGGCGATCATAATCGCAACCAAGGTAACAATTGATCCAACGGCATAATGATACCTAGCCTCGGTATGAATGGCATATTTTCTAATCTTTCTAATCTTCAAGCGCGTTGCATCCATCTTGATCTTGTGATCATCGACGACATCCGCAACATGCAACTCCAATATCATCTTCTCCTCCTCAATTTTTTTTTCCTTCAAGAAATTGTTTTCTTCTTCAACTAAATTTAACCTCCCGACAATAGGGTCGGTTGGAATTTCCGGTTCACATACATCCTAGATAAATAAAATCTATGTCACGTTGGTCCGCATAATTTTCATAACAATAAATGAACCAATAGTTATAAAGATAACATATATACCACATCCGAATCATAGACAGGACGAGGGCCGACGGGGGCGGATACCAAAACCATCACACTATATAAGATGCAATAATAAAAGTAACAAAATGATACAAGTATCTATCTAAACATACAAGTAAGAACATTTTTCCTTTCAGAAAGAAGATAAGAACAAGAGGCTCACCACGGTGGTGTCGGTGATGAGATCGGCGCGGGTGATCGACGGCGGTGAAGACGGGGGTGGCGCGTGACGGACCGCTAAATCTAGACAAATCTCGAGAAAAATGGAGCTTTGAGATCGAGCTTCGAGAGGAGAAAGCTTAACTAGTGTGGCTCGGGCATTTCATCAAACACCTCATGTGCATAGGAGGTGAGCTAGAGCACCACAAACCCCTCCCCTCGCCGGCCAGAGAAAAACAGAGCACTGGAGTGCTCTGCTCGCAAGCGAGGGTATATATAGGCACCTCATTGGTCCCGATTCGTGGCATGAACCGGGACTAAAGGGGAGCCTTTGGTCCCGGTTCATGCCTCCAACCGGGACCAATGGTGGTGGGCCAAGAGCCAGGCCCATTGGTCCCGGTTCGTCCCACCAACCGGGACCAAAAGGGGCAGACGAACTGGGACCAATGGCCCACGTGGCCCGGCCGGCCCCCTGGGCTCACGAACCGGGTCAAATGCCCCCATTGGTCCCGGTTCTAGACTGAACCGGGACTAATGGGCTGACCCAGCCTGGACCGTTGCCCCTTTTCTACTAGTGTTTGATGTGCCATATTGATGTCCAATGATTGCTCTCTGATTGGGAGACCGAAGTGCCAGCTTCATGTTCAATCCAGCTCTCTCTAGTAAGCTTTGTACGTATGATCATTCGGTATGACGACCAAACTGTGAAGATGCCACTGCTTTCCTCATGCCAGGCCCAGAAATCTGAAATTACCCTTGTACACAAAGGTATCTTAAGGATCTCCTCCGCATCAAAATGTGTGAAAATTGTTCTGATCAAGTTCTCGTTCCAAGCAGCGGATGAGATATCAATGAGCTGGCTCACCATAGCTGGTGGGTTAGTCACCAGAGACGTGGTAGGCCTTTTGAAATTATTCCGAGGAATCCAGTTATGTGTCCATATATGCTCGTACTTGTCCCATCTCCGGTTCTGCGTATGATTCCCTGTGCCAAAATATCACGCCCATCCAACACTCGCCTGCCAAATCTGAGAGGGGTGAGACCCCAACTCGGCCTCTAGAAGATCACATCCTAGAAAGTATATGGCTTTGAGCATTCAGGCACTCAAGGACGTATCATTGGTCATTATGCTCCATGCTTGTCTTGCAAGGAGCGCCAAATTAAAAATCTCTAAATCCCGGAAGCCTAAACCTCCGAGGTGCTTTGGTCTTGTCAACACGTCCCATGCCATCCAACTTGGCTTTCTTCTTCCTTGCTTCAAGCCCCACCAGAACTGGCGTATGATTGAAGTGATGTTCTCACACAGTCCTCGGGGGAGCCTGAAACATGACATAGAGAATACGGGAATAGCTTGTGCCACCGATTTGATTAATACTTCCTTCCCTGCCACTGATAAAAGCTTCTCGATCCATCCTTTAATTTTCTCCCATACTCGATCTCTTAGATATTTAAAGGTACCATTCTTGGATTGGCCAACATAAGTAGGCATCCCTAGATAACGCTCACTGAGAGATTCATTGTGGACCTGCAAAAAATTCTTCACTGCTTCTCTGACTGACCCCGGACACCCCTTACTGAAGAAAATAGAGGACTTTTCATGATTAATTCTCTGTCCTGATGCATTGTAATATATATCCAACAGGTTTGACACTTCAACTGACCCCTCCACATTGGCCTTGAAAAGAAACAGACTGTCATCTGCAAACAAAAGGTGATTAATGGTGGGCGCCGAGGGAGCCACCTTAATACCTGCTAAATTTGATGACTGAGAACTGGATTTCAGGAGGCACGAAAGGCCCTCTGCTGCAATAAAGAACAAGTAAGGAGAAATTGGGTCTCCCTGTCGGATTCCTCTTGATGGTTTAAAGGCATCAAGCTTCTCACCATTGAACGACACAGAGAAAGAAACTGAGGAAACCATACTCATAACAATATCAATCCATTGCCATGCAAAACCAAGCTTGGCCATTATCGCTCTTAGGTAGGACCACTCTAATCTATCATAGGCTTTCATCATGTCCAACTTAAAAGCACTATAATTATTTGTTTTTGATTTTGTCCGTTTCATAAAAGTCAAACACGCATAAGAAGAGATGATGTTATCTGTAATCAGTCTACCCGGGACAAAGGCCAATTGCTCCTCCGAAATAATGTCAGGCAAGATAACTTTCAGTCTATTTGCAACTACTTTTGAAGCAATCTTATAAAGAACATTGCATAAACTGATGGGCCGGAACTGAGCTAAAATTGTGGGGTTCGTTACTTTGGGAATAAGAACAAGAATTGTGTCATTGATGCATTCGGGGCTTTCCTCTCCCCTGACAATCCTCAAAACTATCTTAGTGACCTCTTCCCCACAAATATCCCAATGTCTCTGGTAAAAATGAGCCGGAAAGCCGTCTGGTCCCGGTGTGTTAGTGGGAAACATTTGGAACAACGCAGTTTTAACTTCTTGACTGGTATAGGGCGCACATAATGTTTCATTCATTGCTTCTGTTACCTTTTTGGGAACATGCGCCAGGACTTCGTCCATATTCTGGACTCCTTCTGAAGCATACAAATTCTGGTAAAAAGTATTAGCCATTGCCTTCAACTCTGCCGGATCACTTATTTCCACCCCTAAAGAATTCTGTAGAGCCTATATCATATTATTTTTCCTCCTGAGACTAGCACGCAGATGGAAAATTTTTGTATTCTTGTCCCCCTCCGCGAGCCATTCCAACCGTGCCCTTTGTCACCACATGATTTCTTCGCGGTATTACATCTCAATTAACTTCTCATTGATTTTCAGTTCTACATGAGATGGCGCCACCCTTAGTGGGTCATTACGCAGCTCATCCAACATCTGTTTCAATTTTTTAATTTCCTTCCGCACACTTCCGAAAGTATCATTGCTCCACTTACCCACACCTTGAGACAAGTTCTGGAGCTTGGCTCGCATCTCTTCCACCGTAGCACATGGCGCTCCTGGGTCCCATCCCATTAGTATCGTCTCTCTAAGCTGCTCATGAGTCTCCCACATCAGCTCATACTTGAACGCATGGTTTACCCGAGTCTCCTGGTGGCCTCCAAACTTGAGCAGCAGCGGGGCGTGATCAGAAGAAGCTGCCGTGAGATGTGTCAGAGAAGCCATTGGAAACCTCGCCAACCACTCCGGGCTTACCAACACTCTGTCAAGCCTGCATCGTGTGAAACTTCCCCTGACCACCTTTTTTCTCAAAGGTCCAGAAACAGCCCATGTAGCCAATATCTAGCAACATGCAAATATCAGTGGCTTCTCGAAACACTTGAATTTGAGCGTTGTTGCGTTGACCGACTCCCACATGCTCATCTGGACGTAAGAGTTCGTTAAAATCCCCTATGCATAACAATGGCAAGTTGCTCAAAGTGCTAATGTTTTTTAAGATCGTCCAAGTTTGATGCCGCAAATGTGTCTGCGCTTCACCGTACACGCAGGTCATCCTCCACTTTTCTTGTCCCTGCTCCTCAACAGACACATCAAGATGATACACAGAGTAACCTAAATTTTCAACCTTTATTGAATTGTTCCAAAAAAGACCAATACCACCACTTCTACCCTAACTGTCTACTGCATAAGAATTATCAAAGCCAATAGAACTTGCTAATGCTTCTACCCTAGCCCCTTCAATTTGAGTTTCAACAATGCAAAGGAGGGTAGGGGTAAACTTCCTCGCGAAGTTCGCGAACTGCCGCGGCTTTACCCGCACCCCGGCAGTTCCAGCAGAAAGCACTTATTGGCCACGGCGGCGCCCCTCCCTCACACGCATTCTATTCTTTTGTTTTTTTATAGTAAACTTTATATTTAAATAATATAAACAATATTTTTACATCTTCTAACACGTGCTTAGCTGGACCCAGTGGTGGAGAAAATGCATAATTAGGTATAGTTAGTATATTATCAATTATGATTGATGATTTTTCCTATACATAGACATAGTTAGCACATTACTGATACTTGGTTTGTGTCGGTTTGTGGTGGCTTAGACGAAGTGCTTTCACTACAACAAAAATAAATGAAGCCGGGTATGAAATATACTCGGTAAAGAGCACTTTAACCACGGCGAAGTGTAAGTCAAAGTCAGATGTTATACTATTATGGGCTATAAGCCAAGTGTGGATACTCGATTTATAGGTAAGACGAGTATAAAAGGATGGCGCCCGACAAAAAAAGTGGGCACACGGCCGTCGGCACCTAACGACGGTGCCATGTGTCCCACATGTAAGCTGGGTGTCTGTCTACGCCGTGTGGACACGCGGTTTACATGTAAGTCGTGTATTAGGCTTAAGCCCTGTGCTCATCCATTGCTCGCAACTGGTGGATTGAAAGGATGATGAAAACTAGTCTAGACTAAATGGGTGAGAATTAGAGAAAAGAAACAAAATAGAATAAGTATAAATTTAGCTCACTTGTACTATTATAATATTTTTGCACTATATATAGTTTGTGCATTGTTAAGCCGAATGCAACTAATTATCGGGTACTCGGCTTAGAGCTAGCACCGCCATGAAGCCATCAATGGCTGCCGTGATGTCCACATGGCAGAAAACTTTGCCATCTATCTGTTGTAAGCCGGGTACTTTTTTACAGCCACAAGGCTTACTTTAGAAATAAGCCGAATATATTCTTTCAGTCGAATGCCTTTTGCAGGGATACACGGCTTATTTAGAAGGGAGCCTAGCTTCTTTATTTTGTCGTGTATCCCTTGTTTCGTACTCGGCTTACGTGAGAGCGAGTAAGCCGTGAACTCATATATTGACACTTGATGCTCGACGACATGTCCTTTTTCCTGTAGTGTTTGCTTCGCCAAGTGTAAAAAAAGTGTTGCTCCTTTACTGTTTCATGAGATATATGGCCTTTTCCCTAAAAAAAAAAGGGGGGGGGGGGTGCTACGCGTCCGCCTTAAAAGATCAGCCGGGTCATGAGCCATCAGATTTTGCCGCATCAAGCGGCCGAGCACGCCTTACCATTGCAACACAGGTCTTGTTGCAGAATTATTTTGCAACTAAGTTTTGGTTGCAATATTTTTTGTAACCGAGGTCTTGTTGCGGAGAATTTTCACAGGAGAAGTTTTGTTGCAAAACGTAGACCCGTTCTGGACCATGGAAACAGTATACATATTTGAGAAACATAGCTCCTGTTGCGTTGTACAAAGCATGGTATGCGGGCTCTTACTTGGACACGTGTAACGCAACGGAGGTGGCGGACGCGGCCGCTGCGATCTGCTGGGTGATGATAAGAGTTCCCAAAAAAAAAGAGATATAGCTCTTTCCCTTTTTTTGTGAAAAATATTGGGGGCCGCTACGCGTCGGCCGGCGGATCTTTTAAAAAGATCCGCCGCCTCGCGGGTCGTTGGATGTGGCATAATCATGTGACTCAATGTCTCTCTTTACTTCGCAACAAAGGTCTTGTTGCGGAAACATTTATAATAAAAGTTATATTGCAGAATATATTTTTTGCAACATAGGATGTGTTGCAGGATTTTTTTATTTTTTTTTTGCAACCGAGTTTTTGTTGTAGATTTGATTTTTGCAACAGAGGTTGTGTTGCCGTTTTTTTTTTGCAACAAAGTTGATGTTACAAAAGATTGTCTAAGTTGCAATCTTCGTTCGCTGTTATGGTTCGAAACACCACTGTTGTTGCAGGATAAGGTAGAGGACACGAGGTTGACAAGAGAAATAACGGAGTATGTGTGCGAGCGCGCGTGACGACGCATGGATCGAGGCGATCCAACGGTTGTTATGCGTAGGCCGGTGAATCTAGTAAAAAGGTTTGTCGGCTCGCGAGCCATCGGATCAAGTGGATTGAGCGACCGAGCTTCACCTTTTATCATTGCAACACAGGTCGTGTTGCAGAAAATTTCCGCATCACGGGTCATGTTACATAATTTTTTGCAACGTATGTCAAGTTGCAAAAAATTTTACAGCACATGTCTTTTTACAATTTTTTTTAACAGAGCTCTTGTTGCAATTTTTTTAATAATATATTTCAACACAAGTCTTGTTACATTTTCTTGCAACATATAGTTTGTTGCAGAAAATATTGTAGAGGACAGTGAATAGCGCTCAGCGGTCACGTTGATTGAATGAAAGAAAAAGATGAAACGTCCAGGCAGGACACGCGTCACATGAACGAGCCGGCGGATGGCACGCGAGCGTCCGCCGGTTGAAGCCAAGCTTTTTCCAAAAATATTTGGCACTTCTCCCTCAAAAAACAAATTACGCTAACTTAAAAAAAACAAATTACGCTGCCAGCAAGCCCGAAAGAAATGAGTTCTGTTGGAGCCTTGGAGCAAAAGTTGGTGGTAGATTTTCTTAGAAAGCCCTGGCTAGCCACCGATCTTGTTTACCGGATCTCCATCAGGGTTAGGTTTCTCACCCCACCAGGCCAGGTCGATCGAACACAACCAGATAAAACCATGTCGGCGGCCGCCGTCGGCCGTTTGTCGCGATCGGCCACCAGCGTCGTCGCCAAAGCGGCGAGCGGCTTCCACCTGCTGCGCATCGACGGCTACTCGCAGGCCAAGACGGTCCTCCCCGGCGAGAGGATCTCCTCCACGGGCTTCACCGTCGGCAGCGAGTCCTGGCGCATGGACTACTACCCCAACGGCCGAGATGCGGCCGCGAGATCCAACCACGCCTCCGTCTACATCCAGCTCACCGACGACCGCACCCGGCGCCCCGTCCAGGCATGGTACAAGTTCAGCCTGCTGGACCACGCCGGCAACACCGCGTACGAGCTCCCGGCCGAGACCGGCTCCTTCACCGGCATCCCCAAACCCGAAGTCGACGACCATTACTACCACCCCTTTTACCCTCCCCACCCGCGCATGCGCGCCTTGAGGAGCCCTGCCACTGCCGGCGACGAAGAAGGCCCGGGATGCGGCCACGAGCAGTTCATCGGGAGGGAAGAGCTGGAGCATCTGATCCACGACGACTTCCTCGTGGTCCGGTGCGACGTCGGCCTTAGGGAGATGACGTGCTCGCGTCTGGCAGCGGACGAGATCGACAACTGGGAAGATGATGAAGGTGGTGAGGCGGAGGAGGGGTACTTCGGGGCTCCAACTTATTATCCTCCCCATCCCGGACGGGGTCGACGCCGTCGTCAGCCGGACGACACCGAGTACGTCAAGTGGTGTTTGGCCCAGCGGCCTGGTGAGCCGCCGATCCGGCAGGGACGAAAGGTCGGCGGCCAATATGCATGAGCGGTGACAAGCATGAATTACAACAATAACGTTTTAGGCCGTGATTCCTTCCTTTCTTTTACTCCCGTAGTTTATCTTAATAATTCTGTGGGCTATGGCCATCTGATCGCGGCAGCTAGCGCAATAGTTACCCTACTATACTTTGTATATCGCGCGTGAGAAGAAACCAACAATATATACGCGCGCCGCCATTTATGCGAAGTCTTTGTCTTCTAGGTTAGCTTCAGTTCAATCAGGGTCTCGTCTGTACTGGCGTGTGCAGATCTAGCCCCGACGGCAAGGATTCGTCCGCGGCCGGCAGCGGCTGGGTCTCCGTCTACCTGCAGATCCGGGCTAGCCGCGCCAATGACAACGGCTACACTGTCATGGCATGATTCAGCATCTGCTTACTCGGCCAAGACAGGCCAGAGGTGCCATCCTACAACAGACAGTGGGGCCAGATCCGCGCCTTTGCTCCCGGGGACGAACGGGGATACCGCCGCTTCATCGAGGCCGCCTTGCACGTCTACCTAGGAGACCAGGATCGATTCAGAGTCAGAGTCAGGTGCAATTAATATCCTCCTCTACGGCATTTGCGCCGAACCCGCTCTCGCCCCGCAGCCCGTCATCGTGGCACCGTCCGACCTGCACCCGCAGCTCCTTGCCCTCTTGAAGAGCGGACGGGGAGGGGACGTGGCGTTCTCGGTGGGCGGCGAGCTGTTCACGGCGCACAAGTATATGCTCGCCGTCGCCGCTCGGTCCCCAGTGTTCATGGCGGAGCTCTTCGGCCCAATGCAAGCGGAGAACTGTCCTGTAGTGCGGGTAGACCACATGGAGCCGAGTGTCTTCGAGGCCATGCTCGAGTTCATCTACAGCGACTCGCTGCCGGAGATCGGCGGCGGCGAGACGGTGGAGATCGTCCAACACCTGTTAGTGGCGGCCGACAGATATGATCTCCAAAGGTTGAAGTTGATCTGTGAGGACATGTTGTGTGACAACATTGACACGCGCACGGCAGCGACCACCCTGACATGGCCTAGCAGCATGGTTGCCCCAGGCTCAAACAGGCGTGTATGCACTACCTCTCTTTGCCGGGCAACCTGGAGACCGTCATGGTGAGTGACGGGTTTCCACACCTGACAGAGAGCTGCCGCACCCTCCACATGGACATCGTCGACCAGAACAAGTCCGTGTCTCACGTTCTCAAGACACAAAGTTTCTCTGTAGCTCAGGCTACATGAAACCTCTTATCCTCAACCCTCCAACCTTGCTTTAAGATCCGTATTCTACAACTAACTAACAACAAGAAGATCTCTCTTTTTTGTTTCTCAAAAACGAAACAACATATGAACTTCAAACTTTGCAGACGAACAAACATTAGAACATCAATGTGTGAAAAAACTTTCAGATTTTTTGGTCTGATATAAATATACAAAATGAGATTTTCTTTGAATAAAAATATTATTTCAAGTATTTAAAATGCATGAAAAATCTGAAAGTTTTTCCTAGATTGTAGTTAGAATGTATTGTTGTTCTGCAAAAGTTAAAGTTTATTTATTGTGTCGTTTGAGAGAAACAAAAAAGATAAATATGTCTGCACGGACCATGATGCATAAATGGATGGCAAAGATAAGGGGTACCGTGTAGCCTGAGCTACAGAAAACCACACTCTTCTCAAGATTATCGGCTACTCCAAAACCAATACGCTCAGCGGCTACCACAATTGCCTCACATCCACCGTGTTCGTCGTCGGAGGCCGTCGCTGGTGTGTGGAGTACTACCCTGACGGCCACAATTCGAAACACGCGGGCTGGATATCCGTCTTTGTCGGGCTTGATCGCTCCGACGCCACTCCAGCCACCGCCGCCAAAGCGCAGTATGAGATCAGTTTGCTCGCCCTTGACGGAAGCCCGGTGGCATCATACAGAATCAGTAGCAAGAAACCATGCAAGTTCTCCAGACGCAAAACTGAGGGCGGTGAGCTCGTGAAGAGGAAGGTCCTGGAGGAATCGGGCCACCTGAATGAGGATGCTTTTAGTATCAGGTGTGACCCCCCTCCCGACTCCTCCCCCTCCCTCCCGCGGCGCTCCCGCGAGCGCCCGGGGGGAAAACCCTAGCGCCGCCTCCAGCCCCCCCTTCCTCGAGCCTTCCTCCCCTCGCCGCCGCCTCGACGTACTGGCGGGCAAAGCCCGGCCAGTGCTGGCGGCGGCGGGGCCCTTTCCTTCCCCCTCTCGGCCCGGCAGGCGCGGGCTTCCGGGTCGGGCGGCGGCGCGGCGGCGTGGCGGCAGCAGCTGGCGGCGGCGACGCGAGTTGTGGGCGGCGGCGTGAAGGGGCTCCAGCGGAGGTGGTGCGCGGAGGGCTCCGGCGGCGGCGTTCGGCCAGATCTGGGACCTGCCGGCGAGGGCCGCGGACGGTGTGGGCTGCGGGCGTCCGCCCCTACCGTGGCCTCGGCTGGTGGTGGTGGAGGCGCAGCGGCGGTGGCCGATGGGCGTGCTGGTCGGGATTCAGTCGTCCCGCCGGCTGGACGACGACGGCAGGGCAGATGGGCTCCCCGATGAGTATTCTTGGCGTTCGGCGGCTGTACTTGGGGTCCCTCTTGCCGGTGGTCGAGTCTGCATCGGTGGCCTTGCGCCATGCTGCGTCGGCCGCCGAGGTGGGGCGGCACAGGGGTGTGTCCGGTGGGGAGGTTGGCTGGAGGGATGGGTGGTGCCGACTTGCTCAGGTCCCCGTCACTGGCACAGGGATGTGCCGGTCTGGATGCTTCCGCTCCCCCACCTCCCCCTTTCCCCGGCCGCGTGTTGGCTGTCGCAGCTCCGGTGATGTTCAAGGCAGGATGTATGCTGCGGTTCGTCGGTCAGTGGTGTTGCTTTGGTGCAAAGTTGATCTCTTTGGATGGTCTTGGGGGTGTCTGGATGTTGGGCGGCGGCCCTGGCGGCGGGAGGCGTGGCGTTCGGGGGCGGAACCTGCGTCTCAGGTGCGGACGAGCAGCCATGATTTCGCGGGGGACGTGGCTGCGGGTGGTTGGCGGAGCAGGGGTGTGTCGGCGGGGTGCGAGCACCGGGGTTCATCACTTGCCCAGTTTCTGGCCGTCGGTGGCGGCGTCCGTGGACGTCGTATCCTTCTTGAAGGCTCTGTCGTGGTGCTCCCACCCCCTGCATCGCTCCGGGTGAAAACTTGATCTGCGGATCGGACGGTGGCGGCTATCCGTGGTCGTACCCTTCTGGGAGGCACCGTCTTGGAGTCCTTGCTTCGTCATGGTCCATCTCACCCCCTCGGTGGCTCCAAGTGGTTCTTCGTAGCTCATATTATGTTTGTTTGGTTGTGTCCGGGTGGTGTGATGGTGCTCGGCACCTTTGTATCTAGCCTTGGGTGTGTTCGGTGTGTGTCGTGGTGGCGTGTGTTTGTTTGGCTCGCTCAGATGTATGTGATGTTGTTTGCTTTATAATATAAAGCGGGGGAAACCCCTTTTTCGGTATCAGGTGTGATATCACCATGGCAAAGTAGCTAGAGAGGTGTTGAGTGGAGACCAGGAAAATACCAGCAAATAGTACAATCTTGTGTGATGCCTGGTTTGCTGAATAAGAGTGAGTTCCAGCGCTCAATAATGATAATGTGAACGTGTTGATCCAGTCAGTTGAAATTAATCAATGAAGTAACCAATACCAGGTACATTTATAGGGTGTACAACTAGTATCTCCATATGTGATCTTCTATGTCCGATTTCCATCCAATACTTTCATGCAGCATAATCATATTTGCTTCTCACGTTGGGGATCAAAGGGTCACGGCTCAGTGTCGTACATGTATCGGACGAGAAATCGTCATAAGTATAGCACTTTTAATGTCTAATATATGTGTACTTATGGTATTATACACCCATTGCATATGGAATACATAAACATGAGACTCCGAATTTTCTAATCATTATAAAAAAAACTGCTGCCTACTGAAAAGTCTCTTAGTTCTCACCAAGCCATTCCGAAAGGGTTAGTAATTGGGTTTTATCTCAAGTTAAGAGAAAATATTTGGACTGCAGCTACTACACAATAACAAATGGATAGTCATGTCACACAATTCCCCTATTCAGGAGCTTTAAATAGCCAGTTACTCAGTAAGCACTTGTTTCTAATTTCAAGATCTTCCATCCCCAATTCCCCTTTTCAGGAACTTTAAATGGATAGTCCTTTGCCTGGTGCAAATAAGGGCCATCTCATTCACTTGATACGCACAATCATCAATCTAGTTGGTCCGAGTCGCGCCCACGATGTCGTTGTAAAGCATGGCAAAATCAACAATTTAGTTCCTTACGTCCCAGGTGATATGTGAGCACCAAAACCCTGAACTGAAGAAGCAGACAAGTAGACATCAACAGCTGAACGGTGGCGTCAATACCGAGTCATAATAGTCTCTCGCATTCATCGTGGCCTTGTCAATATCAGCCCCCTAGGAGTTTCAGCGCAAGACGAATGGTAGTGGACTCATAAGGACAGATGTTGTAGTCAGCCAAGGTGCCGGCGTCATCCAGCAACTTCCCATTGTAGATGAGGCGCTGCACGTGTGGGGCAAGTCCGATTTTGAAATGAATCCTCTCCTTTAGACTGTATATGGTGGTGTCCGAAAAGTGATCATCGATCGGGAACTCAATCAACTGGCCAGTCACTCTCTTGATAAGGATCTGGCTCCGTACTCGGACGACAAGTTGGACCCCCTCCTGGATGTCCTGCTCCTCCAGGGTGCCGCCGTCCACCAGCTGCTTATCGCTACTCTATTCTCTGCATGTCTATAGGGAGGCCCAGCATTGCCTTTAATCTTAGCCTTCACATTGTAAACCGTATCTGATTCCATGACCTCAAGAGTGTAGTGCACGCACATGCCCGGGAATCGCATACTGACACCAATCTTCATCTGTTGAACGAAGGCAACACACAACGTTAACATGTTAGACAAAAGGCTCTCGTACAACACAACAACAATTCCCACAGATACCACATTATAAATCTACATGTTAGGGCATGTCCAGCTGTTGGCCCCTCAGGGGGTCTAAAAGCACCGCCTGGGGTGAGCCGGCGCAAAAAATGGCCCTGGGAGCGAGTCGGTCCACAGCCGTCGGCTCCCAGAGCCGCCCCCCAGGCGCGTATTAAAAAAAAAGAAGGACCGTTCGGCGAAGTTATAATAAGAACTAGTTAAATTTCGGCCAAACATGGCAAATTTCGGCGAAATTCGCGCATTTTCATTACATTAACCTAATCTAAAAAAAGAAAGGGGCTGAAGTCGTCGCTGCCGTCGCCGCCGTCGGCGGCGGCGGCCTTCTCCTCCTTGACGCGGGCGCCCCTGCTGGACCCCTGCCCGGCGTCACCATGGCGGACTGGCGGCGGCGCGTCGTCGTCGTCGTCGCTGTCGCATAAGACGACGACCCCGCCTTCATCGCGGCCGTGTCGGCGCTCCTCGAGTGGAGGCCACCGGCTTTTATAGCCGCGCCGCGAGGGGCTGGTGTGTACGCGTGCGAGGGAGGGGAGGCGTCGGCGCGCCGTCCCGTGACGCGCTGCCCGTGAGGAATCAATGGCAAGTCTGACCGGCGGCAGCCTTGGCATTGATTCCCCGCGGGAACCGAGGCCGTTGGGGGAAGACGAAGCACCGAGTCGCTGACGCGGCTGGCCCGCGGCTTTTTCGCGCCAAAACAGCTCGCCCCGGCGCCCCCGGGCGCCCCCCAGCGCGCCGGGTTCGGCCTGAGTCCGCCGGCGCTGTTTTCGGCCCAAGCCGGCGAAAATCGGGCTCCTGGGGACGCGACTGGGCCGTTTTTTCGGCGCCGGCGCGAAAAAATCGCTTGGGGAGGCCTTCCTGGGGGCGCGGCTGGAGATGCCCTTAGCCTCAACCAATCAACAGGTTCCATGGTCATACCAGTTAGTGTTGCATGGGTAAGTAGGGCACATATCAGAACGACTAGGACAATAGTGATAAATATAAAAATCAGGACTATATTTGGAGTGGCCTATGTTGACTGAAGGCCATGTTCCAAAAGGAACCATCTCTAGAAGAAATCAACGAGGCGGCCAAACTTTTCAAGATCATTGTGCCAGAAGTAGGTTCTTCTGGTGAGGGGGCTACCGTTCCTTTGGAGGACAGAACACAACAGTGTAGGCCTTTGGTGTTTCCGGTCGTCTTTGTTCATGGACAGAAATAATTTGAACATTCTAGGATGCATGTCGTTCTACTGTAAGAAATACGGTTGCTGCACACGCAGCTATCGTTTGCCTCCAGGAAACAAAAACTGATTTTTTTTCCCTCCTTACTTGGTTTGGCAATGTCTTGTCCCAGCTTTTGATGATTTTCGTTACCTGCCTGCTGATGGGACTCGTGGTGGTATACTTATCGCGTGGGATTCTTCGAAGGTTGTTGCCGACTCACATTTTGTGCAGGAATTCTCTGTCTCGGTTCGGTTTAGTTATGGTGATTCCTCCAATTTCTTGATTACTTCAGTGTACGAACCACAAGGGGGACAAATACTGGTTTCTCGAGGAGCTCAAAAACATAGGTACCACCACTCAAGGTCCATGGGCAATCATGGGAGATTTCAATCTCATTCTTGTGGCCAACGACAAAGACAATCAAAATCTCAATGGACGCTTGATGGGTAATTTTAGAAGGATGGTTGATGATCTTCTTCTCAGCGATATTCTGCTGAATGGTCGTACATACACGTGGTCGAATAAAATTGATACGATTCTTGGATCGGTTGAATGGCACACTCTGTTTCCAGTTGCTTTTTGAAGGGGCTCTCATCAGCGCTATCGGGTCATTGCCCTCTGTTGAAATGCAAAATGCAAAAAAAAAAAAAACATTGACATTGAAGACTAGGGTTGCAGAAACCATAATTCTACAGTTTTGTGTCAAAAATCACTAACTCCAAGCCTAACTTTTTTTTTTGCAAAAAAACACTAGTCGCCTGGTTCGATCGTTTTAAGCCCGACTATGACAGGTGGGTGCCGCTGAACTGGGTGACGCGGTGGTAAGAACTTGTACCCTACCAGGCCTGGGGCGTAAGCAGTAAGGGAAGGAGGGGGCTGGGCGTGGCGATGAGCGGCCGCGCCGGCGGCTGGGCGCCATCGCGGAAGAGGAAGATGGCGGCGGTAGTGCAAGAGGCAGGGGGCAGCTAGGGTTCCGACTCCTCTGGGAGCCGGGCAATAAAGATAATCTTCTTATTGCTTAATTCCAAAAAAAGTCTTACAGCCTATATTTATAACCTAGATAACTTGCATAAAAATTAACCTAAGATAACTTATGGGCTAAGATTGCCCGGTGGGCCTAGCTAAACCGGCCATAACACTTCTCCTCGCCTGCACAAACAGCTCGTCCTCGAGCTGTAAGGTGGGGAAGCGCTTGCGGAACTCCTCGAGGCGATCAACCACCGTCAAACACCTTCTCGACAGCTGGGGTGGCCAGGTCGGCGGCGACGGCGTCCTCCGGAATGTAGTCTGCAACCTCCAGGTAGAAGAGTCGCGGGCAGGCATGGCCGGGCGTGTAGGGCTCGACGCAGTTGAAGCACAACCCTTGATGGCGACGCTCGAGTAGCTCGGCTGAGGTGAGCCGGCGGAACGGGCGTGCCGCGGTCGCGGCGAGGGGTGCCGCAGAAGCCTGCGGGGAATCCGGCCTGGGTAGCGACCCAGCGGTCCGGAACGGTGATCCTGCAGGATGGCCACCGCGCGGCAGTCGAACGCGCGGGCGTATTACATGACCGACTGGATATCCTGGGTTCCCCGAAGCTCCACATCCACGCGGATGTGATCTGGAAGTCCACCGACAAAGAGGTCGGCTCGTTACTGCGCCGTCACACCCGACGCATGGCATGCCAGGGCCTGGAAACGATCAGCGTAGTCCTGCACCGTTGAGGTGAAGGGAAGGCGATCGAGCTCCGCCAGGCGGCTCCCACGAACCGGAGGCCCAAAGCGAAGGAGGCAGAGCTTGCGGAAGCGCTCCCAAGAAGGCATGGCACCCTCGTCCTGCTCGAGAGCGTAGTACCACGTCTGTGCCGCGCCGCGGAGGTGATAAGAGGCAAGCCAGGTCCACTCCGAAGCGAGTGTGTGCTGCCCGCGAAAGAACTGGTTGCACTGGTTGAGCCAGTTGAGGGGGTCCTCCGTGCCGTCATAAGTGGCGAAGTCGATCTTGGCGAACCGCGGTGGTGCCTGGGAGGAAACGCCGTGTCGAGCTGGCTAGGAAGTGCGGAGCAGCGAGGCGGGTGGCGCCTGGTCGGAGTACTCACTACAAGAAATATGTCAACTTGTGACCACCACTATTGGTCACTGAAAGGTCACAAATTTCCATTTACAACATTTTTGTGACCAAAAACTGAAGGTCAAAAGCTGGCAGTCGTAAACTGACTATAGCGACCTTTAACAAAAGGTCGTTGATCCTATGACCTTCTGTTTTGGTCGCTAGCTCTCTCCCCAGGCCATGTCGGATCCGACGTGGCAAAATTGCGACCAATTGGGAAGGTCGTTGATAAGATTCAGCCCGGTCCAATTGGGGGTTTTACATGGGCCGAGCCCATTAATTCAGCCCATTTATATTTTTTTCCTGTGAATTTTTTGTCAGCTTCATGGACCAAGCCCAACATTGTAGCCTTTTTATTTTTGGCCCATGGCCTTTTTGTCTCAACAGTTTCATTTTTTTCTTTTCTTTATAGTCAGGTGGGTCCCCAATATTCTTCATTTTTTATTTCACACAAATAAATACCTGGTATTTAAATTGGCACACAGAAAACACACGAAATACTTCAAATATTATCAACCATCAAAGTGCTACATCATATAACACACATACAAATGTGATCAGCATCAAGTTTACAATCAGATAACAAGCTCCACAAGTGTACAATCACAGGAGCCAGATTCTGCTACATCACATATCACACATACAAATAGGAGCAGCATAAAGGACTCCATTACTCTCAGAACTAGCTCCAATGAGCAAGAACTATTCTTCCTCCGACTTCTTTTTACTGATGCTCACGAAGAAACATTAAAGCCCAGCTCCTTGCTGCCGACGATGGACGAGACTCGGATGTGGAGCTCCCTGCACAAGACATATTGTGTCAATGCTTGCAGCAATAGAAGGAACTCACATACCATAGAACTTGCACAGTAGTGTATCAACACCCGAAAGATTGACTGAATTGAACTGTTATATAACCAAGTTAGAGCTGGCAGAAGTTGCAGGTACATAAACATCCATAGAGCTAACATGTTGTATTTCTGTAGAAAGAAGCATCAACTCACTATTCTACACAAAAAGCTAGCACATACATGCGCAGACACCAGAACTGTACACCAGAACGGTACTTGCTACCCTGACATTTCAGCATTCTAGTGTTTAGGAGATTTGACTTCCAGCAGAAAACAGCAGAGTTTGTAATAGCATCATGAACAGCAGCTGTAAATTACTAAATGCATCATGAACAGCAGTTTGTAATAGCATCATGAACAGCAGTTGTAAATTACTAAATGTTATCATACTGAATGCTATCTAGAAAGATAGATACGATGCAGGGGGTGTCCATTACCGACGATCTTGCCGAGGTGCATGGAGATGGAGTTGAGCTGGGCCTTGTTCTCGTAGAGGTGGTTGACCGCCTTCCTGGACTGCACCAGCTCCTTGGCCAGCGCCTTCAGGAACAAGCATCACCAGCAGAGGAAACCAAATCAGTAAATTAACCTAAAATGAAGTAATACACGGAATTAGTTCAAGAAAATGGATACAAGCGGACGAATCATCCTAACTAACCAGAAAAAAAAACATTGTTTAGTCGCTAGGCGTTAAAGCGACAGATGTTAAACACTAATTTCCTTCATAAAAAAGAGCAATAATAACAACCAGCAGGTACTTAACACTCAGCAAGGGTTGACAGATATATAATGGGTTCAGCAACCAATTTGGCTCAAAAACTAAGAAAATCGGAAAGATCTTTCGCTCAGAATACGCTAATTAAAAGGACGCCGGTAAGAGCAGGGAAGAACAACATTCGATAATGCTTCCCAGTAACTAACTAGTCGATCCTTGATAAAGTTGCATAGCATTATTATTTCTCAGTGTATTGACCAGTCATAACATACACATTTTCAGTATTTTGCTTTCATTAATCAAAGAATTAAGAGAATGCACACATAGACATCCAAGAAGAAATCTGATTTGTGCATTTGATCGAACAAAGGACCAACCAAATCTGAGGCTAATAAAGGGGGCAGAGATAGTAGTATGAAGGAATGACACATATGATTGAAGATTTGTAGTGTCCTTTGAGCTACAGCAGTGGTTTAGTGGGACAAATGCACGGGAGTGAGAGGGCATCCATGACCTGAGGATTAGCCAGAGGTTGCTTCTAAACACGCAAGCACCAGGCACCATGGCACCTGACCAGTACCGTGTCCGCTCGAGTTGTGAACAGCCAAAGCACTCCATGATCCTCACCCGTCCCAGAAACTGCGAGATGAGTGAAAAACAGTCCTACCTTCAGATTCTTACAAGCAGGTACGAGCAAGATTCTTACAATATTGATAGACTGCAGATATTTTGCGTTATCTGACTATGCGTAGAGGCTACGATAATGTTTCCAAGTGACTGCAACATGGCCAAAATGAGTGGTTGTTCATTTTCATAAGAGAAAATATGGGCCTGTCATGCTACTGTAAGACCTAGAAGTCAGATACTATTTATTTCCTGCAGAAATTACAGATACTACTAGTGCTGCTATCAAAGGAATGCAGGGGAAAGAACCGAGAAAGATGTCGAACCTGCTTGTCACTGACGGCGTCGGTGATTCAGTCCTTGAACTCTGGAACTCCGCGGCGAAGACGGCGTCACGGGCGGGGGCGGCGCAGTTGGGGGCGGGTCGGGGCCTCGCCTTCGACATCTGGCCGGAACCCTAAGCAGCCGCCCGCGTCATCGCATGTGTGCAGTGGAGTGCTGGTGCACTGACTCCGGCAGCACCACCTTGACCGCCTCGGACGACATCTGCGGGCATGAAAAATAGAACACCAAAGAAGCGCATGACAGCGTCAGAACCTTGGCTCGAGAAGGAGAAACGCACGGGCTCAACGCGGGGCACGACGGGAGAGGAAAATACCTTGGGGTTGGGGACGCCGGAGGAGGAGACGAGCTGGGCGCGGGCGTGCCCGGCGTGCGTCTCGCCGCCGGCCGCACGGAAGCAGCCGAACAGGCACCCCGTCCTCCTCCTCGGCCTCACTGCGTCGAGCCTTGGAGCCTAGGAGGAAGGCGAGGGGATAGGTGCATGGAGAGGGGAGAGATCGGCGGTGGTGGGTGGGGTGGCGGCGTTGCCTCGATCGGATCTGGGAGAAAGCTGAGACGAGGGAGAGGAAGGCGGGGTGCCTCAATCGGATCTGGGAAGGCCGGTGCCTCGTGGGCTGTGTGGGAACGAGGAGGCGTCGGGGTGCGCTGCTGGGGACGGAGCACGGGCGGCGGGAGTGCTGCTACGGGCATGGATGGATGGTTGGATCGATGGAGGCCGGTGGTTGCAGGTGGCCTCGTTCCCGACGAGATCGACCCATGGACGTGCGGTTTGGTTGGGTGGGGGAAGGGGAGGGGCGTGAGGGAGGCCATGGACGGCGGCCAGCTCCGCCAGAGGGAGGTGCCAGCGGTGATCTGGAAGGGAGGAGGCAGCTCTCTCTCTCTCTCTCTCTCTCTCTCTCTCTCTCTCTCTCCATCGGGCGAGACAACGAGGAGATGGATGGATGTGGGAAAGAAAGGAGGCGGGGGGGTGGATGGAAAATGACCAGCTAGGGTTTCAGGGTTGGTGTGGAAGGGTTGAGGACAACCGTTGGATCCACGAGCATCCGACGGCGTATGATGCACGATCCGCGTGAAACGTCTACGAACCAATCAGAATGCAATATGATGCTGTGACCATCTAAATTGGTCATAGTTGTCTAAAAATAATATGTTAAAATCATGTCAGCTATTTTATGACCTGAGAAATTCAAAAAGAAAATAGAAAACCTTCTCATTGTGTCACCAAAATGTGAACGAGTTTTCAGAAAAAATAACAAACATGAAAAAAGATAAATATCTTCAAAAAGGTGTAGTGACAAATGAGTTTTTTTGCAAAAATAAACATTTTTCATTTTCCGAGTGCCCGAAAGGAGGTTTTTTGTGAAGTAACTACCAAATAATTGTTGCAAAATTGGACCAAATCAATTTTCTAAAATACTAGGACATATTTAATGCACAATTGACAAAATGGTTGGGTGTAAAAAGTTTTGATCCACCTCTCGTGAAAAAGACAAATTTCCGCCGATTCAGCTGGAAGCTGGTCAAATTTGAACTACAGCTGCCTCATAGTTTCCTATTTATTTTTTACAAAAATCATTTCTATGTACATAAGTATCTATTTAATCAGGGAAACACCAAAAGTTTTCCAAGATTCAACCACTAGCTTGGAACGGTCAAGCCCGCCGTTTTGACCGCATTTTGAAACGGGCATAAAAAATTCAAAAAAAAATCAAAAAATTGGGAAACCTTCGCATTGTGTCATTATATGTGGCCAAGTTCCCAAGAAAAATAACAAACTTGTAATACGGCAAATATTTTAAAAAAGTGTTCTCAGAAATGAGCTATCATCTCTGAAGATTCATGGCTTTTCAAGCCAAATGATCAATCTTATGGCCACATTCGTGGCATAGTTTGTTCAAATTATCTCATATTGTGCACAAGGGTGCATATTGGAATGGCAAACAATGTTGCCTAAGGAAGTTTTCATTTTCTTTGGACGAAAAAACCATTTTTCATTTTCCGAGTGCCCGAAAGGAGGTTTTTTTGTGAAGAAACTACCAAATAATTGTTGCAAAATTGGACCAAATCAATTTTCTAAAATACTAGGACATATTTAATGCACAATTGACAAAATGGTTGGGTGAAAAAAGTTTTGATCGACCTCTGATGAAAAAGACAAATTGTCGTCGATTCAGCTGGAAATGGGTCAAATTTGAACTGTAGCTGCCTCATAGTTTGCTCTTTATTTTTTACAAAAATCATTTCTAGGTACATAAGTATCTATTTAATCATAGAAACACCAAAAAATTCCAAGATTCAACCACTAGCTAGGAACGGTCAAGCCCGCTGTTTTGACCGCATTCTGAAACGGGCATAAAAAATTCAAAAAAAACAAGAAATTGGGAAACCTTCGCATTGTGTCATAATATGTGGCCAAGTTCCTAGGAAAAATAACAAACTTGTAATACAGCAATTATTTTAAAAAATTATTCTCAGAAATGAGCTATAATCTCTGAAGATTCATGGCTTTCAAGCCAAATGATTAATGTTATGGCCACATTCGTGGCATAGTTTGTTCAAATGATCTCATATTGTGCACAAGGGTGCATATTGGAATGGCAAACAATGTTGCCTAAGGAAGTTTTCATTTTCGTTGAACGAAAAAACCATTTTCCATTTTTCGAGTGCCCGAAAGGAGGTTTTTTTGTGAAGGAACTACCAAATAATTGTTGGAAAATTGGACCAAATCAATTTTATAAAATACTAGGACATATTTAATGCACAATTAACAAAATAGTTGGGTGTAAAAATTTTTGATCCACCGCTCGTGAAAAAGACAAATTTCCGCCGATTCAGCTAGAAGCGGGGCAAATTGGAACTGCAGCTGCCTCATAGTTTGCTATTTATTTTTTTCAAAAATAATTTCTAGTTACATAAGGACCTATTTAATCTGAGAAATACCAAAAAAATTCCAAGATTCAACCACTAGCTAGGAACGGTCATTCCCGCCGTTTTGACCGCATTTTGAAACGGGCATAAAAAATTCAAAAAAAAACAAAAAATTGGGAAACCTTCGCATTGTGTCATAATATGTGGCCAAGTTCCTAGGAAAAATAACAAACTTGTAATACGGCAATTATTTTTAAAAAGTGTTCTCAGAAACGAGCTATCATGTGTGGAGATCAATGGCTTTCAAGCCAAATGATCAATCTTATGGCCACATTCATGGCATAGTTTCTTCAAACGGTCTCATATTGTGCACAAGGGTGCATCTTGGAATGGAAAACAATGTTGCCTAAGGAAGTTTTCATTTTCGTTGGACGAAAAAACCATTTTCCATTTTTCGAGTGCCCGAAAGGAGGTTTTTTTGTGAAGGAACTACCAAATAATTGTTGTAAAATTGGACCAGATCATTTTTATAAAATACTAGGCCATATTTAATGCACAATTGACAAAATGGTTGGGTGTAAATTGTTTTGATCCACCGTTCATGAAAAAGACAAATTTCCGCCGATTCAGGTGGAAGCGGGGCAAATTTGAACTGCAGCTGCCTCATAGTTTGCTCTTTATTTTTTTCAAAAATCATTTCTAGGTAAATAAGTATCTATTTAATCAGAAATACATGGTTTGATGGAGAGACATCGAGGTTTGGACGGTGCCGAGGGCCCGAACTCTAGAGCGCGTAAGCTCGCATGCCCGCCGCGTGGTCACCGCGTGACCGTGGCGTTGCCATGTGTTCTGGGTGGCCTAGAAATGTCTAGTGGGTTGGGCACTCCCCATGTAGGTGCTAGGAAGAAAATTACAACATAAGATTCTCACGAGAAGACCGATCGGTGCTCAAACATGAATTAGCAGCCAAGTGTTTGATTAGCGGTACGGGAAATGTACATGGCTAATGGGCGTGAGTTTTGGCTGAGGATGATCAGTTACTAAGAAGACCGTCTTCACAAATTTTCAGCTCAAACGGAGGAGCCTAGCTGGTACTTGCTTTGCAAACCACCACACTGGACATAAATACGAATGTTGAAACTCGGCTCAAAATAATGAATGGATTGAGCTGGCATTTGGTGGAGGATGGTTATTTGGGCATAGGAAAGCACGGTAGAAAATGGATACTATTTGGACATGCCAAAGTGGTACTTCCTTCACAATCTGTTACTCTGAACAGAATTGGAAAATGAATATTTTTGAATTATTTTTGAACTAGGCAAGGAAGGTTTTTACATATTTGACGAAGATATGACCCAAAGAATTTATGAGATTTTTTTGGAAATTTTGGGAATGACAGAAATATAGGTTGCTTCACAACCTAGGGCAAAAACTGCCACATGGACATGCCACATAGGCAAAACTGATGAGGTGGCGCCTAGTCATAGCAACCCACCACAATTTACAAGGCTATGACCATCTATATTGGTCGTTAACAAATAGAAATAAGGCAGCGGACTAGCGCTGTTTGCTTTATGACCTTTTCGTGTGAGGATTTGGAGCCCCCCGAAGAGCTTTTGACCAATTGGTCTGAAATGGTCATAAATTTATGACCAATTCTTCGAGGGTCACTGACAGAAGGTCATAAGTTGACATATTTCTTGTAGTGACTCCGGGTAGGGACCCGCGGAACCGGATGCCCCCCCCCCCCGAACTGCGGAAACAGAGTCGGCTATTCGGGGGCCGTGGTGTAGACCGGCGATGGCGAAGACCCAGCCGCCCACGCTGAAAGTGGCGACGAGGAGGGCGGGAACCGGGCCTGATGAATCGGGAGGCCGGTCGGTGAGGGTGCCCCCGAGCTGGGCAGGGGCGGCGCCGGTAGTTGTAGCGTCGGCGGCGGAGGGTGGGCGGGAAAGTCGGTGGCCGCGGGTGACGGTGGCTGCAAGTACCACAGAGGGGTCGCGGCCGGCGTGGTCCCGCCGGAGTGTCCCGCCTGGAACGGCAGCAGCGGCAGCCCGGTGCAAGCCAGCGCGGTTGTCCCCGAGCTGATCAAGGACGGCGAGGGCGCAGAGAATGGCTGTAGCGGTCCGGTGGCCGCCGCCTGAGGCGTCTGCTGTAGCAGCCAGGGGGCCGCCGATGGCGGCGGCGCGAAGGGCCAGCGGGGCGCCACGGCAGCCGGAGGGCCACCCGGTGGAGCCGCCTAGAACGGCAGCATCAGGGGGCGCCATACGGAGAAACGCCCTGGGGCGGCCACGGCGTGTGGCCGTAGGCGGCAACAGGCGCCGTCGGCAGGGGCATGTAGGGCCCGGCCGCGTACTGCTGCTGCCGCAGATGGAGGCTCTGGACGGCGGTCACGAGATCCCGCAGGGTGGCCGTGACCTGCTCCGGTGTGAAGACGGCGGAAGGCGGTGGCGCGGAGGGGACCGGGGATGGCGGCGCGGGCAGGGCCGCGGTGGAGACGTGGCCCGCCAGCGCGGTTGTCCCGGCGGCGGACGTCATCGGCGTGGTGAGGGGCGACGCCGTCGTCATCGGCGCGGTGAGGGGCGGCGTCGTCGTTATCGGAGCGGTGGAGCCGCTGGATAGCGCCGGCGATGGTGAGGCAGCGACATGATCTAAATGTGGTCTCTGATTACCAAATTGATAGGAACTTGTGACCTTCCTCCAGGACCTTCCTCTCCACGAGTTCACCGCCCCATTTCCCTCCCCCAGTGAACTTGCGTCATCCCTTGCTAGCGATTCTACACGATACCACCAGTGCCCCGAATGGGGTCGGAGCGATCAAGCCCGATAAGGACGGATATCCAGTCGACGGGTTCTGGGCTATGGCCGTCGGGGTAGTACTCCATGCACCAGCGACGGCCTCCGATGACGAACACCATGGACGTGAGGCAATTGCCGTAGCCGAGCGTTTTGGTATGGGAGTAGCCGACTATCGTGACAATGTGTGACCCGGACACGGCGGCGGCCTGGTCGATGATGGCCCTGTGGAGGGCGGGGCAGCTCTTCGTCAGGTGTGTAAAGCCGTCGCTCGCCATGACGGCCTCTAGGTTGCCCGGCAACGCAAGGTAGTACATGCACGCCTCCTTGAGCCCGCGACACCCATGCTGCTCGGCCAGCGTTAGAGTGGTCGCCGCCGTGCTCGTGTCAATGTTGTCACTCAACTTGTCCTCGCAGATCAACAATGTTCTTCCTCAGGAGCTAAGGGGAGCATCTTGGTCCCCCGTCTGCTGTACGACGGCACCTCTTGTCTGTCCTGGCCGAGTAAGGAGATGCTGAACCGCGCCATGACAGTCAAGCCGTCGTCGTTGGCGCGGCTAGCCTGGATCTGCAGGTAGACGGAGACCCAGCCGGCGTCGGACGAACTCTTGCCGTCGGGGTAAATCTTCACGCACCAGTCATAGCCCCTGACGCCGAACGCGTCGGTGGTCATGTGTCCGCCAGTGCCGACACACTTGGCGCGCCCGGAGTACCCGTCGATCTCGATGACCTTCGATCCGAGCTGGGGTGTCCTGCGCCACACCACAATGTCCGAGGCGGTCTGCCATGGCGTCCGGGTGCCGGGTGGCGTCGCCGGCACTGGTGGAGTGGCGGTGTCATCGTCGAGGGTGGAGGAGGAGGAAGGAGACGGTGGACGTGATGACGACATAGCTAATTGAGGTAAAACACGAAAGCTTTCTATAAATGGCGAAGTACTATTTGGCTTTTGGTTTCCATACCGCTTTTACCGGAAAATCAATCACGAGTATCCTTAATCATGTGCGATATACACGGACGGTGTACGTTATTTTATTTATTACAACTAAATCACGGTAAACATGGAAGCGGTTAACAGCATTGATATAATCCCATAATAAGACCTGCGATAATTACTACGACCGCAGTTGACTGGGTCTTGATGATTCATCAACAACGTGAAGGGCCACGAAAATGTTCTGAGAAACGCTCCTCATATTATCGTATCATATATATAATCCGAACAAACCATTAAGTCTTCGTGGTTATAAGGGCATCTTCAACTGTAACTTGTACATTTTCTCCCACTTTCGTCCGTGGACAGGGGACCAGTCCGTGGACATAAATGCGGGAGGCCGTCATCCAACCATGTCCGCATACATTTCAAACACTTTTTCAACAAATCGGATAAAATTCATGCAAACATGGCCGGATTTCATACAAACACAGCGGGTTTTCATTAGATTTCGAACATTTAGAACAAAAAATAAACCAACCCCACGCTAAACCTATCCTACGGCGGCAGCGCCCAGCGTCCAAAACCTTCCCGTCCTCCATCCACCGTCTTCATGACCACCGACGATAGGACCGATGAAGTGAAGTTGCAGTCTCCGACGAGGAAGAGTAAGACACGGGAGGCGGGCCGGCCCACATGGGACACAATGCCCTACCGCCTCCTGTGCCCTACTCATCCTCGAAGAAAAGTCCACGCCTTGTCCGTCGCCGGTGGACATGAGGTTCGTGATGAAAATGGTGGCGCCCGCGCTGTCGTCATCCCGCCGGGTCGTCGGATGGTTCGTCGGTGGCGCGTAGGAGGCAGAACTGGTGTTGTTCTCCTCCGCGATCGCCTGGAGCTGCACCTCCGCGACGGCCGCTTCCTGGCGAGCGGCGGCTTGAGTGCGGATGGCGTCGTAGATGGCATGCTACTCCCTGACGAAGTTGGGGTTCACTGCCGCCACGGCCTCCTCGCTCGCATGCTCGCTGTAGATCTGGCCCTCCGCTGGCCGTTGCTGCTCTAGGATGAACATGTTGTACCATTATTTCTCCCGGGCCAGCTGGAACGCCGACAAAGGCGTCAGTGCAGGCTGCACCTCCATCATGGCGGCGTTGTAGTGCGCCTATGCCTGCGCCATGGTGAAGCCGGCGTACACAAGAGGTGCGAGAGCCGGGGCTATGTCGTCGGAGCCCGTCTCCATTGTGGTGTCATCCTCGTCGTCGGAGACCTCGGGCAAGCTGGCTAGCAAGCCGGCCTCGATCTGCCTGGCACGGCGACTTTTCCAGATTGTAGCAAAGGCGGCCACCGCGTGCTTCATCTCAGTGCAAAGGCTCTCCCACAGAGCTTCGCAGCCTGCAGTCATGACAAATGCAGTGCAAGGAAGGAGGATAGGGAGCGGGCTTGTGTTGTGGCGTGGAGTTAGCTAGGTGTGGCCGTCTTTAAATAGCGGATTCCGGTGAGGCCAGGCATCCGGGTGCGTCAATGCGCGACGCCGAAGTGGGTTTCTCGGGCGGCGAGCCTGCTTAATGGCAGCATATGGACGGACTTGTGTTGTGGCGTGGTACATATCTGTCCTGTCACGTCCATTAACATTTCTCCGGCATTGAACATGCGCGGACACCGGAGATGCGTCGCGGGCAGCACCCTTGGCCGGCGCACCGCTTCAATGGTTGAAGGCAGTGGGAGGTCGCGTCCGCCCTGAGCCGTCTTCAATGTGGAGCGGCACGGTCTACAACAACATGAACGCGGGCAGCTGGCGCCAGGCGGAACGCGCGCGAACGAGGAAGGAGGGGGTTTGGTGGGCCAGGGCAGTCAAAAGCGGGTGTGGCAGCGGTCCGGTCTTCCGCAAAACCCCCCACATTTGTGTTCGGTTTGCAGGAGAAAGTACACCCGGATTGCGCGCGGACCGCGTTGGATGGTTTCCACAGTTCCAATAGCGCGGTCTAGACGGATGCAAAAGGTTTGCCGGTCGATGTTGGAGATGCCCTGATAACTGAGGCTCTGTTTGGTTCATAAGTCCTAGGACTTTTTTTAGTCCCAACTTATAAGTCCCGATCTGTTTGGTTCCTGAGACTTCACTGGTAGAAAAAAGCCCTCTAGTCCCGGTTCGCAACAGCCTTTAGCCCCGGCTGTGCAACCGGTACTAAAGGGTCGCGACTAAAGCCCCCCCCCCCCTCTTTAGCCGCGGCTCTTCCGGACCGCGACAAAAGGCTTTAGTCCCGGTTCTTGTGGCTGGCCGGGACTAAAGGCCCGCCACGTGGGCGCCCGTGGTCCGTCGGGGCCGAGGACCTTTAGTCCCGGCTCTCGTGGCCAGCCGGGACTAAAGGCCTCCTCCGCAGGTTTAGGGTTTTAGCCCCCCTAAACCTGGTTTCTTTTTAATTTGTATTGTTTTATTTGTTTTATATTTTATTTTGTGTTTTATTTTATTTTTGATGAAGTTTCAGTACACATATTCTACGCTACTATATATATACATGCATATGAAATTTCAAACAAGAAGAATTCAAGAGGAATATATAATATATATATACAACTTTGAACAAGTTTCCATACACAATTACGATGGATGACCATATACAACTTCGAACAAGTTTCAATCTCGGGTATGCATATAAATTTCTACGTCCTCGGTATAGTGTTGTCCTTTAGGATCGATGACTTCCCTCATTAAAAATCCTGCTAATTCTTCTTGAATTGGTCGGAAGCGAGCTTCTGGACTAAGCCTCCTCCGCAAGTTATCCCTCGCGTTCCGCACGCTAGCTGATTCCTTCCGCTCAGTGGTTTCTCTCCGGATGTTCTCACAAACATAGTATCCACATATATCGGTCACATTTCAGTAAGTTTGTATCACGAGAGGCTCTCAATGTATATAAATACCTCGCCGGAGGTGGTTGTTGCTACTTGCAATTGGAGATCGTCGGTTGTTGACGGTTGACCTCCGTCGACAATGTCCGTTCCTTCACCTTCTTGATCATCGTCACCGGCAAGGTTCAGATAAGAAGAGACTACATCATCCTCTTGTTGCTCATCTTCTGAGCCCGGCACATAAGGAATCTCGTTGTTGATGATGCCCATTAAATAACGTTCAGCCTCCGGATCCCTAAGCGGCTCGGTTCTGTCGTCCGCCATATGTCACTCCTGCATGTAGTAAAAATTCTTTAAGTGTAAAGGAATTAAAAAATAAGATTAAGGGGACATAGAGGAGGAGGAATTAAAAAATAAGATTTTTTAAGTAAAAAATCTTTTTTTCTTCTTCTTCCTTTCTTCTTCTTCCTTTCTTCTTCTTCTTTCTTTCTTCTTCTTCCTTTCTTCTTCTTTCTTTCTTCTTTCCTTTCTTCTTCTTTCCTTTCTTCTTCCTCTTTCTTCTTCTTCCTTTTTCTTTTTTCTTTCTTTCTTCTTCTTTCTTTCTTCTTCCTTTTTCTTTTTTCTTTCTTTCTTCTTCTTCCTTTTCTTCTTATTCCTTTCTATTCTTTCTTTCTTCTTCTTTCCTTTTTCATTTTTCTTTCTTTCTTCTTCTTCCTTCTTCTTCCTTTCTTCTTCTTTATTTCTTTATTTGCTTTATTTGCTTTATTTCTTTATTTCTTTTTCTTTGCTTCTTTTTCTTTTTCTTTGCTTTATTTTTCTTTATTTTCTTTATTTCTTTATTTGCTTTATTTTCTTCTTCAATTTGCTTTATTTCTTTGCTTTATTTTTCTTTTTCTTTGTTTTTCTTCTTCTTTTTCTTTTTCTTCTGTGTCTTCTTCTTTAATTTCGGCGGCGGGTCTTCGTCGGCGCCGCTGCAGCAGCGCCCCAGGCCAAGAGGCAGCAAGACGGCGGGTCTGCCGCCGGCGACGAGAAGCTGCAGGCGTTCGGCAGAGGCAGAGGCGGCCAAGAACGAGGATGACCGCGCTGCGCAACGAGGATGACGGCGGGTCCGCGCACGGCGACGGCGAGGTGGGGATGCAGGGGGCCGGCAGAGGCAGCGGCAGCGAACAGGGCATGCAGCGACGGCGACGGCGAGGCGGGGCGTCGGCGTCGGGGCGGCGACGGCGAGGCGACGGCGAGGCGGGGCGACGACGGCGCCGACGACAGAGGGGGAAGGGAGGAGGAGGAGCTCACGGCGGCGCGGGGACGCGGGGACGGTGCGGGGACGCGGGGACGGCGCGGCGACGGCGAGGCGGGGCGTCGGCGTCGGGCGGCGCTTCGGCGTCGATCGAGAGAGAGAATGAGGAGAATGGGAGGCGAACTGCTAAGTGCTATATATGTAGTAGGACCTTTAGTCCCGGTTGGGGAGGCGGACCGGGACTAAAGGTACCCTTTAGTCCCGGTGCGCCTCCCCAACCGGGACTAAAGGTGTTTTCGTTCCCGCGCAGACCGACCCTTTAGTCCCGGTTCGGGAGGCGGACCGGGACTAAAGGGTGCCCTTTAGTCCCGGTCCGCCTCCCCAACCGGGACTAAAGGTCCGTGGTGGCATATTTTTAGTTTTAAAATCTTAAAAGTACAATTATATATCAAAAAAATCAGAAAAATAAAACTAATTCATTTTAAAATCTTAAAAATACAATTATATATCAAAAAAATCAGAAAAATAAAACTAATTCATTTTAAAATCTTAAAAATACAATTATATATCAAAAAAATCAGAAAAATAAAACTAATTCATTTTAAAATCTTAAAAATACAATTATATATCAAAAAAATCAGAAAAATAAAACTAATTCATTTTAAAATCTTAAAAATACAATTATATATCAAAAAAATCAGAAAAATAAAACTAATTCATTTTAAAATCTTAAAATCCCTTGAAGGTTTGACAAAAGGTTTGATACATCATTCAGTTCATCGACCAAATACAAAGTTTGGTACAATTATACATTATTACACATCAATTCTTCCCTTGGACGTCCCTGCTTGCTTACGATTGTGCCGTATCCATGGAGCATCCTCATCATTTAACTTAATGCTTGGGTCAGTGTTCACTTTGAAGGGCGGAATTTCACCAAACATATTATAATCTTCTGACATGTCTGTCTTGTCCTCCACTCCCACGATGTTTCTTTTCCCTGAAAGAACAATGTGGCGCTTTGGATCATCGCATGATGTACTGATCGTTTTCTTATCTTTCCGTTTCCTCGGTTTGCTACTCATGTCCTTCAAATAAAAAACCTGAGCGACATCTTTGGCAAGGACGAATGGTTCGTCAAGGTAACCAAGATTGTTGAAATCCACCATTGTCATTCCGTATTGCTCGTCCACCTTTACCCCACCTCCTGTTAGCTTGAACCATTTGCACCGGAACAAAGGGACCTTAAAGGAGGGTCCATAGTCAAGTTCCCATATCTCCTCTATGTAACCATAATATGTGACCTTTTGCCCATTCTCGGTTACTGCATCAAAGCGGACACCACTGTTTTGGTTGGTGCTCTTTTTATCTTGGGCGATGGTGTAAAATGTATTCCCATTTATCTCGTACCCGTGAAAAGTCGTTATAGTCGAAGATGGTTTCTTGGCCAACATGTACAGCTGATCTCCAACATCATTGTCATTCATGAAATGTTTTCGCAACCAACTGCCGAAAGTCTCCATGTGGGCCTTTCTAATCCAGGATTCAGGCTTCCCCGGGTTGTCCGAGCGTAAAATATTCTTGTATTGCTCGAAGTACGGAGCCACCAAGCTGGAATTTTGCAGGACTGTGTGGTGTGCTTCAGTCATAGAATGACCGTCCATACATATCGTGGTATCCCTTCCGATCTTGCCTTTTCCACTTAGTCTCCCCTCGTGCCGCGATTGAGGAATACCAATCGGTTTAAGGTCAGGAACATAGTCAATACAGAACTCAATTACCTCCTCATTTCCATAGCCCTTGACGATGCTTCCTTCTGGCCTAGCACGGTTACGAACATATTTCTTTAATACTCCCATGAACCTCTCAAAGGGGAACATATTGTGTAGAAATACAGGACCGAGAATGGAAATCTCTTCGACTAGGTGGACCAGGAGGTGCGTCATAATATCGAAGAAGGATGGTGGGAACACCAACTCGAAACTGACAAGGCATTGGACCACATCGTTCTGTAACCGTGGTAGATCTTCTGGATTGATTACCTTCTGAGAGATTGCATTGAGGAATGCACATAGCTTCACAATGGCTACTCGAACATTTTCCGGTAGGAGCCCCCTCAAAGCAATCGGAAGCAATTGCGTCATAATCACGTGGCAGTCGTGAGACTTCAGGTTTTGGAACTTTTTCTCCGGCATGTTTATTATTCCCTTTATATTCGACGAGAAGCCAGACGGGACCTTCATACTGCTCAGGCATTCAAAAAAAATGACCTTCTCTTCTTTGGTAAGAGCGTAGCTGGCACGACCTTGAAACCATTCCGGATGCCGGTCATCTGGGTCTTTCAAAAGTTGCTGGTCCTGTCGTGCTTCCTTTGTATCATTTGTCTTCCCATACACGCCCAAGAAGCTTAGCAGGTTCACGCAAACATTCTTCGTAACATGCATCACGTCGATTGCAGAGCGGACCTCTAGGACTTTCCAATATTCTAGCTCCCAAAATATAGATTTCTTCTTCCACATGGGTGCGTGCCCGTCAACTCCCCGCGGAACTGATTGTCCGCCAGGACCCTTTCCAAAGATGACTTTCAAATCCTTGACCATATCAAATATCTCAGCACCAGTACGTTCCGCAGGCTTCGGCCGGTGATCTGCCTTCCCGTTGAAATGCTTGCCTTTCTTTCTTACGTTATGATTTCGGGGAAGAAATCGACGATGACTCAGGTACACGTTCTTCTTACAATTAACCAAACGTACACTTTCAGTCTCATGTAAGCAGTGCGTGCATGCATTGTATCCCTTATTTGTCTGTCCCGAAAGGTTACTGAGAGCAGGCCAATCGTTGATGGTTACAAAAAGCAACGCTCGTAGATCAAATTCCTCTCCTTTGTGCTCATCCCAGATACGTACACCAGGTTTCGCCCACAACTGTAAAAGTTCTTCAACTAATGGCCTTAGGTACACATCGATGTCGTTACCGGGTTGCTTAGGGCCTTGGATGAGAATTGGCATCATAATGAACTTCCGCTTCATGCACAACCAAGGAGGAAGGTTGTAGATGCATAGAGTCACGGGCCAGGTGCTATGGCTGGAGCTCTGCTCGCCAAAAGAATTAATGCCATCAGTATTTAGACCAAATCTTAAGTTCCTTGCGTCAGCTGCAAAATCTTTGAAAACTCTGTCGATCTTTCTCCATTGCGTTCCATCAGCGGTGTGTCTCGACTGCCCGTCGGACTTACGGTCCTCTTTGTGCCATCGCAACAACTTGGCATTCTTTTTGTTCATGAACAGACGTTTCAACCGTGGTATTATAGGAGCATACCACATCACCTTGGCGGGAACCCTCTTCCTGGGTTTCTGGCCCTCAACATCGTCACCAGGGTCATCGCCTCTGATCTTATAACGCAATGCAGTGCATACAGGGCATTCATTCAAATTCTCGTATTCACCGCGGTAGAGGATGCAGTCATTAATGCATGCATGTATCTTCTGAACCTCTAAACCTAGAGGGCAGACAACCTTCTTTGCTTCGTACGTACTGGCGGGCAACTCGTTATTCTTCGGCAACATATTCTTCAACATTTTCAGCAAATTTTCAAATGATGAGTCACCTACACCTTCCTGTGCCTTCCATTTTAGCAAATCCAGTGTGCAGCCCAGCTTTTTCAGACTATTATCGCATCCTGGATACAACGACTTTTTGTGATCCTCTAACATGCGATCCAAATTCTCCCTCTCCTTATCAGTTTCGCAGCGTCTCCGTGCATCAGCAATGGTCCGACCAAGATCATCAGCGGGCTCATCATGTGCCTCTTCTTCACCTTCACCTAACCCTTCCCCACCTTCAGCATCATCCTCCATGAAAGTATCACCGAAATGATCACGATAGTTGTCATCGATATCATCCCCTTCTTCATCGTCTTCCATTCTGACCCCTCTTTCTCCATGCTTGGTCCAACAATAATAGCTTGGCATGAAACCATGCATAAGCAGGTCCATGTGAACTCTTCTTGGCGAGGAGTAACCCTTATCATTCTTACAGACAGCACATGGACAGATAATAAAACCTTGCTGCCTGTTCGCATCTGCCACTACGAGGAAATCTTTCAAACCCGTAGTGAACTCGCCGGAGAGTCGGGAACCGTACATCCATTGCCGATTCATCTGCATTATTATTATATAAAGTATATAATTAACCATCATGCATTTGTTAAACTAAGTAGCTAGAAATAATACTAATTAAACAATGAACTACACACATGCGTATTTTATCAATGACACATGAAAGGTTCGAGTTGCTAACCGCGATCGCGGAGGAAAAATAAATGAGAAAGCTCAAGTGTGGCTTGTTTCAGGCTCTCGGGCATTTCATCAAACACCTTGTGTGCATAGGAGAAACCAAAAGCAAACCATCACCACCCCACCACCACCTTCTGAAAATTGTGAAGTGTGATGAGCTGAGTGAAGTGGAGTGAGCTGAGTATATATAGGGATGGGCCTTTAGTCGCGGTTGGCCAGGCCAACCGGGACTAAAGGCCTCCCGTCCACCAGCTGGATGGGCCTTTAGTCCCGGTTGGCCTGGCCAACCGGGACTAAAGGCCTTCGGGGACCTTTAGTCCCGGTTGGCCTGGCCAACCGGGACTAAAGACCCTCCCGTCGGCCAGCTGTCGACCGAACGCGGGGGCCCAGGTAGTTGGTCGCGGGCCTTCTCCCGAACCGCGACTAAAGAGCCCTTTGGTCGCGGTTCGGTTCTGTTGAGGACTAATGGCGGCGTATGGAAGCCCCTTTTTCTACCAGTGCTTATAAGTCCCTATATGTTATCTTGTCCGGCGAAGGTGAAAATTTTTATTTGGCGGATGCTGCATGGTACTCTTCCATGTCGTGTTACGATTGCTAATAGACACATGAAAGTTTCACCTTTATGCCCTTGTTGTGCTTCTGGTTTAGAAGACACAAAGCATATGTTGTTTCAGTGCCAGAAGGCAAAAGAGGTCTGGAGAAGGCTTGGATTAGACGAGATCATTGCTCAAGCTTGTGAAGTTGATCGTGTTGGAGAGGCGGTCCTCGAGTTTTTGTTGCTCATGCCTGACCAAGATTTATCCATTATGGGGTTTCAGAATACTCGGGAGATGATTGCCATTACGTCTTGGTATCTATGGTGGGAAAGACGTAAATTAGTGCACAAGGAGATAATTCAAGATGCAAAACAGATGTCAATGGGGATACAAGCTCTTACGACTAATTATGTTGTTGCTTCCAGTCCAAGGGCTTCTATGAAAAGAGGGGGTTGGATTCGTCCCCCGGTGGGTTTTGTGAAACTTAATGTTGACGCTTCTTTTGATCATGATCTTCTTAATGGTACGGCGGGGGCTGTCCTGAGGAACGACAAAGGGAAGTTTATTGCAGGGGGTACTTGGAAAATTGATCATTGCATCGACGCTCTAACAGCGGAAGCTTGGGCTCTCAGATTCGGTCTTTCACTAGCGCAACGTGCGGGGTGCAATCGCCTAGTTATTAATTCTGATAATTTGGAGGTTATTGAAACGATGAATAATGGCGGACGGTCAGCAGGAGCGGCGGCGGCAATCTTTGATGATTGCTATTTTTTGGCGTGTGATTTTCCTACCTCTAGGTTTGAACATTGTAATAGGGAAGCCAATAAGGTTGCGCACGAGCTTGCTAGGTTGGCTAGATTTTCTTCTACTATTGATTGGTTTGAGGAGCCTATGTTTGAGATTGTACCATTCCTCACAAATGATGTATCTGTTATTTCCGTTGAATAAAGTCCATTTGTTTTTTCAAAAAAAAAAGTCCCTATAAGACCATATTACAACTATAAGTCCCTATAAGACTCTCCTTGAGAGTCTTATTTCATAAGTCCCAAATGCCCACTTTAAGTCCCTATAAGTCCCTCCTGTTTGGTTTAAATGGGACTTATATGACTGTTTTAAGTCCCTAAACTAATAAGTCCCTGCAAACAAACACCCTCTGAATAGCAAAGCTTTACTAACCTTGCGAGTCTGTGCGCTTGTTCGTTTTGTGCACAAATGTTGTTCTTCGTGTTGGAAATGGCATTGTGACTCAAACACTAGTGTTACAATACAACTATCAGTGGTTTCACGCATACTAAGCTCATACCATAGTACTAGTTTTTTTTTATTTGAGGGAACCTGTATCCTTTATTCTATACCATAGACCATAGTACTAGTACGCAGGGGCGAATCTACTAGGGGGCTTTAACAGGCTCAAGCCCCCCCCCCCCCCCCCCTCCAGTGCTGTAAAATTTGTATTTACTACTAGTTTTAAGGCCCAGCCCAGCTAGTATGCAGTTGCAATTTATTTGTGCAAATAATGGCCATCTCATTCTCGTCATGCGGGCAATCAACAATTTACTAGTTGGTCCGTCCGAGCCACGTACTGGTGATGTCCCAGTTAATAAGTACGGAGAAATCAACAAAAGTTTAGTTCCTTCCTACATGCAGACACCACGTCCCAGGTGACATACATACATAAGATTTGTGGTTACCGAAACTCTGGACTGAAGATTTGTGGATCCCTTGCTCCCATTCGTCATGGCCTTGTCTTCATCTCGACTTTCTTTTCCATTTTTGGGGGGCATTGTCGAACGGCTCTTTAAACACAACATATAAGGTAGACCCATGGGATATGTTGTAGTCAGCAAAGGTGCGGTCGTCCTCCAGCTGCTTCCCACGAAAGATGAGGCGCTGCCAATATGGGCCAACTCCGATTTCATCGGCTATCATCTCCTTGAAACTATATATGGTGGTGGCTGAATAATCAACCATCAGAAACCTTATCGTCTTGCCAGCCAGTGTCTTGGCAAATATCTCGTTCCGATATCGGACTTCAAATTGGGCCCCCTCCTGGATGTGCAGCTCCTTCAGGGCGCAGCTGTCGGCCAGCGGCTTACCATTATACTCAATTATGGCATTGTCTTTAAACCAGTCCTTCCCCTTCAACTTAGCCTTCACATTGTAAATCAAATCTGATTCCAAGACCTCAAGAGTGTGCCACCTCCTCTTGCCTCCGCTGCAAAACCTGACAACGATCTTCATCTATTGAATGAAAGGACAAAACATTAACATCGTAGACAAAAGGATATCATACAACGGCAACAATTCCAACAGATACCAAATTATAGAGCACGAAACATTAACATCGTAGAGAAAAGGCTCTCAATTCAACAGTTTCCACGGTGATACCATCTGGTGTTGCACAGGTAAAGTAAGACATCTTGTGCAGATCAGAACGACTAGGAAACTATAGTGATAAATATAAACATCGTGGCTATAGTTGGCATATGTTGTCAGTCCTTCACAGATGTTAGAACAATATTTTTTTAGAAAATCAACTATATTACACAATGTTGATAGAGATTGTGATAAAGACACATTGTTCGAGAATCCTACAGATTAGTCCTTTTTTCCTTTAGATACATGAATCAAACATGAAAAGGTTTGACATTCTTCATCTAACCAGTCCTAAGATCTGACATATCCTATGAGATCAGTCCAATATGAAGACAAGTGGTACAACTATATAAAAGAGAACACGGGGGGGGGGGGGGGGGGTTGAGTAAGGTTGAACTGACAACCCCTCTAAATTAATCCAGACACTGTACATACAAAACTAAAATGTTACAGTATCTAACAAATGCATTCAAGATCACTCGCTATACATAGCGTGCAATGTATAGCACTTGCGGAGCCAATGCCCGGGCTCTGCCCATGAACCTTCATTACCTTATACAAGAATACGGAGATTTAATCAGTAATTTTTCTAGGCAAATAGCCATCAGCTATTTTCCTTTGTACTTTGCGCAGGCTCTGCACAGACGGGCTAGCTCCGCTTGAGACCAACAGGTGTATTGTGATCTAGAATATCATCCCTTAAATTCATCTTCGGCCAGCAAAGTGTCAACAATTTGTAAATTAGATGAGTTACTGGCCAGAAACAAGTGTGGGACAATGTTATGTGCTGAACGGGAGCAGGAAGATTTTCAGGTGTAATGATCATAGAAGGCTGATCACGACCACAATTCTAGTATACAGGGTTATTCATCAGTAAGTATGTCGGCAATGTTGGATTCACTTGGATGACAAAAGGAGAAAGAAACGGACATCTTATTGTAAGCAACATGAGTACTAAGGTCCACTCAGTTTCTAGAAAAGATGGCACTGCAAAATTGACAGCAAACTAACCAACTTATTGTTGGTTTGTGCTTTTAGTAACACAATACTCATGTGTGAGCCTATCAAGAATCATGATGCCTATACCTTCTGTGTCAAAACGTTGTAGAACGGCGCACAGGGAAATATGATTCTTGACCATTAAAGGAATCAGACTATTTGACTAGGTGTATCAGTAAAAAACTATGATCAGTTGATCGCACATCAAGAGGTGGTCAATTAAATTGTAAGTAGTAAATTTGGAATTGTACATTGATTTATTTTTTATGTATGCATGGCAAGACAAGGTCACTAAACATACAATACGGAAAGAAACCAGAGTTTAGTATGATCAGGCTAAATACTTGGAATGGAATACTTACAACTGGTATAGAAGAAGCACATTTGCATTTCAGACTCTCAGGTTGCCCATTTTTCAGTTTTTGTATTTCATCGTTTTTCTCCTTAAGCAAGGACTGCATTTCCAGTAGCTTACCCTCAAGAGTCGGTACCATTTTTTCTGCATTAGCAGCTTCTGCTCGCAATCTACAATTCTCATCATCCTTATTTCGTACTTTTACTTGCAGCGCATCTACATTCTCCTGAAGCTTTTGTACTGTCTCCACTTCTTTTATGTTAAGGATCCCCACTTCTGCTTGCAACCTGCCAATCTCATTATCCTTATTTCGGACTGCCACTTGCAGTTCCTCTACATTCTGCTGAAGCTTTTGTGCTGCCTCCACTTGTTTTATCTTAAGGTGCCCCACTTCTGCTCGCAATTTGCCAATCTCATCATCTTTATTTCGGACTGACACTTGCAGCTTCTCTACATTCTGCTGAAGCTTTTGTGCTGCTTCATTAGCTTGTGCTGCCTCCACTTCCTTTATCTTAAGGAGCCCTGTGTTGTCCTTGTCAATTCTCAGCAGTTTGTTCAAAAGAAAATCCTCCACTGCAAGTGGTGCAGAAATTTCCTTATCCTTCTTTGAGCTAAGGGTCTCGTAAGCTTGCTTCAGTTTTCCTAGCTCTGCTCTTAAATCTCCTGTGATGGCCTCATGATCCGCATTCTCTTGAATATTCTCCACACAATTTCCAGCTTCCTTTGATTGTATCTAGCATTATTAAGACACACGAGATGGATACAAAACAATGATTAAGAAAATCAGTGACATGCACAGGCTGGATCGGAAGCTTTTCAGCTATGGAGCTGATGTTGAAGACAAAGAGGTACAAGTATATACATGACACAGAGGAGGAGGGGTGAATAAGGTTGATTCGACAAGCCCTCCAAATTAATCCATGGATTGGAAATGAAAAAACTAAAATTCTACCTAACAAATACATCCAAAATCACCTACTATACATAATGTGGACTGTACTAGAGACTGAGACGAACAGGTGTATTGTGATTTAGAATATCATCCCTTAAATTCATCTTTGGCCAGAAAAATGCCAACAATCTGTAAATTAGATGACTCATTGGCCAGAAACAAGTACGGGGCAATGTTAAGTGCTGAACAGGCACATGAAGATTCTGAGGTGTTATAATCATAGACGATTGTGTGCTGCTTCAATAGCAGTCTCGTGAAATCCTAAATCAACTCGGTTCTAGAAAAGATATCACTGGAAAATTGTTTAGCAGTATATTAACCAAAAATGTCAACCTAGTGAACATTCTCTATTGACTATGTATGGTAAGCCAGGTCACTACACAAATACTGCAGAAAGGAAAAAAGGTCTAGTATGAGCTAACAATATACACTTCAAAATGAAATGCTTACATTTGATAAGGAGGCAAACTTGCGTTTAAGAGTCTTAGATTTCCCAGCTTTGAGCTTCTGGATGTCATTCTCCTTATCCAAGGAGTGCATTTCATCTAGCTTACCCTCTAGAACCAGCAACTTATTTATTGAAGCAGAAGCTTCAGCATGCAATCTTCCAATCTCATCAACCTTCTTACGGGCTGCCACTTGCAGCTCCTCTATCTTCTGTTGACCCTTCTGTGCTGCTTCAGTAGCTTCCTTATCCTTATTTGAGCATAGGGTCTCATAGGTTCGCTTTAACTTTCTTAGCTCTGATATTAAATCTCCGGAATTGTGCTCATGATCTGCAGTGTTTTCATGAAGCTCTTCCTTCAGTTGTACCTAAACATTATAAAAAAGAAAAAGGTAAGGACACAAAACAATGATTAAGAAAAACAGTGACATTCACAAGCTGGACCGAATGCTTTTGGGATGATTAAGTACCAGCAGCTCTGAGTTTTCAGTGTCCAAAAGAGCTTCACAAGTTCTTGAATCCTCCAAATCACTCTCTAGCAGTTCTGCGTTGGACAGAGAAGGCAGCAACAATGACATCAGTGGCAACATTAGGTGCCCTCGCGTTCTATAGGTTATCTTCATCAAAAAGATATAAAACAGAAATGTTATTCAGTTAATCTTATTAATAACCCTAGTTTCTTGTCCATCTGGCCACGGTGAAACCGAATGCCCAACAAAACTGACATTTAGCAGGCACATAATGACAATCTTATAAATCAACAAAAAAAGTTACGCTAAATTTAGGGGCACAATGTTTTCTGACCGGCGAGCTTGGGATCATCCCCAGGGAGCAGCTCCCTGCAGGCCGCCTCCCACCTGCTTCTGCTCAGCTCCGCCTTCCGAGATGAGAACATAAGCCATCAATCAGGAGCACTGGCGCAGGGAAGCCCAAAAGAAAACCCGAATAAGAGGACAGGAGAGGTCTGATGAATCACACCTGGTGGAGTCGGGAGTGGTTGATCTTGTCGCGGGCTTCCCAGAACTCGTGCTGGATCCTGTTGCGCGCCTCCAGCCGCGCGCGGCCGGCGGCGAGCACCTCGACCCGGTCGTAGATGCGCTGCCACTCGGCCCGCCCGCCGTCCCCCGCGTCGTCGCCGCCGCCGCCGCTGCTCATCGATTCGGACGGCGTGGGTGTTGATTTTTCTCAATCTCGTGTGCTGCAATGCTCTCGGAGAAGATACTACTAGTTAAACGCTGAGCAGCTCATCGCCATTGGAGGAAGACGGCGGTGTGGAGACTCGAGAGGCGAGGCCGCGAGACATTTGGGGAGAAGACACAAGACAGGTCAGTCACTCTGTGGCTCCTTCACTATGAGTCCTTTTTCTTTTGTGCTAAAGGCGCAACCTTGGCATTTCAAGCGTGACGGTCTCATCTTCGCCGAGTTCGACGGCAAGGGGGACCCAGCAGAGGTCGACCTTGGTGTCATGGCCATATGGGTCCAGGTACGCGATCTTCCATTGGAGCTTAAGACTGAGAGTATAGGGAGGTCTTTTGAGGATCAACTAGGTGAGGTGTTGGAGGTCTCTCACCAAAACCATGTAATTGTTGATAAATACCTGCGGGTGCGTGTCAAGATATTACTGCATGAACCTCTAAAGTGTTCTGTAGAGTTTACACCTCTAGGTAGTTCTAAGGTTTTTAAGTATGATGTAAAGTATGAAAAGCTTCCCCTGTACTGCGAGTGTTGTGGCATTGTTGGCCACACTTCTGAGAGGTTTTGTAAAATCCCTCGTGATAAGAGGGTTGTTTGTTATCCTAGAAATCTGAGTGTAGAACCCTACTGGAAGAGCCAAGGAGCTAGTAAGAGGGGTCTCCTCTTCGGGAACTATCTTCGCGACGGCAAGAATTCTTCTTCAGGCACCAACAACAACACCGCCAAGCCCATGGACGTCGTCAAGGTGGCCATTGCCGTGAGAGGACTCACGGTCTCGGACAAAGGGGCCTCCTCATCCGTCAAGTTGACACTCGGCCAGGAGGGCACTCGGCCAGGAGGGCCGGGAGCGGGGGCTCATGACGCCTGTTCTGGCTGAAGCAGCACTTGGTCGGGAGGACCAGGCAGGCGCGCCGGCTGTTTCTGGCGAGCGAGACGGGCGGGGCAAAGTGCCTCTGGTGCAGGCGCACCATGTAGGATCGCACGACCAGGAGGGTCAGGTGCGCCACACTACTGGCCTGAACCAGTCTCTCCTGGGGGGTCTGAAGCCCAATTCCTCTCAAGCGCTCGGCATGCCCAGCCTAGTCCCAAATCATGGGGCTAATGCTGATGGTTTTCTTTTCCAGCCGGGTGTGCTGGAGGCATTAACAAATGCTGTTGCTGCAAGAATGGGTACGGCAGGTGGCGACCCAGAAAATAATGCCCTATGTTTTAAGTTCAGTGCAGGGGAAAACCATACGAAGGGGAGCTCAAAAAAGAGAGAAACAAAGAAAGGGGGAGCAAACAGAGCTGAGGATGCTCATAAGAAAGTTTTAGGGAAAAAAGGGGACATTCTTTTGGAGTCCAACCGACGGGTAGTGACTTAGAGTTCTCTTTTGAGAAAGAGATGGACAGCTATGAGCACATGTTATATGGTGATGTAACCGTCTCATCCAAACGGGTGTGTACTGGTAGAGTTGAGGTAGTCCAGGACAAGGAGGGGGGGGGTTATGCACGTTACAAAGGAGATAGACGAGAAGGAGGAAGAATATACTCCGCAAGGAGTGGAGTCGGTGGGTGAAGAAAAAGATGAGAATGGCCTCTGTGGAGGAGGACCGCCGGGCCAAATGAAAATCCTAGGATGGAACTGCCGTGGTATGCTCTCCAACACGGCAGTTCGTGAGCTTCTGGAACTACAGGAGCGTACGAGGGCGGAGTTAATTTTCCTTTCTGAATCCCATTTGAATAAGTGTAAAGCCGACGAGCTTTGGCGTGTCCTAGGTTTTGATTATATGTTTGTAGTGGAAAGTGATGGTCGGGCCGGTGGCCTTGTTATGTTTTATCATAAGTCGAATAAAATCCAGTTGAACTATGTATCGTCTTATTTTATTGATGTTCTGTTTATGTATGAGGATGTTGTAAGGTGGCGATTCACGGGCTTTTATGGTCATCCGAACTGGAACGAGCGTCATTTATCTTGGGATGATATTCGTAATTTACATAGTAAGGGCGACCATCCTTGGGTGGTTTTGGGGGATTTTAATGAAATTTTATATTCCTCGGAAAAGGAGGGCGGTAATGCGAGACCAAATGGAATGATGAGGGACTTCCGTGAATGCCTTATGGACTGTGGGCTGGAAGACTTAGGTTACATGGGCGATCCTTTTACTTGGAGTAGAGGTGAAATCCGAGAGCGTCTCGATCGGGCAGTTTGCAATGTAGGGTGGGCACATAAATTTCCTCGTGTAGCGGTGATTAATGAAGAACATGTCCATTCTGATCATCGGCCACTGGTCTTGGACATGGATTATTTGGATGACAATATTTTCAGACGTCCAAAGAGGTGCGTGAAGCAATTTGAAGCTAGGTGGTTAAAGGAAGAGACTGTTACTGAAATTGTTAAGGCTTCCTGGGAAAGAGCAAAGTTAGCAGGTATTGGCCCTTCACTAGTTGATCGAACGAGAGTCGTGCATGCCGATTTGCACACTTGGGATCGTGTAACTCTCAAGGGCCCAAAGCGAAGAATTAATAAATTAAAAAAAAGAGTTAGAGAGACTGAGGCGTGGTCCCTTGAACACAGAATCACGATGCCGACAGAAGGAGATTATTGTGGTAATTGAGAATCTATTGGACCAAGAGGAAATTTTCTGGCTACAAAGGGGTCGTGCAAACTGGTTGATGCACGGGGATCGTAATACATCGTTTCTTCCACAATGCAGCCATGGCTAGGAAAAAGAGAAATAATATAAAGAAACTTTTAGATGATTCTGGGATTTGGAGAGAAGGTAAGGAGCTGAAGAACCACATTACTGATTATTTTTCAAAACTCTTCACGTCGGAAGTCCAGCATCCGAATCAAGAGGTTTTGTCCCTAGTTCGTAGGAGAGTGACGACTGAAATGAACAATGCTCTTCTTGCCCCTTATACTGCTGAAGATGTTCGCAAGGCGCTATTCGAGATTGGGGACTTAAAAGCTCCAGGGCCAGATGGACTCCGTGCTATCTTCTATAAAAGATTTTGGCCTATGCTAGGGGACGATTTAGTTCAGGAGGTCCTACAAGCCATCAATACGTGTACTATACCAGTTGGTTGGAATGATACTGCGATTGTGATGATCCCAAAGGTTAACACCCCGGAAAAAGTAACCCAATTTAGGCCGATCAGTTTATGCAATGTGGTATATAAAATAATTGCAAAGATGGTGGCCCTTTGCTTGAAGGTTCTCCTGCCAGATATTATAAGCCCGACTCAGAGTGCTTTTGTGCCTGGCAGACTAATAACGGATAATATATTGATAGCTTATGAGTGCTTTCACACAATCAAAAATAAAAGAGAAGGTAGAGAGGGCTTGTGTGCTATTAAACTGGATATGCACAAAGCTTATGATAAAGTTGAGTGGCCTTTTTTGAAGGAGATTATGCTGAGACCGGGCTTCCGTCAAGATTGGGTGAATTTAATTATGCAATGCGTCTCAACGGTCGAATATAGAGTAAGGATTAACGCGGAGGATAGTGAGAGTTTTAAGCCTACAAGGGGTTTGAGGCAGGGTGACCCATTGTCACCATACATTTTCTTGTTGTGCACAGAGGGATTGAATGCTCTACTTACACGGGCGGAGGAATTTGGAACTATTTCAGGAGTAAAAGTTTGTAAAGATGGCCCGCCCATCACAAACCTTCTCTTTGCGGATGATTCTTTGATTCTCATAAAAGCCAACCAACAAAATGCGGAAGCTCTGAAAACAGCGTTAGATTTATACTGTCAAGCATCGGGACAATTGGTAAGCATTGAAAAATCCAGCATTTTCTTCATCCCAAACACGAAGATGGAGATTAGGGAACAATTGTGTATAACGCTGAATATAATGACAGAGGCCCTCAGTGATAAATATTTGGGCTTGCCAGCAAATGTGGGTTTAGATAAAACAGACTGTTTCCAATTTCTGATTGAACGGATTGTCAAGAAAATTAGTGGCTGGAAGGAAAAATTATTTTCTGCCGGGGGAAAGGAGATCCTGCTCAAGGCTGTGATCCAAGCCATACGCACCTATGCAATGTCGGTCTTTAAAATTTCTAAAAAAAATTGTAAAGGAATCATTGACGCGATAGCACATTTCTGGTGGGGAGACGAGGAGAACCAGAGGAGGATGCACTGGATGGCCTGGTGAAAAATGTGCGTACCTAAAAACCAAGGAGGGATGGGATTTCGTGATATTCATTGTTTCAATCTGGCACTGCTCGCCAAACAGGCATGGCGCCTTCTGGATAATCCTGATTCTTTGTGTGCCACAATTCTAAGGGCTAAATACTATCCTGATGGCGATTTGTTAAATTCTAAGCAAAAGAAAGGCTCTTCTTTCATCTGGCAAAGTATTATGGCTGGCATAAATTCTCTGAAATGTGGCTATATTTGGCGTGTGGGGAATGGACAAAATATAAATATTTGGGAAGATGCCTGGATCCCAAATTGTGATACTAGAAAAGTTGTGACACCTAGGGGGAGACAACTGTTAACTAAGGTGGGTGATTTGATTGATCCTGTTTCAAATTCTTGGGACGAAGATCTGATTACACAAACAATGTGGCCCATTGATGTTCAACGGATTCGATCAATTCCAATCTCGCAACATGATATGCCAGATTTCATTGCTTGGAGTTATACGAAAAATGGTATGTTCTCGGTTCGGTCTGCTTATTTTGTGGAGTGGAACCACCAGTATGGAAGTAGACTAAGACATTCTAACGGGATGGGGCGAAGCACAATTAATCCTATTTGGAGTAAGATATGGAAGTTATCGTGTCCGGCAAAAGTCAAATTTTTTATATGGCGTACATTACATGGAATGCTTCCATGTCGGGTTACGCTCGCAAATAGACATATGAAGGTCACGCCCATTTGCCCTACTTGCTCTGAGGGTTCTGAAGATACAAAGCATATGCTTTTCCTTTGCAGTAGAGCAAAGGAAGTTTGGACAAGGCTGGGGATGGATGATATCATTGATAAAGCTTGCAAGGTTGACCTTGCTGGAGAGGCGGTGCTGGAATACCTACTACTTCTGCCAGACCAAGAGTTGAGGATAATGGGTCATGACAATGTGCGTGAAATGATTGCTGTTTCAGCATGGTATCTATGGTGGGAAAGAAGGAAGTTAGTGCATAAGGAGACAACTCAGAATGCACTTCAGATTTCAATGGGGATTCTAGCTCTTACGTCAAACTTCGTAAATGCATCATCCCCCAAGGCTACTATGAAAAAGGGGGTTTGGTCATGTCCTCCTAGGGGTTTTGTGAAACTTAACGTTGACGCTTCTTTTGACCATGACCTACTTAGGGGCACGATGGGGGCGGTTTTGAGAGATGAAAAAGGTAGGTTTATCGCGGGAGGAAACGGGAAGATTGACTATTGCGGTGATGTGCTGATGGCGGAAGCCTCAGCTCTTAGATTTGGTATAACATTGGCGCAAAGGGCGGGATGTAATCGCCTTATTATTAACTCGGACAACCTGGAGGTGATTGATACCATGAAGAACGAAGGACAGTCGGCGGGTGCGGCGGCGGCAATTTTCGATGATTGTTTTCATTATGCTTGTGACTTCGTTGCTACTAGATTCGAACACTGCAACAGAGAAGCAAATAAAGTAGCTCATAAGCTTGCGAGTTTAGCTAGATTTTCGTTGGTTTCCGAATGGTTTGAGGAACCTATAAATGAAATTGTAATGACCCTCACAGATGATGTACTTGCTATCTCTAATGAATAAAGTTTTCGTTTGACTAAAAAAAAGTCATTTTTCTTTTATTTTTGACATCTCGTTTTTACTTTTGGTCCTGGTACCTAAAAGTATACTATGAGCCCTCTTTCACTATGAGTAGAAAAGAAACACTCATTTATTTGCATTCCTCACGAAATTTAGTACCCACTCAAAGCTCTTGTAAAAATTGTTTTTCCTATGGTGCAACAATAAATTAAACCTATTTTCCTGACTCACTTGTGTTAAATGTTTATTAAACGAAAATGTTATTTGGTGAATGTCCGCCACAAGGTCGCCCTCCTGCCTTTTACCTCTTTAGCCAAGTAAATATGCAAGTCCATTCGGAGACGGGGTGGAGCCCACGATCTCCCCTTCAACCCTATTGGAGGGTCTTGATGTCGACGGACGGTGATCATGATTTTGCCGCGCAGCTCCTGGAAGCGTACACGAACAAGGGTCTTCGTCGGGATGTCCGCCTTCTGCTCATCAGTCCTGATGAATTCCATGTCCACCGTGCCCTTTTGGGCGTAGTCACGTATGAAGTGATAGAGAAGATTGATGTTCTTGCTGCGATCATGAAGCACTTGATTCTTGCAGAGGAAAATCGCCAATTTATTCTCAGCAAAGATGAGTACATGGACAGTGTCTTGGTTTAGCATCTTGGCGAGAAGATGAGCCAGCCATATCCCTTGACATGTTGTTGTAGCTACCATAATGTGTAGTCCATCTCACATGAAGAAATGGCGTCAACCTTCTACCTCACCGATTGCCAGCTGATAAGACCGCTTCCGAGGAAGAACAACATGCCTAAGTTGCTCTTGTGGAGTCCACGTCACCGGCGTGGTCGGAGTTGCACTAGCCGACCAAGTTCTCACGATCGCCAACATGATACACGCATCTATGCATGATCGTGCCTGCTAGGGCAAGGAGCAGTTGAATGGACTCAAGCCTTGCCACTGGTGTGAAGACTTTCTAAAAGTCCATTCCCGCGCGTTGCACATACCCTTTTGAGATGAGTCAGACCTTGTGCTTGACGATAGCGCCGCACTCGTCCTTCTTTACCTTGAACATTCACTTGAGCCCAATGGCTCGATGTACTACAGGCAGCGTGGTGAGTGTCCACGTAGCATTGTCGTCGATTAATAATAGCTCGTCCAACATCGCGTGGCATCAGCAGTCCTCACTCTCCGCCTCAGCGAACATGGTCGCCTCCTCGCCGGCCATTGGATAAACACCTTATCGGCGTTGAGGCTCTCCACTAATTGTGGTGGCTCCGTGAGAAGGTCATCGGTGCATCGGTACCAGTGTGGGCTGTCGGCACTGTCATCAGTGTCGACCAGGTCCGACCGTGCTGTCCGTGGAATTGCAAACTGAACCGGCACACACTAGGGGTGTCCTGGGTCAATGAGCGTGGGGTTGTTGTGCCCCCGGTGCTCGGAGCCACTGGACATGGGGCCGCAGTACTCAGGGTTGTTGTACCTGGGGTCGTTGAGCCCGGTGTCATTTTGCCCGGAGTCGCTATTGTGCTCGGGGTTGCTGCTCGAACACCAACACTTGTGCACACCGTGTGCTGTAGGATGGAGGAGTTGCTCGATGGAGCCTCTCCCGACGCCTCCCAGCACCAATGTGCCTCTTAGTCGAAGACAACGTCACCGGAGATGTGCACGCGTTTCGTGATAGGGTTGTATATCTTGTACGCCTTGGAACCCATCTCGTAGCCAAAGAATAGCACCGGCGTGCTCCTATCATCAAGATTTTTCAGCTGTGGGCGCGTCATATTGATATGACCGACGCAGCTGAAGACGCGGAGGAAGCGCACGTCGGGCTTCCTCCCGTGCCACTCCTCATACGGTGTCATGTCGTTGACGCTCCATGTCCAGTTTTATTATTGAGAGCATGACATTCTATTATTGTTGACATGGCATTTTTACTATAAAGAAGATGAAAATTGTAATGTTGAGAGGATTCCATTTTTCAATTTTTTTATTGCATGCTATTTTTTTGGGCTTATCTAGATAAAATGTTTGTCTAGAGGAATGCAGTTATATAAAGTATCACAATAATTTTTTAATTATTTTCAGAGCATGCATTTTATAAATTTGTGCATATTTTTTTATGGAATTTTTTTATATAGAGGATGATAGTTTTAAAATTTAGCATGACAAAAACAAATTCTAGACCACTCGACTCTTTTTTCTTTTAAAGTTCTAGTGTAGCAATTTTATACAAAAAAAACACTTGAACAACCAGAAACGATCGTTGGGACACTAGTAGAAAAAGGGTCAAACGTGAAGCACATTAGTGCCGGTTTGTATTTGAGCCGGCACTAATGTATACATTAGTACCAGTTCCAACGGCTAGCCGGGCCGCTTTCATTAGTACCGGTTCGTTTCACGAACCGGTACTAATGAGAGTGGTGGCAGGATGTTGTTAGACTGGGGCCCCTCCAGCCCCTTTAGTACCGGTTCTTGGCACGAACCGGTACTAAAGGTCGTCCTACATAAACCCTTCGTCCAGCCGAGCTCGCACTGTTCTTCCCCTTTCCCCTCTCCTCTCTGTTCTTCCCCTTTCCCCTCTCCTCTCTGTTCTTCCCCTCTTCCTCTCGAGCTCATCACACATTTTGCCCAAAATTTGTCAAGATTTGAAGGCCCCCATCCATTGAAATGATCACAAAGGTTAGCAACTTTGTCCTTTCATCTCTCATTGCTAGATTAGCTCTTGCAATGCTTTATATAGTGATTAATTTATGAGTTTAGTAATTTGGGAGGAAATATATATATGTGCTAGTATTTGATTTATATGCAATTTGAGGTAAAAAATAACACTTAGTTTGCATATGTAGGTGTGGTTTACTTAGTGCCTTCTAAATCTCCATCGTAACCACCGTCGATCGCCCGCACCGTCCCGTCGCCGGCACCACCTTGTGGTGAGCCTCTTTGTTCATGAAATTTTATATAAAAATTGATGTTTGTGTGATTTGGATATATAGTTACTCGTATAATTATCTTACCCGTACGTTGTTTGTTATACATATAGTGCCATGGTTTTGATATCCGTCCCCGTCGGCCCTCGTCCTTGTTATGGTTCGGATGTGGTATATATATTCTCTTTTAAAACTAGTTGCATTTCGTGTTTATGACAAATTATGCCCATCAAGTTGACCTAGAAATTGTTTCTAGGAGGTATGTGAACCGGAAATTCCAACCGACCCTATTGTCGAGAGGTTAAATTTAGTTGAAAGAGAAAACGAGTACTTGAAAGAAAAATTGAAAATAATTAAGGGGGAGAAGATGGAATTGGAGTTGCATGTTGCCGATGTCGTCGATGATCACAAGATCAAGATGGAGAAAATGCGCTTGAAGATTAGAAAGATTAGAAAATATGACATCGATAGTGAGGCTTGGTATCATTATGCTGTTGGATCCATTGTTACGTTAGTTGCGATCTTGATCGCATTTGTTGTTGCATTTAAATGCTTTAGCTAGAGAGTTATTTGTTTGTTGCATTTAAGTGTTGTATGAAATTTATGTATGAACTTGTATTAATTTGGTCTATTCGGTGTTGTGTAATGAAGATGAGCCGACAATGGATGTACGATGACCGATGCTCTCCCCAGTTCGTTGAGGGCGTGCATACTTTTCTGCTTGCGGCTGAGGCAAACAAGCGGGCGGATGGTTTTATGCCTTGTCCATGTGTTGGCTGTAAGAATGGTCACAATTACTCTACGTCAAGAACCATTCACGTCCACCTGTTTAAGTCCGGTTTCATGCCCCACTATAATGTTTGGACCAAGCACGGAGAAAGAGGGGTTATGATGGAAGGCAATGAAGAAGAAGAGGACGACGATAGCTATCCTGGCCATGGGTTCCCTGAATACGATGACACAACAATGGGGGAAAAAGCTGAGCCGGTAATGCGGGAAGAAGCTGAGCCGGCAATGCAGGAAGAAGCTGAAGAAGAGGCATCAGATGAGCCCGTTGATGATCTAGGTCGGGCCATTGCCGATGCAAAGAGAAACTGCGCAAGTGATTTGGAGAAGAAGAAGTTGCAGCGCATGTTAGAGGATCACAAAAAATTGTTGTACCCGAATTGCGTAGGTGACAAGAAAAAGCTGGGCACCACACTGGAATTGCTGCAATGGAAGGCAGAGAATGGTGTATCTGACAAGGGATTTGGAAAGTTGCTGGTAATGATAAAGGATATGCTTCCAAAGGACAACGAATTGCCCGAGAGTACGTACGAAGCAAAGAAGGCTGTCTGCCCTCTAGGGTTAGAGGTGCAGAAGATACATGCATGCCCTAATGATTGCATCCTCTACCGCGGTGAGTACGAGGATTTGAACGCTTGCCCGGTATGTGGTGCATTGCGCTATAATATCAGCCGCGATGACCCTGGTGATGTCGAGGGCGAGCGCCCCAGGAAGAAGATTCCTGCCAAGGTGATGTGGTATGCTCCTATAATACCACGGTTGAAACATTTGTTCCAAAACAAAGAGCATGCCAAGGCGATGCGATGGCACAGAGAAGACCGTAAGAAAGACGGAAAGTTGAGAGTACCCGCTGACGGGTCGCAGTGGAGAAAAATCGAAAGAAAGTACGGGAAGGAGTTTGCAGATGACGCAAGGAGCGTATGGTTTGGTCTAAGCGCAGATGGCATTAATCCTTTTGGGGAGCAGAGCAGCAACCATAGCACCTGGCCTGTGACTCTATGTTTGTATAACCTTCGTCCTTGGTTGTGCATGAAGCGGAAGTTCATTATGATGCCGGTGCTCATCCAAGGCCCTAAGCAACCCGGCAACGACATTGATGTGTACCTAAGGCCATTAGTTGAAGAACTCTTACAACTGTGGAATGGAACAGGTGTACGTGCGTGGGATGAGCACATGGGGGAAGAATTTGACCTAAAGGCGTTGTTGTTCGTGACCATCAATGATTGGCCTGCTCTCAGTAACCTTTCAGGACAGACAAACAAGGGATACCGCGCATGCACACACTGTTTGGACGATACCGACAGTATATATTTGGCTAATTGTAAGAAGAATGTGTACCTGGGACATCGTCGATTTCTTCCGAGCAGGCTTCCCGTAAGAAAGAAAGGCAAGCATTTCAAAGGTGAGGCGGATCACCGGACGAAGCCTCTCCACCTTACTGGTGCTGATGTACATGATATGGTCAAGGGTTTGAAGGTGGTCTTTGGAAAGGGTCCTGGTGGACAACCTGTTCCGAATGACGCTGACGGACGTGCACCCATGTGGAAGAAGAAATCTATATTTTGGGACCTGCCCTATTGGAAAGACCTAGAGGTCCGCTCCGCAATCGACGTGATGCACGTGACGAAGAATCTTTGTGTGACCCTGCTTGGCTTCTTGGGCTTGTATGTGAAGACAACAGATACACATGAGGCACGGGAGGACCAGCAACGTATGCATGGAAAAGACGGCATACATCAGGGTCATGCAAGCTACGCTCTTACCAAAGAAGAGAAGGAAATCTTCTTTGAATGCCTGCTCAGTATTAAGGTACTGTCTGGCTTCTCGTCGAATATAAAGGGAATAATAAACATGGCAGAGAAAAATTTCCAGAACCTAAAGTCTCATGACTGCCACGTGATTATGACGCAACTGCTTCCGGTTGCATTGAGGGGGCTTCTACCGAAAAATGTTCGATTAGCCATTGTGAAGCTATGTGCATTTCTCAATGCAATCTCTCAGAAGGTAATCGATCCAGAAATCATACCAAGGTTACAGAATGATTTGGTGCAATGTCTTGTCAGTTTCGAGTTGGTGTTCCCACCATCCTTCTTCAACATCATGATGCACGTCCTAGTTCACCTATGCGAAGAGATTAACGTTTTGGGTCATGTATTTCTACACAATATGTTCCCCTTTGAGAGGTTCATGGGAGTCTTAAAAAATATGTTCATAACCATGCTAGGCCAGAAGGAAGCATCTCCAAGGGCCGTCAAAATGAGGAGGTCATTGAGTTTTGTATTGACTTTATTCCTGACCTTAAGCCGATTGGTGTTCCTGAATCGCGGCATAAGGGCAGACTGGATGGAAAAGGCACGCTAGGAGGGGAACAAATAATATGTATGGACGGACATTCTCTCACTGAAGCACACTACACAGTTCTACAGAATTCCGCCTTGGTAGCTCCGTATATGGATGAACACAAGAATTTGCTACGCTCCAAACACCCGGAGCGGTCTGATGACTGGATTACACATGAACAAACCAGGAGTTTCGCCAGCTGGTTGCAGACACGTACCATGCATGACACCTCTATTGAAGATGACCTATACTTTCTGTCCCAGTTACCATCTTCGAATATAATGACTTTCAAAGGGTATGAGATAAATGGTAATACATTTTACACGATCGCCCAAGATAAGAAGAGCACCAACCAAAACAGTGGTGTCCGCTTTGATTGAGAAACCAAGACGGGAAACGAAACATATTATGGTTATATATAGGACATATGGGAACTTGACTATTGACGTGGTTTGAAGGTCCCTTTGTTTCGGTGCAAATGGGTCAATATGACACGAGGCGGGGTAACGGAAGAACCGCAGTACGGAATGACAACAGTGGATCTCAACAATCTTGCGTATGCAGACGAACCATTCGTCCTAGCCAATGATGTGGCACAGGTTTTCTATGTGAAGGACATGTCTACCAAGCCAAGAAAAAGAAAAGATAAGGAGGCGAATGCATCGTACGATGAGCCAAAGCAACACATAGTTCTTTCTGGGAAGAGAAACATCGTGGGAGTGGATGACAAGACAGACAAGTCAGAAGATTATGAAAAGTTTGATGAAATTGCTCCATTCACAGTGAATATTGACCCGAGCATCCCGTTAAATGATGAAGATTTTCCATGGTTACGGCGCAAAGGGACACACGCGAAGAAAAAGTTTCACACCCAAAGATCTGGGATGTGATCGACTTCACTATCATCACTTTCTTCTGTGTTTCACACCCAGAAGGGAATCTCTGTAATAGTTAGGGTAGTTAATTATGTGTTTTGGCATTTGAAACGCGAAGAAATTTTATGTGCAAACAAATTCTTTCATGCCTTTACTGATTTTTAAAGTTAAGTTATTCACAAACTAGTGATGCACACTAATTTCAAATAATTCAAAATTTAAACTATTCAAATTTGAAAACTACGGGCACTAACAGAAAGTTTGTAATTTTTTGTACCTAAAGTAAAAATATTCACAAAGAAACTCTAAATACACAAAAAAGAAACTCAAAAATTAATAAAGCAAAAAAAAATGAAAAAGCCCGCCTACTAGGCCAGAGCGGCCTGCATACGATTAGAAACCCAACCCGTTGTTGGGCCAGGATGCAGGCCCGCAAAGGCCTAGTAGGCCCACAGGGCAGCACAGAACATGTAGGCCCAGTAGGCCTGCTTTGGAGAGGAGCTCGAGAGAGCTACCGCACGGGGGTTTATAAACCAGTGCGGTCGCCCCTTGGCTAGCGAGGTGGGACTAAACTTGCGCACCGCACCTGCGCCAGCGCAACCCCTTTAGTACCGGTTCGTGGCACCAACCGGTACTAAAGGGGGGCCTTTAGTACCGGTTGGTGACACGAACCGGTACTAAAGGGGGTGCGGTTCCCGCCGCTTGGCCTGGCCAAAACAGGCCTTTAGTACCGGTTGGTGGCTCCAACCGGTACTAAAGGTGCCTTCTATATAAGAAAACACTTCAAAATTCCGTCAGTTTCTAATCTCTCCCTCTGCTTCTTCTCCTCTGCACACCGTCGCCCGCCGCCCCCGCCGTCTCCATATCCCTCGTCGCCGCCCCCGTCGCCGCCCCGTCGTCCCGTCCCCGTCGTCCCCATCGTCACCGCCGCCCCGTCCCGGCCCGTCCCGCGTCGTCCCCGGCCTCGTCGTCGTCGCCGCCCCGGCCCGTACGTCCCCGTCCCCGTCGTCGCCGCCCCGTCGTCATCCCCGTCGTCGCCGCGCCCGTCGCCGTCCCCGTCGCCGCCCCCCGTCGCCTCTCGCCTCGCCGGCCGGTGAGCGCGCACACACACATACATTTTTTGTTTTTTAGTTATACAAATAGTTAGAAATTTTTCTGTTTTTAGAAATTTTTCTGTTTTTAGAAATAGTTAGAAATGTTAGAATTGTTAGAAATGTTAGAATTGTTAGAATTGTTAGAAATTTTTCTATTTTTTAGTTATAGAAATAGTTATAAAAAAGTTAGAATTGTTAGAAATTTTTCTGTTTTTTAGTTATAGAAATAGTTATAAAAAAGTTAGAAAATTTTCTTTTTTTTTAATTATAGAAATATTAGAAATGTTATAGAAATGTTAGTTATATATAGCATTGTTAGAAATGTTAGTCATATAGTAATGTTAGAAATTTTAGTTATCAAAATCCAATCATTAAAAAAATGTTAATTTTTGCACGCATATAGCTAGTATTTGTTCTCGACGATGCCCGGCCCACATCCTCGCCGTCGACACGTCCGCGACGATGTCCGGCTGACCCATGTCCGGGACTGGGCTCTGCCGGGCTGGCACTGGGAGGTGCTGCCTGGAGGGGCGCGCCGCTTGATGAGGAACCCGGCCCCGGGTCCCGTCGTCGACCCTGATCTCGTTTGGTGGCGTTCACGTGGGCCAGTTTCAGTGCGGAGGGAGCCGGCCCCGCCGGAGGTGGTACGTTGCCGTGTCAGGGAGGAGGACGAGCACGTCCATCTCTACATGGTTGCGTTAGAGGGTGGCAGGTTCTCCAATACCTGGCAGTTTCTTCAGGGATCTCACTTCAGCTATGATCCTGTGAGGGTTCCTTCTCTTTGGGTGTCCACCGCCCGCGCCGCAGGAACCGCGAGTGTCCTAGATTCTTCTGTAGTATTCGATCTTTAATTAGCTACCTAGCCAGTGATGTACTATTCAATATTATCTATTATTCGAGACGATGTATTCGAGATTATATCTATTATTCGAGACGATGTAATTTGAATACTAAATTGTTTTATATTTCTTTTGGATTAGTTAAATAAAAGATATGGTGGACAATACCGACAGAGAGAGAGAGAACAGACCATGTTCAATATGATACGCGGGTCAGATGATGATCAGAATGAAGAAGATTATGACGGCTCCGAATTTCTAAACAACACCGGAGAGGGTGATATGATATTCGATCGCGACGACCGAATTGATGAAGTCATGAACTACGATTATGACGATGACGAAGAACATGTTGATCCTGAAACAACAAAGACCGGCGAGGTATATATATTTATATAAGCAGGCATCTGGTGATCATCACATGTTTTAAATGAGTTGAAGATATATTAACGAATCGATCTTTCTTCTTTCAGCCATCCGGATCGAGCAAATCTTCAGGCAACAGGACGAAACGAGGCCCGAACAAAAAGTTGAAGGAGGGCATAAAGTACAATATAGAGGCAATCAGACCTAATGGCGAACCATTAGCGCCTAAGAAGATTGCGGACAAGTTCGTTCGTTAGTGCGGAGTTCTTGTGAAGGACCAACTCCCGATCTCCCTTCAAGAATGGAGAGAGCCAGCAAAGCCACGTCCAGATGTTACTTTTGTCGACGACAGACAAAAAAGTCTGTTTTGGGATACTCTCATGGAACATTTCACCCTACCAGATCATTTCACAGAAGCAGATGTGCAGAAAGTCAAGGACGCTGCTCTTAGGAAGATGGCGGTTGCATTCAAGAACCACAAGAATCGTGAATGGGACAAGTACGTCAAGGGAGGAAGGAAGACTCCAGTATTCAAGGGGACACTAGAGAATCAAAGTGATCATTGGGATGATTTCGTGAAATTCAAGGATTCATAATTAGCTAAGGAACGGTCGAGAATAAACAAGAAGAATGCCGAAAAAAGGATAAGTTCCATAAGCTGGGGCCAGATGGCTACGCGGTGGCAATGCCTAAGTGGGATAAGTCTGAGAAAGAGATGGAGGATGCAGGTGTCACTCCGGTTACTAAGAGCTGGCCCCCCAGGTGCAGGAGTTGGTTCTATGCGCATGGGGGGTAGTTGGACCCGAAGACAGGCAAAGTTTCGACGAAGGCATGTCTGAACGGAGCCGATGATAAGATACTTGTTGCAATAGAAGATGTTGGAAATATGCCCTAGAGGCAATAATAAATTAGTTATTATTATATTTCCTTGTTCATGATAACAGTTTATTATCCATGCTAGAATTGTATTGATAGGAAACTCAGATACATGTGTGGATACATAGACAACACCATGTCCCTAGTAAGCCTCTAGTTGATAGCTCGTTGATCAATAGATGGTTACGGTTTCCTGACCATGGACATTGGGTGTCATTGATAACGGGATCACATCATTAGAAGAATGATGTGATGGACAAGACCCAATCCTAAGCATAGCACAAGATCGTGTAGTTTGTATGCTAAAGCTTTTCTAATGTCAAGTATCATTTCCTTAGACCATGAGATTGTGCAACTCCCGGATACCGTAGGAATACTTTGGGTGTGCCAAACGTCACAACGTAACTGGGTGGCTATAAAGGTGCACTACGGGTATCTCCTAAAGTGTATGTTGGGTTGGCACGAATCGAGACTGGGATTTGTCACTTCGTGCGACGGAGAGGTATCTCTGGGCCCACTCGGTAGGACATCATCATAATGTGCACAACGTGATCAAGGAGTTGATCACGGGATGATCTGTTACGAAACGAGTAAAGAGACTTGCTGGTAACGAGATTGAACAAGGTATCGGGATACCGACGATCGAATCTCGTGCAAGTACAATACCGCTAGACTAAGGGAATTGTATACGGGATTGACTAATCCTTGACATCGTGGTTCATCCGATGAGATCATCGTGGAACATGTGGGAGCCAACATGGGTATCTAGATCCCGCTGTTGGTTATTGGCCGGAGAGGTGTCTCGGTCATGTCTGCATGATTCCCGAACCCGTAGGGTCTACACACTTAAGGTTCGATGACGCTAGGGTTATAGGGAAAGTATGTATGCGGTTACCGAATGTTGTTCGGAGTCCCGGATGAGATCCCGGACGTTACGAGGAGTTCCGAAATGGTCCGGAGGTAAAGATTGATATATTGGACGAAGGGTTTTGGAGTCCTGGAGTGTTCAGGAGGTACCGGGTGATGACCAGCATAACCGAAAGGTGTTTCGGGAGCCCCGGCAAGTGTTGGGGGGCTTCATGGGCCAAGGGAAGGGGGGCAAACCAGCCCACTAAGGGGCTGTGCGCCCCCCCTCACCTATTCCCACGTGACCAGGGGGTTTGGGGCGCCCCATCTAGGGTTTCCACCTCCTGGCTTGGGGGCCAAGTCACCCAAGGGGGAGATCCCATCTGCCCTGACCGCCGCCCCCCCCCCTAGGGGAAACCCTAGGGCGCCTCCCCCTCCCCCTTGCCCCTATATATAGTGGAGGTTTTGGGGCTGCCCAAGAGGAGATGAACTCTCCCAAGGCGCAACCCTACCTCTCTCCCTCCTCGTCTCTCGTAGTGCTGGGCGAAGCCCTGCTAGAATTCCGCGCTCCTCCACCACCACCACGCCGTCGTGCTGCTGCTGGACGGAGTCTTCCCCAACCTCTCCTTCTCCCCTTGCTGGATCAAGGAGTGGGAGACGTCACCGGGCTGTATGTGTGTTGAACGCGGAGGTACCGTCCGTTTGGCACTAGGATCATCGGTGATTTGGATCACGGCGAGTACGACTCCATCAACCCCATTCACTTGAACGCTTCCGCTTAGCGATCTATAAGGGTATGTAGATGCACTCTCTCTCCCCTCGTTGTTGGTTTCTCCATAGATATATCTTGGTGACACGTAGAAAACTTTTGAATTTCTGCTACCTTCCCCAACAGTGGTATCAGAGCTAGGTCTATTGCGTAGATTCCATGCACGAGTAGAACACAAAGTAGTTGTGGGCGTTGATTTTGTTCAATATGCTTACCGTTACTAGTCCAATCTTGATTCGGCAGCATTGTGGGATGAAGCGGCCCGGACCGACCTTACACGTACACTTACGTGAGACATGTTCCACCGACTGACATGCACATGTTGCATAAGGTGGCTAGCGGGTGCCAGTCTCTCCCACTTTAGTCGGATCGGATTCGATGAAAAGGGTCCTTATGAAGGATAAATAGCAATTGGCATATCACGTTGTGGTTTTTGCATAGGTAAGAAACGTTCTTACTAGAAACCCATAGCAGCCACGTAAAACATGCAAACAACTAGTAGAGGACGTCTAACCGTTTTTTGCATGGTATGCTATGTGATGTGATATGGCCAAGAAGAATGTGATGAATGATATGTGATGTATGAGATTGATCATGTTCTTGTAATAGGAATCATGACTTGCATGTCGATGAGTATGACAACCGGCAGGAGCCATAGGAGTTGTCTTTATTTATTGTATGACCTACGTGTCATTGAACAACGCCATGTAATTACTTTACTTTATTGCTAACCGTTCGCTGTAGTAGTAGAAGTAATAATTGGCGAGACAACTTCATGAAGACACGATGATGGAGATCATGATGATGGAGATCATGGTGTCATGCCGGTGACGATGATGATCATGGAGCCCCGAAGATGGAGATCAAAAGGAGCAATATGATATTGGTCATATCATGTCACTATTTGATTGCATGTGATGTTTATCATGTTTATACATCTTATTTGCTTAGAACGACGGTAGTAAATAAGATGACCCCTCATTAAAATTTCAAGAAAGTGTTCCCCCTAACTGTGCACCGTTGCGAAAGTTCGTCGTTTCGAAGCACCACGTGATGATCGGGTGTGATAGATTCTTACGTTCACATACAACGGGTGTAAGCCAGATTTACACACGCGAAACACTTAGGTTGACTTGACGAGCCTAGCATGTACAGACATGGCCTCGGAACACAAGAGACCGAAAGGTCGAGCATGAGTCGTATGGTAGATATGATCAACATGAAGATGTTCACCGATGATGACTAGTCCGTCTCACGTGATGATCGGACACGGCCTAGTTGACTCGGATCACGTAATCACTTAGATGACTAGAGGGATGTCTATCTGAGTGGGAGTTCATAAGATGAACTTATTTATCCTGAACATAGTCAAAAGGTTTTTGCAAATTATGTCGTAGCTCGCGCTTTAGTTCTACTGTTTTAGATATGTTCCTAGAGAAAATATAGTTGAAAGTTGATAGTAGCAATTATGCGGACAGTAGAAGGCTTGTGTCCTTAATGCACCGCTCGGTGTGCTGGACCTCGAACGTGGTTTGTGGATGTTGCGAACATCTGACATACACGTTTTGATGACTACATGATAGTTCGGTAATGTTAAATGGTTTAGAATTGAGGCACCGAAGACATTTTTGAAATGTCGCGGAACATATGAGATGTTTCGAGGGCTGAAATTGGGATTTCAGGCTCGTGCCCACGTCATGAGGTATAACACCTCCGACGATTTTCTTAGCCTGCAAACTAAGGGAGAAAAGTTCAATCGTTGAGCTTGTGCTCAGATTGTCTGAGTACAACAATCACTTGAATCGAGTGGGAGTTGATCTTCCAGATAAGATAGTGATGTTTCTCCAAAGTCATTGCCACCAAGCTACGAGAGCTTCGTGATGAACTATAACATATCAAGGATAGATATGATCCTTGAGCTATTCGCGGCACCGCGAAAGTAGAAATCAAAAGGGAGCATCAATTGTTGATGGTTAGTAAAACCACTAGTTTCAAGAAGGGCAAGGGCAAGAAAGGGATACTTCATGAAAAGACAAGTCAGTTGATGCTCAAGTGAAGAAACCCAAAGTTGAACCCAAGCCCGAGACTAAGTGCTTCTGTAATAAGGGGAACAATCACTAGAGCAAAATTACCCTAGATACTTGGTAGATGAGAAGGATGGCAAGGTCGATAGTAGTATATTGGATATATATTATGTTAATGTGTACTTTACTAGTACTCCTAGTAGCACCAGGGTATTAGATACCGGTTCGGTTGCTAAGTGTTAGTAACTCGAAATAAAAGGCTGCGCAGTAAAAGGAGACTAGCTAAAGGTGAGCTGGCGATATGTGTTGGAAGTTTTTTCAAGCTTGATGTGATCAAGCATCGCACGCTCCCTCTACCATCGAGATTGGTGTTAAACCTAAATAATTGTTATTTGGTGTTTGCGTTGAGCATAGACATGATTGAATTATGTCTATTGCAATACGGTTATTCATTTAAGGAGAATAATGGTTACTCTGTTTATTTGAACAATACCTTCAATGGTCTTGCGCCTAAAATGAATGGTTTATTGAATCTCGATCATAGTGATACACATGTTCATGCCAAAAGATATAAGATAGTACCACCTACTTGTGGCACTGCCATGTAAGTCATATTGGTATAAAACGCATGAAGAAGCTCCATGTTGATGGATCTTTGGACTCACTCATTTTTGAATAGATTGAGACATCTGAACCATGTCTATTGGTAGATATGCATGAAGAAACTCCATACAGATGGATCGTTTGGAGTCACTTGTTTTTGAATCACTTGAGACATGCAAATCATACCACATGGGCAAGATGACTGAAAGACCTCGTTTTCAGTAAGATGGAACAAGAAAGCAACTTGTTGGAAGTAATACATTTTGATGTGTGCAGTCCAATGAGTGCTGAGGCACGCAGTGGATATCGTTATGTTCTTGCTTCACAGATGATTTGAGTAGATGCTAAGTATATTTACTTGATGAAACACAAGTCTGAATTATTGAAAGGTTCAAGTAATTTCAGAGTGAAGTTGAAGATCGTCGTGACAAGAGGATAAAATGTCTATGATATGATCATAGAGATTTATACCTGAGTTACGAGTTTGGCACACAATTAAAACATTGTAGAAATCGTTTCACGACTAATACCGCCGGGAACACCATAGTGTGATGGTGTGTCCGAACATCATAACTGCACCCTATTGGATGTGGTGCATACCATGATGTCTCTTGTCGAATTACCACCATCGTTTACGGGTTAGGCATTAGAGACAATCGCATTCACTTTAAATAGGGAACCACACAAATCCGTTGAGACGACACCGTATGAACTATGGTTTAGAGAAACCTAAGCTGTTGTTTCTTAAAGGTTTGGGGCCACGACGCTTATGTGAAAAAGTTTCAGGCTGATAAGCTCGAACCCAAAGCGGATAAATGCATCTTCATAGGATACCCAAAACAGTTGGGTATACCTCCTGTCTCAGATCCGAAAGCAATAGGGATTGTTTCTGAAATCGGGTCCTTTCTCGAGGAAAAGTTTCTCTCGAAAGAATTGTGTGGGAGGATGGCGGAGACTTGATGAGGTTATTGAACCATCACTTCAACTAGTGTGTAGCAGGGCACAGGAAGTTGTTCCTGTGGCACCTACACCAATTGAAGTGGAAGCTTATGATAGTGATCATGAAACTTCGGATCAAGTCACTACCAAACCTCGTAGGATGACAAGGATGCGTACTACTTCAGAGTGGTACGTAATCCTGTCTTGGAAGTCATGTTGCTAGACAAAAATGAACCTACGAGCTATGGAGAAGCGATGGTGGGCCCGGATTCCAAAATGGCTCAAGGCCATAAAATCCGAGAGAGGATCCATATATGAAAACAAAGTGTAGACTTTGGAAGAACTACTTGATAGTCGTAAGGCTGTTGGGTGCATATGGATTTTAAAAGGAAGACGGACAATGATGGTAGGTGTCACCATTGAGAAAGCTCGACTTGTCGTTAAGATGTTTCCCGACAAGTTCAAGGAGTTGACTACGATGAGATTTTCTCACTCGTAGCGATGCTAAGAGTCTGTTGGAATTATGTTAGCAGTTACTGCATTATTTATGAAATCTTGCAGATAGGATGTCAAAACATTGTTTCCTCGACGATTTTCATGAGGAAAGGTTGTATGTGATACAACCAGAAGGGTTTGTCAATCCTGAAAGATGCTAACAAGTATGCAAAGCTCCAGCAATTCTTTTAAGGACTGGAGTAAGCATCTCGGAATTGGAATGTACGCTTTGATGAGATGATCAAAGATTTTAGGATTATACAAAGTTTATGAGAAACTTGTATTTCCAAAGAAGTGAATGGGAGCACTATAGAATTTCTGATGACTATATGTTGTTGACATATTGTTTATCAGAAATGATGTAGAATTTCTGGAAAGCATATAGGGTTGTTTGAAAAGTGTTTTTCAATGGAAAACCTAGATTAAGCTACTTGAACATTGAGCATCAAGATCTATAAGGATAGATCAAAATCGCTTAATAGTACTTTCAAACAAACACATACCATGACAAGATTTTGAAGGAGTTCAAAATAGATCAGCAAAAGGAGTTCTCGGCTGTGTTACAAGGTGTGAGTATTGAGCAAGACTCAAGACATGACCACGGCAGAATAGAGAGAAAGGACGAAGGTCGTCCCCTATGATTTAGTCGTAGGCTCTAAAGTATGCTATGTTGTGTACCGCACCTGAAGTGTGCCAAATCATGAGTCAGTCAAGGGGTACAAGTGTGATCTAGAAATGGATCACAGGACAACGGTCAAGGTTATCCTTAGTAACTAGTGGACTAAGGAATTTTCTCGATTATGGAGGTGGTAAAGGAGTTCGTCGTAAAGGGTTACGCCGATGCAAACTTTGACACTAATCCAGATTATTCTGAGTAGTAAACTGGATTCGTATAGTAGAACAGTTATTTGGAATAGCTCCAAATAGAGCGTGGTAACTGCATCTGGGAGATGACATAGAGATTTGTAAAGCACACACGGATCTGAAAGGTTCAGACTCGTTGACTATAACATCTCTCACAAGCATAACATGATCAAACCCAGAACTCATTGAGTGTTAATCACATGGTAATGTGAACTAGATTATTGACTCTAGTAAACTCTTTGGGTGTTAGTCACATGGGGATGTGACCTTGAGTGTTAATCACATAGCGATGTGAACTGGATTATTGACTCTAGTGCAAGTGGGAGACTGTTGGAAATATGCCCTAGAGGCAATAATAAATTAGTTATTATTATATTTCCTTGTTCATGATAATAGTTCATTATCCATGCTAGAATTGTATTGATAGGAAACTCAGATACATGTGTGGATACATAGACAACACCATGTCCCTAGTAAGCCTCTAGTTGACTAGCTCGTTGATCAATAGATGGTTACGGTTTCCTGACCATGGACATTGGATGTCATTGATAATGGGATCACATCATTAGAAGAATGATGTGATGGACAAGACCCAATCCTAAGCATAGCACAAGATCGTGTAGTTCGTATGCTAAAGCTTTTCTAATGTCAAGTATCATTTCCTTAGACCATGAGATTGTGCAACTCCCGGATACCGTAGGAATACTTTGGGTGTGCCAAACGTCACAACGTAACTGGGTGGCTATAAAGGTGCACTACGGGTATCTCCGAAAGTGTATGTTGGGTTGGCACGAATCGAGACTGGGATTTGTCACTTCATGCGACGGAGAGGTATCGCTGGGCCCACTCGGTAGGACATCATCATAATGTGCACAATGTGATCAAGGAGTTGATCACGGGATGATCTGTTACGGAACGAGAAAAGAGACTTGCCGGTAACGAGATTGAACAAGGTATCGGGATACCGACGATCGAATCTCGGGCAAGTACAATACCGCTAGACTAAGGGAATTGTATACGGGATTGACTGAATCCTTGACATCGTGGTTCATCCGATGAGATCATCGTGGAACATGTGGGAGCCAACATGGGTATCTAGATCCCGCTGTTGGTTATTGGCCGGAGAGGTGTCTCAGTCATGTCTGCATGATTCCCGAACCCGTAGGGTCTACACACTTAAGGTTCGATGACGCTAGGGTTATAGGGAAAGTATGTACGCGGTTACCGAATGTTGTTCGGAGTCCCGGATGAGATCCCGGACGTTACGAGGAGTTCCGGAATGGTCCGGAGGTAAAGATTGATATATTGGATGAAGGGTTTTGGAGTCCTGGAGTGTTCAGGAGGTACCGGGTGATGACCAGCATGACCGAAAGGTGTTTCGGGAGCCCCGGCAAGTGTTGGGGGGCTTCATGGGCCAAGGGAAGGGGGCAAACCAGCCCACTAAGGGGCTGTGCGCCCCCCTCACCTATTCCCACGTGACCAGGGGTTTGGTGCGCCCCATCTAGGGTTCCCACCTCCTGGCTTGGGGGCCAAGTCACCCAAGGGGGAGATCCCATCTGCCCTGGCCGCCGCCCCCCCAGGGGAAACCCTAGGGCGCCTCCCCCTCCCCCTTGCCCCTATATATAGTGGAGGTTTTGGGGCTGCCCAAGAGGAGATGAACTCTCCCAAGGCGCAGCAATACCTCTCTCCCTCCTCATCTCTCGTAGTACTGGGCGAAGCCCTGCTAGAATTCCGCGCTCCTCCACCACCACCACGCCGTCGTGCTGCTGCTGGACGGAGTCTTCCCCAACCTCTCCTTCTCCCCTTGCTGGATCAAGGAGTGGGAGACGTCACCGGGTTGCATGTGTGTTGAACGCGGAGGTGCCGTCCGTTTGGCACTAGGATCATCGGTGATTTGGATCATGGCGAGTACGACTCCATCAACCCCATTCACTTGAACGCTTCCGCTTAGCGATCTACAAGGGTATGTAGATGCACTCTCCTTCCGCTCGTTGTTGGTTTCTCCATAGATAGATCTTGGTGACACGTAGGAAAATTTTGAATTTCTGCTATGTTCCCCAACAGAAGAGGCTCGAACGGGGGTGTTCCAGCCCAACAGAGAGAACGACGAGCTTAAGCGTGCCCTGGGAAATCCTGAACACCCGGAAAGAACACGAGGCAAGGGCGCTATTCCGTGGTATGAGGGGTTTTTGACTGGAACGCCAACTACAGAACCCGTGCGAGAAGGAAGATTGCGGAGGAGAAGCAAAGGAATATGGAGGAGGAGAAGAGGAAGCTGGACTATGAATGCCTTCAAGGCCTAGAATCAAAGCATGCGGAGTTGGCAGACAAATTCCAGCGGCAGCAGGAGAAGATCGACTCACTTAGCCAGCAAAGGGGGTCTCAGCAGCTGCAACAGCTAGCGGATGATCCAGCATTGGATACCACCGCGCCATCCATGCCGAGAAGCAGTGTGGGTTTCCGCCCCGTTTGATGCAATGCTGGATAGATACCCCGTGGATGACATCATGGAGAACACTAACTGCGAGCTACACTTCAAAATGAAGAACATATCCATGAAGGTGGCGGACGTCGTTGCTTATACAAATTCCCCCGATGCAACCTTCCATTGCAACCCGATTCCAGCAGGCTATGCTCGTGTCGTGGTTGATGAGGCGGTGGACCAATATTCGGGGCTAGAGCTTGACATTCCTAGAGGTGACTAGGAGCACACACTCGGAGAGGCCAAACATCGTATCATCCTATGGAGAAAGGATTGCATCATCTTTCGAAGGCCACCGACACCGCGTCACCCGACTCCTCGTCGAAGTCCGCCACCGAGTCAGCAGACTCCCGCTCCTCCAAGTCCACCAACGCGTGAGGCCGCTCCTCCTCCTCTAAGTCCGGCAAAGTGTCAGGCCACTCCTCCTCCAAGTCCGACACAGCGCCAGGCGTCCACTCCTCCTCTAAGTCCGGCACAACCTTAGGCCACTCCTCCTCCAAGTCCGGCACAGCTTCAGGCCACTCCTCCTCGTCCAACTCAGCCCCGTCAGCCGTCTCCGCCGCCTCAGCAATCGCATAAGAGACACCCCGCAGCTATGGTGCGTAGCGGTACGAGTCGAGGTCATAGTACAGGAAGTACAGGCGGAGGCAAGCGATATAAATATGGTCCAAACCTCACTACTCCTCTTCCTGAGAGGGCTTACGACAGGACCCAGGAGCAAACCAAGGCCATAGTGCGGGCAGAAGTCGACGCCCATTTTGGACCGAAACCGACACCGCCGCCAAGGGAGAAAGTGTCTGTGGAAGTTATTGACCACTTCATTTGTATGGCTGAACCACCAGCTCCTAAGCCTGTTGACACAGACTATGAGCGCCACATCAGGAAGTTACATCGACAACGTCTACAGAAGGAGGCGAGCTCGAACTCGAGCAAACAACAAGAAGCTGTCAAAAAATGCGGGAAAACCGTTGCCCAGCTGGGAGAACAGTGGGCACAATCGATCCCCCCGCTTGTTGTGCCGCCAACAACACGTGACAGTACGCGCGCCCAATATTATTATGGGCAAACAGTTTACGTTCCCCAGGTGGGCGATGTGGTAATAACCCAGGAGCATATAATGCAGGCTGAAACTCTCAACATCACTGTTGGACAACTCCTCGAGATCGAGGACATGCCTGTGCTCACAGAGGAGGAAATAAAATGGAAATATGTCCGGGGCCAACCTTTGGTCAAGCCAGAAGAGGTCAAGAAGCTCCCAACGAGAATGTATGAATTGCATCAATGGTACATGGACATTACCAAGAGATCCGATCGAGACTCCCTCATGGTCAAAGTCAAGAAGGATCATTACTACCATCTGAAACCTGTGACCGTTGAGTATTCTGAACTGTTTCAGTTATACAATCAAGACGCACTCGACAAATCTATCGTCAGTTGCTATTGTCTGTAACTGATTTCTTTCTGTAATTTAAGTCTCAAGCTAGCTGTAGTGATCCTTTTGATCAATCATTACCTGTAATTATCCTCACTATATTCTTTTCTGTGGTATTATGCAGGATGAAGATGTATGAAATGAAAAAAGGTGGACGCTATGGCATTGGGTTCATTGACCCAAACATCGTTAATGAATACACATGGAAAATAAACAAGCATCATGAAAAGCAGGTAGAGGACATCATGCTAGAGTTCTTGAAGCGCCTCAAATACAATGAAGATATACTACTTCCTTACAACTTCGAGTGAGTCACACTTTCTTGTACTACAAATTCTCTGTTTTTGCCTACTAGCTAGCTACATGTTTTTGCTTACATATGCCCGCTTAATTAAGACATGCACAGATTTCACTGGGTTTTGTGTATCATTAAAGTTGACGCCGGAACAGTTGAAATACTGGACTCACTACTCAAAGAAAATAGTGACTATAACATTTTGTTCGGGATAGTTAACAGGTAATTTCGATCATTATTAACTATATATCTCGGCCTATTTAGTTCGTCATTTCATGATATTAACTATTTAATAACCCATTTATTTATTTTCTTTGTCGGCGGGCAGGGCTTGGGCAAGGCCCATCAGCGTCACGGAAGGCGAATGAAAACGATAGCTAAAATGGTTTCGACCCAAGGTAAGTAATTAAGTAGTACTAGCTAGCTAGCTAGCTGCCATCTCTTTAATATTATCATGCTTGATTAATTATTATCTGATCAAATTAAATTCCATTTTCGTAAAGGCCATAAAGCAGGCGCAGGGGACTGATCTGTGTGCATTCTGCGTTTGCGAGAACATTCGCATGATGGCGTCCGAGAGGAGCAGATCTCAAAGACAGGAATGGGTACGCTTGTCAGAACACTATTCACAATTGGTACACCATTATCGATATCTAGTCACACAACTAATACACATGCATATTGATCTCCTTCTTAACAGTTCACAAAGGTGCGGGACAAGCTCCTAGAAACGGAGCGCGTACAAGCACTTCAAGAGGAAATAGCGGGATTTTTGCTCGACCAGGTCATAAATCCGAAGGGAGAATACTATTACCCGCTACGCCCCCATCGACCAGGTCATGAACCACTTCCAATTGTCATCGTGCTCCGAAGGCACCAATTAGGCTAATGTCACTGGCTCCGAAGGCAACATGCATATGTAGGAGAAATTGTATATAGCTATACATGTGTGTATGTGTGAATTAATATGGTGGTTTGTGAGACATTGATGATCTATATATATGATTGGTTCTACTAGAAATTCTATATATATATACATATATATATATATATATATATATATATATATATATATATATATATATATATATATATATATAAAACGTGTACAATGTGTAGTATCGTAAAATACCAGCAAACGAAAAAGAATTAAAATGAAAAACACAAAATTAAATGAAAAAGAAATCATAAAGCCAAAAACCCCCAAACATTTTAGTACCGGTTGGTGTTACCAACCGGTACTAAAGGGCTCCCGGCCCCCGGAGCTGGCTCATGCCACGTGGTTGCCCTTTAGCACCGGTTCATGCTGAACCGGTACTAAGGGGGGGGGCTTTAGTGACCACACTTTAGTGCCGGTTAAGGAACCGACACTAAAAGGCCTTATGAACCAGTGCTATTGTCCGGTTCTGCACTAGTGGGAGCTCCTCCCCGGCCGAACGAATCGTCGGACAGGAGCTCTCCCATAGCGATCGATCGCTGGAGATTAGGGTCCTTCTAAATCATGCCGCTTGCTTGGCCCAAGCCACCGCCTGGTTGGGCTGCTCTATCATGGATGGTTCCTATATTAAAGAAACCGGCGAAGTAGGTACAGGCATGGTGTTGTGGGACTCTGAGGGAACAGTGGTTTTTTCAGCGTACAGAGTTTTGTTCCACTGTCATGACGCCCTCAAGGCAGAAGTTAGTGCTATACATGAAGGCATGTCACTTAGCATACAATGGTCGGAGCTTCCTATATTAGCGACAGCTCCATTGCTATTGCTGCGTTGACAGATGATTCGCTCGACCGCTCCGGTTATGGACATATTATAGTGGAAATCAAAAAGCTCCTGAATTTGCGTGGGTTTGTTCCGTTAAAGATTGAGCATAATCAAAATAGCGTTGCTCATTGCCTAGCTAATATTGGTAGATCTAATGGTAGCACCGCTTGTTGGTTGCGCCATGTGCTAAATAGTGTCTCAAATCTTGTGTTAGCTGACTATAACACTATTGCTAAGGAATAAAACCCACTTTATCTCGCAAAAGAAAAAATCATGCCGCTTGTGAAATTGACACCAACATGCATAATCTAAAAAAGAAAGTCATGCTCAACAACTTGGATTTAAGCAATTTAGCATTGCTCATTTACATGATTACATCCCAACTCCGCAGTGCATGCATCCTCAAGCTAGCTTTCCCTGCTACACGAAACAAGGCCCTACTCACAAAGTCCTACGACACAGGCGGGGCGAAACTCATAAGAGAGACTAAGAACACAAGGCTGCAGCAGGATCCATCCAGCATATTCAGAAATTCAGATACACATCGGTCCACATACATCAACATTCATGAAACATGCAGCGAGAGGCGCGCGCGCGCTGGGTTCCCTCGTGTGGATCGATCATAGTACATGCGTCGGTTTAGCAGGATGGCACGGGCACCTTGCAGGCGGCCATGACTTTCTTGCCGTTGGGGGAGTCGACGTACTGCTTCAGGTTGGGGTCGCGCGCGTACTGGCACATGCACGGCTGCTGCTCCTTCATCTTGCTGCAGCACGACGCCGTGGGCGCCGCGCTCCCGATGATGGCCCCCGCGCAGGGGGTCAGCTGCAGCGCGTTGCAGGTCGCCGCCTCCGCGCCCGCCGGCGCCACCATCAGCACCACCGCCGAGAAGGCCAGGAGCGCCACCACCACCTGCCCCAAGTACTTCATTGCGTCTCTCTGAAACAACAGATTGATCTACTAGTGGTGAGCTAGTGGCCTCTGCAAGTACGGCTTCAGATGGGTGTGAGCGTTTGTGGTGAGATTGGTGGTATTTATAGGCTTTCGATCAAGAGAGTGGCAGTGTTGCTTCCATGGTGACGAACTGACGATGATGGGCTGAGCACAAGTGTAGACGCGGCTATAGCTAGTGCGGAACAAGTGTGCAACGCAGATTGGCTGAAATTCATATAGGTGCCTTCTTGTCAGGAGCACATTGTGCTTATGGAAGACAGGATGATGAGCAGAAAATGGTCCACGCACTGCGCCACTACGCCACTCGATGCAAAACTGAAAGGGGATAATATGTAGTGGGCAGTTTCAGTCGCGCTGAAAGCAACTCCAGCTAGCCTAACAATGCCGCGCGCACCAGATAGCTCTCTGCAGTACCGCAAGTGTCGAAAAATGCTGGTTAGGTGGAAGTTTGTTAATTAAGCTGCTTAAAAGCAGCACGAAAAGGTTCAGCTGCTTTGATACTAGTTAGTCCGGTTGTTTCGCTAAGCCAAAGGGAACATAAAACATCTGGTGTAAAGAGTTAAATGTAGTAAGAATTAGAAATGTAAGTGGTTGGTGATAGAAGGTTCAGGCCTGCATGTCTGGCTCGGTGTATATATCTTCAAAACACCTTTTTTTCGAAAAGGGGGTTCGCGCCCCAGCCTCTGCATCAGAACGATGCATACGGACATAATTATTAATAAGCAAAAGGTCCAACACAAGTCTCCATGTCTCAAACAAAAAACAGAAAAGGCTCACAAAGAGCAAAACAGTAATAGAAAAGGCACAACCGGCTGGCAAAAAAAGATAGGAACACTAAAGGCCTATCCTATTACATGACCGCCATTCAAACCAGTTTAAAATATCCTGTGCTACCATCTTTCATTGGGTAGATCCAGTAACCAAACGCTCCCTGGCCTCCGTCGGAGTGAGTAGCGACCACATACGGATCAACGCAGTGGCTCGGAAAGATAACCTGCAAAAAATGAATGTTTGTTGTTCTGTTAAAGACCAGATCATTTCTGCAGTTCCAAACTACCCATAATAAAGCACATACTCCTACACGAATGTGTCTCACCGTGTCGAAATCTATCGCATCAAGTCACGTCCCAAATAACATGGTGATGGAATTCGGAGGAGTAATGTTAAATGCTATGTGAACCGTCCGCCACATAATTTTTGCCAGAGGGCAATCAAGAAAGAGGTGTTTGATTGATTCATGTTGGTCACAAAAGTTACATCTCGTAGAACCTGTCCAATTGCGTTTTGCCAAATTGTTTTTGGTTAAGATAACTTGTTTATGTGTAAACCACATAAACACTTTGATTTTCAAAGGTACTTTGACTTTTCAAACATGTTTCGTTCGGGGAATCCGCTAGAGTTGATAACATCCAAGTATATGGATTTAACCGAAAACTCTCCATTCTTAGTTAGTTTCCAGCACAACTGATCGGGCTGTTGAGACAACTGAACATCCATCAATCTTCTCACAAGATTGAGCCAAGCTTCCCAACGGCTTCCTACTATTGTCCTCCGAAATTGAATGTTGAGCGGCATAGACTGTAGTATTGTTGGAACGTAAGCGTCTTTACGCTGAACGATGCTATACAGAGAAGGATATTGGAGTGCTAGGGGCGTCTCCCTAGCCATGTATCCTCCCAGAATCTCGTAACGGTACCGTTTCCAACTAAGAATTTTGTCCTGTTGAAGAAGAGTGATTTAACTCTCATCAATCCTTTTCAAAAAGGCGAGTCATGCGGCCTCATTGTCACCTGGACAAGGTTCTAGAGTGAAGGTACTTGTTACGTGAGATCTGAGCCCAAGTGGCCTCCGTCTTGACAGAAAGCTTAAACAACCACTTGCTAAGAAGACATATGTTCTTCACCTTCAGGTTTTCAATACCTAGACCCCCTTGGTTTTTCGGCCTACAGATTATATCCCATTTAGCAAGTTTGTACTTTCGTTTTAGCTCATCACTCTGCTAGAAGAAGTATGATCGATAAAAGTCTAGCCTCTTCCGGACTCCAATAGGAACCTCAAAAAAGGAAAGGAGAAACATGGGCATAGTCGTGAGGACTGAATTAATAAGAATTAGTCGGCCCCCTATGACATCAGCTTGTCTTTCCAGCAGCTTAGTTTCTTCTCAAATCGATCATCAATGCACTTTCATTCTCTGTTGGCCAGCTTACGATGGTGAATTGGTATACCTAATTAAATACGTGAAAGGTAAAGCCCCCAATTCACACCCGAACAATTGTTTGTACGCATCTTGGTCATCATTAGCTCTTCCAAAAAAAACAATTCGCTCTTGTGCAAGTTAATTTTTAACCCGGTCAATTGTTTAAATAAGCATAACACGACCTTCATGTTTCGCGCTTTTGCCAAGTCATGCTCCACGAAGATGATAGTATCATCAGCGTACTGCAGGATAGATACACCTCCGTCAACTACTTCAGAACATTGGATCAGACGTTTGCCTCTACACATGGATAGCTTCCGTTCGCAGAGTCTATTATGCCAGGATTAAGAGTAAGGTATTTGGACAGCCATAGTGTTCTTTCTCAGCAAACATAAAAATAAAATAGACGTGCCACAAACGATACAGAATGACCAGCACTTTCCCAGGTCATCTTGTTCCGCTAACCGCGTCATACAAGGTTATACCATTTGCTATCTCTGCTTCAGTTTTCCGAAAAAAGAGGATAACCCTGACCTTTGCATTCTCTATAACACTATACTTTCTAGTTTTAAAAAGCCCACATTTAATTGAGGTCTTCAATTAAAATTGCTTAACCCGATTTTGACTGGGTTAACAATTTCTCAAATCTCTTTCATTCAATTTTTTATACTATACACTATGCATTCTATGTTTTAACGCCTCACAATTAATTGACGTGTTCAATTTAGAATTAGGTCACCTGATGGATCAGGTCAACAATTTCTCAGGCCCTCCCATTCAATTTCTTTAATTCCCTATCTTCTCTAATTCGAAATTTTTTGGTATTCAATTTTGGATTTGGTTTACGATTCTGATCGGGCCAACAATTTTTTAAATCAATCAGCAGCAACTAGCATATAAAAACATATCAATCTCACGCATCCTCCCAAAACCTAGAAAAAAAGAAGCGTGACATGTACTGTAGGACCAATACAGTACATGCATGCAACCACCGACCCATAAATTTTCTCACATAAATATAGGTTGGTTAGCGGACAACATAGAATTATACCACGATAAGCCCACCAAATCACTGCATTATAAAGAAAACACTCCATCATCTCCCCCACCCATTAAACTAAATATTCCATCTGTTTCAAAATATAAAGGGTATTAGTTTTTTTAAAAGTCGATTTTCTTTAACTTTGACCAAGTTTAGAGCAAAATATCGACATGCACAAAATTAAACGAAAAAAATATGGAAATTCATTTCTTGATGAATGTAATTATACCAACTTGATGGTATGTATTTTGATATATTTCTCTACAACTTCGATCAAACTTGAAAGGTTTGTCTTTTCAAAAAAGTAATACATTTTATATTTTGAAACAAAGTGTGTATTTTTTTTAAGAAAACCAATTACATCAACGGCGCATCAAAGCGTGCCCAATAATTCTAGTATATATTTATGTTTCATGGCCTCTAATGAACGATCTGGCTCGGCCATCTTCCTTGTGTGGTCGCAAGATGCATGGATTCTTATGCAGCCAGTGGCGAATCTATTGGGCAGGCTTTAGCAGGCTCGAGCCGTGCCCTCCAGCGCTGCCAATTTCTTTTTACTACTACTCTTAAGGCCCAGCCAAACCAAACAGGCGTACACCACTTGTTCGCTCACTCGCACGAGGCTGCTACTGCTTTCCATCGTTCTAGAGAGACAGGCAGGGCCGCCGTGCCGCCGTGCAATGTCTCTGGTGCCCTAGCCGCCGTCGGCCGTCGGAATCGCTTCTTCTCGCCATCCTGGACCAACCAAGTCCCCAACGACTGGACCTTCCCTGGTGCTCGTCCCCTCCCCAACGCGGTGCCCGGTGGCATCCCCATCTGATCCGTCGGATACGGGGCGACCGTCGATTAGGAGTGCTTGCTCGCCGGCTGGACCAAATTAGGGGGGCTTGCGCAGCCGTGGATTAGGAGGTCCAGCCTTTGGCGCGTTCTGACCATTGTCGCTACTCTGCTGAAGCCTCAAGGTTGTTTCAGTTTAGTCTTTACTTTCAGTAGCTAGCTGCCTAGCTGTAGACAGTAGAATGCATAGTGAATTGTTTAGCTACCATTTGCTATTTCATTACTTATTCATAGTAGCTAGCTGTTAGCAGTGGCTGGTGTTAGTGGTTGTTTGTTAACATTCCAAAAAATTACAATAAATATTATGTGTGTGAAGTAGTGTTGTGGGAAATTCTAATAAGCTAATTTGGGCTACAAGATTTTGAGATATTGGCTGTTTTGCTAAACATAACCAATTTTTGGTTAAAACAATTCGTATTTTCAAAAAATTCTGAAACAATTCTAGTAAATAGTACATGTCCCTAGTAGTATTCTGGCAAATTCAGAACTTCTTTGGGCAAAACAATTGGGAGTTAGTGGCTTTTTCTTACACCGTAACTTTGAGTCTGCCCTCCATTTTCCTCCAAGATTCGCCATTAGATGCAGCCTTTTGCTTAGAGCATCTACATGCGAGGACATCAAATCTGGCCCATCAAATGTCTGCAGACGCGTCCGGATGCTTCCGCGGACACTCCTCATTTTGATGCGTCCGCACCCATATATCTCAAATTCAACCCCTCATATCCATGCAACACATGCGACATATGAAAATAAACCTACATAGATCAACAGACTAGCACCAAATATACCGAAATATGCAGTTTCCATCGAACAATACTTAAACATAAGATAAAACACTAAATTAAACGGGGAAGGGCGGAGGAAATCACCATTTCCTCGCCGACCCCTTTCCCTTGTGGTCGGCGGTGCTGCTTTCGCCGTTGGTGTAGGCGTCAGCCACCGGAGGGTCATCGTTGTTGTCGTCAGAGCTTGATCGGTCGTCGACGTCGTCCGAGGGGTCCATCTGCACCCCGGCTAGACTCCAGAGCAAGTGCTCCTGCTCCTTGGCGTGCCTTCTCGCCGTCGCTTGCGCCACCACCTCGCGCTCTGACAACTCAGTGGTGAGCCGAAGCCCGTGGACCAGCCCGCGCCTCCAAACTCGGGCATCTTCGACCGGCCCAGTGCCGGTGAGGGCACACGCACCCAACGGTGCCCGTGGACGCCCTCCAGAGGTAGTTGAGATGTGGCCGTAGCAGGGGGGCTGGTCTGGGGCAGTGCAAGCCACGCTGCCACCGGTGCTGCGCGCCGGATGGGAGGGCTGGTCTGGGGCGGTGCAAGCCACGCTGCCACCGGTGCTGCGCGCCGGATGGGAGGGCTGGTCTGGGGTGGTGCAAGCCACGCTGCCACCGGTGTTGCGCGCCGGATGGGAGGGCTCGGCAACATCGCCCGCACTGCGGCGACGAGCGTAGGGGGACGATGCCTCACTTCGTGAGATCCCGTCCTGATATAGTCGCGAGCGGCGCAATGCATTACTCTCATCGCCACCGAAGCTAGAGCTGCTACGATCATCTGCCATGGATCGGACTAGGAGAGCAGGTGATAGATTGGAAAGAGGAGTGAACAGATAGTGGAGTGGACCGAGTGGACTGCGGTCTAGGGTTCATCCGAGGGGATATTTGTGGGTTTGATGGAAGGCCGGGCTGACATGGCAGACGTGCCCGGACCGCCTCATATCCGCCTTACATTTGGGCTGGATATGAGGGGTGCCGGACAGGTCGGGCGTTTGGGGCCGATTTGAGGCGCCCGAATGTATCTTTTTTAACATGTCGGTCAACCCGAGTGTTTGAGAACGGTTTGGGATGTCCGACTATAGATGCTCTTGGTCTCTTTTGTGAGGTTTGCCCCGCCTGTCTCGCAGGACTGAGATATGAGGGTTGGGCCTTTCTTTTACAGGAAAACTTTTGATCTATTGCTCTTAAATTATGGGTGTTGGTCCTTGTTTTGCTAGCAGAGAAAACCCTGATGCATGCTCCGCGGAATTGGGATGTAAAGTGCCCTGAGGTGAATTGCTCAAATCCAAGCTGTTGAGCACGACCGTTTTTTAGCTTATGCATGTTAGTGTCGATTTTCATAAGTGGCATGATTTTAGATTTAAAACTCAAGGTGAGTCAGAAGAACAAGTTTATTGTTAATTGCATTATAGGGAAAACATTTTTTGAGTGGGAATTAAGTTTCGTAAGAATGCAGTAAGATTAAATTTGTACTCCATTCATTTCATAATGTAGTGCATCCACGCTTCTCGAGATCTAAATTTAACTATAAATTTAGTCAACAAGACCGACTATGGCGGAAGCAAAAATTATACCACTAAATTTCACAATGTAGTATGTCCGCGCTTCTCGAGATCTAAGTTTGATCATAAATTTAGTCTACAACACCGACTGCGACGGGAGGGAGTAGTCTTTTTATAAAAGAAGTTGGTCTTGTTGACTAAATTCAAAGAGGCATACTGTACTAAGATTCAATAGAGTAAGAGAAATTACGACTGTACTAAAATTCAAAGAGGCATACTCAATCAGTATTTCTTTTCTATAGTTTTAGGTACCAGGATCAAAAGTAAAAAGCGAGATGTAAAAAAAAGGACTGAATTGAAGGAGCTGCAAAGAGGGATGACCTGTCTTCTCCCCCAAATGTCTCACGGTCTCACTCTCGCCTCTCCAGTCTCCACGAGTGGGAGTCCACCGCCGTCTTCCTCAAATGGCGATGAGCTGCTCAGCGTTTAACTAGCATCTTCTCAGAGAGCATCGTAGCCCCCGAGAGCCAACGCCAACGCCGTCCGGATCGATGAGTTGCGGCCGCGGTAGCGCGGCGGCGGGGGACGGGGGGCGGGCCGAGTGGCAGCGCATCTACGACCGGGTCGAGGCGCTCGCCGCCGGCCGCGCGCGGCTGGAGGCGCGCAACAGGACCCAGCACGAGTTCTGGGGCGCCCGCGACAAGATCAACCAGTCCCGACTCCACCAGGTGTGATTCATCGGACCGCTCCTGTCCTCTTACGCTTAGGGTTTTCTCCTGCGCCTGATTGACGGCTTGTGTTCTCATCCCGGAAGGCGGAGCTGAGCAGAAGCAGGTGGGAGGCGGCTTGCAGGGAGCTGCTCCCTTCCGATGATCCGAAGCTCGCCGGTCAGAATACATTGTGCCCCTCTTTCGTTCCTGTCCGTGGACACATATTTCGGCATAAATTTAGCGGAACTATTTGTGTTGATTTATAAGAGCTGCCATGCTGTGCCTGCTAGTAAATGTCAGTTTTGTTGGTCATTCGGCGCTGCCGCGCCTAGATGGAGAAGAGACTATTAAGATTAGATGTGCCGTTTTATATCTTTGCTGTGCCTGCTAAGAAGATGTAGAAGAAGGCACCTAATGTTGCTACTGATGTCATTGTTGCTGCCTTCTCTGTCCAATGCAGAACTGCTTGAGAGTGATTTGGAGGATTCAAGAACTTGTGAAGCTCTTTTGGACACTGAAAACTCAGAACTGCTGGTACTTACTTATCCCAAAAGCATTCGGTCCAGCTTGTGAATGTCAATGTTTTTCTTAAACATTGTTTTGTGTCCTTGCTTTTTCTTTTTTTGTAATGTTTAGGTACAACTGAGGGAAGATGGAGCTTGTGTAGAGCTTAATGAAAACACTGCAGATCATGAGCACACTTCTGGAGATTTAATATCAGAGCTAAGAAAGTTAAAGCGAACCTATGAGGCCATATGCTGGAACAAGGATAAGGAAGCCACTGAAGCAGTGCAAAAGCTTCAACAGAAGATAGAGGAGCTGCAAGTGGCAGCCTGTAAGAAGGATGATGAGATTGGAATAGTGCAAGCAGAAGCTTCTGCTTGTATAAATAAGTTAATGGTTCTAAAGGGTAAACTAGATGAAATGCGATCTTTGGATAAGGACATTGACATCCAAAAGCTCAAAGTTGGGCATCATGAGACTCTTGAACGCAAGATTGCCTCCTTACCAAATGCAAGCATTTCCTTTTGAAGTATATGGCCGGCTCATACTAGACCATGTTTTCTTTCTGCAGTATTTGTTTAGTGACCTTCCTTACCATACACAATCAGTAGAGAATGCTGACCAGGTTGATATTTTTGGTTATTATACCGGTAAACGATTTTTCAGTGATATATTTTCTAGAACCGAGTTGATCTAGAGTTTCACGAGAATATACTACTACTGAAGCTAGCACCCCAAAATCTTCATGTGCCTGCTTAACACTTAACATTGCCCCATACTTGTTTCCGGCCAGTGAGTTATCTAATTTACAGATTGTAGACACTTTGCTGGCCGAAGATTAATTTAAGGGATGGTATTCTAAATCATGATACGCCTGTTGGTCTCAGTCTCTAGTAGAGTCCACCTTGTGTATAGTAAGTGATCTTGGATTTATTTGGCAGGTAGCATTTTAGTTTTTGAATTCACAAACCGTGGATTTATTTGGAGTTGCCAAAGCAACCTTATTCACACCCTCCCCCTCCCTCTCCGTATCTTGTATATACTTGCTGTTTTCAACATAAGTTCCATAGCTGAAAAGCTTTCTGTCCGGTTTAAGCATGCCACTGATTTTCTTGATCATTGTGTTGTATCCGTACTCATGTGTCTTTATAATGCTAGATACAATCCAAGGAAGCTGGAAATGTTGTAGATATTATTCAAAAGAATGCGGATCATGGGGCCATCACAGGAGATTTAAGAGCGGAGCTCAGAAAACTGAAGCAAGCTTATGAGACCCTGAGCTCAAACAAGGATAAGGAAATTTCTAAATTACTTGAAATGAAGGATTTTCTTTTGAACCAACTGATGAGAATGGACAAGGACAATGCAGAGCTCCTTCAGAAAAAGGAAGTGGAGGCAGCACAAGCTAACGAAGCAGCACATAAGCTTCAGCAGAAGGTAGAGGAGCTGCAAGTGTCATTCCGATATAAGGATGATGAGATTGGCAGATTGCGAGCAGAAGCGGGGCCCCTGAAGAAAAAGGAAGTGGAGGCAGCACAAGCTAACAAAGCAGTGCAAACGCTTCAGCAGAATGTTGAGGAGCTGCAAGCGGCAGTCCGAAATAAATATGATGAGATTGGGAAATTGCGAGCAGAAGTGGGGTACCTTCAGCAGAATGTAGAGGAACTGCAAGTGGCAGTTCGAAATAAGGATAATAAGATTGGCAGATTGCAAGCAGAAGTGAGGATCCTTAACATAAAACAAGTGGAGCCAGCACAAAAGCTTCAGCAGAGTGTAGATGTGCTGCAAATAGAAGTACGAAATAAGGATGACGAGAATTGTAGATTGCCAGCAGAAGCTGCTAATCCAGAAAAAAAGGTACCGGCTCTTGAGGGTAAGCCACTGGAAATGCATTCCTTGGTTAAGGAGAAAAACGATGAAATACAAAAACTGAAAAATTGGCAACCTGAGAGTCTGAAATGCAAATGTGTGTCTTCTATAGCAGTTGTAAGTATATCATTCTGGGTATTTGGCATGCTCATGCTAAAGTCTGATTTCTTCTCCATATTGTATGTTTAGTGACGTTGTCTTGCCATGCATCCTTGATCAAGTGTAACCATAATTAAATGAAATTTTGATCCAAATTCACTAACAATTTCATTCACCATATGTTGATGTGTGATCATAGTTTTTTATGATAGGCATAGGCAAATCGTCTAATTTTCCTTTATTGGTCAAGAATCATATTTCCCCGTGCGCCGTCGTATAACTTTTTTACTCAGAAGGTATAAGCATCATGATTCTTGCTAGGCTCACACATGAGTCTTGTGTTACTGAAAGCACAAACTAATGGTAAACTTGGTTAGTTTGCTGCTAATCGATTTTGAAGTGCCATCTTTTATAGAAACCGAGTAGACCTAAGTATTCATGTTCCTTAAAATAAGATGTCCGTTTGTTTCTCCTTTTGTCATCCAAGTGAATCCAACTGATGAATAACCCAAGAATTGTGGTACCAATCATCCGATTGTTACACCTGAAAATCTTCCTGCTCCTCTTTGGCACATAACATTGTTTCGTACTTGTTTGTGGCCAGTACCACATAACACTGAACCAAAAACAGCCGAGGCCTCTGCATCAACAAAAGCCTTGGCTGTTGTGGTGGCTGCTTCAGCATCTCCACCCGTCGCAAGCTCCAAGACAGGGGCGGGGATTGACATCGACATCGACCTGACCCCTCCCCAGCTTGTCGACGACAGGGAGGCCAGCCCGCCCTTCCCTCCGGGATTCGGGCCGGTGGCTCGATTCAAGGACACAACTACCACCGCTCCGACAGCAACCTTTGCGGTGGTGGTTGCGAAGGAGGACGGCAACCCTGACCAGAGCATCGCTGGTACTACTGATGCTGCGGGTGGGCTCGACATTGACACTGCCCCCATGCCTCCTGCAGCAACAACAACCAAGACCAAGAGCAGCATGCTGAAGGGCAAGCCAAGACCAAAGGTGCAGAGCAAGGCTGATAAGGAAGGTGCAGAGCTGGATTCGATCCTAGGGAAGAGGATGGAGCGCAACAGGCCAGAGTCTAATGTAGGTCTAGGTGAAAATGAGGAAATGAATAGAGACATGTATAAGAAAATGAGAGGGTCTGTTAGTGGAGAGGCTGAGAGCAACATAGGTATGTTAGGCGGTACGTAAGCTACCGGTATAGGGGCTAACGGGAACCGACGGGCGCAAAGGATGACGCCCGTCAGGAGGAATGGCGATAGTTAGCTGGAACTGCCGGGGATTGGGCCACCCCGGGACAGTTTGTGAATTGGTGTGCCTAATGCGCACTCAGGCCAACTCCACCGCGCGACCTCAAACGGACGTCCGTTTTGTTCTGTTTTTGTCCCTTTGGGTCGTGATTTGGGGTCGTGTCCGGGCCTGTCCTGGGACGCGGTGGCCGTGCGCCCACGGCCCGGACACATCTTGTCCGCGTATTATTTCTTTGCAAGTCCTTAACTTTATTTCATCATTCATTTTTGGTACATGGAAAATGCATCATCACATTTTGACTAGTAAAGCAAGGCCAAAGAAAACAAAAACCACAAGAATACATTTTAGAAGATACCCAATTTTCATAAATGCTCCCTTGAGTTGGGTTAGGGCCTTCTCGATGCACTCGTTGTTGATCTGTGGAGGAGGGTCGATCTGGCATCCTCCTTTCTTCTTCAAGCCAGAAAGCTCGATCTGGCATCCTCCTTTCTTCTTCAAGCCGGAAGTCGATGTTGCTTTCTCCTCACACCTAGTCTCGTGTCTAGCCTCTAATCTAGCATCAAGTGCACTTGTCTCATTTACAGCCTCTATGCTAGCTAAAAGTGCACGAACATGTATTAAATTTCGCTCTACCAATATATCGATGTACTCTTCTTCCTAATACCAAAACTTGCATCCGTTCTACACAACAAAATTTGAAGTTAGCACAACTAGTTAAATCTAGAGCACAAACCGAAACTAACAAAAGCACATACCCCATCGTTTAAGCACTTGATGAACACCCATCCGGGATGTTCCGGCGTTGTAGACACGCGGCGCACGACCATCCTTGGACAGTGGTCGCACTTAATGAGTGGCAACGGTGCGCCGGCGAGTTTTTGGGCAAGCACCGAGCCCGGCCGACCGCCATTCGTGTATCTGCCGGCGGACCACCGACGGTGCAGATCCGAGCGGCTAGAGGAGGAGCCACTGCCTGCATGTGGCCTTGCGGCCCTGCCAGGGCCTTCCGGCGAGGTGCTCGGCCAGTCCATGGCGCGGCCCGGCCTCCCACAGCCGGCCGAGCTCAAGACCAACCGGATCCGCCCCAAAACCGGCCGGCGGGTGCGCAAACCAGGTGGCCGTGGTTGGGTAGCTCGGCGGCGCCGAGGGGAAGGGCTTGGGCGAGCTCGCGTCCGAACTGCACGGCTGCAATGGCGGGAAGAGTGGGGAAGAGTGGAGGGGGTGCGGCCGGAGGGAGGGAGGGGGCGGATAGAAAAAGGCCTGTCTTGTGCCACTGACGGGCGGGCCAGGGGAGGACACGCACAGACGACCCGCGTGTCCGCGTGGTGTCCGTTTCACCCCAAAAGCGGCGCAAACTTGGGCCGCGGATGGGTCGAAAGCGGACACAAAGCGGACAAAAGTCCGTTTGCTCCCGCGCGTTGGGCCGCCTTTTTTGTCCCTTTTACCCCAAACGGACGGGGCCGGAAAGGATAGGGTCGCGCTGTGGAGTTGGCCTCAGGGCATGGCCAATGCGCTGCCTCAAGGGTGATGCCCCATGTGCCAACTCGGCACGGATGATGCGTTGGCATAAAATGTTGGAACCGCAGCCCTCTCTCACTCTTGGCTAGAGGTAGAAGGAGACACAAGACACAAATAAATTCCGGGCCGGCGCACGAACGCCGCCGTGGGCGCACGCACACCATAATCTTCCTTATCTTTTCAATGGCTACATCACTGGCTCTCACCGGCGCTACTCGATCAGTACATGGAGGAGGGGTTTTTATACCCGTACACACACCACACGGCCGGCACACCCGGTAACTAACTCACGCACTAAGCTAACCACTACATGCACGATCCAAATCCATGCATGACCACATGACCCGCCGGGCTAGCCCATGCATGCACTAGCATGACCCGGCCAACCATCTAGCTGCGTGCACGCCGCACCTGACTCCAACAGATCTCAACGGTTCTGCGCATGCATCTCCTCCACTCCACGAACGCAACCACGGGCTCACGCCTGGGGACACACACGCTATGGACTCGACCTAGTCATCTTCACGCCGATCGCCATCGCCATGTGCATGGCTTATTGCCATCACTCACCCCCTAAGCCATGACATTGTCGTCGTCGGAGTTGTTGCATCTCCCGTCATCGATCTCGTCACGACCGTGACCCAGCCCACGGATCCGACCTGGCGCAACGACGCCGGTCGCACTGTGCTCCGTCACGACTCCGGCGACACACGCCGAGCTCTTCTCCGCCGGCGACACACGCCTGGCATCCCTCGGCGCCCCGCACGTCCCGCGCGCACCCGACGCGCCCGACCGCACCAGTGCGTCCCGCACGTCCCGCGCGCATCCGACGCGCCCGACGAGCCCGACAGCACCAGACGCTCATCGTGTGCCGCCTCCGCGTCCGTCATGGCAGCCTCCACGCCGTGCCTCCGTGCCACGCCCCTTCCACGGTTGTCGCCCCGAGCCGTCGCGACCTCTGCGTCACCACGCAGGTCCTTCGCGACCTCCTCGTCTCCGCGACCGCCGTGCCCTTCGCGCGCACTCCCCACGTCCCTGCGCTCCCGGCCCGCGCTCCCGCCGCGCACGTACGCGATCTGCGCAACCAGGTCCAGCGCCTCGACGCGATCCACTCCCGCGGTCCCGACGCGCCCGACACGTCTAGTGCGCACCCATAACACGCACCGGTCGCGCCTGGCTCGCCGCCGCGTCTTATTGCCCTGCACCGCCGCGGCCTCCATGCCGCCATGTTGTGCTGCGCCGCCGCGCCACCACGCAGCGCCTCGGCGGCCTCCGCGGTCGCCGCACGCACGACGTCACCGCCCGCCGCATCCGCCACGCGCCATGACAGCCACAGCGCTGCCCACCTCCATGGGCCGACACACGGCCCGGAGCTCCATCACGCAGCCGCCGGCGAGCGCCGCCGTCGCTGCCACGCCTCCGACACGGCGAGCACGCCCAAGACACCAAGCTCATGATACCAATTGTTGGAACCGCAGCCCTCTCTCACTCTTGGCTAGAGGTAGAAGGAGACACAAGACACAAAGAAATTCCGGGCCGGCGCACGAACGCCGCCGTGGGCGCACGCACACCCTAATCTTCTTTATCTTTTCAATGGCTACATCACTGGCTCTCACCGGCGCTACTCGATCAGTACATGGAGGAGGGGTTTTTATACCCGTACACACACCACACGGCCGGCACACCCGGCAACTAACTCACGCACTAAGCTAACCACTACATGCACGATCCAAATCCATGCATGACCACATGACCCGCCGGGCTAGCCCATGCATGCACTAGCATGACCCGGCCAACCATCTAGCTGCGTGCACGCCGCACCTGACTCCAACAGATCTCAACGGTTCTGCGCATGCATCTCCTCCACTCCACGAACGCAACCACGGGCTCACGCCTGGGGACACACGCGCTATGGACTCGACCTAGTCATCTTCACGCCGATCGCCATCGCCATGTGCATGGCTTATTGCCATCACTCACCCCCTAAGCCATGACATTGTCGTCGTCGGAGTTGTTGCATCTCCCGTCATCGATCTCGTCACGACCGTGACCCAGCCCACGGATCCGACCTGGCGCAACGACGCCGGTCGCACTGTGCTCCGTCACGACTCCGGCGACACACGCCGAGCTCCTTCTCCGCCGGCGACACACGCCTGGCATCCCTCGGCGCCCCGCACGTCCCGCGCGCACCCGACGCGCCCGACCGCACCAGTGCGTCCCGCACGTCCCGCGCGCATCCGACGCGCCCGACGAGCCCGACAGCACCAGACGCTCATCGTGTGCCGCCTCCGCGTCCGTCATGGCAGCCTCCACGCCGTGCCTCCGTGCCACGCCCCTTCCACGGTTGTCGCCCCGAGCCGTCGCGACCTCTGTGTCACCACGCAGGTCCTTCGCGACCTCCTCGTCTCCGCGACCGCCGTGCCCTTCGCGCGCACTCCCCACGTCCCTGCGCTCCCGGCCCGCGCTCCCGCCGCGCACGTACGCGATCTGCGCAACCAGGTCCAGCGCCTCGACGCGATCCACTCCCGCGGTCCCGACGCGCCCGACACGTCCAGTGCGCACCCATAACACGCACCGGTCGCGCCTGGCTCGCCGCCGCGTCTTATTGCCCTGCACCGCCGCGGCCTCTATGCCGCCATGTTGTGCTGCGCTGCCGCGCCACCACGCAGCGCCTCGGCGGTCTCCGCGGTCGCCGCACGCACGACGTCACCGCCCGCCGCATCCGCCACGCGCCATGACAGCCACAGCACTGCCCACCTCCATGGGCCGACACACGGCCCGGAGCTCCATCACGCAGCCGCCGGCGAGCGCCGCCGTCGCTGCCACGCCTCCGACACGGCGAGCACGCCCAAGACACCAAGCTCATGATACCAATTGTTGGAACCGCAGCCCTCTCTCACTCTTGGCTAGAGGTAGAAGGAGACACAAGACACAAAGAAATTCCGGGCCGGCGCACGAACGCCGCCGTGGGCGCACGCACACCCTAATCTTCTTTATCTTTTCAATGGCTACATCACTGGCTCTCACCGGCGCTACTCGATCAGTACATGGAGGAGGGGTTTTTATACCCGTACACACACCACACGGCCGGCACACCCGGCAACTAACTCACGCACTAAGCTAACCACTACATGCACGATCCAAATCCATGCATGACCACATGACCCACCGGGCTAGCCCATGCATGCACTAGCATGACCCGGCCAACCATCTAGCTGCGTGCACGCCGCACCTGACTCCAACAGATCTCAACGGTTGTGCGCATGCATCTCCTCCACTCCACGAACGCAACCACGGGCTCACGCCTGGGGACACACACGCTATGGACTCGACCTAGTCATCTTCACGCCGATCGCCATCGCCATGTGCATGGCTTATTGCCATCACTCACCCCCTAAGCCATGACATTGTCGTCGTCGGAGTTGTTGCATCTCCCGTCATCGATCTCGTCACGACCGTGACCCAGCCCACGGATCCGACCTGGCGCAACGACGCCGGTCGCACTGTGCTCCGTCACGACTCCGGCGACACACGCCGAGCTCCTTCTCCGCCGGCGACACACGCCTGGCATCCCTCGGTGCCCCGCACGTCCCGCGCGCACCCGACGTGCCCGACCGCACCAGTGCGTCCCGCACGTCCCGCGCGCATCCGACGCGCCCGACGAGCCCGACAGCACCAGACGCTCATCGTGTGCCGCCTCCGCGTCCGTCATAGCAGCCTCCACGCCGTACCTCCGTGCCACGCCCCTTCCACGGTTGTCGCCCCGAGCCGTCGCGACCTCTGCGTCACCACGCAGGTCCTTCGCGACCTCCTCGTCTCCGCGACCGCCGTGCCCTTCGCGCGCACTCCCCACGTCCCTGCGCTCCCGGCCCGCGCTCCCGCCGCGCACGTACGCGATCTGCGCAACCAGGTCCAGCGCCTCGACGCGATCCACTCCCGCGGTCCCGACGCGCCCGACACGTCCAGTGCGCACCCATAACACGCACCGGTCGCGCCTGGCTCGCCGCCGCGTCTTATTGCCCTGCACCGCCGCGGCCTCCATGCCGCCATGTTGTGCTGCGCCGCCGCGCCACCACGCAGCGCCTCGGCGGCCTCCGCGGTCGCCGCACGCACGACGTCACCGCCCGCCGCATCCGCCACGCGCCATGACAGCCACAGCGCTGCCCACCCCCATGGGCCGACACACGGCCCGGAGCTCCATCACGCAGCCGCCGGCGAGCGCCGCCGTCGCTGCCACGCCTCCGACACGGCGAGCACGCCCAAGACACCAAGCTCATGATACCAATTGTTGGAACCGCAGCCCTCTCTCACTCTTGGCTAGAGGTAGAAGGAGACACAAGACACAAAGAAATTCCGGGCCGGCGCACGAACGCCGCCGTGGGCGCACGCACACCCTAATCTTCTTTATCTTTTCAATGGCTACATCACTGGCTCTCACCGGCGCTACTCGATCAGTACATGGAGGAGGGGTTTTTATACCCGTACACACACCACACGGCCGGCACACCCGGCAACTAACTCACGCACTAAGCTAACCACTACATGCACGATCCAAATCCATGCATGACCACATGACCCGCCGGGCTAGCCCATGCATGCACTAGCATGACCCGGCCAACCATCTAGCTGCGTGCACGCCGCACCTGACTCCAACAGATCTCAACGGTTCTGCGCATGCATCTCCTCCACTCCACGAACGCAACCACGGGCTCACGCCTGGGGACACACACGCTACGGACTCGACCTAGTCATCTTCACGCCGATCGCCATCGCCATGTGCATGGCTTATTGCCATCACTCACCCCCTAAGCCATGACATCGTCGTCGTCGGAGTTGTTGCATCTCCCGTCATCGATCTCGTCACGACCGTGACCCAGCCCACGGATCCGACCTGGCGCAACGACGCCGGTCGCACTGTGCTCCGTCACGACTCCGGCGACACACGCCGAGCTCCTTCTCCGCCGGCGACACACGCCTGGCATTCCTCGGTGCCCCGCACGTCCCGCGCGCACCCGACGCGCCCGACCACACCAGTGCGTCCCGCACGTCCCGCGCGCATCCGACGCGTCCGACGAGCCCGACAGCACCAGACGCTCATCGTGTGCCGCCTCCGCGTCCGTCATGGCAGCCTCCACGCCGTGCCTCCGTGCCACGCCCCTTCCACGGTTGTCGCCCCGAGCTGTCGCGACCTCTGCGTCACCACGCAGGTCCTTCGCGACCTCCTCGTCTCCGCGACCGCCGTGCCCTTCGCGCGCACTCCCCACGTCCCTGCGCTCCCGGCTCGCGCTCCCGCCGCGCACGTACGCGATCTGCGCAACCAGGTCCAGCGCCTCGACGCGATCCACTCCCGCGGTCCCGACGCGCCCGACACGTCCAGTGCGCACCCATAACACGCACCGGTCGCGCCTGGCTCGCCGCCGCGTCTTATTGCCCTGCACCGCCGCGGCCTCCATGCCGCCATGTTGTGCTGCGCCGCCGTGCCACCACGCAGCGCCTCGGCGGCCTCCGCGGTCGCCGCACGCACGACGTCACCGCCCGCCGCATCCGCCACGCGCCATGACAGCCACAGCGCTGCCCACCTCCATGGGCCGACACACGGCCCGGAGCTCCATCACGCAGCCGCCGGCGAGCGCCGCCGTCGCTGCCACGCCTCCGACACGGCGAGCACGCCCAAGACACCAAGCTCATGATACCAATTGTTGGAACCGCAGCCCTCTCTCACTCTTGGCTAGAGGTAGAAGGAGACACAAGACACAAAGAAATTCCGGGCCGGCGCACGAACGCCGCCGTGGGCGCACGCACACCCTAATCTTCTTTATCTTTTCAATGGCTACATCACTGGCTCTCACCGGCGCTACTCGATCAGTACATGGAGGAGGGGTTTTTATACCCGTACACACACCACACGGCCGGCACACCCGGCAACTAACTCACGCACTAAGCTAACCACTACATGCACGATCCAAATCCATGCATGAACACATGACCCGCCGGGCTAGCCCATGCATGCACTAGCATGACCCGGCCAACCATCTAGCTGCGTGCACGCCGCACCTGACTCCAACAGATCTCAACGGTTCTGCGCATGCATCTCCTCCACTCCATGAACGCAACCACGGGCTCACGCCTGGGGACACACACGCTACGGACTCGACCTAGTCATCTTCACGCCGATCGCCATCGCCATGTGCATGGCTTATTGCCATCACTCACCCCCTAAGCCATGACATCGTCGTCGTCGGAGTTGTTGCATCTCCCGTCATCGATCTCGTCACGATCGTGACCCAGCCCACGGATCCGACCTGGCGCAATGACGCCGGTCGCACTGTGCTCCGTCATGACTCCGGCGACACACGCCGAGCTCCTTCTCCGCCGGCGACACACGCCTGGCATCCCTCGGCGCCCCGCACGTCCCGCGCGCACCCGACGCGCCCGACCGCACCAGTGCGTCCCGCACGTCCCGCGCGCATCCGACGCGCCCGACGAGCCCGACAGCACCAGACGCTCATCGTGTGCCGCCTCCGCGTCCGTCATGGCAGCCTCCACGCCGTGCCTCCGTGCCACGCCCCTTCCACGGTTGTCGCCCCGAGCCGTCGCGACCTCTGCGTCACCACGCAGGTCCTTCGCGACCTCCTCGTCTCCGCGACCGCCGTGCCCTTCGCGCGCACTCCCCACGTCCCTGCGCTCCCGGCCCGCGCTCCCGCCGCGCACGTACGCGATCTGCGCAACCAGGTCCAGCGCCTCGACGCGATCCACTCCCGCGGTCCCGACGCGCCCGACACGTCCAGTGCGCACCCATAACACGCACCGGTCGTGCCTGGCTCGCCGCCGCGTCTTATTGCCCTGCACCGCCGCGGCCTCCATGCCGCCATGTTGTGCTGCGCCGCCGCGCCACCACGCAGCGCCTCGGCGGCCTCCGCGGTCGCCGCACGCACGACGTCACCGCCCGCCGCATCCGCCACGCGCCATGACAGCCACAGCGCTGCCCACCTCCATGGGCCGACACACGGCCCGGAGCTCCATCACGCAGCCGCCGGCGAGCGCCGCCGTCGCTGCCACGCCTCCGACACGGCGAGCACGCCCAAGACACCAAGCTCATGATACCAATTGTTGGAACCGCAGCCCTCTCTCACTCTTGGCTAGAGGTAGAAGGAGACACAAGACACAAAGAAATTCCGGGCCGGCGCACGAACGCCGCCGTGGGCGCACGCACACCCTAATCTTCTTTATCTTTTCAATGGCTACATCACTGGCTCTCACCGGCGCTACTCGATCAGTACATGGAGGAGGGGTTTTTATACCCGTACACACACCACACGGCCGGCACACCCGGCAACTAAGTCACGCACTAAGCTAACCACTACATGCACGATCCAAATCCATGCATGAACACATGACCCGCCGGGCTAGCCCATGCATGCACTAGCATGACCCGGCCAACCATCTAGCTGCGTGCACGCCGCACCTGACTCCAACAGATCTCAACGGTTCTGCGCATGCATCTCCTCCACTCCATGAACGCAACCACGGGCTCACGCCTGGGGACACACACGCTATGGACTCGACCTAGTCATCTTCACGCCGATCGCCATCGCCATGTGCATGGCTTATTGCCATCACTCACCCCCTAAGCCATGACATCGTCGTCGTCGGAGTTGTTGCATCTCCCGTCATCGATCTTGTCACGACCATGACCCAGCCCACGGATCCGACCTGGCGCAACGACGCCGGTCGCACTGTGCTCCGTCACGACTTCGGCGACACACGCCGAGCTCCTTCTCCGCCGGCGACACACGCCTGGCATCCCTCGGCGCCCCGCACGTCCCGCGCGCACCCGACGCGCCCGACCGCACCAGTGCGTCCCGCACGTCCCGCGCGCATCCGACGCGCCCGACGAGCCCGACAGCACCAGACGCTCATCGTGTGCCGCCTCCGCGTCCGTCATGGCAGCCTCCACGCCGTGCCTCCGTGCCACGCCCCTTCCACGGTTGTCGCCCCGAGCCGTCGCGACCTCTGCGTCACCACGCAGGTCCTTCGCGACCTCCTCGTCTCCGCGACCGCCGTGCCCTTCGTGCGCACTCCCCACGTCCCTGCGCTCCCGGCCCGCGCTCCCGCCGCGCACGTACGCGATCTGCGCAACCAGGTCCAGCGCCTCGACGCGATCCACTCCCGCGGTCCCGACGCGCCCGACACGTCCAGTGCGCACCCATAACACGCACCAGTCGCGTCTGGCTCGCCGCCGCGTCTTATTGCCCTGCACCGCCGCGGCCTCCATGCCGCCATGTTGTGCTGCGCCGCCGCGCCACCACGCAGCGCCTCGGCGGCCTCCGCGGTCGCCGCACGCACGACGTCACCGCCCGCCGCATCCGCCACGCGCCATGACAGCCACAGCGCTGCCCACCTCCATGGGCCGACACACGGCCCGGAGCTCCATCACGCAGCCACCGGCGAGCGCCGCCGTCGCTGCCACGCCTCCGACACGGCGAGCACGCCCAAGACACCAAGCTCATGATACCAATTGTTGGAACCGCAGCCCTCTCTCACTCTTGGCTAGAGGTAGAAGGAGACACAAGACACAAAGAAATTCCGGGCCGGCGCACGAACGCCGCCGTGGGCGCACGCACACCCTAATCTTCTTTATCTTTTCAATGGCTACATCACTGGCTCTCACCGGCGCTACTCGATCAGTACATGGAGGAGGGGTTTTTATACCCGTACACACACCACACGGCCGGCACACCCGGCAACTAAGTCACGCACTAAGCTAACCACTACATGCACGATCCAAATCCATGCATGAACACATGACCCGCCGGGCTAGCCCATGCATGCACTAGCATGACCCGGCCAACCATCTAGCTGCGTGCACGCCGCACCTGACTCCAACAGATCTCAACGGTTCTGCGCATGCATCTCCTCCACTCCATGAACGCAACCACGGGCTCACGCCTGGGGACACACACGCTATGGACTCGACCTAGTCATCTTCACGCCGATCGCCATCGCCATGTGCATGGCTTATTGCCATCACTCACCCCCTAAGCCATGACATCGTTGTCGTCGGAGTTGTTGCATCTCCCGTCATCGATCTTGTCACGACCATGACCCAGCCCACGGATCCGACCTGGCGCAACGACGCCGGTCGCACTGTGCTCCGTCACGACTCCGGCGACACACGCCGAGCTCCTTCTCCGCCGGCGACACACGCCTGGCATCCCTCGGCGCCCCGCACGTCCCGCGCGCACCCGACGCGCCCGACCGCACCAGTGCGTCCCGCACGTCCCGCGCGCATCCGACGCGCCCGACGAGCCCGACAGCACCAGACGCTCATCGTGTGCCGCCTCCGCGTCCGTCATGGCAGCCTCCACGCCGTGCCTCCGTGCCACGCCCCTTCCACGGTTGTCGCCCCGAGCCGTCGCGACCTCTGCGTCACCACGCAGGTCCTTCGCGACCTCCTCGTCTCCGCGACCGCCGTGCCCTTCGTGCGCACTCCCCACGTCCCTGCGCTCCCGGCCCGCGCTCCCGCCGCGCACGTACGCGATCTGCGCAACCAGGTCCAGCGCCTCGACGCGATCCACTCCCGCGGTCCCGACGCGCCCGACACGTCCAGTGCGCACCCATAACACGCACCAGTCGCGTCTGGCTCGCCGCCGCGTCTTATTGCCCTGCACCGCCGCGGCCTCCATGCCACCATGTTGTGCTGCGCCGCCGCGCCACCACGCAGCGCCTCGGCGGCCTCCGCGGTCGCCGCACGCACGACGTCACCGCCCGCCGCATCCGCCACGCGCCATGACAGCCACAGCGCTGCCCACCTCCATGGGCCGACACACGGCCCGGAGCTCCATCACGCAGCCACCGGCGAGCGCCGCCGTCGCTGCCACGCCTCCGACACGGCGAGCACGCCCAAGACACCAAGCTCATGATACCAATTGTTGGAACCGCAGCCCTCTCTCACTCTTGGCTAGAGGTAGAAGGAGACACAAGACACAAAGAAATTCCGGGCCGGCGCACGAACGCCGCCGTGGGCGCACGCACACCCTAATCTTCTTTATCTTTTCAATGGCTACATCACTGGCTCTCACCGGCGCTACTCGATCAGTACATGGAGGAGGGGTTTTTATACCCGTACACACACCACACGGCCGGCACACCCGGCAACTAACTCACGCACTAAGCTAACCACTACATGCACGATCCAAATCCATGCATGACCACATGACCCGCCGGGCTAGCCCATGCATGCACTAGCATGACCCGGCCAACCATCTAGTTGCGTGCACGCCGCACCTGACTCCAACAGATCTCAACGGTTCTGCGCATGCATCTCCTCCACTCCACGAACGCAACCACGGGCTCACGCCTGGGGACACACACGCTATGGACTCGACCTAGTCATCTTCACGCCGATCGCCATCGCCATGTGCATGGCTTATTGCCATCATAAAAGCTATAGTCTCAAAACCAAAGTGGGATCCTGCAGAGGAGGTTGCATCCCCGGCTGAAAAAGGTAGAGAGAGAAGGATTTCTCACATGGAGGGGAGGTGGCAGGTGCTGGAAGAGAGGGTAAAGATGATGATATCACAGGGAGTAGCTTGCATTGGATGAGTGTGGTACAAACCAATAGCTTCATTTAACTTTAACTATGTGGACAGCTTGAAACCACACCATTCTAGTGCTACCATTGCTCATGCCCTCATCGCCCCTCTGAAACTCGGCAGATGGAGGCCAGGCCTCAAGCACCGTATCACCCATGATGATGTGGGAAAGGGTGCTGGCATCGCCCTATTTTGTGACGATAGCGTTGACATAAAGTTGCTCTCATATATATGGTTCGAGGTATATTGGTGTTCATATCCGTGACCCCCATGGCCCTAGATGACATCACATGTGGATTCTGCTCAAGAGAATTAAACAAAACTCTGCTGAACCGTGGATGATGACCGGGGATTTTGAAGAGACAATGTGGCAAGGGGAGCATTTCTCTGCTGCGAAAATGGTCTGAAACATAGAACGGGGAATTTCAGAAAGTGTATATCTTGGTGTAACCTGTACGATCTCGGCTACCAAGGGGCCGGGCTGGACGTATGACAATAAACAAGCAGGGCGGGACAAGGTGCATGCAAGGCTTGACAGACGTGTAGCTGCTCCGGAATGGAATGAGTTGTTTCAGCACGCTCATGTTCAGCATATTGTTACTTCAAGATCAGACGGTTTTCCTGCCTGGTTCTTCCAAAGAACTGGGAAACGTTAAAGATGGATGTTATCAACGCAGTGTTGCATTTCTTTGAGGATGGGGTCATGCCGGAAGGGATTAATGACACAGTCATGGTGCTAACCCCGAAAGTGAAAAAATCCACAATGCTTGAAAGACTTTAGACCGATCAGCCTGTGTAATATGATCTACAAGGTAATTTCTAAATGTCTGAACAGATTACGGCCGTAGTTTGATCTCTGAAACCTAATGTGCTTTCATTCCAAGGAAGATGATTACGGATAATGTCATCATAGCCTTCGAGTGCTTCCATAAAATTCAACACAGCTGAAACCCACATGACACCCACTGTGCGTCCAAGCTGGACTTTGCCAAAGCACGCAGACGACCGTGTTGATTGCGATCCTGGAGGGAGCCTTGGAGAGAGCTGGTTTCAAATCTCTTTGGATCAATTGGATAATGAAATGTGTGAAGTCCGTTCGTTTCTCTGTCAAAATGAATGGTGATGTGTTAGAACCGTTCAAACCGTCAAGAGGATTAAGTCAAGGAGAACCTTTGAGGCCATATTTGTTCCTCTTCATTGCTGACGGGCTTGCAACTATCTTAAATAGGGAGGTGTTAGGTGGCCGGATTACACCAGCGAAGGTGGCTTGCAATATCCCCGGTATCTCAAACCTCCTTTTTCGGATGACAGCCTAGTTTTGTTCAAAGCCAATGCAAGACAAGCAAACATAAAACATCTGCGGTAAAGAGTTAAATGTAAGAGTTAGAAATGTAAGTAGTTGGTGATAGAAGGTTCAGGCATGCATGTCTAGCTCGGTGTATCTTCAGAACACTAGATCAGAAGTAAAAACAGACGTTTGCCACTACACACGGATAGCTTACATTTGCAATATATATTATGCACACCGTTCCTTTAATTTTATTGTGTGCCACTACGTGTTATTGCACATCATTTCTTTAATTCTATTGTGCGCCTGATAGAGCACACAATTCACATCATAGAATCGTATGTGTTGTCACGAGTTATCACGCACGAGCCGCCTTTAAAAAAAGTCGTGTGTCTAACTTTCAAATCAGCACACACGAGTATTCATATCACACATCATGTGTGATGCTTCAATCCATCACAAAGAATTTAGTTTCATAAGGCGTTTGCCATTTCTCTGTTATTTCAGTGGTATTTCAATCCAGTCAGAACTAAAAAACAAATGTACACAATCAAATAAACAAAACTAATGTGGTATTTCAATGGATTTGACATTACAATTCCATGTCTTTGCTATTTCTCTGTTTTTAGAACTCTGCGAATCAAAGAATCTCTTAAGGTAGTTCTCATGAGTCATGACTCACTTTCCTTTCAATTTTTAAAGTATGCCGCCCATAAAATCGACACCGACATGGATAGACATGTGGTACATATGTGAAGCTAGCGAGGCAAAGTTTTTCACAGTCATTAATGTTGGGCCCGTGTATCACGTCTTGCCACCATGTGTACCCGGTGCATTGTTGTACCCCGACACATTGTGGCTACAACACTACACAGCCATGCAAAGCATTAGTAGCATTGGCGGCATTCACGACGCCAATGGCATCTGCATGTTTGCCTAGTGGTTGCGTCTCCTCAAGTCAAGTTTGCCCATGGGTGTAGCAAACATCACCACCTTCCCAAGTTGTGTGAGGATCAGTCCCACTGTTGGTTGCTCCACCGTTGTTGCCATATATATGCGCACCATTGCCGGTCAACACAACCACTCCTCACTCTATGGTGCAACTTTGTTGGCCCCGCTCCTACTCCAGCCGTTGTTCCAACTGTTAGAAGTTAATTAACACGTGTTAGTTATGGGGAGTCTTCCCTAACACATGTAGTTGCCAGGACACCCTCAAAGTATTCTTGGTGGGATACAAATGGGTATTCGTTCGAAATAGGAATGAGAACAATGTTCAAAAGATATGTGAGGGCTTCTAGCACAACGGTTTTCCAGAAACCTGGAAACATAATCTCTAGTTAGGAGTGGCATAGCGTTTCGATATTTCATATCAATGGTAGCATGTTTAAATCTCACAATGTAGTTGACGGGTGTTTCCATTGTATATCTTTATGGGCCGTTTAATACGAACATATACATGAAAGCCCCGGATGGACTTAATATTCCATATTCTAAAACCTATCACAACTTGCACAACGTTAAATTGCAGAGGTCGATGTATGGGCTTAAACAATCCAACCAGATGTTGTATGACCAGTTGTTTGACTTCCTCCTAGAGAGAGGTTATGTAAATAATTAAGATTGTCCCTGTGTATTCATTAAATAAATGAATGTTTTTTTGTCATATCAGTTTATGTTGATGTTTTCAATATCATAGGAAACACAGAGGACATTGAGCAAGTGACTACCTAGATCAAGGCAGAGTTTGAGATGAAAGACATAGGCGAACCTGGTTTTGCTTAGGACTGCAAATTGAGAATCGACCTCAAGAAATCCTTGTACATCAATCGACCTATATGAAGAAGGTCCTTGAGAGATTTAATATGTCTATGGCTCACCCACTAAAGTCTCCCATGGTGGCGAGATAATTTGATAAAAATAAAGATCCTTCTAGACCAAAGAGCGAAAATGAGGAAGTCCTAGGACCTGAAGGTCCCTATTTGAGTGCCGCAGGAGCTCTGATGTACCTTGCAAGTTGCACGAGACCTGATATTGCTTTCACGGTAACACGACAGTGAGATATAGTGCAGTCCCAATAAAAAGGTATTGAGTTGGCATTAAGACAATACCAGATACCTGCGAGGTATAATAGATCTTGGTCTATTTTCGACGAAGAAACATGACTTGACCTTCATGGGCTATGCAGATGTTGGATATATGTCAGAACCACATAATGGTAGATCATAAACTGGTCTTGTGTTTCTTTGTGGTGGTATTGCCATTTGATGGCAGTCGTGTAAGATGACCTTAGTACTCCCTCTGTAAACTAATATAAGAGCATTTAGATCACTACTTTAATGATCTAATATTAGTTTACGGAGCCACGGGTGAATGTATTTGGCTAAGACGATGGTATACCATATCCAAAAGTCATGTGGTTTTAATACCATCGATACCCTCACTATTATATACGAAGATAATGCAGCATGTGTTACACAAATGCAACCGACCTATATAAAGAGTAATTTGACTAAACATATATCCTCATGAACTCCAGAAGTAGGGTGAGGTAAATATCCTGCAAGCTAAATGAAAGTGATAATCTCGTGGATTTTTTCACAAAATCTCGTCCAACTACAACGTTCAAAAGATACGTGTGATAGATTGGTATGAGGTTCTTCAGTGACTTGCAGGGTTAAGCGAGAGTGAACACCTCATAATTAGCCCATGTTTAGAGATCGATCCTGACAATCACATTTAAGTCATGAAGACATATATAATATGTTGTAGTCTTTTATTCTCCAATGAGTTTTCTTGAAGTTTATGACTTAGGGTTTTTGAAAGAGGCAACAAGTACAATAACAAAAAATTTTAGAGAAAAGGGCTTGGCCCGACTTTATAAATAAAGCCACACGGCAGTGTCACAGACCCGAATAACCCAAACAGTTAGCAAAACACCGCGAATCCAGCGAGCGAAAGCCTGAAGCAGGCGAAAGAAGTTTCAAAGCGATACATGACACCCAGCCATACACGGCGCGCATGCCGGAGGGGGAAAGAAGACTACCACCAAATAGACAGAACCACCGCAGCAGAGATCATACGTTAGGGCCCAGCCCTGAGAAGAAGGATGCCGAAGCCCGAATTTTGGCGATGAGCACGTCCAGGGCATCCCGATCGTCTTCTTTAGTCAATAATCTCCACTGCTGCAATATGATACAAGATTTGAAAAGAACGTCAGCAGGTTTAGATGCAAAGATATGCTCAATAGTAAATTTGTTCCTAATAGTCCAAAGAGCCCAACATAAGGCACCCAAGCCAACCCAGAACACCCTCTTAGTGACCCCAACTAGAACCTTGGCTAGGGTTCTAAGCTCAGAGAAGGACGAGGGATTCCAAGAGACCTGAAGCCATGATCTGACACAGCTCCAAACGAACTTAGCCAGGACACAATGGAAAAAGATATGTTCCGTGTTTTCCAAAGCACCACAGAGGTGACAAAATTCCGATCCCGGACCATTGCGCTTGCGAATCTGGTCAGCCGCAGGAAGCCGGCCTCTGAAAGCTTGCCAAAGAAATATCTTAATCTTAGGAGGCAGTTTGGACTTCCAGATATCAGCGAATCTATTCGAGGGGGTACCTCCGATGAGCCTAGAGTAAAGAGACTTGACCGAAAATCTGCCAGAAGACGAATGAGGCCAAACAACAGAATCCAGAGCCTCCGAGAGCACAGGGAAGAGGGCGGAAAGACTTTGCCGATCCTCCAACTCTTCAGGAGACAGGGAGCGGCGAAAAACCAGGTCCCAATTATTATCCGCCACCTCCGCGATGGAGATGTCCGGCTTAGGACAGTAAGAAAACAAAACCGGGAACTGAGCAGCCAAAGGAGCATCTCCACACCACCAATCCCGCCAAAAACGAATAGACCTACCATTGCCCACGATAAATTTAACATGCTCCAAAAAAAATTGGTCTGACTTTGACAAGGTTCTTCCAGAATTGAGACCCTCGTCTAGCAGAAGCAAACAAGGGGCTAGAATGAGGGAAATACTTGGCCTTGAGGATAGAGTACCAAAGAGAATCGGCCCCCATAGTCATAATTTTCCACCACCACTTAATTAATAAGCATTTATTCATCACCAACGTATTAATAATGCCTAACCCCCCCAAGGTTCTTAGGCCGACACATAAGCTGCCACTTGACTAATCTATATTTCCGCTTATTATCCGCCGCATTCCAATAAAATGCACCTCTGTGTTTGTCAAAACTAGCGTGAGTGCCAGCCGATAGGAGATAAAAGCCCATAAGGAACATAGGAAGGGATGAAGGACAGGAGTTGATTAAGGCCACCTTGCCAGCGTTAGTATTGTATCTGCCGCGCCATGGAAGGACCCTGTTCCCCACTTTAGCGACAGCCGGGGCAAAGTCCTTAGCAAGAAGTTTAAGAGGGGAAATTGGGAGGCCCAAATACTTGAAGGGAAAGGAACCTAAAGAGCAGTTAAGAAGCCTGGCCACACACAAGGCTTCCACATCATCAACACCAGTAACTAGAACCTCACTCTTGGAGAAGTTAATCTTCAAGCCAGAGACCGCTTCAAAGCAAAGAAGGATGAATTTCAAATTGGCAATACACGCATCATCCAGCTCAACCATAATGATCGTATCGTCGGCATATTGGAGGTGAGAAACCCCTTCCGGAAGTAGATGAGAGACCACCGGACTAATGTGACCACATTGAGTCACCCTCGTGAGGATACAGGAAAAGGCATCGACCACAAAGTTAAAAAGAACAGGGGAAGTAGGATCCCCTTGACGAAGACCCCTGCCATTGGCAAAAAAATTACTAATATGCCCATTCACCGAGACGGCAGTGTGGCCCCCAGTGACCAACTGCATGATATGATGCACGTAAGGTCCATCAAAACCTTTCGCGAGCAGGACCTGCTTCAGAAAAGACCAACTGACCGAGTCGTATGCTTTCTCAAAATCTAACTTAAGAATAATCGCTTTAGAGCTCCGAGAATGCAGGTCATGCACAATTTCGTGCAAGGAAAGAATACCATCTAAAATAAAACGGCCCTTAATGAAAGCAGATTGGAAGGGGCTAATAACTCTATGAGCAACAGGAGAAAGGCGGTTAGCAAAGCCCTTAGCCGGGAATTTGGCAAAATTATTCATCAGAGCAGTAGGACGAAATTGAGAGATTAATTCAGCCCCCTTGACCTTGGGAATCAGAGAAATGACAGCGTAGTTCAAGTGGGAGATATCGATATAGACAAGGCAAAAGCCCTGTATGACACTGCAAACCAGCAGCTTTAACTGAGGCCAGAATTTTCGGAAGAAAGGGATAGAAAAGCCGTCAGGCCCGGAGGCCGCATTCGGGTTAGCAGAGTTAACAATGTCCCAGATTTCCTGATCAGATAGGGGGATCGTCAATGAGGCGTTTTCCTCGGCCGAAACTTTTAAACCCATGTGCCAGAGAGAAGGGGAGATCGAGAAGCCCGAAGGAGGTTTCGCCCCAAGCAAGGTAGAGAAGAAGTCCCACACGTGATGCATAATAACAAATTGGTCCGAAGACCGCACACCATTGATGATCAGATTGTTGATGCCACAACGCCTCCTCCGACCGTTTGCTATGGCAAAGAAATATGCAGTGGGGGAGTCGCCTTTAAGCGACCAATTGAGCGTACCCCGCTGGCGCCAATACACCTCAGCCTGATGGTGCAACTGTAGTAAGGCAGCCTCGAGGTTATACCTCACAGACCACCCATCCTCAGAAAGCCCAACAGAGTCGGCAGTCAAGTCTAGGGCCGAGATTTGGGCCTCGAGGAAATCTATGGAGCAGCGCTCCTCCACCACACGATTGCGAGACCAGCCTCTAAGAAACTTACGTAGATTGTAGGAGCAGGAATGCCAATCATCTAGAGGACCGAAAGAGCGCGAATTAGAGGAAAGCAGGTGGGATATCTTCCCGGCTAACATATCACAAAAACCATCAACGAGTAGCCAAGAGGCATCAAATTGAAATCTGGCCGGGGGTCTAAGGTTAACAGAGCCGTCGTCAAATTTTAGAGGGGTATGGTCAGAACCGACAATACATTTGGCACCAAGCTTAAGGGAAGCCCTAGGAAAGAGGGAGTACCACCTAGGACATATGAAAACTCTATCCAGAACAGATCTAATAGTATTAGCCTGGTGATTGGACCAAGTAAAGCGGGCTCCAACCCCGGGAAGTTCACGAATCGCATTGGAGCTAATAAACTCGTTAAAAGCATTCGCCAAAGGCCAAGAGAAAATATCGTTGCTTTTATCAGAAGGGTAGCGAAGGAGATTAAAATCACCCCCGATAACCATCGGGAGGTTACAGGATTCGATCTTCACAGAAAGTTCGTTAAGAAACAGAGGAGCAATAGAGTGGTCAGCAGGCCCATATACCACGATTACCTCCATTAGAGTATTCAGCGCTTTAAGACAGAGTACAACACTAACCCAAAAGATCCCATGGTCATAAGCCACAACATCGAAAATGTCCTTATTAGAGCCTATCAAGATCCCACCCGAGTGGCCCGAGGAAGGTAGTACATGCCAATCAAATCTATCCATACCAACGATGGCATAAAATTCATTAGGGGAAAAGGATTCCTTAAAAGTTTCAACCAACCCCACGAAATCAATATGGCTCGAGCGGATCAAATCTTTTATTTGTTCACGACGCTCGCTAGCGCCGAGCCCTCTAATATTCCAAAATAAAGCTTTCATTTATATGAAAGATTCTTAATGCGGAGACTAGACCTGTTGATGTCTACTACACAACCTTCTTCTTGTAGACGTTGTTGGGCCTGCAAGTGCACAGGTTTGTAGGACAGTAGCAAATTTCCCTCAAGTGGATGACCTAAGGTTTATCAATCCGTAGGAGGAGTGAGGATGAAGATGGTCTCTCTCAAGCAACCCTGCAACCAAATAACAAAGAGTCTCTTGTGTCCCCAACACACCCAATACAATGGTAAATTGTATAGGTGCACTAGTTCGGCGAAGAGATGGTGATACAAGTGGAATATGGATAGAAGATATAGGTTTTTGTAAACTGAAAATATAAAAACAACAAGGTAACAAGTGGTAAAAGTGAGCGTAAACGGTATTGCAATGATAAGAAACAAGGCCTAGGGTTCATACTTTCGCTAGTGCAAGTTCTCTCAACAATAATAACATAGATAGAACATATGACAAGCCCTCAACATGCAACAAAGAGTCACTCCAAAGCCACTAATAGCGGAGAACAAACGTAGAGATTATGGTCGTGTACGAAACCACCACAAAGTTATTCTTTCAAATCAATGCGTTGGGCTATTCCTATAAGTGTCACAAACAACCCTGGAGTTTTTACTAGAATAACACCTTAAGATACAAATCAACCAAAACCCAAATGTCACCTAGATACTCCATTGTCACCTCAAGTATCCGTGGGCATGATTATACGATATGCATCACACAATCTCAGATTTATCCAGGCAACATAAAAGTACTTCAAAGAGCGCCCCAAAGTTTCTACCGGAGAATCAAGAACGTGTGCCAACCCCTATGCATAGGTTCCCAATGTCACGAAACCCGCAAGTTGATCACCAAGACATACATCAAGTGTTCTCATAAAGACTCAATCCGATAAGATTACTTCAAAAGGGGAAACTCAATTCATCACAAAGGAGTAGAGGGGGAGAAACATCATAAGATCCAACTACAATAGCAAAGCTCGGGATACATCAAGATCGTGCCATAGAGGAACACGAGAGAGAGAGAGAGATCAAACACATAGCTACTGGTACATACCCTCATCCCCGAGGGTGAACTACTCCCTCCTCGTCATGGAGAGCGCCGGGATGATGAAGATGGCCACCGGAGATGGATCCCCCCTCCGGCAGGGTACCGGAAAGGGGTACCGATTGGTTTTTGGTGGTTCTGGAGGCTTGCGGCGGCGGAACTCCCGATCTATCTTCTGTTCTGGAAGTTTTAGGGTACGACGGTATATATGGGTGAAGGGGGAACGTCGGTGGAGCTACGGGGGCCCCACGAGGCAGGGGGGCGCGCCCAGGGGGGAGGGCGCGCCCTCCACCCTCGTGACCGCCTCGTGGCTCTTCTGACGCGGGGTCCAAGTCCATCAGGTCGGTTTCCTTCAAAAAATAACTTCTCCAGTTGATTTCGTTCCGTTTTGACTCCGTCTGATATTCCTTTTCCTCGAAATACTGAAATAGGCATAAAACAGCAAATCTGGGCTGGGCCTCCGGTTAATAGGTTAGTCCCCAAAATAATATAAAAGTGGATAATAAAGCCCAATATTGCCTAAAACAGTAGATAAAGTAGCATGGAGCAATCAAAAATTATAGATACGTTGGAGACGTATCAAGCATCCCCAAGCTTAATTCCTACTCGTCCTCGAGTAGGTAAATGATAAAAAGAAGAATTTTTTATGCGGAGTGATACTTTGACATAATTTCAATGTAATTCTTCTTACTTGTGATATGAATATTCAGATCCGAAAGATTTAAGACAAAAGTTCATATTGACACAAAAATAATAATACTTGAAGCATGCTAACTAAGCAATTATGTCATCTCAAAATAGCATGGCCAAAGAAAGTTCATCCCTACAAAATCATATGGTTAAGCTATGCTTCATTTTCGTCACACAAAGATGTTCCCAACTTCTATACCCCCGATGACAAGCCAAGCAATTGTTTCATACTCAAATAATCTCAAACCTTTTCAACCTTCACGCAATACATGAGCGCGAGTCATGGACATAGCACTATGGGTGGTATAGAATATGATGATGGGGATTTTGTGGAGAAGACAAAAAAGGAGAGAGTCTCACATCAACGAGGCTAATCAATGAGATATGGAGAGCCCATCAATTGATGTTAATGCAAGGAGTAGGGATTGCCATGCAACGGATGCACTAGAGCTAAGAATGCTCAACAAAAGAAAACTAGTGGGTGTGGATCCAACTTGCTTGCTCATGAAGACCTAGGGCATTTTGAGGAAGCCCATCGTTGGAATATACAAGCCAAGTTCTATAATGAAAAATTTCCACTAGTATGAACAAGACAACTTATGAAACTCACTATATGAAAATCATGGTGCTACTTTGAAGAACAATATATGAGACTCACTACATGAAGAACAAGGTGCTAATTTGAAGCACAAGTGTGGAAAAAGAAATAGTAGCATTGCCCTTTCTCTTTTTTTGGGCCTTTATTTTTTTTTCTTTTTGGCCTTTCTCTCTTTTTTTGATTGGGCAATGCTCTAATAATGATGATCATCACACTTGTATTGATTACAACATAATGATTACAACTCGATACTAGAACAAGATATGACTCTATTATGAATGCCTCCGGCGGTGTACCGGGATGGTGCAATGAATCAAGAGTGACATGTATGAAAAATAATGCATGGTGGCTTTGCCACAAATACGATGTCAACTACAAGATCATGCAATGGCAAAAGTAAAGCATGTCATGATGATGGTGGAAGTTGCATGGCAATATATCTCGGAATGGCTATGGAAATGCCATGATAGGTAGGTATGGTGGCTGTTTTGAGGAAGATATAGGGAGGTTTATGTGTGAAAGAGCGTATCATATCATGGGATTTGGATGCACCGGCGAAGTTTGCACCAACTCTCAATGTGAGAAAGGGCAATGCACGGCACCGAAGAGGCTAGCAAATGGCGGAAAGGTAAAAGTGCATATAATCCATGGACTCAACATTAGTCAAAAGAACTCATATACTTATTGCAAAAATTTAGAAGTCATCAAAAATCAAGTACTACGCGCATGCTACTAGGGGGATAGATTGGTAGGAAAAGACCATCGCTCGTCCCCGACCGCCACTCATAAGGATGCACAAGCCAGGTACACTTCATGCTTCAAATTTGTTACACAACTTTAACCATACGTGCATGCTACGGGACTTGCTAACTTCAACACAAGTATTTCTCAAATTCACAACTACTCAACTAGCACGACTATGATATTATCACCTCCATATCTCAAAACAATTATCAAGCATCAAACTTATCTTAGTATTCAACCCACTAAAAAGAAAGTTTCACATATCTTGAATACCAAGTATATTAACATTAAGAAAATTACCATGCTATTAACGACTCTCAAAATAATATAAGTGAAGCATGAGAGTTCATCTATTTCTTCAAAATAAAACCACCATTGTGCTCTAAAAGATATAAGTGAAGCACTAGAGCAAATGACAAACTACTCCAACAAGATATAAGTGAAGATCAATGAGTAGCTAAATAATTATTATGCAACTATGTGAAGACTCTCTCTCATTTAAAAAATTCATATCTTGGTATTTTATTCAAACAGCAAGCAAAGCTAAAGAAAATAAAATGACGCTCCAAGCAAAACACATATCATGTGGTGAATAAAAATATAGCTCCAAGTAAAGTTACCGATGAACGAAGACGAAAGAGGGGATGCCATCCGGGGCATCCCCAAGCTTAGGCTCTTGGTTGTCCTTGAATATTACCTTGGGGTGCCTTGGGCATCCCCAAGCTTAGGCTCTTGCCACTCCTTATTCCATAGTACACCGAAGCCTTACCCAAAACTTGAAAACTTCACAACACAAAACTTAACAGAAAACTCGTGAGCTCCGTTAGCGAAAGAAAACAAAACACCACTTCAAGGGACTGTAATGAACACATTATTTATTTATATTGGTGTTGAACCTACTGTATTCCAACTTCTCTATGGTTTATAAACTATTTTACTAGCCATAGATTCATCAAAATACGCAAACAACACAATGAAAACAGAATCTCTCAAAAACAGAACAGTCTGTAGTAATCTGTAACTAACGCAAACTTCTGGAACTCCAAAAATTCTAAAATAAATTGGTGGACCTGAGGAATTTGTCTAGTAATCATCTGCAAAAAGAATCAACTAAATAGCACTCTGCAGTAAAAAGTTCTAGCTAATCTCGTGAGCGCTAAAGTTTCTGTTTTTTACAGCATGATCGTAAAGACTTCACCCAAGTCTTCCCAAAGGTTCTACTTGGCACAAACACTAATTAAAACATAAAACCACATATAGACAGAGGCTATATGTATTATATATTCCTAAACAGAACCAAAAAGAAAGAAACTAAAATAAAATTGGGTTGCCTCCCAACAAGCGTTATCGTTTAACACCCCTAGCTAGGCATGATGATTTCAATGATGCTCACATAAAAGATAAGAATTGAAACATAAAGAGAGCATCATGAAGAATATGACTAGCAAATTTAAGTCTAACCCACTTCCTATGCATAGGGAGTTTGTGAGCAAACAACTTATGGGAACAAGAATCAACTTGCATAGGAAGGTAAAACAAGCATAACTTCAAGATTTTAAGCACATAGAGAGGAAACTTGACATTATTGCTATTCCTACAAGCATATATTCCTCCCTCATAATAATTTTCAGTAGCATCATGAATTAATTCAACAATATAACCAGCACCTAAAGCATTCTTTTCATGATCTACAAGCATAGAAATTTTATTACTCTCCACATAAGCAAAATTCTTCTCATTCGGAATAGTGGGAGTATCATAAGAGACTTGAATACAATAAATTGCTTCCACACTAAAAGAGTAATGTTCAGAGAAAGGATACTCATAATCATGACAAGTTTTATAAATATAATCATCAATAATTTTTATAGCATAAGTTTTATCACAATAATCATCATAAGTAGCAACTTTGTTCTCATCATAATCACTTTGCATATCAAAACATGGAAGGCTAAAAATATCATCATTATTAAACGTAGCATACCCAAGCTTGGGACAAACATTAATTGTAGCAAATATATTCTCAAATATTTCATCCTCATCAAACATAGCTTCCCCAAGCTTGGGCCTTTTCGTGTCATAAGCATAATCACTCTCATCATTAATAGTATGGATAGCACCAATAGTATAGCAAACATTATTATCATATTCTTCCAAGCAAGTGCCAAAAAGATTTTCAAGATCATAAGGAGTATCATTATCTTCCCAATCATAATCATCACAACAAGTAATAGGCATAACGAGATCATCATCAAGTGTATCATCTTCATTTTCATGGGGCATAGCAATAATAGGAGAAACTTTATTTGGGAGAGATACCTTTTTACCTCTCTTCCTTTTTATTTTCTTCTTCTTCACCACATCTTGTGTGGGTTCAATCCTCTTTTTGGAGCTCCTTATTAATGATATTGGTTGAATAGAAGGCTCCTCCTCGTTACCTGATTCATCATAAGAAATAATAGGAGGATATTGGGAAGTCTCTTCCCTTTCGTTAGTATTCTCTTCATCCTCTATTTGTTTTCTTTTCTTTATGTAATTGGAAATATAAGGATTTTCAATGCAATTCACCGCACAATACATATAAATTTCTTCTAGATCAATATCGAGGAATTTCTTGAGGTTATATTCTGTAATATGCTTAGTTTGACATTTCAATTCTTCATAACCCAAAAGAAAACTTAGGTCATTATAATGTGCAAGGGAAATCAAGTCATCACAATTTTTGGACACGATTCGATCATGAAACAATTTGCAATTGATATTTAAATGACCATGTTCGTTACAAAGTTCACAAGTACGGCTAATATATCTTAAATTATCAGCACTAGCATTTAGCCTTTCTTGGAACTCTTTAGTTTCTAAGCACTTATGCCTCTTGCAATATCTATCTTCCCTATTTGGTGTGTCCTTGCAAACCCAGTGCACTCCACAAAAATTGACACGCTTATATGAGACATTTTCATCATAACTAGTGCAATCATCATTAGCGTCATGGATATTCAAAGAATTCGTACTGACAACATTGTAATCATGCTCATCATTCAAGTATTTAGTGCCAAATATTTTATAGATTTCTTCTTCTAGCACTTTGGCACAATCTTCCTTTCCATCATACTCACGAAAGATATTAAAAAGGTGAAGCGTATGAGACAAACTCAATTCCATTTTTTTGTAGTTTTCTTTTATAAACTAAACTAGTGCTAAAACAAGAAACAAAAAGATTCGATGGTAACCAAATAAACCCTGCAACCAAATAACAAAGAGTCTCTTGTGTCCCCAACACACCCAATACAATGGTAAATTGTATAGGTGCACTAGTTCGGCGAAGAGATGGTGATACAAGTGCAATATGGATAGAAGATATAGGTTTTTGTAAACTGAAAATATAAAAACAGAAAGGTAACAAGTGGTAAAAGTGAGCGTAAACGGTATTGCAATGATAAGAAACAAGGCCTAGGGTTCATACTTTCGCTAGTGCAAGTTCTCTCAACAATAATAACATAGATAGAACATATGACAAGCCCTCAACATGCAACAAAGAGTCACTCCAAAGCCACTAATAGCGGAGAACAAACGTAGAGATTATGGTCGGGTACGAAACCACCACAAAGTTATTCTTTCAAATCAACCCGTTGGGCTATTCCTATAAGTGTCACAAACAACCCTGGAGTTTTTACTAGAATAACACCTTAAGATACAAATCAACCAAAACCCTAATGTCACCTAGATACTCCATTGTCACCTCAAGTATCCGTGGGCATGATTATACGATATGCATCACACAATCTCAGATTTATCCAGCCAACATAAAAGTACTTCAAAGAGCGCCCCAAAGTTTCTACCGGAGAATCAAGAACGTGTGCCAACCCCTATGCATAGGTTCCCAATGTCACGAAACCCGCAAGTTGATCACCAAGACATACATCAAGTGTTCTCATAAAGACTCAATCCGATAAGATTACTTCAAAAGGGGAAACTCAATTCATCACAAATGAGTAGAGGGGGAGAAACATCATAAGATCCAACTACAATAGCAAAGCTCGGGATACATCAAGATCGTGCCATAGAGGAACACGAGAGAGAGAGAGAGAGAGAGAGAGAGAGAGAGAGAGATCAAACACATAGCTACTGGTACATACCCTCAGCCCCGAGGGTGAACTACTCCCTCCTCATCATGGAGAGCGCCGGGATAATGAAGATGGCCACCGGAGATGGATCCCCCCTCCGGCAGGGTACCGGAAAGGGGTCCTGATTGGTTTTTGGTGGTTCTGGAGGCTTGCGGCGGCGGAACTCCCGATCTATCTTCTGTTCTGGAAGTTTTAGGGTACGACGGTATATATGGGTGAAGGGGGAATGTCGGTGGAGCTACGGGGGCCCCACGAGGCAGGGGGCGCGCCCAAGGGGGGAGGGTGCGCCCTCCACCCTCGTGACCGCCTCGTGGCTCTTCTGACGCGGGGTCCAAGTCCATTAGGTGGGTTTCCTTCCAAAAATAACTTCTCCAGTTGATTTCGTTCCGTTTTGACTCCGTTTGATATTCCTTTTCCTCGAAATACTGAAATAGGCATAAAACAACAAATCTGGGCTGGGCCTCAGGTTAATAGGTTAGTCCCCAAAATAATATAAAAGTGGATAATAAAGCCCACTATTGCCTAAAACAGTAGATAAAGTAGCATGGAGCAATCAAAAACTATAGATACGTTGGAGACATATCACCTGCTAGGAGCCGCGCAGGTTTTAACTCTTTTAGAAGTGCCCCTCCTGGAGGAACAAGGCTGGGGCTGGCCACAACCAGCACCCACACCCGCCTCCGGACCCAAAGGGTTAATAGAAACAGTAGCGACGGAGGCAACGGCCTCTTTAGCTTTAGCAATGGCCGCCTGAGCCGCCTCGTTAGCCCGAATAATTGCAAGAAGAGAACAAGGAGAACCAACATTAGGATCAACCACCACTCCCACATCCGACATGACATTAAAAAGATGATTATCCGAGAGAATAGGTAAAACCAGGCGAACCGGAGAAGAACCAACGGAATGAGTGGGATGAATACCTGTGGTAGGAAGATCCTTTGCGGCAGCCCGCTTTTCCGCCCGCTCTAGAACAGAGCCACCCGAGTTGGCCACCCTCCGGCCTTTGCGAGCCGTAGACGCAGGCGACCGAATCGCCTGCGCCCGCAGCATGGGGGAAGCCGAAGATGGACCAGAGCGAGACATGGACCCAAGCTCCTTGTCGAGACGACGGCAGACACCGGCAGTGGATTGTTTAGAGCCCAGAGAATTCCTGCTCTTAGCTGAGAATTTGCGCACCGAGGATTTCTTCTTCCGCTGAGACTGGGCACCCACCACACCACGCTCAGGGGAGGCAGGCAGATGTTGGAAATATGCCCTAGAGGCAATAATAAAAGCATTATTATTATATTTCCTTGTTCATGATAATTGTCTTTATTCGTGCTATAATTATGTTATCCGGAAATCGTAATACATGTGTGAATAACAGACAACAACATGTCCCTAGTAAGCCTCTAGTTGACTAGCTCATTGATCAATAGATAGTCATGGTTTCCTGACTATGGGCATTGGATGTGAATGATAACGAGATCACATCATTAGGAGAATGATGTGATGGACGAGACCCAATCCTAAACATAGCATAAGATCGCATAGTTCGTTTGCTAGAGTTTTCCAATGTCAAGTATCCTTTCCTTAGACCATGAGATCGTGTAACTCCCGGATACCGTAGGAGTGCTTTGGGTGTGCCAAACGTCACAACGTAACTGGGTGACTATAAAGGTATACTACGGGTATCTCTGAAAGTGTCTGTTGGGTTGACACGGATCGAGACTGGGATTTGTCACTCCGCTTGACGGAGAGGTATCACCGGGCCCACTCAGTAATGCATCATCATAATGAGCTCAATGTGATCAAAGTGTTTGATCACGGGATCATGCATTACGGTACGAGTAAAGTGACTTGCCGGTAACGAGATTGAACGAGGTATTGGGATACCGACGATCGAATCTCGGGCAAGTAAAATACCGATTGACAAAGGGAATCGTGTACGGGATTAATTGAATCCTCGACATCATGGTTCATCCAATGAGATCATCGTGGAGCATGTGGGAGCCAACATGGGTATCCAGATCCCGCTGTTGGTTATTGCCCGAGGGCCGTCTCGGTCATGTCTGCATGTCTCCCGAACCCGTAGGGTCTACACACTTAAGGTTCGGTGATGCTAGGGTTGTGAAGATATGTATATGCAGTAACCTGAATGTTGTTCGGAGTCTCGGATGAGATCCCGGACGTCACGAGGAGTTTCGGAATGGTCCGGAGGTAAAGAATTATATATAGGAAGTGTTGTTTTGGCCATCGGGACAAGTTTCGGGGTCACCGGTATTGTACCGGGACCACCAAAAGGGTCCCGGGGGTCCACCGGGTGGGGCCACCTGCCTCGGGGGGGCACATGGGCTCTAGGGGGTGCGCCTTGGCCTACATGGGCCAAGGGGAACCAGCCCCAAGAGGCCCATGCGCCTAGGGTTGCAAAGGGAAGGAGTCCCACAAGGGGAAGGCACCTCCTAGGTGCCTTGGGGGGGAGGGAAACCTCCCCTTGGCCGCCGCCCCAAGGCGATTGGATCTCCTAGGGCCGGCGCCCCCCCTTGGCCCTCCTATATAAAGGGGGGAGGGGGCAGCCGAACCCCCTGGTCCTTGGCGCCTCCCTCTCCCTCTGCAACACCTCCTCCTCCTCCTCCGTAGAGCTCGGCGAAGCCCTGCCGGAGTACTGCAGCTCCATCATCACCACGCCGTCGTGCTGCTGCTGGAGCCATCTTCCTCAACCTCTCCTTTGCCTTGCTGGATCAAGAAGAAGGAGACATTACGCTGACCGTACGTGTGTTGAACGCGGAGGTGCCGTCCGTTCGGTGCTAGGATCTCCGGTGATTTGGATCACGTCGTGTACGACTACCTCATCCCCGTTCGTTAAACGCTTCCGCTCGCGATCTACAAAGTGGTATGTAGATGCAATCTTTCTCCCATGACTCGTTGCTTAGATGAACTCATAGATGGATCATGGTGAAACCGTAGGAAAAATTTTAATTTTCTGCAACGTTCCCCAACAATGGCATCATGAGCTAGGGTCTATGCGTAGTTCTCTATTGCACGAGTAGAACACTATTTGTTGTGGGCATAGATGTTGTCAACTTTCTTGCCGCTACTAGTCTTATCTTGCTTCAGCGGTATTGTGGGATGAAGCGGCCCGGACCAACCTTACACGTACGCGTACGTGAGACCGGTTCCACCGACTAACATGCACTAGTTGCATAAGGTGGCTGGCGGGTGTCTGTCTCTCCCACTTTAGTTGGAGCGGATTCGATGAAAAGGGTTCTTATGAAGGGTAAATAGAAGTTGACAAATCACGTTGTGGCTTTCACGTAGGTAAGAAAACGTTCTTGCTAGAACCCTAATTCAGCTACGTAAAACTTGCAACAACAATTAGAGGACGTCTAACTTGTTTTTGCAGCAAGTGCTTTGTGATATGATATGGCCAAAGTTGTGATGAATGATGAATGATCTATATGTGATGTATGAGATGTTCATGCTATTGTAATAGGAATCACGACTTGCATGTCGATGAGTATGACAACCGGCAGGAGCCATAGGAGTTGTCTTTATTTTTTGTATGACCTGCGTGTCATTGAGAAACGCCATGTAAATTACTTTACTTTATTGCTAAACGCGTTAGCAATAGTAGTAGAAGTAATAGTTGGCGAGCAACTTCATGGAGACACGATGATGGAGATCATGATGATGGAGATCATGCTGTCAAGCCAGTGATAAGATGATCATGGAGCCCCAAGATGGAGATCAAAGGAGCTATGTGATATTGGCCATATCATGTCACGTTTATTATTTGATTGCATGTGATGTTTATCATGTTTTGCATCTTGTTTACTTAGAACGACGGTAGTAAATAAGATGATCCCTCATAATAATTTCAAGAAGTGTTCCCCCTAACTGTGCACCGTTGCGACAGTTCGTTGTTTCGAAGCACCACGTGATGATCGGGTGTGATAGATTCTAACGTTCACATACAATGGGTGTAAGACAGATTTACACATGCAAACACTTAGGTTGACTTGACGAGCCTAGCATGTACAGACATGGCCTCGGAACACAGAAGACCGAAAGGTCGAGCATGAGTCGTATAGAAGATACGATCAACATGAAGATGTTCACCGATGTTGACTAGTCCGTCTCACGTGATGATCGGACACGGCCTAGTCGACTTGGATCATGTAATACTTAGATGACTAGAAGAGGGATGTCTATCTAAGTGGGAGTTCATTAAATAATTTGATTAGATGAACTTTGTTATCATGAACTTAGTCTAAAACATTTACAATATGTCTTGTAGATCAAATGGCCAACGTAGTCCTCAACTTCAACGCGTTCCTAGAGAAAACCAAGCTGAAAGACGATGGCAGCAACTATACGGACTGGGTCCGGAACCTGAGGATCATCCTCATAGCTGCCAAGAAAGATTATGTCCTACGAGCACCGCTGGGTGACGCACCTGTTCTCCCTGCAGAACAAGACGTTATGAACGCTTGGCAGTCACGTTCAGATTATTACTCCCTCGTTCAGTGCGGCATGCTTTACATCTTAGAGCCAGGGCTCCAAAAGCGTTTTGAGAGACATGGAGCATATGAGATGTTCGAAGAGCTGAAAATGGTTTTCCAAGCTCATGCCCGGGTCGAGAGATATGAAGTCTCCAACAAATTCTTTAGCTGTAAGATGGAGGAAAATAGCTCTATCAGTGAACACATACTCAAGATGTCTGGGTTGCACAACCGCTTGACTCAACTGGAAGTTAATCTCCCGGATGAAGCGGTCATTGTCAGAATCCTCCAGTCGCTTCCACCTAGCTACAAGAGCTTTGTGATGAACTACAACATGCAGGGGATGGTAAAGACCATTCCTGAGGTATATGCTATGCTGAAATCAGCAGAGGTAGAAATCAAGAAGGAACATCAAGTGTTGATGGTGAATAAAACCACTAAGTTCAAGAAGGGCAAGGGTAAAAAGAACTTCAAGAAGGACGGCAAGGAAGTTGCCGCGCCCGGTAAGCAAGTTGCCGGGAAGAAGCCAAAGAATGGACCCAAGCCCGAGACTGAGTGTTTTTATTGCAAGGGAAGTGGTTACTGGAAGCGGAACTGCCCCAAATACTTAGCGGACAAGAAGGCCGGCAAAACAAAAGGTATATGTGATATACATGTAATTGATATGTACCTTACCAGTAATCGTAGTAGCTCTTGGGTATTTGATACCGGTGCAGTTGCTCACATTTGTAACTCAAAGCAGGAGCTGCAGAATAAACGGAGACTCGCGAAGGACGAGGTGACGATGCGCGTCGGGAATGGTTCCAAAGTCGATGTGATCGCCGTCGGCACGCTACCTCTACATTTACCTACGGTATTAGTTTTAAACCTCAATAATTGTTATTTAGTACCAAGTTTGAGCATGAACATTGTGTCTGGATCTCGTTTAATTCGAGATGGCTACTCATTTAAATCTGAGAATAATGGTTGTTCTATTTATATGAGAGATATGTTTTATGGTCATGCTCCGATGGTTAATGGTTTATTCTTAATGAATCTCGTACGTGATGATACACATATTCATAGTGTGAATACCAAAAGAGTTAAAGTTGATAACAATAGTCCCACATATTTGTGGCACTGCCGCCTTGGTCACATAGGTGTCAAACGCATGAAGAAGCTCCATGCAGATGGACTTTTAGAGTCTCTTGATTATGAATCATTTGACACATGAGAACCATGCCTCATGGGTAAAATGACCAAGACTCCGTTCTCAGGAACAATGGAGCGAGCAACCAACTTATTGGAAATCATACATACCGATGTGTGCGGTCCAATGAGTGTTGAGGCTCGCGGTGGCTATCGTTATGTTCTCACCCTCACTGATGACTTGAGTAGATATGGGTATATCTACTTAATGAAACACAAGTCTGAGACCTTTGAAAAGTTCAAGGAATTTTAGAGTGAGGTTGAAAATCAACGTGATAGAAAGATCAAGTTTCTACGATCAGATCATGGAGGAGAATACTTGAGTCACGAATTTGGCACACACTTAAGAAAATGTGGAATAGTTTCAAAACTCATGCCGCCTGGAACACCTCAGCGTAATGGTGTGTCCGAACGTCGTAATCGCACTCTATTAGATATGGTGCGATCTATGATGTCTCTTACCGATTTACCGCTATCTTTTTGGGGCTATGCTTTAGAGACTGCCGCATTCACTTTAAATAGGGCTCCGTCGAAATCCGTTGAGACGACATCGTATGAATTATGGTTTGGGAAGAAACCTAAGCTGCCGTTTCTAAAAGTTTGGGGATGCGATGCTTATGTCAAGAAACTTCAACCTGAAAAGCTCGAACCCAAGTCGGAAAAATGCGTCTTCATAGGATACCCTAAAGAAACTATTGGGTATACCTTCTACCTCAGATCCGAAGGCAAGATCTTTGTTGACAAGAATGGATCCTTTCTAGAGAAAGAGTTTCTCTCGGAAGAAGTAAGTGGGAGGAAAGTAGAACTTGATGAAGTGTTACCTCTTGAACCGGAAAATGGCGAAACTCGAGAAAACGTTTCTGAGGTGCCTGCACCGACTAGAGAGGAAATTAATGATGATGATCAAGATACTTCTGATCAAGCTCCTACTGAAATTCGAAGGTCCACAAGGACACGTTCCGCACCAGAGTGGTACGGCAACCCTGTCTTGGAAATCATGTTGTTAGACAACGGTGAACCTTTGAACTATGAGGAAGCAATGGCGGGCCCGGATTCCGACAAATGGCTAGAAGCCATGAAATCCGAGATAGGATCCATGTATGAAAACAAAGTATGGACTTTGACTGACTTGCCCGTTGAGCGGCGAGCCATAGAAAATAAATGGATCTTTAAGAAGAAGATAGACGCGGATGGTAATGTGACCATCTATAAAGCTCGGCTTGTCGCTAAGGGTTATCGACAAGTTCAAGGGGTTGACTACGATGAGACTTTCTCACCGGTAGCGAAGCTGAAGTCCGTCCGAATCATGTTAGCAATTGCCGCATTCTACGATTATGAAATATGGCAAATGGACGTCAAAACGGAATTCCTTAATGGTTTCCTTAAGGAAGAATTGTATATGATGCAGCCGGAAGGTTTTGTTGATCCTAGGAATGCTGACAAGGTGTGCAAGCTCCAACGCTCGATTATGGGCTGGTGCAAGCATCTCGGAGTTGGAACATTCGCTTTGATGAGATGATCAAAGCGTTTGGGTTTACGCAGACTTATGGAGAAGCCTGCGTTTAGAAGAAAGTGAGTGGGAGCTCTGTAGCATTTCTCATACTATATGTAGACTACATACTTTTGATGGGAAATGATATAGAACTCTTGGACAGCATTAAGGCCTACTTGAATAAGAGTTTTTCAATGAAGGACCTTGGAGAAGCTGCTTATATATTAGGCATCAAAATCTATAGAGATAGATCAAGACGCCTCATAGGTCTTTCACAAAGCACATACCTTGATAAGATATTGAAGAAGTTCAATATGGATCAATCTAAGAAGGGGTTCTTACCTGTGTTACAAGGTGTGAAATTGAGCTCAGCTCAATGTCCGACCACGGCAGAAGATATAGAAGAGATGAGTGTCATCCCCTATGCCTCAGCCATAGGTTCTATTATGTATGCCATGCTGTGTACCAGACCTGATGTAAACCTTGCCATAAGTTTGGTAGGAAGGTACCAAAGTAATCCCGGCAAGGAACACTGGACAGCGGTCAAGAATATCCTGAAGTACCTGAAAGGACTAAGGAAATGTTTCTCGTTTATGGAGGTGACGAAGAGCTCGTCGTAAAGGGTTACGTCAACGCTAGCTTCGACACAGATCTGGATGACTCTAAGTCACAAACCGGATACGTGTATATTTTGAATGGTGGGGCAGTAAGCTGGTGCAGTTGCAAGCAGAGCGTCGTGGCGGGATCTACATGTGAAGTGGAGTACATGGCAGCCTCGGAGGCAGCACATGAAGCAATTTGGGTGAAGGATTTCATCACCGACCTCGGAGTCATACCCAATGCGTCGGGGCCAATCAAACTCTTCTGTGACAACACTGGAGCTATTGCACTTGCCAAGGAGCCCAGGTTTCACAAGAAGACCAGGCACATCAAGCGTCGCTTCAACTCCATTCGTGAAAATGTTCAAGATGGAGACATAGAAATTTGTAAAGTACACACGGATCTGAATGTCGCAGATCCGTTGACTAAACCTCTCCCTAAGGCAAAACATGATCAGCACCAGAACTCTATGGGTGTTCGATTCATCACAATGTAACTAGATTATTGACTCTAGTGCAAGTGGCAGACTGTTGGAAATATGCCCTAGAGGCAATAATAAAAGCATTATTATTATATTTCCTTGTTCATGATAATTGTCTTTATTCGTGCTATAATTGTGTTATCCGGAAATCGTAATACATGTGTGAATAACAGACAACAACATGTCCCTAGTAAGCCTCTAGTTGACTAGCTCGTTGATCAATAGATAGTCATGGTTTCCTGACTATGGGCATTGGATGTCAATGATAACGAGATCACATCATTAGGAGAATGATGTGATGGACGAGACCCAATCCTAAACATAGCATAAGATCGCATAGTTCGTTTGCTAGAGTTTTCCAATGTCAAGTATCCTTTCCTTAGACCATGAGATCGTGTAACTCCCGGATACCGTAGGAGTGCTTTGGGTGTGCCAAACGTCACAACGTAACTGGCTGACTATAAAGGTATACTACGGGTATCTCCGAAAGTGTCTGTTGGGTTGACACGGATCGAGACTGGGATTTGTCACTCCGCTTGACGAAGAGGTATCACCGGGCCCACTCAGTAATGCATCATCATAATGAGCTCAATGTGATCAAAGTGTTTGATCACGGGATCATGCATTACGGTACGAGTAAAGTGACTTGCCGGTAACGAGATTGAACGAGGTATTGGGATACCGACGATCGAATCTCGGGCAAGTAAAATACCGATTGACAAAGGGAATCGTGTACGGGATTAATTGAATCCTCGACATCGTGGTTCATCCGATGAGATCATCATGGAGCATGTGGGAGCCAACATTGGTATTCAGATCCCGCTGTTGGTTATTGCCCGAGAGCCGTCTCGGTCATGTCTGCATGTCTCCCGAACCCGTAGGGTCTACACACTTAAGATTCGGTGACGCTAGGGTTGTGAAGATATGTATATGCAGTAACCTGAATGTTGTTCGGAGTACCGGATGAGATCCCGGATGTCACGAGGAGTTTCGGAATGGTCCGGAGGTAAAGAATTATATATAGGAAGTGCTGTTTTTGCCATCGGGACAAGTTTCGGGGTCACCGATATTGTACCGGGACCACCAGAAGGGTCCCGGGGGTCCACCTGCCTCGGGGGTCCACATGGGCTCTAGGGGGTGCGCCTTGGCCTACATGGGCCAAGGGGAACCAGCCCCAAGAGGCCCATGCGCCTAGGGTTTGAAAGGGAAGGAGTCCCACAAGGGGAAGGCACCTCCTAGGTGCCTTGGGGGGGAGGGAAACCTCCCCTTGGCCGCCGCCCCAAGGAGATTGGATCTCCTAGGGCCGGCGCCCCCCTTGGCCCTCCTATATAAAGGGGGGGGAGGGGGCAGCCGAACCCCTGGTCCTTGGCGCCTCCCTCTCCCTCTCCAACACCTCCTCCTCCTCCGTAGAGCTCGGCGAAGCCCTGCCGGAGTACTGCAGCTCCATCATCACCACGCCGTCGTGCTGCTGCTGGAGCCATCTTCCTCAACCTCTCCTTTGCCTTGCTGGATCAAGAAGAAGGAGACGTTACGCTGACCGTACGTGTGTTGAACGCGGAGGTGCCGTCCGTTCGGTGCTAGGATCTCTGGTGATTTGGATCACGTCGTGTACGACTACCTCATCCCCGTTCGTTGAACGCTTCCGCTCGCGATCTATAAAGTGGTATGTAGATGCAATCTCTCTCCCATGACTCGTTGCTTAGATGAACTCATAGATGGATCTTGGTGAAACCGTAGGAAAAATTTTAATTTTCTGCAACGTTCCCCAACAGCAGATCCTCAATCCCGGAGCGGGTGGGGGAGATCGGGCGAGCCGGGAGGTTGGAGCAAGCACCAGACATGGGGGTAGCCGACATAGGCGGGATCTTCAGAGAAGCATCATCATGAGCATCCATCATGGAATCAGTAGGAGGGATCGCCACAGCCTCCAGAGGGGCAGCACCAGAAGGATCTTGAGACTGGAACAGTTCCCTTTCAGACTCAGCCAAGGCATCCCATTCAGATTGGGTGAAACGGAGATTGGAGCCATCACTCTGGTTGTTGCCACCCATCGATCCATCCCCGTCCTTATCGTGTTTATCCGTGGGATTAGAAGGAGGGGAAGGTGGAGGAGGGGTTGATAGGCAGCCGCCCCCTCCACCCGCACCCTGAGCCTGATACCGTTGGGAGAGGGGAAAACATCGACCGAACCATGAACACGACCCGGATCCAGACACCAAATCTTCATCCTAGCGGGGCCAACCTTATTCAGAGATTCCAGATCCACCTCCACGGGCTTCCCAATAAGAACACCCACCACCATGAGAAAGGCAGACGAGCGGAGTCCAGCTGGTAAATCCTCAATTAGAACCCAGACCTGAGAAAGAGGGCCAACCGCCGTACCATTGCAAGATGCCGGCTTGATCGAGACGACCAGTTGGTTGAGGGGAAGGGTAAAGCTAGTACAGGAAGCAATCATCCGCAGATACTCCTTGGAAGGGAACACAACTGAAAACTCATGATCATAAATCTGGGCCACTTGCCAATCCCATCCAGCCTCATCCCAGATCCGGAGCCCATCGAGTAAGGTCTGGGGAGAGATCTTCTGGTCCTTCACCGAAACAATAGCAGCATTCGAAAGCGAGGGGGCCACCTCCAGAGTAGGAAGATCAGAATCAAAAGCAAAGAAGGCACAACCAGGAAGGCCAGTGCCAAACTGGAGGAGCGAGGGAGGTTTCAGTCTATTAGAGCAGTTGACCGTGAGGTGCCCATCAGATCGGCAAATCAGGCAAAACGGGGGGTTGGTACAACGAGATTGGAAGTGGTTGGGCTTGTGGCAGGCGAAGCAGGTGAGCGCCGAAGAGTTGCTGTGGGAGGCAGATGAGGGGCGGGGATGTGGGAGAGAAGGAGGAAGAGGCAGGATCCCGTCTCCCGCCACCGGAGAGGAGGAAGATCCAGGGAGAGGGCCGGAGGGGCGCCGCGTCGCCCCAACGAAGGACCGAGGCGGCGGATGAGACCCCACGCTCGCACCAGCCGGACGAGGAGGAGGGGGAAACGCCCCGGGGCAGGCGCACTGCGCCCCGCGCCAGGCACAGGCAAGGAGCCCGTAGATGAAGAACCCTCACCACCAGAGGCCGCCGCCGCCTCCCATGGATCCGCCATAAGAGGAGGAGGAGGAGGACCAGACCCAGGACGCGGAGGACCAGAACCAGGGGCGCGTCCCCGCTCCGAGCGCTGCGATCACTCCGGACCCGCAACCCAGGCCGCACGTTCCCGAGCCGCCAGCTCGCGGGCCGCCTGCTCCGCCTCCAGCTTGGAGCGGAGCTCGGCCTCGAGCTCCAGATCCACCGCCGACGCAGGCGACGCCGCACGCGGCCGCTTACTTCCCGACACGGCCTCGCACGACGAGCCCCGAGATTTGTCCATGGAGAGCATCGCAGCAAAGGAGAGGAGAAGGGGAGGAGGAGGGCTAGATCTGACGAGACGGCAGATGGGAAAGCGGCGGCGGCGCAAATCTGCAGCGGAAGCCGGAAACCCTAGCCAAGGGGTGAATGAGCCACGAGGGATCCATAAGTAGCCGGTCGAAGCCGTGCCCACCTGGGCCCCGCGGGTTGAATGGGCCAACGAAGAGGGGGTAGGAGGCAACACAGCGGGTATTCTAACTGGGCCAGTAGATACTAGAGGGGGAAAATCGACGATGGACGAGAGAGGGGGAAGAGAAGGCCCACCTGGTGGGACAACAGCGAGAGGACCAACAAGCCCACCAGAGGGCCCATCTAGCGGCCCACTAGCCAACGGACCGGCCACCAGATCTAGGTCAATCAGCATCGGCGGCACCAACCGCCCCGGGAGCACCGCTGCCGACGGCGCGGCAGACGGGGTAGCACCACCGTAGGAAGAGGATGATGGGGAGCTACCAAGCACCCCATCAAGGGCGGCGCCCAGAATCCCCGAACCAGAAGAAGCAGCCGAGCACTTACTGAGCTTGCACCAACGACGAGAAACCCGGATCCAGCCAACATCGGGCTCCGCAGCAGCCAGATGCCGTCCCCTCCCACCAGGAGCAAACTTGCGGGGACGGGGTGCAGGAGGAAGGGTCCCCGGCCGCCCCGGATCCGCCGGCGAGCAGCAATGGGAGGGAGGAGCAGACCACGGCTCGTCCTCATCAGAGGCGAGAGCCCAAAAGCGAGATCCCAACACGGGCAGAGGAGAGGGAGGAGGGGAAGACAACACCGTCACGCAGGCAGGGGAAGGGGGGAGGGTCGCATCAGCACGGGGAGGGGAAGACGCCCGGGCCGCCACCGGCGACGGGGAGGGGGATGGAGGGGCGGGGATGGACGGAGAGCGCCTCGGGCGAGAGGGGGAGAAGGGAGAAGGGAGAGCCATCCGCAGTCCGTAACATAGGTAAGCCCGTATCATTGTACAATAACAATTGATGCAACCATGTACTCCCTGCATTCCTTTTCATTCTGCTTATAAGTTTTGTCTGAAGTCAAAGTATTTCTAAATTGACCAAACTTATAGAGAAAAGTATCAACGTATTCACAACACCAAATCAATACCATTAGGTTCATTATGGAATATAGCTTCATATTATATATATACTCCCTCCATCCGGAAATACTTGTCGGAGAAATTAATAAAAATGGATGCATCTAGAACCGGAGTACCTTGGCTTTGCGAATTAACCGGACTATTAGTAGTAAGGTAACCCAACCTTTTGGCTGAGTTTTAATAAGCTTAACAAATTCGCAGCCCAGCTGAACAAATATCCACCTAACAATCTGCATTTTCCCTCTGTTGTGCGACACTTGCGATGTTGAGGAGAGCTAGTGCGCCCAGCACTGTTATGCTACTAGTTGAGTTGCTTTCAGCGCGACTAAAATTACCTACCATTATCCTCTTTTAGTTTTGCATCGGGTGGTGTAGTGGCGCAGTGCGTGGACCATTTTCTCCTCATCATCCTGTCTTCCATAAGCACAATGTGCTCCTGACAAGATGACGCATATATGAATCAGCCAATATGCGTTGCACGCCTGTACCGCACTAGCTAGCCACGTCTAAACTTGTGCTCAGCTCACCATCATCACCATCCCAGCAACACTGCCTCACTCTCTCAATCGAGAGCCTATAAATACCACCCATCTCACCACAAACTCTCACACCCATCTGAAGCCATACTTGCATAAGCCACTAGCTCACTACTAGTCGATCAATCTGTTGTTTCAGATAGACGCCATGAAGTACTTGGCCCAGCTGGTGGTGGCGCTCCTGGCCTTCTCGGCGGTGGTGCTGATGTTGGCGCCGGCGGGCGCGGAGGCGGCGACCTGCAACGCCCTGCAGCTGACCCCGTGCGCGGGGGCCATCATCGGGAGCGCGGCGCCCACGGCGTCGTGCTGCAGCAAGATGAAGGAGCAGCAGCCGTGCATGTGCCAGTACGCGCGCGACCCCAACCTGAAGCAGTACGTCGACTCCCCCAACGGCAAGAAGGTCATGGCCGCCTGCAAGGTGCCCGTGCCCTCCTGCTAAGTCGATATTATTGATCCGCGCGAGAGAGCCCAGCGCGCACGCGCGCCTCTGGTCTCTCGCTCTCTCAGCATGTTCCATGTGTGTTGCCGTACGCTCGATCGTATGCCGTGTGGTGTGATCGCCAATGTCGTTGTTGTCGCCGTTACCCTCTGCCGATCGGCGATCTAAGTGGACCAGTGTGTATCTGAAATTCTGAATATACGCAATAATGATGATGTGCCCAGCTATATGCAATTTACATGTTCTTCCTCGCGTGCATATTTTCATGTGGCTCTTTTGTGCTAGTCATCAATAAGCTACTATAAATTATAAACTAGAAATGTTTCTTATGAAAAGACACCACGTTTTGAAATCTTGCAGAAGAATTGACATTTGTCTTGTCTTTCTTGAGCAATCGACATGCACTCTATCTTATCTTTGTATTAAGTTGAAGAAAGAATTAACCAGGGGAACAATATTGCAGGATCGTATCCCATGGATTGGGATGGGTGGGGCAGGTGGGTGTTTGAAACTTCGAATAGTCCTATGCAGAAATTCTACTATGAATTTTAATTGTGCAAGTCTTAGTCGTTTCCCAGTTATATCCTTCACAAGACCTAGACCTGCAACTATATAACGAAAATGAACGAGAAAGCGAAACACGAGAAAATGTTAGGGATAGAGATTGCAAAGATGGCGACGGTCCGGAGAATCGGTGGTTGGTGCTATCCTACTATTCATTGCTGAGGTTCGGACACAAAGTCCTATGATGAACAAAGACCACAATAACGTCACCCACAAAGTGCATGCCAACCTATTCCACCATGACTTGCTATCACAAAGGTTAAAGGCTCACTTGGAGTTGATCTTGCATGAAGAAAGAGATCACTGGGCTTGATACAAACTCTTGATTATGAACTTCCCAGAAGACCTTCGGTCAATGTCTCTCAAGGTGCTGGGGCGGAAACAGCACATGCACGCCCAAAAGAAACGACAGAGAAGGAGCAAAAGAAACAAATGCCGACAATGGCGGATCAACAAAAACGCAGAAGCCTCGCGAACGCTGCGCCCACCGGGATCTTCCACTAGGCTTCAAGACTCCGAAGCGCCGGCACCTATCAACACCTTCAAGAAGGATCGCGACGATGACGACGCTGCTGCCAAGGGTTTCCCCCGGTACACGACGAGGCGAGAGGAAGGGTAGCCCCCGACGCCCTCCCGGAAGGTCAGGTGGCACCCAGAGGCGCCACCGCGCTGGTGTCGACCAAGCCAACAGGGGTTTCCCCCGATCCCAACCCACACCTCGGGCGCTCCGGAGCCAGCCACCAAACCAACCACCACCCAGCGCCAACACGGTCAAGAGGCCCCCACGCCGTCTCACCACGACACTGCGAAGTGAGGACAACACGACGAAGAATCAGAGCCGGGACTAGGGCAGCAGCACCGTCGGCACGCGGGAGGGCCCCACCTCCACCGTCAGCGACGGTAGCCGTCCGGACGCAATAACAGGAGCACACCAGGCCCGTAGGCCCACAGGCCCGGCCGAGCCCTTGTGGACCCGTAAAGCTCCCGCCCTTGCGCTGCTGCCGGCACGCCGTCGGCACCGCCGCCCACATCCCAGCCGCTCCTCTTCCTCCCCGAGCCGCAGACAGCGAGGCCATGTCGGCGCTGCCCCGCTAGGACCCAGATGGGGCCCTAAGGGCCCAGATCTGGGCCCGGGGCGCGCCGCCGGCCACCAGCGCCACCAGGCCACCCCGCCGCCAAGAGACAGTGCCACCACCGTGCCAGCCGCCGGCCCCCGCCACCAGGACGCCGGACCACCGCCAGCCGAGCTGCACCCGCCGCCGAGCCCTGCCCCGGGAAGGGCGTTGCGCGCGGGGGAAAAGAAGGCCCGCCGCCGCCGAGCCACCCGGCCAGATCCGGGGGCGCCGTCCGGCGGCGGCGGGGGAGGGAGAACGGAGGGGTGGGGGCGAGGAAGGGATGCGGAGGAGCCGCCCCGGCCGCCGCCCGGGGAGGCGGCGCGAGGCGGAGTCGGGCGAGGGAGAGGAGCCGCTGCACTTTCCCTCAGTCGTTCATAACACTGTTCATAACATTCGTTCATAACACTGTTTAGTCCTTGTACGGCTTGGTTGGTTGCTTTGTATACGAAGCGGGAGAAGCCCTTTTTCGGTAATGTCTCTCAAGAACCCATATGATCACAAAGATAGGCTTCAAGTAAAGAGAGATGGAGATCAAATGTGGGGTTCAAGAAAGGGATGATCTTGGCCTTTAAAACACTCAGTCATCCACTCTCTTGTTTTTCGCAAAAATTCAAACAAAGTCTCAAAACAACCTCACACGTCTACATCCACCCAAGAGGTGTAGGGTATATTTATGGAGAAAGCATAAATTTGTTTGCTATTGTGAAAAAGTAACTAGTCTCAGTACTACCAGACACGTTCAAAAATTGAACCGTCAAAAGGTAGACATGCATTCCTTCAATGATCAGAAGTGAAACACTGGGAGGGTATTAGGATGTCCATTAGGGGTCTAGGAAATTCAAATACCCAAAGGCACAGGCAAAAAAGCTCTGAGGTACCAGACAAAGAAGGTAGCTAATTTTCGCAAAGGATAGAAGATGCTAGGAAACATTGGAGAAAATGATCGTCAGAGGTACAGAGTCGACACAATATAGTTCTCATGAGAAATTGGTGCGGAAATGGATGTGTCTCTGCTTGCAGTTGCCAGATGGAGTGGGTTGGATAGTTCACGGAGCTTCTAGAAAGAAGTATTTGCAATTGAAGAAATGTTTTAATGATTCTCATTAGCTCTATGGAAAGAGACTCATTAGTCTCTTTGCACATTCCTTTTTTCTTTCTTTCCTTTTTTGCCTTTGTAGTTTTCATGTACAGTCTTCTTGTGTTTCATAGATGGTTTCCATGTATAGTTCTTTTTTGCTTTCTTCTTTAGACCTCGTATTGCATTATTGAGAATTAATAAAAATACACGCAACAGAACAGAGGGGCGGCGTAACACTCGACCAGTTTTTTGCTTTAAACAATCACCGGAGGAAAGGATCTTCAGCTTAATACATTACTCACACCCGCGTCGTCCTCCCCCTAGGGCGACTCGGGCGGCCAGAAACCTAGCCGCCATCGCCGCAAACTCCCTCCGCCGCCGCCGGAAGACGCCGCCGGGCTAAGCCCGGGGGCCGACGGCGGTGGCGGCGGATCTCCTCTCTCGCGCGTCTCCGGGGTGGGGCGGACCCCAAGGCGTGTGGTGGCGCAACCGATCTGGGGTCTGCGGTGCGGCGAATGGCGGCAGGCGGCGGGAGGCCGGCCCGTCCTCGGACGGCGACGGCTTGGCGCGGCGGAGGCCAGGGCTGCGGGCGCTGCGGATGGCCCTTCGGGCGGCGGCGGCGGCTTCGGGACGGCGGCCGTTGGCTGCGGTGGCGTGCATGCTGCCTTCAGATCAGCGATGGCGGCGTGAAGGGACTGGTGGTCTCGTCGGCGGCACCTCCGATCAGATCTGTTCTGACCGGTGCAGCCGGTGGTGGTGGTCATCTCTTCCGTCAGAGGTGGTCGGCCTGAGGCTGGGTGCTCGGATCTCTGGATCCGTCACCTGGCACCAGCTGCGAATCGGGGAGACGTAGTTGCCGGTGAGAACCGAGCCGATGGCGGTGTTCCACGTCGTTACCTTGATGAAGGCATCGTCATGTGACTATCGTCGACCCACTCGTATTGCTCTAGGGAAACTCTAGGATCTGGTGTTCCAGGCCGGACGATGGCGGCACTGCGGTGTCGTTTCTCTCTTGGGAGCGTCGTTTTGTGGAGCAGCGCTGGAGGTCGGAGGCAGGAGGTGGAGCGGCTTCGTCTTGCACGGAGCTTCGGTGGAGATGTCAAGTCATGCCTGACCGACAGGTGCTACGCTTGGTCATGCCTGGTCGGCAGGTGCTACGCACGACAGATGCTCCAAGGGCTTGAAGCTGTGTCAGCTGGTGGTATGTGGCAGCATGGCGCTGAGGTGTATCAGTGGCGACCGCGACGTGTACAGCTGTTTGCGCGCAGGGAGGAGGTCCCGTTAGGCGCCGTGGTGGTGTCGGCGATAGCTGGACCGAGCAAGGTTGATGCATCAGCACAGTTCTGAAGATGGAGCGGTGGCAGTTGGCGGCGGCGGCCTCTGAGAGCACGCCGGACCAGTGTGTGCCCCAGACCCGGCAAGTGGCTAGGTTGGGGTCTCAGGTCTTAGATGTTAGGCTTGGCTGTGATGTCTGTTTGGTATTAGGCCCAGGCTATCTGCGCCCCTTCATCAACTGGATAGGTGTAGTGGCAGTTTGTTGCTTAGACGGTGGCTTCAGTCTTACTGTTATATGACTTTGTAAGGTCTTGTGAGAATAATTAATAAAGTGGCAATATGCATCGCCCAGATGCAGAGGCCGGGGGTCATCCTCCTTTTCTAATAAAAAAAACAGAACAGAGTCCCGCCGTTTCTCGTAAAAAAAAGTCTCAAATGGATTTACCTTTGGAGTACCAAACCTGTACTAAGATGTTGAACTGAAGCAAACCGACAGGTGATCGGAAGTGCTGGAGAGTGGAGGAAATGTTTGGAGGTGTATGATCTAACAATGATGGTTTCATAGCATGACAACTCGGTGGTACCAAAGAAAAAATCTTGGCGGTTCCAAAGCGAACAAACAATATGGTGCTCTTAGAGAGAAACACTCGTTCCTCACGTTAGTAGTACCAGGTACAAATAGTCAAAGTTACCAAGGATGGCGAAAAAGAGGAATTTGAGTGGAAGGAGTTGAAAACTTGGTAATTTTGGTTGAGGATCTTGATTTGGAGTTCACTGAAGATACTTTCCTTGTTCCCCTCTTGAGTCTTGACAACATGGCTGTCCTTAAACTCACGGTGAAGTTTGGATTCACCTAATGCCTATAAAGATGCAAACTATGAGTTGAAAGATCCTCTTATTTGAATCGCCATTAATTGCCAGAACCCAATAGGGTTATAAGATGCACTTTGAATCTCCCCCTTTTTGATGATCGATGACAACACAATTATATATAGAATGAAATGATTAAGCATGTGAAAGTTCAGGTACTTATTGTGAGAAAGGCTGGGAACGTCGTGCCTTTGACAGGGCCGACGGCTTCATGTTTATATGCAGGGTCGCGACCTCCCTGATAGCGTACAAGTTTGTTGAGATTACAACCTTGGAGAACAAGGGATAGACTAGAGATAGATATCTAAGGGTAACAAGAATATAAACCATAACAAACTCCTAGTCTATCCTATGCTACAAGCTTCGGTCGTCACATCCTTGGCGCATACAATGAGGGTAGCGGGTAGCTTCTGTCAGGTTGCTTAACACCCTCCCTTAATCACAACTTCGCAAGTTGAGATTACGTTTGAACTCTTCAAGATTTCTTATGGGCAAAGCCTTGGTGAAGCCATCTGCAACCTGGTCCCTTGAATGCACAAAACAAATTTCCAACTGTTTGTTAGCAACACGTTCTCTTACAAAATGGAAATCTATCTCAATGTGTTTTGTCCATGCATGAAAGACCGGATTAGCAGATAGATAGGTAGCTCCAAGATTATCACACCATAAACATGGAGCCTGAATATGTTTCATACCAAGCTCCTTTAGCATGGACTAAACCCAAATAATTTCTGTTGTGGTATTTGCCAATGCCTTATACTCACCCTCTGTACTTGACCTTGATACAGTTGCTTGTTTTCTTGCACACCATGATATAAGATTAGGTCCAAGGAACACTGCAAACCCACCGGTAGAGCGTCTGTCATCTAGACATCCTGCCCAGTCTGAGTCAGAGAAAGCACTGACAAGTGTAGATGAGGACTTGCTGAAAGTGAGACCAAGATTCATAGTGTGCTTTACATATCTTACAATACGCTTTGCAGCAGTCCAATGAATTATGGTAGGTGCATGAAGAAACTGGTATACTTTATTAACAGCAAAGGAAATATCAGGTCTTGTCAGAGTGAGATATTGAAGTGCTCCTACTAGACTTATGTACCTGGTACTGTCCTCTTGACTCAAGGGATCTCCTTCTGTAAGAGACAGTTTTTCTGTGCTAGACAGGGGAGTTGGTACAGGCTTACACCCTTGCAAACCAACTCTTCTTACCAGATCATGAGCATATTTTTCTTGGGAGAGGTGTAGACCATCCTAAAGCTTTCTTACTTCAATTCCTAAAGTGCAAAGCACCCAAGTCCTTGAGGGCAAACTCAGCACTCAGATCCTTCAACAGTCCTGTCATTGCCTCATTAGATGAACTAGTGACAATAATATCATCAACATAGATAAGTACAAATATAGATGTATATGCCTTTCTATAAATAAACAGCGAGGTATCTGATTTTGATGGAACAAAGCCAAGTGCTTGTAATTTTTGACTGAGACGTGAGTACCATGCTAGGGGTGCCTACTTTAGTCCATAAAGAGCTTTATCAAGTTTGCAAACATGAAAGGGTGAGTTTTTATCGATGAACCCGGGAGGTTGTTTCATGTATACTTCCTCTTCCAGAACACCATAGAAGAACGCGTTCTGTACATCTAGTTGTCTAAGACTCCAGCCCCTGGAAACAGCAATGAATAGCACAAGACGAATAGTAGCAGCCTTGGCAACAGGGCTAAAGGTATCTCCATAGTTGATGCCATATCGCTGTTTGTAACCCTTAGCCACAAGTCTGGCCTTATACCGATCTATGGTTCCATTAGATTTCCTTTTAATTATGTAGACCCACTTGCAGTCAATTAAGTTTTTACCTCGTGGTGGGGGAACCAAATGCCACGTTTTGTTCTTGTGAAGTGCCACGTGTTCTTCCATAGCTTTTCTCCACTGTGCATCTCCTAGGGCCTCATCCAGGGTGCATGGTTCACCTGTATAATATGCAAGACCAAACTTGGTTTTATAATTTATAGGCTGAAGCACTCCCTTTTGTAGACGCGTGCGTGGAAGGCGCGGAGAAGAAACGGGCACAGAAGATCCAGGCGAATCTGCGCCAGCCGATCCCGAGGCGGATTCTTATGGCGTTGCAGCCGCGTCAGATTCGGCAGGATCTTCTGTGGCTGCTGTAGACGACGGAGCAGGCGTAGACGGCGCAGAAGATCCCGCACCGGCCCCTGTGGCCGCGACAGGATCTGCCCTGGATCGCGCGCCCGTGCCCCTGGCCGAATCAGCGCCGAGTCTCGTGTCGGTTTGCTGGCGGCGCGCGTAGCAGCGAGGCCCACTCACGTGCCAGCGGCCCTCGGCCTGCCGCGTGGGGGAGCCAGGTTGGCGCCGGCCTGGTGGAGCGTCTGGGCCGGTCGGTGGCGACCGCGTGGCAGCTGCAGAGTCGCTGCCGCGGCTCCTGGTGGGTGCGCGTGCGGGCGACGCATTTTCTGGGTTGTCGCCGCCCTGCTGCCGCACGGATCCCGGGGCGGATCTGCTGCCAGGCTGCTGCTGCTCCGATCCCGAGGAGGATATGTTCCCCAAGGTTTGACACATAAAATGTTGTCTGTTTGAACTGATTTCTGCATCATTTCACAAAATTTGACTATTTTGACCTGTGGACGAAATCAATTCACAAAATAAACTGCCGGCGAAAAAATTTCACAGCCGTAACCTTTTTGTGTGGCGCCCGCCACGACGGCGCCACACCCTACTGTGCAGCGCCTAGCACGGGGGCGTTGCACCTCAGTCCACCGTGGCAGCCCCTGGGCCCGCACCCAGCAGTGCAGCGCCCCCGAGCTAGGCGCCACACATGTAATGTGCAACGCCCCCGAGCTAGGCGCCACACATGTATAATATGCAGCGCCCGGCTCATAGGCGCTGCACTGTGACTTAGATCCCAGGCGCCCACTCCCCCTCCCCCCACCCCACCCATTCGTTCCAGCAGTTACAGGGCGCGCCGGCGGCTTCCTCCTCTCCCCTTCTCAATCCCCTCTCCCAAATCCTTTAGATCCGACGATTTGGTCCGTGCATTTCTTCTCCAATTCATCCTAGAAGGTACTTTCTTCCGATCCCCTTCTTTCTATCCATAGAAAATATGGTATTTTGAAGATTTGAGGAACCCTTTTTGAATCTTGCAGGTATTAGATTTGGGGAACTTTTGTTTAAATCTTGCATGTATTAGATTTGGTGAACCTTTGTTAGATTAGGATGTGGTTAGGATACATAGGTTGACATGTTATTTATATAGTTTGGATATATAGGTTGACATTTTATTTATATGGAAAATATATTTGTATTGAATCTTGCATGAGGTAGGCTTAGTTTAGTTTATTGAAATTACATTTCTATTGGCAAGAATGTTTTGGATACATATGCTTTGTATTTTGCATCTAGTTTTAGTACTTTACTTTTTCTGTATTCAAAAGATAATCGTGTTGACAAGAAAGCTTTCTTTCAAATTGTTAGGATGGTTTGGCTAATCAATGATCACTGGGACAAACAACACCGGTCGTACGCTTCGGTGGAGCAGCGGGTAATAATGAAAGTTGCCGGTTTTATGAATTTCGTGTTTTTTTCAAACACATACCCCCCATATGTAATGATTTGTTTGTTTGTTTGTAGGAGCTTGCACCTCTGAAGCTTCGGGCTCACGGGGTCAACCTGGGGGGGTTGCGCTATGACGAGCGGTACACACTGTATGTTAGGGAGACAGGACTTCTCCCTTTCATTCAGTTGGTCAGCCGGTCGACGCCACCCAACAATGCTCCAGCACTCACCGCGCTTATTGATCATTGGAGGCCGGAGACACACACTTTCCATCTTCGGACCGGGGAGATGACCGTGACGCTCCAGGATATAGCTATGATCACCTGTCTTCCTTTTGACGGGAATCCTCTATGTATGAGCACCGATTCTGATGGGTGGCGCGAGCAGATGTTTGCTCTTATTGGTAATGTTCCTCCGGAGCCTCGCCAACCAGAAGAAGAAGGCAAGAAGAAGGCTAGAGTCCCCGTCGGTGCTACTTTCACGTGGATTGTATCGAACTTCAGTATTTGCCCTGAGGATGCTGATGAGGACACGGTGAAGACATATGCTCGTGTGTACATGTGGTACGTGATATCCAGGACTATGTTTGCTGATGGCTCAGGCAATAATGCTCCATGGATGTGGCTCAAGGCGTTGACCGTCTTCGATAGCAAATGGAGTTGGGGTTCGGCGACACTGGCTTACTTGTATAGACAGGTATGAAGTTGTTTATGTTTCACTTCATTGGTACATTATGAATCCAATCTTGCTGTTAATTCAAACAAGTTCTTTTGTATGTGCAGTTGGACGAAGCCTCTTGTAGGCTATCTGGAGGTATTGGTGGTTGTTTGCTCGCACTCTCCATATGGAGCTGGGAGCGTTTGCCGGTTGGACGACCCAAGATCGTGAAGTTCGAGGATTGGGACGACAAAGGCGACCCACTACGGCTCCCCACTTGGGCTTACAAGTGGGATGTGTTAAATGAGATGACGGATGATCCCTCGGTCATGTACAAGCTGTACAGGAGCGAGATGGACGCGATCATGCCTGAGCAGGTGAATCGACATTCCATAAGTGATTTTGATGCTTATATCGTAACTCGATATCAATTTTGCATTCTATCCCATTTTGTAGGTTGAATGGGAACCCTATGGAAAAGGAGATAGCTTTGGGAACCCTCTAGAGTTCAAGCTGAATCTGATGTGCCTTAGAGATAGGGATCTCTGGCACATGCGCTGTCCACTCATATGCAACTGGGCGGTTGAGATTCACCAGCCACATCGGGTGTTCCGCCAGTTTGGTTTGTTCCAGCCACACCCGCCAGAGTGGGAGGACACGGACATAATGCTACATGCGTAAGATATAATCAACCTTGAGCACTTAGCGGCTTCTCGGCGGTTTCGATGATGCTAATATTCTGTTTCTAACTTGCAGGTTGGATAAGAAAAAGCAGCGGAAGATCAAGGATTGGTCCAAGCATCACAGCAAGTACATCATACAGTTCAAGTATGCTGTGGAGCAAGCTCGGGCTGGAAAACGAGCCCAACTTCGTGAGCACTGCCCGATCGCGTTCAACAACTATCTCACCTAGTTTCTTGCAAGAACCCGTGTGGAGGTATGCAAGCCGGCGTACGGCGAAGAGATTTTGGAAGAACCCACCGTTTTTTATGAGGTTGCCCAGCACCAGTACAACTCATTGATCAGGAAAGGCAACTCAGTTATCCCTTCAGCTCCAATGATGAACTTTGTGGTATTTGCCCTTTTTGCTTTTTCATTCGCACTACTCACATGTTCACTTGCCTAACACATTAACACCATTTCTGTTCATAGCGTGCCCAGATCAAGAAAGCAGCAGATGAGACCGACACTATTCTACAAACGACCCCGGCTGGCAAAAGCGATGGGGAAGGTGCACTTCGAGCTTTCATTAAGGTTCACATCTCCTTCAAACTAGCACTTAACATGTGTTGGCACTTTCGATGTCTCATGCACTTGTTCATGTTGCAGCGCCAGGGCCAAAAGTTAAGGCGGCTATCAAACCTTTTCGGTTGTCGTGACCCCGAGTATGTATCACCAGAACGTTCTAGGTCGGCGACACTATCAGATCCAACTTCTGGCAACGCTAATCCTTTGGATGATGAGGATGTGGGTGTGGTCACCCAAGAGGTATGGCATGAGGATATATCCAATTGTTGATGCATTGCTAACTATATCCTCACACACGGTCTTTCCATATCTTTTGTGCATGCGTAGGTTCCTGATGATATGGTCTTGGGGACCTACAAGGCTCGGTCTGCATACGAGTTAAAGCCTAGGAAGGGAATCAACAAATACACACCTGAGGACTTCACTCAAAGAGGCAAAAGGACGGTCGGCACCTCACGGATGCAAGTTTTGGATGACTATTTGGAGGACGAAATGGACGACGTGGAGGTACCGGAGCCGAAGCCGGAGCCGGAGCGGGTTCCTCGTCCTAGGAAGGTGAAGAAGATTACTGTCAAGAGGGAGGGAGGAACCAGCAAGCGCGGAAAGCACTAGCCATCCTTAGTAATGTTCAACCCAGAGTGATGGTAGCTCTTAGTAATGTGGAACTTGTTATGTCGTTGAAGTTAGAGTGATGGACTTGAACTTATTGTAGCTTTATGGTAGCTTTATGTTAAACTTGAATTTATTGTGATGGTCGTTCAACAGTGTAACGCCCAGTCTTTGGTAATGTTGAATTGTGGCTGAAAATGACACTATTTGGTAATGATTTCTTGGTTCAACACTATTTGAACCTTACTGAAAATGACAATCTTTGGTAATGTTGAATTGTGGCTGAAAATGACAGTCTTAATGGCAAAAAAACACTAAGTGTTAGTGCAGCGCCTAGCTGGGAGGCACCACACTCCACAGTGCAACGCCTAGCTGGCAGGCGCCACACTCCATAGTGCAGCGCCTGGCACGTGGGCGTTGCACTTGTACTTAGTGATTTTTTTGCATATGCAAACATAGTAAGATGATGTGAGGTAGGATTGATACATAGCAAGTTCTTCACGACACATAGTACTTCACGACACATAGTACTTCACGACACATAGTTCTTCACGACACATAATAGTTCTTACAACCTAATCGACGAGGAGGAGACATAGTAGTTCGCGACACATAGTAGTTCTTACAACCAAATCGACGAGGAGGAGACATAATGGTTCATGACACATTGAGAAGGAGACATAGTTCATGACACATAGTAGCTCTATTGCGTAGAGCAAGGCCCCTTTCCCTTCTTCTTCTTCCTCTCTTCTTCCTCTTCCTCTTCCCTTTTCCTTATGAGGCGAGCCTCCTTAACCACCCTCTCCATGAATATCTGATTCTCCCTCTCTTCTTTTTCAGCTGCAATTGCCCAAAGCTTCATCATTTTCTCTTGAAAATCCTTTAAACGCTTCTTCTGTGCCTCCTCACATTTCCTCACCAACGCTTGCTCCCTAGCGAACATCGTTTGTCTTCCTCTCTCTCTTCTCTTCCTCTCCGTCTCAAGCTCCTCTTCCTTCTTCTTCTTTAGCTTGGCTGCATCCTCCTCTCTAAGCTTCTTGTCAGCCTTCTCCCACCATCCCGCCATCTCATCTTCGCCATCCTCCTTCATCATTGGTTTGTTGGGTTGGGAAGCCTCCATACCTACAATGAGTGAAACATAATGGTTAGTACGGACAATAAGAACAAATGGAAGCACATATGAAAAAGAAGAACATATGAAAAAACAAGAACATATAAAAAACAAAAGCATATGATACATTATAGTTAGTGAGGAACATACGGAAACGGTCCATCTAGGTATCCAACCATTCCTCTATAACGACCTTGCCCTTGTCCATCACCGCGGCCAAGTCCACCACCAAGGCCAAGACCATCACCAAGGCCTAGACCATCACCACGGCCATTACCACCTCCACGAGCTCTTCCACCACCACGGCCTAGACCACCACCACGAGCTCTACCACCACCACGGCCTCTTGTAAGTCCTAGTTGCCGACCTCTTTGTTTCCTAGATCCTCTTTGGCTAACGCTTGGTTGGCTACCACTTGGTTGCCTTGGCACTTGTTGGCTACCACTAGGTTGGCTACCACTTGGTTGGCTACCACTTGGTTGGCTTGGTACTTGTTGGCTACCACTAGGTTGCCTACCACTTGGTTGCCTTGGCACTTGTTGGCTACCACTTGGTTGCCTTGGCACTTGATGGCTACCGCGTGGTTGCCTTCGCACTTGTTGGCTACCTCTTGGTTGGCTTGGCACTTGTTAGCTACCACTTGGTTGGCTTGGCACTTGTTGGCTACCACTTGGTTGACTCCCTTGTGTAACCCCTTGTTGGCTTGTGCTTGCATCATTTGTCTTGGACCTTTTCCTTGGTTTCGTACATTTCCTTTTGTTGTGGCCTTGACCTTTGCACTCCCCACAACGGGACCTCTCATGAGGCTCTTGGAATTGGTCATTGCCCGCTTCGCGGCGGCCACCATGGCCCCATCCGTCCATGTCGCCTCTAAGACGCTTTGTCTTACGTCTACCCCGTTTAACAACCTTCAACTCCGGATCCGGCCATAGTTGAACTCCATGATACTCCGGCCATTGTGATTGGTCAAGGTACGGGTGAAAGCGGGGAGCCCATGTTTTCTTGACCGTCATAATTGAGAACTCCGACTCCCTCACGGTGCGTGGGTGATTGATGTCCACATTCCTAACGCGACCGGCCGTATACAAGTGTGAGCACGGGAGATGAAGCAACAATGGCCTCCCGCAAGTGCAATCACACTGTGTTAACGACACCTTGAAAGCTTTCCCTCCATGTTGCCGGCCATCATTTGTGGTTCCTCCTGGCTCTTTCACTTCGTACTTCCACTCTTCGTTGTCATACAATATAGCTTCTTCTGAGTCCGCCTTCCGCGATTGAAATACCAACCATTCATCTACTTTGGGTGGGAACTTATACTTGTACTTCCGTGGGTTCTCACCCGCTATCTGCGCATCGGTTTCCATCGAGTACTTTACAAAGTACGCATTCATCTTGTCAAATGTGTATTGAACTATTGCCGTCACGGGTAATCCACGTGCACCTTTGAGCACCCGATTGAAGCATTCGGCCATATTGCTTGTCATTTGACGTATCTCCGGCCATCTTCATCAAAAGCACGTGACCACTTGTCTCGATATTGAAGGTGCCTATTGAGAAAGTCTTGACCCCCGGCATCAAGCTTTTTGTGTGCGAGCAATTTGTTGTACAAAGTGGCGAAGCGCCTTTCGGAGAAAGCGAGACAACAATCTTGAAGATCGTCGGCCAACTCCTTAACGCCACATGCCCTATAGAAGTTTGAACAAAAGTGCCTCATGCACCATCGATGATGCAATGGAGCATGCCCGGGAATGTCAATCTCCACCGCGTTAAGAATTCCTTGATTCCGATCCGATATGACACAAATTTCCCTTTGAGGGGGTAACACCTTCGTCCTCAAAAGATAAAGAAACCACTCCCAGTTGTCACTGTTTTCCACCTCAACCAAAGCAAATGCCAATGGCAACACACGGTTATTGGCATCACTTGCTATCGCAACCAACAAGGTGCCCTTGTATTGTCCGGTCAAGAACGTGCCATCAATTGCGATGACCGGCCTACAATGTTCGAAAGCCCTCACACATTGCTCAAACGCCCAAAAAGCACGGCCAAATACTCTGACTCTTCTTCCTTCGTGAACCGTTGTTTGGTGCCCATGAGGCTCGACCACATGAACCATGCCCGGGTTTGTCGCGGCCATGGCTAGCAACAACCTAGGGATTCGGTTGTATGCTTCCTCCCATGTACCATACAACATCTTAAATGCGGCTTGCTTCGCTTTCCATGCCTTGCCATACTTCACCTTGTAATGGAAGATGGCTTTCACAAGGTCAATGACATGTTGGACGCTCATTGTTGGAAGTGTGGATATTGAGTTGGAGAGCCTGTAAGCGATGAACTCGGACGTGAGTTGTTTGTGGTTTTGAGACACGATCTTGCCATCCACCCTCTTGCCTTGGCACATGTGAGTTGGCACACAACTCACTACATGCCAACTTGGACCTCCTTTCCATGGTCTTGCACGCACAATCCACGGACATATTTCATCTTCTTCACATGCACATGCAACCGTGTAGCGCACATTGACGTCCGAGTGCACCACCTTGTGTGGACGATAATGCGTAACCGAGTAGTTGTCGAGCCACATTTTCAATTCCAACAAGGTGTCGAACTTAGAACCTTTAGCAACCCGGTTCTTTTCGTCTCCCAAATCACGGTGAGAGCTTGGCCTAACCCCAAGAGGTGCACATTGGCCACCATCTACCACGGCTTCATCCGCGAGACTAACATCCTTCAACAATGTAGTCCGATGATCCCGACGAAATACCTTCTCAAAAGCTTCGGCCTCCTTCACCATGAACCCATCCTCATCAACTTGTTCATCGGAACCATCGTCATCCGAGTCCGATGCATATGCACGGGAAAAAGGGATGGATTGGTCCACTGTCTCTTGCAAATGATATTTGTCGAGATCGCCCACATTGTTGTCATGGAGATCAACTTCATTGTCATCGTCTGCATACTCATCATTGTCCTCTTGCAAAACTTCATCTTGGTTGTTTGTAAACGGGCTCAATGTTGGCCTCACTTCTTGGGTCAAAAGAGGTTCAACAATTTCATCTCGCTTCAAGGGTGGGGGGCTACTAGCAACCAAAGGGGAGGGGTTCCGGTTCAAGTCCAAATGCAATCTTGAATCAACCTTCTTCGTTGCAAATAACTCAAGAGCCTTGTCTAGTGATTCGGCCACCGTCTCCTTGTATGCAACCCAACGTTGCTCCGAGTTGACACGCATTGTCTTCCAACGGACGTGCATTCCAAGACCAACATTATGCCTTCCCTCCAACTCAATGATATCATTAGGGTCCATCCAATTCAAATCTTTCCTAACTTGTTGCAAAAGCTCCGCATAGCTAGGACTACTATCGAACACCATGTCAAGCTCATCCGGGTCCGGTTCTATATTGCCTCTCAAAAAGGCGTCTTTGTCCCCATGATGAACAAACACACATGTTCTGTCGGGGAACGTTGCAGAAAACAAAAAAAATTCTACGGTTTCACCAAGATCCATCTATGAGTTCATCTAGCAACAAGTGATCGGATGCATCTACATACCTTTGTAGATCGCGAGCGGAAGCATTCAAAAGAACGGGGATGAAGTAGTCGTACACGACGTGATCCAAATCACCGGAGATCCTAGCACCGAACGGATGGCACCTCCGCGTTCAACACACGTACGGTCAGCGTAACGTCTCCTCCTTCTTGATCCAGCAAGGGGAGAGGAGAGGTTGAGGAAGATGGCTCCAGCAGCAGCACGACAGCGTGGTGGTGATGGAGTTGCAGTACTCCGGCAGGGCTTCGCCGAGCTCTATGGAGGAGGAGGAGGTGTTGGAGAGGGAGAGGGAGGCGCCAAGGACCAGGGGTGCGGCTGCCCCCTCCCCCCCCCCTTTTATATATAGGAGGGCCAAGGGGGGGCGCCGGCCCTAGGAGATCCAATCTCCTTGGGGTGGCGGCCAAGGGGAGGTTTCCCTCCCCCCCAAGGCACCTAGGAGGTGCCTTCCCCTTGTGGGACTCCTTCCCTTTGAAACCCTAGGCACATGGGCCTCTTGGGGCTGGTTCCCCTTGGCCCATGTAGGCCAAGGCGCACCCTCTAGAGCCCATGTGGCCCCCCGAGGCAGGTGGCCCCACCCGGTGGACCCCCGGGACCCTTCTGGTGGTCCCGGTACAATACCGGTGACCCCGAAAGTTGTCCCGATGGCCAAAACAGCACTTCCTATATATAATTCTTTACCTCCGGACCATTCCGAAACTCCTCGTGACGTCCCGGATCTCATCCGGGACTCCGAACAACATTCGGGTTACTGCATATAAATATCTTCACAACCCTAGCGTCATCGAACCTTAAGTGTGTAGACCCTACGGGTTCGGGAGACATGCAGACATGACCAAGACGGCTCTCGGGCAATAACCAACAGCGGGATCTGGATACCCATGTTGGCTCCCACATGCTCCACGATGATCTCATCGGATGAACCACGATGTCGAGGATTCAATTAATCCCGTATACGATTCCCTTTGTCAATCGGTATTTTACTTGCCCGAGATTCGATCGTCGGTATCCCAATACCTCGTTCAATCTCGTTACCGGCAAGTCACTTTACTCGTACCGTAATGCATGATCCCGTGATCAAACACTTTGATCACATTGAGCTCATTATGATGATGCATTACTGAGTGGGCCCGGTGATACCTCTCCGTCAAGCGGAGTGACAAATCCCAGTCTCGATCCGTGTCAACCCAACAGACACTTTCGGAGATACCCGTAGTATACCTTTATAGTCAGCCAGTTATGTTGTGACGTTTGGCACACCCAAAGCACTCCTACGGTATCCGGGAGTTACACGATCTCATGGTCTAAGGAAAGGATACTTGACATTGGAAAACTCTAGCAAACGAACTATGCGATCTTATGCTATGTTTAGGATTGGGTCTCGTCCATCACATCATTCTCCTAATGATGTGATCTCGTTATCATTGACATCCAGTGCCCATAGTTAGGAAACCATGACTATCTATTGATCAACGAGCTAGTCAACTAGAGGCTTACTAGGGACATGTTGTTGTCTGTTATTCACACATGTATTACGATTTCCGGATAACACAATTATAGCACGAATAAAGACAATTATCATGAACAAGGAAATATAATAATAAAGCTTTTATTATTGCCTCTAGGGCATATTTCCAACAGTCTCCCACTTGCACTAGAGTCAATAATCTAGTTACATTGTGATGAATCGAACACCCATAGAGTTCTGGTGCTGATCATGTTTTGCCTTAGGGAGAGGTTTAGTCAACGGGTCTGCGACATTCAGATCCGTGTGCACTTTACAAATTTCTATGTCTCCATATTGAACATTTTCACGAATGGAGTTGAAGCGACGCTTGATGTGCCTGGTCTTCTTGTGAAACCTGGGCTCCTTGGCAAGTGCAATAGATCCAGTGTTGTCACAGAAGAGTTTGATTGGCCCCGACGCATTGGGTATGACTCCGAGGTCGGTGATGAACTCCTTCACCCAAATTGCTTCATGTGCTGCCTCCGAGGCTGCCATGTACTCCGCTTCACATGTAGATCCCGCCACGACGCTCTGCTTGCAACTGCACCAGCTTACTGCCCCACCTTTCAAAATATACACGTATCCGGTTTGTGACTTAGAGTCATCCAGATCTGTGTCGAAGCTAGCGTCGACGTAACCCTTTACGACGAGCTCTTCGTCACCTCCATAAACGAGAAACATTTCCTTAGTCCTTTTCATGTACTTCATAATATTCTTGACCGCTGTCCAGTGTTCCTTGCCGGGATTACTTTGGTACCTTCCTACCAAACTTACGACAAGGTTTACATTAGGTCTGGTACACAGCATGGCATACATAATAGAATCTATGGCTGAGGCATAGGGGATGACACTCATCTCTTCTATATCTTCTGCCGTGGTCGGACATTGAGCTGAGCTCAATTTCACACCTTGTAACACAGGTAAGAACCCCTTCTTAGATTGATCCATATTGAACTTCTTCAATATCTTATCAAGGTATGTGCTTTGTGAAAGACCTATGAGGCGTCTTGATCTATCTCTATAGATCTTGATGCCTAATATATAAGCAGCTTCTCCAAGGTCTTTCATTGAAAAACTCTTATTGAAGTAGGCCTTAATGCTGTCCAAGAGTTCTATATCATTTCCCATCAAAAGTATGGCATCTACATATAATATGAGAAATGCTACAGAGCTCCCACTCACTTTCTTGTAAACGCAGGCTTCTCCATAAGTCTGTGTAAACCCAAACGCTTTGATCATCTCATCAAAGCGAATGTTCCAACTCCGAGATGCTTGCACCAGCCCATAAATCGAGCGTTGGAGCTTGCACACCTTGTCAGCATTCTTAGGATCGACAAAACCTTCCGGCTGCATCATATACAATTCTTCCTTAAGGAAACCATTAAGGAATGCCGTTTTGACGTCCATTTGCCATATTTCATAATCGTAGAATGCGGCAATTGCTAACATGATTCGGACGGACTTCAGCTTCGCTACCGGTGAGAAAGTCTCATCGTAGTCAACCCCTTGAACTTGTCGATAACCCTTAGCGACAAGCCGAGCTTTATAGAAGGTCACATTACCATCCGCGTCTGTCTTCTTCTTAAAGATCCATTTATTTTCTATGGCTCGCCGCTCTACGGGCAAGTCAGTCAAAGTCCATACTTCGTTTTCATACATGGATCATGGCTTCTAGCCATTTGTCGGAATCCGGGCCCGCCATCGCTTCATCATAGTTCAAAGGTTCACCGTTGTCTAACAACATGATTTCCAAGACAGGGTTGCCGTACCACTCTGGTGCGGAACGTGTCCTTGTGGACCTTCGAATTTCAGTAGGAGCTTGATTAGAAGTATCTTGATCATCATCATTAATTTCCTCACTAGTCGGTGCAGGCACCTCAGGAACGTTTTCTTGAGTTTCGCCATTTTCCGGTTCAAGAGGTAACACTTCATCAAGTTCTACTTTCCTCCCACTTACTTCTTTCGAGAGAAACTCTTTCTCTAGAAAGGATCCATTCTTGGCAACAAAGATCTTGCCTTCGGATCTGAGGTAGAAGGTATACCCAATAGTTTCTTTAGGGTATCCTATGAAGACGCATTTTTCCGACTTGGGTTCGAGCTTTTCAGGTTGAAGTTTCTTGACATAAGCATCGCATACCCAAACTTTTAGAAACGACAGCTTAGGTTTCTTCCCAAACCATAATTCATACGGTGTCGTCTCAACGGATTTCGACGGAGCCCTATTTAAAGTGAATGCGGCAGTCTCTAAAGCATAGCCCCAAAAAGATAGCGGTAAATCGGTAAGAGACATCATAGATCGCACCATATCTAATAGAGTGCGATTACGACGTTCGGACACACCATTACGCTGAGGTGTTCCAGGCGGCGTGAGTTGTGAAACTATTCCACATTTTCTTAAGTGTGTGCCAAATTCGTGACTCAAGTATTCTCCTCCACGATCTGATCGTAGACACTTGATCTTTCTATCACGTTGATTTTCAACCTCACTCTGAAATTCCTTGAACTTTTCAAAGGTCTCAGACTTGTGTTTCATTAAGTAGATATACTCATATCTACTCAAGTCATCTGTGAGGGTGAGAACATAACGATAGCCACCGCGAGCCTCAACACTCATTGGACCGCACACATAGGTATGTATGATTTCCAATAAGTTGGTTGCTCACTCCATTGTTCCTGAGAACGGAGTCTTAGTCATTTTACCCATGAGGCATGGTTCGCACGTGTCAAATGATTCATAATCAAGAGACTCTAAAAGTCCATCTGCATGGAGCTTCTTCATGCGTTTGACACCTATGTGACTAAGGCGGCAGTGCCACAAATATGTGGGACTATTGTTATCAACTTTAACTCTTTTGGTATTCACACTATGAATATGTGTATCATCACGTACGAGATTCATTAAGAATAAACCATTAACCATCGGAGCATGACCATAAAACATATCTCTCATATAAATAGAACAACCATTATTCTCGGATTTAAATGAGTAGCCATCTCGAATTAAACGAGATCCAGACACAATGTTCATGCTCAAACTTGGCACTAAATAACAATTATTGAGGTTTAAAACTAATCCTGTAGGTAAATGTAGAGGTAGCATGCCGACGGCGATCACATCGACCTTGGAACCATTCCCGACGCGCATCGTCACCTCATCCTTTGCCAGTCTTCGCTTATTCCGCAGCTCCTGCTTTGAGTTACAAATCTGAGCAACTGCACCGGTATCAAATACCCAAGAGCTACTACGAGTACTGGTAAGGTACACATCAATTACATGTATATCACATATACCTTTTTTTTGCCGGCCTTCTTGTCCGCTAAGTATTTGGGGCAATTCCGCTTCCAGTGACCACTTCCCTTGCAATAAAAGCACTCAGTCTCGGGCTTGGGTCCATTCTTTGGCTTCTTCCCGGCAACTTGCTTACCGGGTGCGGCAACTTCCTTGCCGTCCTTCTTGAAGTTCTTTTTACCCTTGCCCTTCTTGAACTTAGTGGTTTTATTCACCATCAACACTTGATGTTCCTTCTTGATTTCTACCTCTGCTGATTTCAGCATAGCATATACCTCAGGAATGGTCTTTACCATCCCCTGCATGTTGTAGTTCATCACAAAGCTCTTGTAGCTAGGTGGAAGCGACTGGAGGATTCTGTCAATGACCGCTTCATCCGGGAGATTAACTTCCAGTTGAGTCAAGCGGTTGTGCAACCCAGACATCTTGAGTATGTGTTCACTGACAGAGCTATTTTCCTCCATCTTACAGCTAAAGAATTTGTCGGAGACTTCATATCTCTCGACCCGGGCATGAGCTTGGAAAACCATTTTCAGCTCTTCGAACATCTCATATGCTCCATGTCTCTCAAAACGCTTTTGGAGCCCCGGCTCTAAGCTATAAAGCATGCCGCACTGAACGAGGGAGTAATAATCTGAACGTGACTGCCAAGCGTTCATAACGTCTTGTTCTGCAGGGAGAACAGGTGCGTCACCCAGCGGTGCTCGTAGGACATAATCTTTCTTGGCAGCTATGAGGATGATCCTCAGGTTCTGGACCCAGTCCGTATAGTTGCTGCCATCGTCTTTCAGCTTGGTTTTCTCTAGGAACGCGTTGAAGTTGAGGACTATGTTGGCCATTTGATCTACAAGACATATTGTAAATGTTTTAGACTAAGTTCATGATAATAAAGTTCATCTAATCAAATTATTTAATGAACTCCCACTTAGATAGACATCCCTCTTCTAGTCATCTAAGTATTACATGATCCAAGTCGACTAGGCCGTGTCCGATCATCACGTGAGACGGACTAGTCAACATTGGTGAACATCTTCATGTTGATCGTATCTTCTATACGACTCATGCTCGACCTTTCGGTCTTCTGTGTTCCGAGGCCATGTCTGTACATGCTAGGCTCGTCAAGTCAACCTAAGTGTTTGCATGTGTAAATCTGTCTTACACCCATTGTATGTGAACGTTAGAATCTATCACACCCGATCATCACGTGGTGCTTCGAAACAACGAACTGTCGCAACGGTGCACAGTTAGGGGGAACACTTCTTGAAATTATTATGAGGGATCATCTTATTTACTACCGTCGTTCTAAGTAAACAAGATGCAAAACATGATAAACATCACATGCAATCAAATAATAAACGTGACATGATATGGCCAATATCACATAGCTCCTTTGATCTCCATCTTGGGGCTCCATGATCATCTTGTCACTGGCTTGACACCATGATCTCCATCATCATGATCTCCATCATCGTGTCTCCATGAAGTTGCTCGCCAACTATTACTTCTACTACTATGGCTAACGCGTTTAGCAATAAAGTAAAGTAATTTACATGGCGTTTCTCAATGACACGCAGGTCATACAAAAAATAAAGACAACTCCTATGGCTCCTGCCGGTTGTCATACTCATCGACATGCAAGTCGTGATTCCTATTACAATAGCATGAACATCTCATACATCACATATAGATCATTCATCATTCATCACAACTTTGGCCATATCATATCACAAAGCACTTGCTGCAAAAACAAGTTAGACGTCCTCTAATTGTTGTTGCAAGTTTTACGTGGCTGAATTAGGGTTCTAGCAAGAACGTTTTCTTACCTACGTGAAAGCCACAACGTGATTTGTCAACTTCTATTTACCCTTCATAAGAACCCTTTTCATCGAATCCGCTCCAACTAAAGTGGGAGAGACAGACACCCGCCAGCCACCTTATGCAACTAGTGCATGTTAGTCGGTGGAACCGGTCTCACATAAGCGTACGTGTAAGGTTGGTCCGGGCCGCTTCATCCCACAATACCGCTGAAGCAAGATAAGACTAGTAGCGGCAAGAAAAGTTGACAAATCTACGCCCACAACAAATTGTGTTCTACTCGCGCAAGAAGAACTATGCATAGACCTAGCTCATGATGCCACTGTCGGGGAACGTTGCAGAAAACAAAACAAAATTCTACGGTTTCACCAAGATCCATCTATGAGTTCATCTAGCAACGAGTGATCGGATGCATCTACATACCTTTGTAGATCGCGAGCGGAAGCGTTCAAAAGAACGGGGATGAAGTAGTCGTACACGACGTGATCCAAATCACCGGAGATCCTAGCACCGAACGGACGGCACCTCCACGTTCAACACACGTACGGTCAGCGTAACGTCTCCTCCTTGATCCAGCAAGGGGAGAGGAGAGGTTGAGGAAGATGGCTCCAGCAGCAGCACGACGGCGTGGTGGTGATGGAGCTGCAGTACTCCGGCAGGGCTTCGCCGAGCTCTATGGAGGAGGAGGAGGTGTTGGAGAGGGAGAGGGAGGCGACAAGGACCAGGGGTGCGGCTGCCCCCTCCCCCCCTTTTATATATAGGAGGGCCAAGGGGGGGCGCCGGCCCTAGGAGATCCAATCTCCTTGGGGCGGCGGCCAAGGGGAGGTTTCCCTCCCCCCCAAGGCACCTAGGAGGTGCCTTCCCCTTGTGGGACTCCTTCCCTTTGAAACCCTAGGCGCATGGGCCTCTTGGGGCTGGTTCCCCTTGGCCCATGTAGGCCAAGGCGCACCCCCTAGAGCCCATGTGCCCCCCCGAGGCAGGTGGCCCCACCCGGTGGACCCCCGGGACCCTTCTGGTGGTCCCGGTACAATACCGGTGACCCCGAAACTTGTCCCGATGGCCAAGACAGCACTTCCTATATATAATTCTTTACCTATGGACCATTCCGAGACTCCTCGTGACGTCCGGGATCTCATCCGGGACTCCGAACAACATTCGGGTTACTGCATATACATATCTTCACAACCCTAGCGTCACCGAACCTTAAGTGTGTAGACCCTACGGGTTCGGGAGACATGCAAACATGACCAAGACGGCTCTCGGGCAATAACCAACAGCGGGATCTGGATACCCATGTTTTCTCCCACATGCTCCACGATGATCTCATCGGATGAACCACGATGTCGAGGATTCAATTAATCCCGTATACGATTCCCTTTGTCAATCGGTATTTTACTTGCCCGAGATTCGATCGTCGGTATCCCAATACCTCGTTCAATCTCGTTACCGGCAAGTCACTTTACTCGTACCGTAATGCATGATCCCGTGATCAAACACTTTGATCACATTGAGCTCATTATGATGATGCATTACTGAGTGGGCCCGGTGATACCTCTCCGTCAAGCGGAGTGACAAATCCCAGTCTCGATCCGTGTCAACCCAACAGACACTTTCGGAGATACCCGTAGTATACCTTTATAGTCACCCAGTTACGTTGTGACGTTTGGCACACCCAAAGCACTCCTACGGTATCCGGGAGTTACACGATCTCATGGTCTAAGGAAAGGATACTTGACATTGGAAAACTCTAGCAAACGAACTATGCGATATTATGCTATGTTTAGGATTGGGTCTCGTCCATCACATCATTCTCCTAATGATGTGATCTCGTTATCATTGACATCCAATGCCCATAGTCAGGAAACCATGACTATCTATTGATCAATGAGCTAGTCAACTAGAGGCTTACTAGGGACATGTTGTTGTCTGTTATTCACACATGTATTATGATTTCCGGATAACACAATTATAGCACGAATAAAGACAATTATCATGAACAAGGAAATATAATAATAAAGCTTTTATTATTGCCTCTAGGGCATATTTCCAACATGTTCTTCCCATCCCTATAAGCATTCCAAGAAACACAAGGTAACATTGCTTCCATGAGTACTAATCCAAGGATTAACAAGGAATAGAAACCCTAATCTATATATCAAACAACAACCCTAACCCTAATCATAACCCTAACCCTAACCATAACCATAACCATAACCCTAGCCCTAAACCTAACCCTAGCACCAACATAAGAACACCCATAAGAATAACCCTAGCATACTAACAAAGCCTAATCATAGAAATTGGAAAACAAACATCTCACATCTCCATGCAAATCTTTACATCCAAACAAAACTAGGGTTCCCCCAAACTAGCAAGAAATGAGCAATGGGACAACTTTACTTGGATCAAAACAAGGGGATCGGAGAAGATTACCTTGAGGGAGGGTTTGACTTCGAAATCCATGGACAAATTCTTCGAATATGCAAGATTTGGGAGAGGATTTGAGAGGGGGGGAGAGTGGGAGAGGGGGGAAAGCTCGGGTTGGGTGTGTGGTGTGGGGGTGGGGGAGGGGGGCCAGCCGAGTGGGTGGATAAGTCACAGTGCAGCGCCCCCGAGCTGGGCGTTGCACTTTAAATGTGTGGCGCCTAGCTCAGAGGCGCTGCACATTACAAGTGTGGCGCAGCTCAGAGGCGTTACACTGCTGGGTGCGGGCCCAGGGGCTGCCACGGTGGACTGAGGTGCAACGCCTCCGGGCTGGGCGCTGCACCGTAGGGTGTGGCGCCGTCGTGGCGGGCGCCACACAAAAAGGTTAGGGCTGTGAAATTGTTTCACGAGCAGTTCATTTTGTAAATTGATTTCGTCCACAGGTCAGAATAGTCAAATTTGCCTGCGCGTGCGGGCGACGCGTTTTTTGGGTTGTCGCCGCCCTGCTGCCGCACGGATCCCGGGGCGGATCTGCTGCCAGGCTACTGCTGCTCCGATCCCGAGGAGGATATGTTCCCCAAGGTTTGACACATAAAATGTTGTTTGTTTGAACTGATTTCTGCATCATTTCAACGATTTCTTCACTGTTTCCTTCGCCATCTGCTGCTGTATCTGCATCATCATAGGACTCATGCACAGGGTTATGAGGATTAGTCAACGTATGATCATCACAATTATTTTTTCCCCGATGATCAATACCGGAAAGATGTGATGGTAGGAGAAGAATTTCTTTCCTAAGGAATGCGCCGACATTGGGATGAAGATCAGCAAACGGGAATTTGGTTTCATCAAACACGACATCGCATGAGATGTAGACGCGGCCGGTGGAGACATCGAGGCACTTGACTCCTTTGTGTTGTGCACTGTATCTGATAAAGACACAATGTTTTGATCGATACATGAGCTTGCGGTTGTTATATGGTCTAAGATTAGGCCAACAAGCGCAGCCAAACACGCGAAGAGAACTGTAGGCTGGCTTGATATGAAGGAGTCTTTCAGTAGATATGTCATTATTAATAACACGAGTAGGCAACACGTTTATGAGGTGAACTGCCGTAAGGAATGCTTCGTCCCAAAACTTAAGCGGCATGGATGCTCTTGCCAAGAGAGCGAGGCCAACTTCTATGATGTGCCTGTGTTTGCTTTCGGTAGACCCATTCTGTTGATGGGCATGCAGACACGACACGTGATGAGATATGCCAAGATTTTGGAAAAATGAGTTGAGCTTCTCATATTCGCCTCCCCAATCAGATTGGAGGGCGATGATTTTGGTGTCAAATTTCCGTTCGACGAGAGCTTGGAAGTTAAGAAAAACTTGAAACACATCGGATCTTTTCTTGAGAAGATAGATCCAAGAGAATTTGCTAAAATCATCGATGAAATTCACATAGTATGTATGTCTACCAACCGAAGTAGGGGCAGGTCCCCAAACATCAGAAAAAATAAGTTGTAGAGGTTTGGTAGAAATACTAGTAGAAACTGGATACGGTAACTGATGACTTTTAGCTTTCTGACATGAATCACAAATTGTTTCGACATCACGCTCTCCAACATATGAGAGTTTATTCTTCCTAAGCAAACGTTCAACTAAAGGAAAAGATGCATGCCCTAATCGATCGTGCCACCGTGTTGAAGATAGCTTGGTGGCACTAAAAACTTGTTTATTGAATCTTCTAATCTCCGGAATCAAAGGGTAAAGCCCACGAACGCATCTACCTCGATAGAGCACCTTCTTCGTTGCCTGATCCTTGATCAAAAAAGCAATATGATGAACGGAGAGAAGATTTTTGTAAGCACTAGGGACATGCAAAAAATTTCGAAGATGAATTTTCCTATGAGGGGTTCATACCTTCTCCACTTGTAGTGTGGATGTGGTCTTTTCCATGGTATTTCTCACGCATGGTCACCTTCTCGAGTTCACCAGTGATGTGGTTAGTTGCACCGCTTTCCACATACCAGTTTGTGTCCACTCCATATGAGCCATCAGCAGCCTCGACCACCTTCTCATCCGAGGACGAGTCGCCGTCATCATCAAACCTGTACCAACAGTCTTTTGCTGTGTGGCCGGGTTTGCCACAGATCTGGCATCGTACGGCATCAGGGCGCTTGTTGGAGGAGGTACGGTGGCCGCCCCTGTTGTTGGTGTAGGAGGGCCGGCCACCATTGCCGCGAGAGTCTCCGCAGTCACCGCGGTCGCCACGGGTGTTGTTGTTGTTGTTTCCCTTGTCGCGGGTTGGCCCGCGGTAGCGTGAGCCACCACCTCGACCGCGCATGGCGGCGTTGGCAGAGGACTTGAAGCCGCCACCACTGGAGTTCGCGCCCTGGAACAACGCCATCCTTTGATCGAAGTTGCTCAACTGAGCATACAGTTCGTCAAGGGTGACAGGCTGAGTGCGGGCGTCAAGGGCGGAGACGAGGGGTTGATACTCCATGTTGAGGCCGGCCGTGATGTAGGAGATGATCTCATCGTCGTCGAGTGGCTTGCCTGCAGCAGCAAGTTCATCGGCGAGGGAACGCATGTGCACGAAGAAGGTCGCAACGGACTGGTTTCCATTCTATGCGTTCGCAAGGGCGACGCGGATGTTGTTGATGCGAGACAGCGACTGGGACAAAAACATGTTCGCCAGCACTGTCCAGAGCTCATGTGCATGGCAGATCGAAGTCACCTGCACGAGCACCTCCTTGGAAAGATTGTTCAGAAGATAACCAAGTACCTGGTGATCTTCCCGGAACCAGATCGGATGAAGGGGGTTTGGTGTGGCCGTTTCCTTCCCGTCCTTGTCCTTGGTGACGACGGTCTTGGCTGGTTCCGGTGTGGTGCCGTCAACATAGCCATAGACGCCCGCGCCTCTGAGCTGCGGCGTGGTCTGCGTGCGCCAGAGGATGAAGTTTGTGCGGGTGAGCTCCTCGGTAATTTGGCCGGTGAGGGTGGAGTTGGATGAGCTGGAGGATGCCATGGCGGAAGCTTGTCTGATGGAAGGCTAGGACTAGATGAATGGAAGCGTCAGGCTCTGATTACCATGTGATAAAGGCTGGGAACGTCGTGCCTTTGCCAGGGCCGACGGCTTCATGTTTATATGCAGGGTCGCGACCTATAGCGTACAAGTTTGTTGAGATTACAACCTTGGAGAATAAGGGATAGACTAGAGATAGATATCTAAGTAACAAGAATATAAACCATAACAGACTCCTAGTCTATCCTACGCTACAAGCTTCGGTCGTCACATCCTTGGCGCATACGATGAGGGTAGCGGATAGCTTCTGTCATGTTGTTTAACACTTATTATATGTTTTGAGCTCCCTTATTTGCGCGCACTATTAAAATTTGCTTTTGGAATGCAAATGTTACACATTATTAGATAGTGTGGGAGCAAGCATATGACATATTCCGTGGGATGCATTGTGTGTACTAAAGATAAAGATGGGAAGGACCATGGGTAAACATTTGGGCACATCTTTGGCGGTCAGGACAATTGAAACGCCAACGGTACATCTGTGGCGGGCGATTCTTGATTTTTTTTTAGCAAATACTAATCATGTTTTATTAAGAAGTGGTGATTTTCATAGGAATGGTTATATTATCATGTGGCTTTACTAGCCACACCAAGGGACAAAACAAACTCCAAAGCTTTGGCATTGATCTCCCTGCTGATGGAGCGCATTCTGGATGGCCCATCTGAGATGGGAGTGTATCTCTACCGGGCCGCTAAAGATGTGATGCCAGAGAAAAAAAATTAGGGGTTGCAAAGACTTTACTGTTATTTAATAGCAACATTCAAAGGGATACAAAAAGGGTCATGAGGAACAAAGAGCCACAAGTGGCAACCCATATCGAGTGAGGTAGGAAATTTTACAAGATGACCCGTTCTATATAAGTGAGGGGAGCGAAAAAAGGCCCTACTGACCGCCATTCAGGCACTTGACCTCCGTGCGGACACGGTCGGCCTCTCCCCTGACGAGTGGCTCTCTCGGTATGACTTGGAAGACCAACTCTCCATCATTTACACGGACGAGGAAGCTTACTGGCGCTTGCGGGGTTCCCAGAAATGGGTCCTGAAGGGCGATGCGAACACTGCCTACTTTCAGGCCATAGCTAACGGCCGCCGGAGACGCAACACCATCCCCCTCCTCTGGGACGGTCCGTCCCTTCTGCAGTCCCCGAGCGACATTAGGACCCATGTCGATGGGTTCTACCGTTCCCTTTTCTCTGCCTCTCCTAGGAGCGGCCTGTCTCTGACCCTCGACTGCTGGTCCGGCCGCCAGCTTGTTTCAGATGCGAAGAATGTCGCCCTCACGGCGCCATTCTCGGAGGATGAGGTATGGACGGCCATTAGAGGCATGAATCCCTCCTCGGCCCCGGGTCCGGACGGCCTTCCGGTGAAATTCTTCCGGACCTTCTGGAATGTGATTAAGACGGAAATCATGGCCATTTTTGACGAGTTCTACGTTGGGACCATCGACCTTGGCCACCTCAACTATGGGATCATCTCGCTCATTCCCAAAGTGTCGGGGGCCTCCGACATCCGCCAGTTTTGCCCGATCACGGTGATCAATGTGATCTTCCGGATTCTGGCTAAAGGGTACGCCAATAGGGTGACCCTGCTCGCGGACCTCATTACCCACCCCAACTGGTCCGCCTTCGTGAAAGGGCGGTATATCCTGGATGGGGTGCTAGTTCTCCATGAAGTTCTCCATGAGGTTCGGTCGAAACACCTTAAGGCGGTTTTCCTGAAAATTGATTTTCACAAGGCCTACGACACTGTTAGTTGGTCCTTCCTTCGGGAAGTTTTGCTCCGGAAGGGCTTCGATGATCGTTGGGTCACCCGGGTGATGCAGATGGTATCCTGCGGTCGCACTGCCGTGAACATCAATGGAGAAATTGGGCCTTACTTCCCCACCCTTTGTGGGGTTAGACAAGGCGATCCTTTCTCTTCGTTCCTGTTCAACATGGTGGTGGACGCACTTGCCGCCATCCTTGATAAGGCCAAAGCCGCTGGCCACATTTGTGGGATTACCCCCATCTGGCGGGCGGCTCCGGATCTCCATGCTCCAGTACGCTGACGACACCATCATCATGGTCGAGGGCTCGGACACGGACATCGCTAACCTCAAGTTCCTTCTTCTCTGCTTCCAACAAATGTCTGGCCTCAAGATCAACTTCGACAAGAGTGATGTGATGGTTATGGGCTACTCTCTGGCTGACGCCTTGGACATCGCCAACCGCCTTAATTGCCGCCTCGGCTCCTTTCCCACGACCTACTTGGGAACCCCCATCAGTGACTCTCGGCTCACTGTCGCGGACTTGCGCCCCACAGTGGCCAAGCTTCAAACACGCATGGAGCCGTGGCAAGGCCGGTGGCTATCAAAGGCGGCTCGGACGATCCTCATTAACTCCTCCCTCACTAGCCTCCTCCTGTTTCTTATGAGCTTCTATAGCCTCCATGAGACCCTTCACCATGAGATCGCCAAAATCCAATCTCGCTTCTTCTGGGCGGGTGACAACAATAAGCAGAAATACCACATGGTTAGCTGGCCGGACATCTGCAAGCCCCGTGAACAGGGAGGCCTCGGTATCATGTGCTCTAAACGCATGAACATCTCCCTCCTCACCCGCTGGCTCTGGCGCATTTCGCAGGGCCACGGTGGTCTCTGGCTTGACATAATCCGGAACAAGTACCTGCGCGGACAGCCCCTCGCCTTCTGTCAGAGATCCGGCGGATCCCAGTTTTGGCAATCGGTTGTCCAACTGCTTCCCGTCCTTCGCATTGGCACCTCCATCTCGGTTGGATCGAGTACAGCGACGCTGTTCTGGTTCGACCGGTGGGCGGGAGACTCCCCCTTTGCGGCCCGCTTCCCCGACCTCTTCTCCATTGCTGTCGCCCCCCTAATCTCCGTTGAGAGGGCCCTTATTGACTTAGGGCGCCTCGCCTTCCGAAGGCCATTTGGGCCTCCGGAAGCCGCCGCGTGGCTCGAGCTGCTCGATTGCATCGCTCTCCACGAACCGGAGTTGGATGCGGGCCCGGACGAGGTTCGGTGGCGTCTTGAGCCTTCGGGCCAATTCTCCACCAAGTCCCTCTACTCGTCCATTGCCCCCTCCTCCGTCCCTCCCCCCTTTCGGCGGTTTGGTCCATCCGCTTGCCACTGAAAATTCGGATCTTTATGTGGCAATGGATCCGCGGTAGGATTCCGTTTGGGGTGGAGGTCCGCAAACGCAATGGCCCTGGGTCCGGCCTTTGCCCCCTGTGCGGTACCCCCGAAGACTCGAACCACATCTTCTTCTCCTGTGTCTCAGCTCAATTCTTGTGGAGCTGCTTTAGGGAGACTGTGGGAGGCGATTGGTGCCACACCAACTTCCCCGACCTCTTTGCCGAATTCCAAAACTGCCCTTCCCCCTCTCGCCACATTAGGTGGCTCGAGATTGGGATTCTTGCGTGGACCCTTTGGACGATTCGCAATAAGCTTGTGATCCAGCGTATTCCTCTTCGACGGGCTACTGATGCTCTCTTCAAACTGTCTGGTTACTTGCAGCTATGGCGGCCGCTTAGCCGCCCTCAGGACCGCGATGCCATCACCGCCTTCATCGCCGACCTCCGCTCGATGGCCGTCCATCTATCGCCGCCGCCCCCTCCGCCACCTCCGGAGCCGGATTAGACGCCTTGCCTTGGCCGCGTCCTTTTTTGTTTATTCTGGGCTTGTTGAGTTGTGCCCTCAGCAGAACCTTTGTACTCCTCGTTATGTGACTTGGGTGTGTGTGTGTTCCGAACTAGTCTGTGTATGTGTGCTCTTGGCGGTTTGCTTTATTTATAAAGCGGGACGAAAGCCTTTTTCGGTATATAAGTGAGCGCTGTTTTGGGCGAGAGAGTAGGCTTTTATTTTTGTGCCATGGCTGTTTCAGTTAGTGTCATTGTAACATTCTAGAATGAGGCAAAGGTTTTGCCTCCACTTTGAAAATTTTCCACTAAAACTGAATGGTTTGAGAACATGTGCACCTGTCAAAAAAGTTGGCTGGCTTTAGGTGTCCCTGAATGTGATGCGTGGGTAGCTAAATAATAGGAACCGAGGAAGTGCCATTGGCACTAACCCAAAGGTCGCTGGCTTAATGAAATGGAGCAATTGATCTGTCTCTCCCTTTACACTTTCTCTCTATAACATGTGAACACGTCTATTTGCTGGTGAGAAAGGACACACTGGGCACGGCAGTGTCGGTGAGGGAGGGTGAGTAGAGTTTCTGTATACTTCGTCTTAAAGGTGGCATAATACTGCAAATGGAAGGAGGTGTGTACAGTGAGTTAATTCATGGGTCAAGGAAAAGGGTTGAAGCTCTGTTTTCAGGTCTGATCAAATGCTCTGAAGATAAGTGCTGAACTAGATATACAGGTGTACCTTTGTCAAACCCTGAATATCTTTTAACCCTACACTTAACTCTCTGCCAAATGTATTATGTTTCCTTGGCTTTGCAAACTAACCAAACTAGTTACGGTCGACCTTTTCTCTGTTCTTTAACAAGTTAACAAATGTGACATGCAGCACACTTCAACAAACATTATCATGGGCTTGCAGTCCACCAAACCTGCTTTTTTCTCTGGGTTGTGACACTTGTAGTTTCAGAGGTAGTGCGCGTGGCCTTGTTGTGCTAGTAATTGAGTTGCTTTCAGTGCGTGCGTCGACTAAACTTGTCAATCCTCTGCACTTTCAGATCTCCTTTTTTCGTAGTGCGTGGACCATTAATTTCTGCCCCATCATCATCATGTCTTCCATGAACGCAATGTGATGTGCCGCTGAGGAAAAGGCACATCGTTGCACACTTGTACTGCACCAGCCCTGGCCATTTGGCCCGTGTCTGAAGTCTGAATTCTCTCGATCAAAATTCGAAAGCCTATAAATACCACTGATCACCCTCCAAACACTCACACCATCCAAGGCCATCTTTGCACAAGCCACTAGCTCACTAGTCACTACCAGTCGATCTACATTTCTTTGTCAGAGTTTCAGAGACGCCATGAAGTACATGGGGCAGCTGCTGGTGGCGCTCCTGGCCTTCTGGGCGGTGGTGCTGATGATGGCGCCGGCCGGCGTAGACGCGGCGACGTGTAACGCGCTGCAGCTGAGCCCGTGTGCGGGCGCGATCGTCGGGAACGCGGCACCGACGGCGGTGTGCTGCAGCAGGATGAAGGCGCAGAGGCCCTGCATGTGCCAGTACGCCCGCGACCCTAACCTGAAGCAGTATGTCAACTCCCCCAACGGCAAGAAGGTCCTGGCCGCCTGCAAGGTGCCCGTGCCATCATGCTAGATCGACGCCTATGATCGATCGAGACGAGAGAGCCCAGTCAGTGGCATCAGATCTGTCTGTACGCTGCATGTGTTGATGTGTGAGTGTTTGGTTGCCGTGTGTGGCTACCCTGATGTATCTGTATCTCAAATTCTGAATAAATGCAGTAATAATGATGTGTGTTGTTGGGTTAATGAGGTTTCATCTTCCGTTATGTTCGGATGGTGCTTGTGTGAGCTCCACTAGGTAAGAGATGGGCGTTGATGGGAGAAAGAACTGTTCGTTCAAACAGCCGGTCACCATATATGGCATATGTTTTTCTTGAACGAGCATGTGACATATAAACTCATGTTTTTTTAGATAAAAGGATAAACCCGGCCTCTACATCATTACGATGCATATAACTATATTTATTAAAACATAAGTATCATCATTCTGTACACTACAAAAGTAGATAAAGCCACAAAAGAAGAAAAATTAAAAAATATATCTACGCACACATTCTATTATTGGACCATCATTAAAACTGGTTGAATGTATCACGTGCTATCATATTCCATCGATTGCACCCAAATGCTATAAGCTCCAGCACTTTCGCGTGCTGAATAAGGATTACATACAGATCCGCCATGAAGCTCTGAAAGCAACCTGCATTTAAAAAAAATTATTAATCTCTGCAATTATTACAACAGTTCTATAACATCCATAGTAAAGCACAAACTATCACTGAGATATGCGACTTAACTTTAGGATTAACCCCACCAAACTAGCTTGCAAACAAGCTCGTTATACTAGTAGGTGGGGGCAAGTTACATGAATCGCACACCAAAGAAGGGTGGCAAACATCTCTACTCTTATAAAAAATAAAGTTGGTGATGATGGTGTGCCTGTCATCTTGCAATATAGACCATACGATTTATATCTGACGGATAGGAAGAAAACTATGACAATTTTACAAAAGGCAAAAGCTATTTTCCTGCCAACAGTTAGCAAAAGATCCGCATGCGTCGAACATCGTTGGATCACGATCGGACGCTCCTGCTTGTCTGCCACTCTGCCTTTCCTTTCCGCTTTATTTCTCGCAAAAAAGTGGAGCCACGTGGGAGTCAAACCAGCGACTTGAGGATCGAATCCTAGTGCTAGCAACCACCAGGCCAAGGCTTACCTTCTGATTTGGTTGGCACGAGTTTCCTTGAAATCAGCATCGGAAGTACTCTCCACTGTTCATTTACGATTTAACTATGACACTGACTTAGAATGGTGCCGAACCAAAAAAATTGAAAAACATTTTTGGCGTACCTTTTTTGCTCCGTCCCAGGTATGACTAGAACGTGATTGACCATGATTCATTTTTCATTCTTCTCCCATAACAACCAGCGGTAAAGATGCATGTTTAACTCAACACGGTACGTATTTTTGGACAGGAACCATCGGATGTATATCATCACTCGGGAGGAAATCTAACAGTGATTTTATCTCTCGTACACATAATCAGTTGAAAAAGTGTCGCACGTGTATCAGTTACCATTCCATTTTCGAGCACGCACGAGATTCAAGCCAGTCAACACATTTCATGAAGCCAATGTAACGATGAGTCAAGGCAGACAACATGTTTCATGCGGGCCAATGTAACGATTTTTATGCACCATGCATGTTGTTTGTCTAGTAGGTAGGACAATCTATTAATCTGAGCATTACAGTCTACTAGTACAGTATTTGATACATCTCTAAACTAGCGTATTTTGTATTATCAAGTGAACCTTATTAAGTGTCACACCAAAAATTTAGAGAGGCCAAATTTGCTTCAAAACACGGTGATAACTTTACGCTGTGATAATAATTTGTTCAAACATACTCCCTAACTCCTATGTAAATAACATGTTATTTTATATACTGTAAACCTGATAACTTATGTACAAACATCGCGATAATTTTAACCCCGGAGAAACCCCGGTAACTTCTATGTAAATAGCATGGTAGTTAACGTATCGAAGACGTGATAACCTAGGTGCAAACACCGCGGTAATTTTTGATCCGAGAAAAAACTTGTTTAAAACATACTTCCGGTAACTTATATGTAAACAATATGGTAATTTACATACTGCAGACCTGATAACTTATCTACAAACATCACAATAATTTTGACCCGGGAGAAATCTCGGTAATTTCTATGTAAATAACATGATAGTTAACATATCGTAGGCCACGTAGGTGCATGCACCGCAGTAATTTTAATCCCAAGAAACTTTTTGTTGAAAACATACTTTCGGTAACTTCGACGTAAATAACATGGTAATTTACGTACCGTAGACTTGATAACTTATATACACACATCACGATAAATTTGACCGAGAGAAAAAAGTTGTTGAGAACATACCCCGGTAACATCTATGTAAATAGCATGGTAGTTTACGAACCGCATCCCTGCTAACTTAGGTGCAAACACCACGGTAATTTTTTATCTGAGGAATTAAGTTGTTGAAAACATACATCCGGTAACTTCTGTGTAAGCATCATGATAATTTACGTACCCCGGTAACTTTGGCGACGGTGGTGAGGGGTGGGGGAGGGTTGTTGGTGAAATATACACCCCCCCCCCCCCCCCCGCGGTAACTTTTGTCTGAATAGCATGGTAACTCACACATCGGAAAATTGATAAGTTAGTACAAATGTCGCAGTAACTTTAGACCCGAATAAAAAGTTGTTTAAACATACCCCGGTTAATTCTATGCAAATGGCACGGTAATATATGCATCACGGACCTAATAATTTAGGTACAAATACCATGGTAACTTTGACCCGGGGGAAAGAAGTTGTTGAAAACACACCCCCAGTCACTTCTGCATGAATAACATGTTCATATACGTATAACATAACTGATAATGTACTCTAACTTTTGACGAAAAAGTGATCAAAACATGCCAACATGAGATCTTATTTTAAAGTTCTCGTGACATATTTTTTTATGTGAAAGCATTTTTTCAATCATAAACGACAATTTGAGCTATAAAACATTTTACAGTTTCGAAATAGTGAGAATCTACAATGACATCAACTTTTCTTCTTATGCTCTAGTGCATTTGCATGTGAAGATAATGTTGGAGGAGCATTTTTATGCCCCGGTAGTTTCTATGTAAACATGATGGTAACTCACGTAACACACAGGTGATAACTTGTTTGGCCTAGGTCTGGTAACTTTTGACCTGAAAGAAAAAGTCGTCAAAACATACCAACATGGGATCTAGTTTCGAAGGTCTCGTCGAGATGAATCTTTTATGTGAAAATGGTTTTTTAATCGGACCAACGATTTGAGCCACAAAACATTTTGAAGTTTCGTTTTTAATGGAATCGTTGCTGACATCATCTTTTCGTCTTATCTTGCATGGATGCATTGTTAATTTGCTTCAAGACGTGCATGCAGAAAAATGAGATGAGCCCTGCATGCATGTGAGATAGGCGTCTGCTGCATGCGGGTAATCGTTCGGATCTATTCGCTAAATTCCAACTAGTTGAAAGTTAGCACACTCCTTTAAAAAAGATACCTACACCCATTTCCACATTTACAAATAAGGTCTTCTCTCGTTCATCCTTTTTTTCCTACAAAATAAACTACTCGTACAGATGCCTCTTGATGTTCCGTGCAACGCATGGGCATCTTGCTAGTGTAAGAGATAAAAGACAGTGATCTGTTTCATCTTGGTCACAGAAACAACATTATTTACTACCTTATCACCTCTGTTTTTCCCAAATTATCATTCATTAGGATAACCCTCCATATGCATGAACCACGCTTAATTTTTTTAAATGACAATTTGTTTTCTCAAGTATGTTTCGAACAAATTACAAATCTCGTATTTATGAGGTCCATTACTTGAGATAAAGCTTTGGAGTGAAGATACTTGTTACACAATAACTGAATCCTCACACCCTCTGCCGAAGCAAGCCTATGCAGCCATTGGTTGAGGAGGCATTTGTTCTTAATTTTGTGGTCTTTATTACCAAAACCTTAAATGCTAAACCCTAATCCCACACCTCCTACATCTGGCCCCTCGTTTCCCTTTCTTCTCTCCTTGCATATTCTCGGCTCAGCTCCTCTTGTTTTGAACTTGAGGGCGCTTCATTTCTTCTCTTTCTTACTTCACGAGAGCGTTTTCTATGTAGAATGCTATGATATTTCATTGATTATATAATTGTGCATTCCTTTCTATCCAGATCATGTATCAATTTGTCCCTGTAAATTCTGTTCACTTTGTTATTTGCTTTTTTATTTGAAGCAAATGTCTCCATCAAATCTCTGTGACTCTCATTCTTCTACATGGATCCCAACAAGAGCCTTGGTGACACTTCGAATGCTAAGGTATTTTTTTCATCATTTGTGCTAGTTTGTACCATATAGGGCATGTCTGATTCATAGGAAAAGACAAGGAAAATCGTAGGAAAAGGAATTTTTACTATGGTGACAATTCATCGGTTTTATTCAAATGAATGGACCATAGAAAAATTACATGAATGATTCATTTGGGCTGAGTTTCATTATAAAATCTAAGAAATTTAACAATCGACTGCGACTCTGCTTTACATTCGCATGCACAAAGAATGAGAAAAGGGCTATAAGTAAGTAATGTCAACTCCATCTTATCTTTGCATATAGTTGTGACGCCCGGATAGTTACGCTACAGTAACCCTCCGCTAATGATGCCACATCACCTCGATTACTGTGGCTAATCTCGCATTAGTTCGAAACCAATTCGAATTCAATTTAAAAATCAGGCAAATGGCAAAAGTTTTGAAACATTAAAACTAAAATGTTCATAATCCCTAACTAGTTTTGATGGTGGAACCAACCTTTTACAAAGTGTTTAAATGCCCTGAACTAACTAAAAACAATGGCTAAAATAATAATTTATTTGCTTTTGAAAATATAAAAATATTAAACTAAATAATTTTGGGTCCAAACTAGGTTTGGCAGTGGCCTATTTTCATAATACTAATTTAGGTGCTAACTTGGTAATTTAAAGAAACTAAACTAACAAAAGTAAAATAAAAAAATAGTAAAAAAATAAATAAATAAAAAGGAAGAAGAACAAAACAGAAAACAAACAAACAAAAAACAAAAGACCCCCCCCCCCCGGGCCTCTTGGCCCAGCTGGGCACCCACACGGCCCAGCCGGCCCACGCCGGCCGGATAACCCCACTCCTATACCCAAACCCTAGCGCACACCCCCCATGATCCCCCTCTCCCTTGTGTCTTCCCTCTGCCCCTCCCCCGATCCAGATCGGGATCGGGCCGACGCCACCTCATGCGCCTCCTCTCTCCCGGCCTCGCGCGTCCTGCCGGCGACCTCGCCGGAGCCCCTCGCCGCCTCGACCTCGTCGTCACCCGTCGCCGCACCCCGTCCCCATCTCTTCCTCGCGGCCTCGGCGAGCACGCCCGCGCTCGAGGACTGCCGCCTCCGTCCCGCAGCTTCTTCGCCGTCCTCGCACCACGCCTGTAGCACCACCGGCCGCCGCCGTCATCGCCGCGCCCCACCCCGCTGAAGCTCACCACCACCTCGCGTGCCGCGACTTCCTCCTCGCCCCGTGCTGAGTCCGTCGACCCCGCGTCGCGCCTCGCCAAGCCCTCTGCTCTGCCTTGCGCCTACCGCCCCATCCAGCTGCCGGACCTTGCCGACAGGGTTCCTTCGCCCCCCGAGCTCTCCTCTGCAACGATGTGAGCATCCGGCTCCCCCTGGCCTCCTCCCTCTCTTCCACGTCCCCCGTAGACGCCTGACCGACGAGGCCGTGCCTCTGCCGCTGCTCGCCGCCGACATGGTGGTCGATTTTGACCGTCCCCGCGCCTACGGTTTGTTCCAATGAGTGCGCGGCGAGGCCCTCGACCGGTCTTGCTTTGTGTTACATTTGATTGCTCTGTTATTTATTGTGTTCCCCCTCCGTTACTTCTTTCCGGTAGGCTCCGAGACCGTTGCCGATACCCCTGTGATTGGCTACATCGACGATGATCCCTTCTTCTTGCCAGAGCAACCAGGCAAGCCCCCCCTTTGATCACCAGATATCGCCTATTCTTCTCTCTACTGCTTGCATTAGAGTACTATAGCCTGTTATTGCTTACCGTTTATCCTATCCTGATGCATAGCCTGTCCTTGCTACTACTGTTGTTACGTTTACCTGCAATCCTAAATGCTTAGTATAGGATGCTAGTGTTCCATCAGTGGCCCTACACTCTTGTCCGTCTGCCATGCTATACTACTGGGCCGTGATCACTTTGGGAGGTGAACACAGGCATATGCTATGTACTTTATATGGTTACATTACTTATGATACTGTTCGGAGATGGGGGCTGAAGGGGCAGGTGGCTCCATCCCAGTAGAGGTGGGCCTGGGTTCCCGACGGCCCTCGACTGTTACTTTGTGGCGGAGCGACAGGGCAAGTTGAGACTACCTAGGAGAGAGGTGGGCCTGACCCTGATCGGCATCCGCGGTTACTTCAAAATAACACGCTTAACGAGTTCTGGGTATTTGATCTGAGTCTGGCCATTTGTTCTACACGCACTAACCAACTACGCGGGAAAGATATGGGCACTCGACGTCGTGGTATCAGCCGAAGCGTTCGTGACGTCAGCGACTGAGCGGCGCGCGCCGGATTGGACTGGAACACCTGCTAGGCTAGGTCTGCTTCCGGCCGCGTACGCAACGTGCAGGTGTGCAATGGGCGATGGGCCCAGATTTAGACCGGCGTGCAGACCTCTCTGTTGTGCCTAGGTGGGGCTGCGACGTGTTGATCTTCCGCGGTCGGGCATGACCCAGAAAAGTGTGTTCGGCCAAATGGGATCGAGCGTGTTGGGTTATGTGGTGCACCCCTGCAGGGAAGTTTATCTATTCGAATAGCCGTGATCTTCGGTAACAGGACGACTTGGAGTTGTACCTTGACCTTATGACAACTAGAACCGGATACTTAATAAAACACACCCTTCCAAGTGCCAGATATAACCCGGTGATCGCTCTCTAACAGGGCGACGAGGAGGGGATCGCCGGGTAGGATTATGCTATGCGGTGATACTTGGTGAACTTATCATCTACTCTCTTCTACATGCTGCAAGATGGAGGCTGCCAGAAGCGTAGTCTTCGACAGGACTAGATATCCCCCTCTTATTCTGGCATTCTGCAGTTCAGTCCACCGATATTGCCCCTTTACACAGATACCCATGCATATGTAGTGTAGATCCTTGCTTGCGAGTACTTTGGATGAGTACTCACGGTTGCTTTTCTCCCACTTCCCCCCTTTCCATTTCTTCCTGGTTGTCCAACCAGATGCTGGAGTCCAGGAGCCATACGTCACCGTTGACGACGACTCTTACTACACCGAAGGTGCCTACTACTACGTGCAGGCTGCTGACGACGACCAGGAGTAGTTTAGGAGGATCCTAGGCAGGAGGCCTGCGCCTCTTTCGATCTGTATCCTAGTTTGTGCTAGCCTTCTTAAGGCAGACTTGTTACTTATGTCTGTACTCAGATATTGTTGCTTCCGCTGACTCGTCTATGATCGAGTACTTATATTCGAGCCCTCGAGGCCCCTGGCTTGTATTATGATGGTTGCGTGACTTATTTTATTTTAGAGTTGTGTTGTGATATCTTCCCGTGAGTCTCTGATCTTGATCGTACACGTTTGCGTGTATGATTAGTGTACGATTGAATCGGGGGCGTCACAATAGTTTAACCTCAATTTGACCATGTATTTTAGGATTCCTGCATTTTTTCTATTCCTGCGAATTTGACCATGTTCTCATGGCGAGGTGGGTCGATCCGAAAAATCCATAGTTCATCACTGCTTGATGACGTGGGTTTCTATAACATGTAAACTTTTCCTTGAGATAATGATATGATGCTATTATCCGTGGAGAAGGTCCAGGCGAGAAAATCCATTGCTTGACCTTGGTGGTAGCGAATACCACGCGCGACAGATCTAGAAGCACGATCATGAGCATGGGAACTCTGTCAGCACCAACGCTCAAGGAGGTGGCCACCCTGCCTGGCGACAAATAAGGACGCTCCATGTGTGAACTCCAGTGGATTGATCCCAAGCTCATTGTGGCATATGTGATTGGCGGGAACTTGGCAACGCCCTCCATGAAGGGGTGAAGAAGGCAAACATCATCGATGTTTTCATTATCATGCTGCTGGTGCCGCTGTAGTAGGAGGAGGCATTCAACCGGGCAAAGGACGCGATGGTCCTCGAGAAGAGGGGCCCGAGCATAGACGAACACTCCAGTGTCGACGTTGAGGAAATGCATCCGCCCGTCTTCAAGGTGTAGTTTGTGGCCCTTGGGCAGTATCGTCCACCGAGGCGGGTGGAAGCGCGGGACAATGATGCGGTTTGCGCGCGGGCAGAGCATGCTGGACCGCACGTGTGTGCACACGACGCGGAAGCGAACATAGCCGTGCAGGTCGTCTCGGGCGACCACCAGCTAGCCGACGAGATCGACCAAATCAGCGAGCAACGACGCCAGCGGAGACACGTCGTCGGCGCCGATGGCAGAGGCGGCCGCATCGATCGGCGGAGGGCGGCAACAGTTCGCCGGCGAGGACATCGATCGATCTGATCGTTCGGGATTTCCCTCTACCCTAGCCGCTAGCGTAAGCATCTCAGCGACTAAGTATTCGTGATGGGAGATGCGATGCGTGTTTGTGTATGCGTCGAGAGCCAGTCCAAACCATTTTTGGGCCCTGGGCGACGTGAAATCATTATTTTTATACCAAATATTTCTACTTATTTTAAATTAAGTGTACATGTAATAATTTTAATTAATATAATTTTTTATTACTTAGCCACATAACAATGTTTTTAAATAATTGTTATATTGTTTGTTGTTATACAATTGTAATACATCTTTGAGAATTCTTCAAAATTTGGATTGTAAGATATACCAAAAACTATTTTCTTTGTTAAAAAAATCATTCGAACTGATTTTATAATATTGCATAGTGTATATACGTATATTTGCATATCCATGCGTTATTGAATGTCGTGGTCGAGATTTTTAAATCATAAATATTTTAGTGGAGGTTTCTACTGTATATTAGGCAACCATATTATTAGAAACTTCTAGGGTATATTGATTTAACTGATCGTGTTCGCTAGTTAAACTAAGCATCATCAACCTACACACTAAATCGAGCCAAGCAGTCCATTTGTCCCTTATCAGAGCTCGTGTGACCTGGATATTCTAGGGAGTTGCCCCTAATATTGTACCCACAAAATCCTTTCGTTGCACACTATTATAAAATGATGTTTGCTATAAAGCCAAAGGTGTATATTTGAGCCAAGTATCATCCCAAAACGTGTGGTATGACCATCTCCAACTTGAAAAACGTCTCTACTAAAGAACACACACTTTATCCTCATGAACTCCTTTCATAAGAGCGAGTAATTCGGCTGAATCGTCGAGACGAAGCTTTGGAGTGAAGATACTTGTTAAGGAAATAACTAAATCAACACACCAGCCTCCTCCAAAGCAAGCATATGCAGCCAATTGCTGAGGAGGCATTTGTTCTTAATTTTGTTGTCTTTAATACCCAGACCCTAAATCCTAATTCCTAAACCCACTAGAACTACAACTGGCGCCTTGTTTCCCTCTCTTCTCCCCTTGCATATTCTCCGCTCAGCTCCTCTTGTTTTCTGGTACTTGAGGGCGGTTCATTTCCTCTCTTTCTTCCTAGCATTTCTACATACGATGCTATGATATTTCATTGATTCCATAATTGTGCATTCCTTTCTATTCAGATCATGTATCAATTTCTCCCTGTAAATTATGTTCATTTCCATATTTATTTTTATTTAAAGCAAACGTCTCCATCAAATCTCTGTGATTCTTATTCTTCTACATGGATCCCAACAAGACCCTTGGTGACACTAAGAAGGCTAAGGTAATTTTGTTCATTGTCTATGCTAGTTTGTACCATATAGACATTATGATTCATAGGAATAGGAAATTTTCCCATGGTGACAATTCATCTGTTTGATTCAAATGAACGGACCATAGGAAATTTGCATGAATGATTTAGATTCATAATATAAAAAATTAACAACCAACCGCAACACGTGCTTTCTATTCTCATACACAAAGAAGAGAAACAAAGGCCATAAGTAACATAATGTCAACTTCATCTTATCTTTGCATATGGTTTAGCCTCAATTTGACCATGTAGTTTAGGATTCCTACATTTTTATATTCCTGCGAATCAAACAATTGTTAACATTCTTGTGTTTTCACAATCATCTGTTTTGCACTTTCTTGTGTTTTCACAATCATCTGTTTTGATGTCAATCTCAAAGATGGACTAATGATGGGCCATCTAGAAGCAAGCGCCGTCAGAATTTAGACAGTGAGGTAAATTTATCTTCTGGTCTCTCCTTTCGCGTATGTTTGCTCTGGGGCCTGTCTTTTGATCTATGGCCATACTCTGCTCTGCTACAGCCATCGAGCCAATGATCTAGTGCTTGTGTTTGCTATGGGACGTATCTGATAATTCTCATGTGGATATGATAGATGGTAATTGGTTATTTGATTACTAGTATTTCGTTCTGAATGTGTTGAGCTTTATTTGATGCTCTTAGTACTGCGTACTAGGATCTGTTGGTATTTATATACACATACAAATTTAGAGCTGGGCATTTGTCATTTGCAGATCTTGTAATGGTATGTACTGATGTGGGGATTAATCTAATTTGATTCTATACTTGAGCTTAAGTGCAATCTTATTATGCACAAACCTAAAAACAAAGACACTTCTCTCCTATTGTCATATTTGGTTTTGAAATCAGGGAAATTTTAATAGGTTGGACTCGATGAATTGTTTTGGTTGAAACTGCCAGCAAGCACGCAATAAGATTTTTGTTTTGTTTTGGATCCCATGCTACAAAGGAAACAATATTTAAGAAAATTTTCTAAAATTTTGAATTATGCACAATTCCTTGACCTAAAATCACTCAAAATGTGACGGTTTAATTGTAAAAATGACAACCCATGCTTACACTTACCCATACTGCCTCAAGCCCTGGACACTCCATGAAGCATGAACCAGGAGGCTCGATCGATCTCTTCCTTAATCATCACAGTCCAAAAACAATATGACCAGTGCACCGACGCGCCCCTCTACGTGTAACTCAGCAGCGCACACAGCCGAGACTTTCCTTGATCGTTTCGGCACGCTCATGAATCATGATGGGTTCCACTGACCCACTGAGACATCAGTCTGGCCATGTTCACATAGTAAAAAGCGCAACACGTCACCCCGGTCCGTACCGTCCGATGCGCCACGCGCCGTCTCGATCGGCTGCTAGTGGAGCTCTGTGTCCGCGCGCACCCACCTACTGCTACTACGTGCCGCAGAGGCGCAGACGGCCTATAAAACGCACCGTCGACCAGCCCATTCTCCACAGCCCAGAGGCATCAGCCAACACTCCTCACCTACACACTGTCTCACAGACACTGCGCGAGAGCAGCTTCACCACTTCCCTCCCATCCGAGCCCAAGAAGTAGCAACCATGGCGGCGACGAAGGCCACCCTCGTGTGCTTCATGGTCGTGGCCCTCGCGGCGGCGCTGCTGGCGGCGCCGGGCGCGGTGGAGGCGGCGACGTGCAGCCCGACGCAGCTGACCCCGTGCGCGCCGGCGATCATCGGGAACGCGGCGCCGAGCGCGGCGTGCTGCGGGAAGCTCAAGGCGCATCCGGCGAGTTGCCTCTGCAAGTACAAGAAGGACCCCAACCTGCAGCGCTACGTCAACTCCCCCAACGGCAAGAAGGTCTTCGCCGCGTGCAAGCTGCGCCTGCCAAGGTGCTGAACTAGCTATTGGTGCCACGAGCTCCATCCATCAATGCCTCGCGCCTTGCATGTACTCCATATACGTTGGAGTACCGAGAGTGTGTGAGGTAGGAGTATAATAATAATGTCTCGCGCGGTGCATCAACGGCAAGTAGGAGTACACTATATACGTTGGAGTACCGAGAGTGTGTGAGGTATAATAATAATAAAACGAGGGGAGTGCTATATATACTTTATGGGACAGAAATAAATTTTGACAGTGCTGTACTACTGTGGTACGGTGCCAGTTATGTTCATGTGTCACGTATACTCATGTCCTGTGTATGCCAGCATATATATGTCAGTGTAATACACATAAATATTTTGTTCTATTCCCTGCTACGCTCCAAAAAGGAAGAATTTTTTTTTGTTTCAAATGGGGAAGAAAATACTAGTTACTAGTTAGAATATATGAGAATAATACCCCTCCACATTCTTATGGTATATCAATGATAGCATCTTGTGGCTACATGTTATAGCGTTTCACCTTCTAGGTTCGATAAAATGATTTGTGGCTAAACAAAATGTGGATGACTTACATGTGCTTGATGCTGTGGAGGATTTACATGTGTTGAGAAATGAAATGTGGAGTGTTTGTATCTGCTTAATATTATAGAGGACTTACATGTGCTATGTAGTGGGCTTCTACTCTTTGAAACATAGAGGATGCCATGCTTCCTTCATACATGTACTTTAGCAAAAGGGCGAGCCATAGAAAAACAACAACGAAATGGTTGGAAGGAAATGATGAGTCGACAAAACGGCGATACCAACTGTTAAGAACCTTGTTTAGTCTCTTGATCAAATCTTGAATTTGATCGTGGACACGAATTACATGGGAGATGTGCAGTGTCTCGGCGTAGAAGTAGGGGGCAATTGTTGTGGACGAAGCTCTTGTCAATCTGCTCGGCCTGACCTCTTTGGTCATTCGATGCGGTTTAACTTTGGTAGTACATAGGATAGCGGAGGAGTCTATGCAAACAGAATGTACTTCGGTCTTCTGTGCAATGACGCTTCAGTTTCACCCAGTTCCCCCACTCCTCCCACAACCGGTTCATTTTCCACTCTTCGCCTCTTGCATACTTTTCTCTCTGCCCATCTTGGTTTCTCCTACTTGGCTCCATTTCTTCTCTTTCTCTCCTCCTTCCTTCGTGAGAGCATTTCCTAGGCAAGATGCTTTGATATTTTATTGATTCGATCCTTGTGTGTTCCTTTTTATTCATATTATGTATCAATTTCGCCCTAAGAATTATGTTAATTGTTTTTGAAGAAAACATCTCCATCTAATCTATGTGATTCTCATTCAGCGAGACCCTCTTCGGCACTGAAAAGCCTAAGGTAGTTGTGTTCATTTTCTATGCTACTCTCTAGAATATATATGGCATGTTTGATTCATAGGAAAAGTAGAGGAAAATCATAAGAATGTAAAATTTCCTATGGTGACACTATTTATCTATTTGATTCAAAGGAATGGACCATAGGAAAATTACAAGAATTTTTCCCTTGGATTGAGTTTTAGAGTAAAAACAAAGGAATTTATCAATCAACTAAAACTTCTATTTACATTCCCATGCACAAAGAACGAGACAAAGGCCATAAGTAGGATAATATCAACCCCATCTTATCATTGCATATAGTTTAACCTCAATTTGACCATCTATTTTAGGATTCCTATGTTTTGCCCATTCCTACAAATGAAACACCCATGTTTGTACATTTCTGTGTGTTTACAATCATTGCTTTTGCACATATCAATCAGGAAAAAAGGCCTAGAGGGTGGGCTGATGTTGAAACATCTAGATGCAAGTGCCATCAAAATTTGGACAATTGGGTTAATTTATCTTGTGGTCTGTCCTTTATCTTTTGTGTGCTCCCGGGCTTGGTCTTTGATTCATGTGCATACTATGCTCTGCTCCAGCCATCGAGCTAACGATCTAGTGCTTATTTGATTACTAGTATTCCATACCAAATGTGTTGGGTTTTATTTGATGCTCTTGATACTCTGTACTAGCTTCTGTTGGTATTTACATATAAGGTCTAGCACGTACTACCCAAGGTGATCTAGGGTTCCTCCTCCGCCATCATCCCCCTCCACTGCTATCACCAGGATCCTCCTCCTTTGTCGGCCCCTTCGATGGGGGGTGTGCAGGGAGGCCCAGATCTACCGGAGGAGTCGTAAGTTTTCCATTTTAGGCATTAGGTAAGTCTCTATTCGGCGGCGGCGAGACAGTGGTGTCACAGTCGGCATGGAATAAGGTCTCCTCACCTCGCTCTCCTTCATGTGATGCTTCCTCGTACCACCCTGAGGCGTGCAAAAGATGGTGTGTCCTCAGATCTGATTCTTCCGGTCTGACTTTTTTCTACAGGTTTGTCTCATTCTCGTTGACCTGTGCGGATAACATGGTTGTACATCTTGGTCCTCCAGCTCCAGTTCCAACCAACGAAGGTTGGCCATTCTTGGCTTCGTCAGAGAGTGTGTGACGTTTGTGTTCCCTGACTCCGTCTAGCCGGAACTAAGGCGTTCTACACGACCTCTCCGTTGTTTTCTTCTCCGGGGCGCCGATTTGCTAAGCAGACCACATGCATCGGCCTTTTCTAGTCTACATCAACAACTTCCCCTATACAAGCTCCTTGGTTTAACAAGTGTGCTCCATTGAGAAGGAGACCTGGATGCAGCAACGAGTGTTCCTGATGACGCACTGTCGGTGGATGCAGCAGGAAGAAAACTTCAGCACCTCGAAAATTTGGATGTATTTTTCAATTTTTACAAGTGTGTTTTTGTAAGAGTTTGTGTAACTTAATGTATGACCTTTAGCCTTTTTTCCAAAAAGTAGAGCTAAGCATTTGTCATTTGTAAATCCAGTAACAGTATATACTGATGTGGGGATTAATGTAATTTAAATTCTATACTTGAGCTTAAGTGCAACCATAGCATGCAACCAAAGTATGATTTTGAAACCAAGAAATTCTAATTTTTTTTTTTGCGGGGAGAAATTTTATAACGTTGGACTCGATGGATACCATACGAAAAAACTGATCCAATGCTACAAAGGGAACAAGCTTTATAAGGAGAAAAAAATCTAAAATTTTGAATTATCTACAATCCCTATGAAATTCCTTTGACCCAAAATTACTCAAAATGTGATGGTTTAATTGTGGAAATGATGACCCATGCTGACACTAGCCATACTGCCTCAAGCCCTCGACACCCCATGAAGCAGGAGGCTTGATCGATCTCTTCCTTAATCATCACAGTCCAAAAACCATAAAACGAGTGCACCGACGCGCATGCGCGAGCAGCTAGCCGAGCACCCCTCTACGTGTAACTCAGCAGCGCACAGAGTCGATGCTTTCCTTGATCGTTTCGGCACGCTCATGATGGGTTCCACTGACCCACTCAAAGTATCAGGCCGCCCATGTTCACGTAGTAAAAAAGCGCAACACGTCACCCGATCCGCACCGTCCGATGCGCCACGCGCCGTGTCGATCGGTCCCTAGTGGAGCTCTGTGTCCGCGCGCATGTCGGTAGTGCACCCATGCTTGATGCTTCCGCGTTCTACACTCTGTCGATCGCGCGCCACACCTACTACGTGCTGCACGCGGCCTATAAAACGCACCCTCGACCGCTCCCATTCTCCACAACCCAGAGGCATCCGCCAACTCCTCACGTACGCACGGTCGCACGCACACAGCGCGAGAACAGCTTCACCACTTCCCTCCCATCCGAGCCCAAGAAGCAGCAATAACCATGGCGGCGTCGAAGGCCACCCTCGTCTGCTTCATGGTCGTGGCTCTCGCGGCGGTGCTGCTGGCGGCCCCTGCCGCGGTGGAGGCGGCGACGTGCAGCCTGACGCAGCTGACCCCGTGCGCGCCGGCCATCATCGGGAACGCGGCGCCGAGCGCGGCGTGCTGCGGGAAGCTCAAGGCGCACCCGGCGAGCTGCCTGTGCAAGTACAAGAAGGACCCCAACTTGCAGCGCTACGTCAATTCCCCCAACGGCAAGAAGGTCTTCGCTGCGTGCAAGCTGCGCCTGCCAAGGTGCTGAACTAGCTATTGCTGCCACGAGCTCCATCCATCTCTGTCTCGCGCGTGACAATGTGGCGTGGCCGTTGGCGTGGCCAAGGTGCTGAACTAGCAAGTGCCACGTGATCCATCCATCTCTGTCTCTCGTGTGACAATGTGGCATGGCCGTTGGTGTATGTTACGTATACGTGAGGTAATAAAATGAGGGGAGTGTTAGATACTTTATTATTGAATTAAACAGGAATAAATTATGCGGACTTATGTCTATGTGTCATGTACTCATGTCCTGTGTATTGAAGCATAAGTATTTTGTTCTATTCCTGAAAAGAGAAGAATACTTTTAGAAATGGGGTAGAAAATACCAGTAATGAACTAGATAAAACACCGCATGTACTTTAAAAAATAACAATGAAATTGTTGGGAAGAAATGTTGGATTGAAAAATGGTCAATAGCAAGTGTTAGGAACCGTCTCTAGTCTCTCGATTGAATCATTGATACAAATTACATGGGAAATGTGCAACCTCTCGAGGTTGAAGCATGGGGAGGGAGGGATAGACTCGTGCGGCTTGCTTCTAATCCAATTGGATGCCTAAATTAAACATATTACACGTATATGTAGGCCAAGGAATAAGTGTTGTGTTTTACTAGACTCAGTCGTAGCCGATGAAGCGCTTGTCGATTAGGTCAGGCTACCCTCTTCGCCAGTGGCGGATCCAGCTCAAAATGCTAGGGTGTGGCAAAGGCGAGTTGGGCCAGGATTTTTTTATAACTTCCTCTTTTCCAATGGGCTGGGCCAAGATTTTAGGGTGGGGTCTGCCCCACCCTACACCCTGCTGGATCCGCCCTTGCTCTTCGCCCTTTCGGTGCTATTGAAGCCATTGGTAGTATATCTTCGGCGTGGACAGAGTCAGGGATATAATTACCGGAAAAGTTACATAAAGGCATAAAGACATTACCAAAGTACTAAAACATAAAAAGGATAAACAAGAAAGGGAAAGAAAGACGACATATGCACTTGAAGAAGCTCTTTAAGCTTGAGACATGAAAACCAACACTAAGAAGATAACAGAAGCAGTGCCCTGGGGAGTGGAACTACCGTCATCAAAGCCCCTCATGAATTGAGACCTTGCTAAATAGAACAACATCAATATTTGGCTTAGTGACCATATCCACTAGCTGACCATTGGGAGATGATGCAAAGTAATGATTGTTGTCAGCATTGTCGAGGGGGCTTACGCCGGTGAAATAACATCACAAACACAAATCCCGCCAGCTTTATCACCATGCCATCACTTCGTGGTAATCTGCAAACACCATCAAAGCGCAGTGCAAAACCGATATTCCAGCAAACAACACGAACTATGATCATGAGAGCTCCACCATGGGTACAAAGCTTCACATCTAAAAATGAGGGTGTCCATATACACTGTTGAAAGGCCCATATCATATCACCAGGAACACGAAGCTCAGTGCATTACCATTGACCATCACCACTGGACGAAGTAGAGCATTGGTGACAGTACATGAGCAACCCGAGTGGAAGAGATCGTAGCACTGGGATGCCATGTGGTGTCGCCACTAAACCGCTCATCAACACTGTCGTCAAAGAATGCGATGAAGCACATAAATGCCAAAGATGGTGGCCCTTGTGGCATATTCAGGAAGTTGTAAGAATGCTTGAGGGCACCATAGTCACAGAGCTTTCTCTTGGAACCATGGATGGATCTAGATGGCAAACTAAACACCTCCTAGGCTCAACCGAACCCTCTATATACATTAGCTCATATCACAAGGCAAGGGTACAAATATACTATTTTATGTTTTATCACTGGAACTAAAGTGCACACACACGGTGGCATTGGGCAACTTGTGATACTTGCATGATTACAGTGGATAACAATTTGCAAGTGTGCTTGTGTATATTGTATCCTTAAAATATATTCTTTGTCGGGTATCCTTTAAAATTTTGGTACATATCTTCAAGTACAAGGTCTAACCGATACCTTGCTAGAAGTTTCTAAGGTATGACTATGCATACGCAAATAAAGAATAGAAGGCTACATAATGTATTTATGAGAAGCTTGTCATTGAATCATTGGCATTGTTAGGTTACTCAATTTTCATGGTCAGATGTGTCCAACATATTCTTTGGGTTTTGTTTTGACGTGACTAAGTAGTACATACTCCGTAGGTAATGAGATCAAAATAGCATCGCCTCTAACAAACACAAATAAACATTTGCACATTTGGTTTCTTTGTTTGGTCCATAGTTTGCATAAAACTATAATTCAATATTTTAAGTAGAGATGACCTGCCCCCGTAACCTGCTCCAAACTAGCCCAACCGACTATGATTTACGCATTCTTGTGTTGACTTGAAAATTTTGCTATAGAATATTCGATACATGTTATAAATATATACTACTAAGACCATGCAAAAAAGATGAAGTTTTAGTATAAATATTATTTAGTTTAACTCACTCAACGTCTATTGGAAGTTTAATTCAGTATGGCCTATGCCAAAATTTCACGATCACATATATTTCCATAATCTTAGTGGTGGTTGTGGGGTTCATTTTTTATTGGAGTCTCAGAGCGTGTTTTTGTATATGCTTTATTGGAGGACTCCTCTCCATTACAAAACCACCAATTAATATAGTCCGTTGGTTTCTCACTTGGTCATTTAATAAACAATATTATATGCATATAATATGTAAGAATATTAAACCACCATAGGTTTGGGTTTCTATCTAATTTTGGGAGAGTCGGGTTGTTTCCTTGTTGTCATACAAAAAGTCTATAGATGGATTAACTAAGCAGCAATAGAAGTATATCATCTTGATATAACTTAGTGACATTCTAAAGACCCCTAGCATAAAAGTCTGGCACTCCTATGCCAAACCATCGCAGACACATATAATGCAAATGTACCTTTTATCATGGGAGGGAGGGCCATGAGAATCACTCTACAAGTGGGACAACATATAACAGAGGTGCCCTCGATGGGGAAGTAATGTGTCCCTTATAAATTCTCAGAACATATGAAGTTGGAGAAGGAAATGAAAGATCGCTAGACACCAAACTTACGTTGAAAGGATCATTGAAAAGGATGGAAGGCGACAACAGTCCAAATTTCATCAGGTCATAAGACATATATACAATGGTTAAATATGTATGCCCACCAACATACCACTAAGTTCATAAAAAGTACATGGGGGATAGTTAGAAACATAGATACTGTAAATGAAACCATTTTTGCGTAGCTTGTGTTTGACCATCTTTTGCTAGCATGAAGAAATTTGTATCAGGTGCAGCTAACTTGGAGGGCAACCTACCTCTGTTGCATGTGATGGGCACTCATACAATCATCTACATATCATACATTATGTATTCTATGACTTCTTTATAAACCGATTTTGATTGTATTGTCGACCTGGTACTACGAGAAGTTTCAAGTGAACCAAATTGACCCTAACACCTTCTATGTTTCACGAGAAAAGCAGTTGATCCAGAACTAAAATGAGGTGAAGGCGTCCAAGGTTGACAAAATAATTACTTGTACATTGAAGGTTAAATTACTCATCGGTCATGTCTTCGAATGATTTGGAAGACGTGGTTCTAATTACTTGTACATTTGGCAGGTTCTAATTACTTGTACATTGCAGGTTAAATAACTTGTGAAATGCACATCATTTTCAAAGGATTACAACACTAGGCATCATCATACGTATTGGAGACGCATGGATGACCACATCACACAATTCAATGTGAGCATACTATTATTTGCTTCATTGCATGTTTTGATCATTTGCTTCACTTAATTTCAGTGTCTTAATTTTTTGATAATATTCCTTATTTTTTTTGTTTTAATAGTGTATCAATATTTTAACCCAAAAATCAACATGAAATGACCTATTTACCCTTGTGGCATTGTTGCAATCTCTCTGTACTTTATGGCTAAATGATGAAAGGTTTTGCTGGTCACTTTTCGGTCACCACTTCTTGCGTTTTTGCAAAGTCAATGCTTGGTCAAAATTTTCATTTTCGGCGACTTTCAAAAAGATAGCACAAACTCTTAGAATTTTATACTTACTTAAATCCTAAATTTTTAAATAATTTTAGGTAATTCATTTTTTCTAGAAATTTTGAAACTTGTCCAAAATTTAAAGTTCCAACTTTTGGTTTCGACTCTCGGAATTTCGTAATATCTGATAAAAGGCTTGCAAAGACTTAGAGAGAGAAGGAAAAGTCGTCGGGTGATGGGCCATGGGCTTTCATCTTTTTGCTTGAGTCCCAAGTCTAGCAGGGCTACTTCCCGCGGGCATGAGAACTACATCTCGCTTATAGTGAGAGTACCTACTGTCCTGCATGAAGGTTTTCATGTGCCCGTGCGGTACTGGCTAGCCCCACTATTAGCGATGTCCACACACTGGTTGTGTGTTCACTGTGTTTTCTTTATTTTTTTCTGTTTCCTTTTATTTATTTCTTCTATGATTCTTTTTCATCGGTTTTGTTATATTTATTGGTTTTCACTATTTTTCTGTTTACTTTGTTTTTCTTTGTTTCTTTCTTGATTTTCACTGATTTGTTCTCTTTTCATTTTCATTTTTCTTCTTTTCTTTCTTTTCTTTGTTTCTTTCTTTATTTTCTTTATTCCCATGTTTTTCTCGATTTTCATTGTTTTTAATCCTTTTGCACTGGATTTCTTTGTACTTTTTTCTTTTGTTTCCTTTGTTTCGTTTTTGGTGTTCATTTGGTTTCTTCATTTCTCTTCGTTACTTTTTTTGGTTTTCTTCGGTTTATTCTTTCTCTTTTCGCATGGAACATGAGCATCCTTTATACACATTTAACATTTATTCAAATACATGAACCCTTTTTCTGTATACGTTGAATTTTTTTCAAATACATGATTAACATTTTTTTCAAACATATATTTTGATGCCAACCTTTTTTCATACAGTTTCTACTTTTTTGCATATATCCGGAATATTTTTTGCAGACACACTTAATATTTCAAATACATGATTAACATTTTTCTCAAACATATATTTTGATGCCAACTTTCTTTCATACACATTCTACTTTTTTTGCATATATACAGAACATTGTTTTCAGACACGCTTAATATTTCAAATACATGATCAACATTTTATACATATTTTTAATGTCTACTTTCTTGCATGCACATTTTACATTTTTTGTATACCTCAAGAGCATTGTTTATACACATTTGATATTTTGTAAATACATGATTATTATTTTTGCATCATATGTTTGGAGTCACTTCTTTGCATACACATTGTACATTTTTTGTACATATTTAACAGATTTATAAATGTTTAATTATTTTTTAAAATATATCACTAATATTTTTTCCATATATGTCTACTATTTTCCATACACATTGTACAGTTTTTCATACACAAGGAAAACAATTATATGTGTTTGACATTTTTTAAAATACATGATTAACATGTTTTTTCATATATATGTTTTGATGTCTGTTTTTTCATGCATGTAAAGTAGTTTTTAGAATAGATATATTTCGAAACATAAGCAAACTTAAAAATAAGTCAAAAAGCAAAGCAACAATATGGAGAAAAAAATAGTGAATAAGGCCTCTGGTCCCCGCTAGGCCGGCCCATTATAGCGACTGCTTGACTCAAGACTGCGCTAGGTTTTGCTGTGAGCTGAGACATAGTCGCGCTCACCAGTGAGGGAGCTACCCCTCAAAGGAAACCAGTGAGGGAACTCTTTCGATTATCAAATTCCCCCCACATGAGCAACTCCCACTGACAGAAACCAATCGCACGGGCAGCAGGGTCTGTCCCTCTGGCGGCAACCGTGAAAAGGTGGCCAGGGAAGGAGCAAGAGGAGGCCCCGAATGGAACTACCTGCTCAAGTGGAACGCTGCCGACACCACCGCCCAACCCATGGCGCGCCATCCAGATTCTAAGGCTAGCGATTGATCTGTCAGTTTGAGATTGCTTTTACCATGCTTACCACGTGGTATAAGGCTAGTGACTGGGTTATATGTTTTAGACTTCTACCGTGTATCAATTGGGACTAGAAGATAAAAGGTAAAATAAACTCCAAAAAAAATTCTTGACAAAGCGGAGTTCTTTCACATCCTGGCCCTTTTATGTATAACAATTGCTAGGGCTGGGGATATTTGACTCATTCATCTCATATATATATGTGTATGATGCAATAATCAGACGAGTGCTTTTCTACCTACATCTTACATGCACATAATGGCTACATGTATTTTTGGCAAAAGAAAACATATAATTGTTGAATGAAGTGAATCGTCTTCTCATGGATGAGAAGAAAGCAAAGCTACACAAAATATACATGCGGCACCACACTTACCTCGCCACAGTATAATCTCCCCCATTGGGCCCTAGCCACGGAAGGATAATTCATACGTGGTTCCTGTATGGATACGTGCATACTACATATATAGGTGCTAAAAATGTTTCTGTAGTTTTTGAGTACTCAAGTAAATAATTAGGAGTGAAAAAAACTAGAGTAGCTCATTGCTTAATAACACAAACAATGGCAGGCACCATAGATATGGTTAATGAGGCCACAAGTACAACGCCCATGAGCATCATGTTTGGCGCACACCACCGCTCTTGACGACAAAGTGGCATTACCAAGGTGATATTGTTCAACACATTTGTTACGCCTGAGATCCCTGCGTACAATGGTGTCACTGGTAATGGTAGAACGGCCTAAAAAGTGACACTCAGACAGCTTTTGATGACACTCTGGATGCTTGCAACATCAATCAAGAGAGCATTGCCCCCTATGCTTTCAACGGGACATCTCTTGCAAGGATGAGATCTGCTACCCTGTACATCACCGTGCGGTTGGAGTGATGGCTGCTGGAACTGACGAGCAAGATCTCAGAGTCACACTCTATCAGTTCAAAAGGAGTGCGGGTCTTGCCCTTTGGAGATATGGCGATCACCTTGGGTGGCTGAAACGAAGTCGAGATGAATCCAGGCGTCTTCTCGTCGCGAGGTGGGTTGATATGAAAAATCCGTAGTTCATCATTGCTTGATGACGTGGGTTTCTGCAACATGTAAATTTTGCCTTGAGATGATGATATGATGCTATTATCCGGGGAGAAGGTCCAGGCCGAGAAACTCCATTGCTTGTCCTTGGTGGTAGCAAATACCACGCGCGACAAATCTAGAAGCACGATCATGAGCATGGTAACTCTGTCTGCACCAATGCTCAGGGAGGTGGTCACCCTGCCTGGCGACAAGTAAGGACGCTCCATGCGTGAACTCAAGTGGATTGATCCCAAGCTCATTGTGGCATACATGATTGGCGGGAACTTGGCAATGCTCCCCGTGAAGGGGTGAATTAGGCAAACATCACCGCCGTTTTCATTATCGTGTTGCCGGTGTCGCTGCAGTAGGAGGAGGCCTTCAACCAGGCAGAGGACGCGATGGTCCTCGAGAAAAGGGGCCCGAGGGCAGACGAACACACCAATGTCGAGGTTGAGGAAACGCATCCGTCTGTCTTGAAGGTGCGGTTCGTGGCCCTTGGCCAGCATCGTCCAACGACGCGGGTGGAAGCGCGGGACAACGATATCGTTTGCGTGCGAGCAGAGCATGCTGGACCGCAGGTGCATGCACACGGCGCGGAAGTAAACGTAGCCGTGCAGGTCATCTTGGGCGAGCACCAGCCAGCCGACGAGATCTACCAAATCAGCGGGCAACGATGCCAGGGGAGACACGTGGGCGGCGCCGGTGGAGGAGGCGGCCGCATCGATCGGCGGAGGGCGGCAATAGTTTGCCGGCGAGGACATTGATCGATCTAATCATTCGGGATTTTTCCCCTACCGTAGCCGCCAACATAAGGGTTTCACGACTAAGTATTCATGATGGGAGCTGCGATGTGTTGTGTATGGGCTCGTCGAGAGCCAGTCCAAACCATTTTTGGGCCTAAGGCGACGTGAAACCATTATTTTTTATACCAAATATTTATACTTATTTTAAGCTAAGTGTACATATAACAGTTTTAATTAATACAATTTTTATTACCTAGCTACATAACAATGTTTTTAAATAATTGTTATATTATTTGTTGTTATACAATTGTAATACATCTTTGAGAATTTTAATTCTACAAAATTTGGATTGTAATATATCTTCTTTATAATATTGTAATATATATACCAAAAAATATGTTCTTTGTTAAAAAATCATTCGAACTAATTTTATAATATTGCATAAATTGTATAGTGTATATACATATATTTGCATATCCATGCGCGAGTCCATATATCTTTTAATATTATGGAATGTCGTGGTAGAGATTTCTAAATCATAAATATTTTAATGGAGCTTTCAACTGTATATCAGGCAACCATATTCGTAGAAACTTCTAGGGTATATCAAATGTGACATGGAAGTTGGGTTCATTAATAGAGTCATCTAATTATAAGAACCAAATATGTTCTTGAGTATACTTTTATGTATGATTCGGTTATATCTGACATGATCATCTAGATTCACGTAGTTTGATTTGGCGCAGATGAGATGTACTATCTGTTTCTCAAATGAAAATTTGTGGATTGGTTTGAACAATGAAAAGTAATTATCATAAATTTCACTATGATACTAAGACATCTATCATAAAGAGAGACTAGTGTATCTAAACTTTGCCAGTCGAGTTGGTTTGCCTCGGTGTGGTATTCTAATGATCACTCTATATGCTGGCTGGGCTATGCTTTGTCTTGAGCACTCACTTTGTTCTTCTTCTTTTTCTTTTATGTTGCTTGTCTGGTTTATCTGCGTGATCTTACTCATAAATAGGGCAATTCCGTTTAGCTTTTTTGTCCGATTTTTTCTAACAAATTGAATTAATATTTTGTTAAAAACCATATTTATGTGGAGATTTTTAAAAGAACGCCGAAATGATGACGCATGTTGACACCAGCCATGCATGCTGCCTCTCGATCCTCATGAATCACCAAAGTTTCCTTGGTTAATCCTCCTCGAAGAAAAAAGCTTTCTTCGTTAACCGCCGCCCAAAATGATTACCGGGAGCACCGACGCGCATGCTTGCGCCGACTACGTGTAACTCATCCCTCCACATAGCCGAGACTTTCTCTTATCACCCACTGAGATCCTGAAAAACGGAAAGGCTTGTCTCGTTCACACGTCCAAAGCGCAACACGTCGCCATGGTCCGTACCGCTCGATGCGCCACCCGGCCGTCCCGATCATTGATCGCCAGTAGACAGTAGTGCACGCATGCTTGACGCTCCGGCATTGCACACCGTGACACCCTCACCTACTACGTGCTGCACGGGGCCTATATATACACCTTCGATCGCTCTCCATTCTCCGCAGCACACTCGCACGAACACTCCCATATCCTATAGGAGCTCACTCTCTAGCTTCCTCTTTGCTTCCCAAGAACCCAAGCAGGTATGGCTGCCAAGGCGACCCTCGTCTGCCTCATGGTCGTGGCTCTCGCGGCGGCACTGCTGGCGGCGCCGGGCACGGTCGAGGCGGCGACGTGCAGCCCGACGCAGCTGACCCCGTGCGCGCCGGTGATCATCGGGAACGCGGCGCCGAGCGCGGCGTGCTGCGGGAAGCTCAAGGCGCACCCGGCGAGCTGCCTCTGCAAGTACAAGAAGGACCCCAACCTGCAGCGCTACGTCAACTCCCCCGACGGCAAGAAGGTCTTCGCCGCGTGCAAGCTGCGCCTGCCAAGGTGCTGAGCGGTCGACCCATGAGCTCCGTCCATCCATGATCCATCTCCCTCGCGTTTTGCACGTACGCTACGTGCGGTGTGGGTGTGTGGCATGGCATGGCTTTGTGATGTCACTTGAGGACGTGATGAGGTAATAATAAATCGTACGAGAGTGCCATATTACATATAAAGAGAGAGAATTATACGGTGAGTGGAAATAAATCACGCTGATCGATCGATCGGTCGTGTACTCTGTGTGGTATGGAGCGAGTTGCCTGGACTCATTTTATGTCAATGTGACGATCATGTACTCTGTGTGGCACCATATGATTGTTCCAGCAATAAATATCCTGTTCTGATGTCTTGCATACTTTAGCCGAGCGGGCGTGGCTACAGGTCAATCGACTGAAATGAATTTTGGGTCAGTCGATTGACCCCAAACTCTGTTTCAGTCAAGCATGATTAATTAGGCAGCCACACAAGCCTACGCAGCGTCCGCACAGGTGCAAGCTCGACCATGGGCTGCTCCAGTCCAATACTATCAAGTCAGCCTACTTTTTTTTACGTTAATTACTGGCTGCACTAGTATAGTAATTGGCCAAGTCTTTGCAGATGACCTATGAATAGCATTCTCACACATAATTGCATGCAATGGTTAGTGGTTATATGTGTAATCTCACACATGTATATTCATTTTTATACATGTGCAATCTCAACGATGAATAGCATTCTCACGTGTTGAGTAAATAGGCAATTTCTCGATTAAATTAATCCACGAGTAAATCACTAGCATGGCATTGACACAAATAAACGCATACTGATATTCAGTCAAGCAAACACATACTACGCTAATTGCAGAAAGATCTACGTATAACGCTAGTATGGCTAAAACATAAAATAATAGGAGCGGGATAAACGAGTTATACCCTCCAGTAGGCCATGCAGAGGCCGCGGCTTTGGTGGCAGCAGCGGCGTCCTCGGCGGCCTTCTTGTCGGCTTCAGCTTTCTCGGCGGCGGCACGGTCAGCGTCGGTGGACATGGTGATGATGAAGGCGACGCGGACGTAGAGGAAGTAGACGATCGGAAGCGAGCAGTCGCGTAATCGCTGCCCAAAAACCTATTCGCCCCTCATCCCGTACAGGAACCAGAAGGGCGTGGTTTCGGAGACCTGCTCTCCCGTCGACCGTGTACGCGGCGGACGGGATGGAGTCACCGGCGGCAGCAGCAGCAAAGGAACGACGGTGGGCGTGCGCGTGAGCAGATGTGTTCTGTTCGTGGCGGCTAGGGTGGGCTCGACCCACGTCCGAGTCCGTGACAGCCCACGATCCGACGTCTCAGATCGTGGCGCAGCTGTCAGAGAACTCTCCGTTAGTGACTGGCAAAAATAAGCGCGTAGGTGTGAGCTCGGCTCGGCTCAATCCCGCGGCGCGACGCGACGCGTCGTGTCGAGGCGAGGCGTGGCGTGGCGAGGCGGGCGGGCCTCTTCTCTTCTCAAGCTCCAATAGCATGTAGAAGAGAAACCCTTATAAAGAGGTCCAACTCCTCTTCCACTTCCGGGGTGGGACTAAACTTCCCAATACACTTAGTGCCATATAACCCACATGGGCCCTTAGAGATTTTTGGATTGCTATATGGGCCTAGAGCCCATCTCAAATTTCAGCAATCCCCCACCAGATCTTGAGGGCCCATTGTGTCCTCTGTTCCAATTACTGTTTCGATATACCAGTGTTTCAGTGAAGACCTGTTAAGGTTGAGCTTCACCTAGAGCAAGTAGCTACACTCCTTTACAACTGAACAACGGACTATGCCTTGATTGTCAGTTTGGCGTAAAGAAGTTTCACCACATCTCTCACTAGTACTGGGCTGCCGAAGGCTGACCCCTCGGATGGAGCATATAAGTCACACTCCTGGTCTATTCATGAGCTTACTAGAGATCACTCGGGTGGAATTTATTTGTGTGTCCAGTTGCAGCGATGACAAAGTGGTCGGTGCAGAGGCTACGGATAAGAATCTGGAGCACTAGTTTGTCACCACCCAGGACTCTGATCTCCGGGTGAGGCTACGGGAGGTATGAAGATTGGCCATGCTTTTGTATTCAACACAAGGAAGGTCTGTCTTGGTTTTGGTGTGACCATTCATTCAATCAAACAGAAGAATGACAACACAAGGAAGGGCCAACAGTGAGAAGTGGAAGCTTATTTAGTTTGTGGCGGCGTTGGGTTAGCTTGCTAGCTGTGTTTGGATGAAGATATGGAACGTTTCATCCAGTCCAGTGTAATGGCTTGACTTGGGAGTGGATGAGTGAATTTTGCAATGAATGGCACGGTGATTTTGATTCTTCGCCAACGCGTTATGCTGCCGAAGTTTCTAGCAAAAATCCGCCCGACTTGTTAAAATTTTAGCCTTGTTTGTAATGAAACCAAAACTTTTGAGACTTTCGCCTCAAAATTTTGGCCTTGATTGTAACAAAGCCAAAGTTTTGGCTTCGAGTGCAACGCAACCTGGGATGTCGAGGACGGTTGGTCTGGCGTGGTGATCTATCTTGACTGGATTGTCGAGGACGAGGGCTGGTACGTTATTGTGCATTGAGTGAGTGCGGGCTCTTTTGGCTAGGTTAGATCCAAACTCTGGAAGCTGAAAAAGGATCTTGAGTGCGATCGTTGCTTGCAAGGGACCAAATGAAAAGTCGGTCGACTGATTAATAAAAAGATGCATCCATTTCCCTTGGTCTCTGTCTGTGAGTCTGAAGCGCTCTGGAGTTGATTCAAAACCACAGCGAGTAGCTTCTTTGTAACGAAGCCAGCGAGTACGCACGGGCCTATGCTCCAGTTAATGGGAAAGTTGCTGGAGAGCGAGCGAGGGGGGAAGGCGCGCAAATTCTCTCGTTCTCCCGCCTGAAACTCCCTCTCTTTTTTCGACCACCCACCGATTCCCCATCGGCCGCCCCTCTTTTTTCCGTCTCGTAGTTTCTCCAGCGATTATTTCGCTCACCGCAAACGGACATCAAAATTCAAGGTATGGTCTTCGCAACCTGGATTTACCGGAATAGCTACCAGAAATTTCGTCGGGATCTTTGTTGAAACCATGTGTGGATCCTTGCCCATCCAGTTCAATTTGTGCTAGATTTCCTTTCCTGTACCCAACGTGTTCAGATCTGCTAGTGTGCTCGTTCGGGTACACAATTTTTAGCCCTTCTTCAGTTCTTCTGTGGTATGGTATGGGGATGGTCGCTGATTCATGAGCTGATTTATTGGGGAAAAAGGCCCGTGGTTAGATCTCTAGATGGACGAGGTTATTTCGCCTTTTCTTGGTGCGATTTGTTGTATTTTTGTAGCTTCTTGAATTCCTCTGACAATTTTATCCCTTTTTTTGTCTGTGAAGATGGCAGAATCTGCAGCACCTGCTTCTGATCCTAAGAGGCTATTCAGAAAGTTGGATGGGATCCTGGCACTGACAGAGCAAATCCCTACAAGATCCACCGCTGACTACGCTACCCTGACAGAAGAAGAGATATGGGACGAGTGTCTCGAGTGGCTAACATCGACGTGGCCGCATCGGCTAAATGTTATACTAGGGGATCAAATGGGAGCTGGGGGTGTAATCCCAACACTTGTGTTTCTTGACCGTCTCAAACAGAGTGGCCAGCATGGTCCATACCTGATAGTTTCTTCTCTGGACAAGGACAACGGTATTGGAGACTGGTTGAGACAGATAAGGTAAAGTTTCTAAGTTTACACTGCATTTCACTGTTAGTTCATACTCCCTCCTTCCCAATATCTTAGGCGTATTAGGTTCTAGCACGAAAATTAGCGTAGGCCGTTCGTTACTTATGATGTCGTACGGGACACAGAGATAGATACATGCACGATCTAGTTTGACCAAGTCTTGTTTGACCGATCCAATCACCAATGAAGACTCTCTTTCGCTTGGGTGCTAGTAACCGCACAAGAATACCGTCCGCTTTTCTTTTTCCCCCACAAAAGTAGCTATTGTTTGGCGAGGATGTAACAGTCCGCCCTACAATATGTGATTGCATGCCAATCCTAATACGCCTAAGATATTGGGAAGGAGGGAGTATCTTACATGGGGATTACATGGTTTCAGGCTTTTTCCATCTATGAAGGAACTGTTTTACTTTGGAAACCAACAGGGTCGCGCAACAATGAGGAAACAGTTTGCGCGCAAAGCTGTTGGCCCTGATTTCCCGATCATACTTACCACATACAATATGGTCATGGTAGAAAAGCAATGGCTTGCTCAGTATGACTGGAAATATGTTGTTGTCGACGAGGTGATGGAAAAACACTGATATCAATAATAATCATTTTATCCCTTATCCCTTTTGTATTTACATGACATTTTCATGCTTCTTTTTCCAGGGCTATCAACTCAAGAAAAGAGAACACGAAGTATTGGAGGCGGTAAAGCGCCAGCCAATGGATCATAAGCTCCTTTTGATAAGGGAGCCTTTTCAAAATAACCTAGCAGAGCTGTGGTCGCTATTGAACTTTGCTCTGCCTAATGCATTCTCATCTCATGAGGAGTTTAATTCGTGGTATGATTTGCTACTGAACACTCAAAGTTCTGAACACTACCCCTCACTTTATGAACAGTCTATATATGCTATTCTATATCTCATTCATGTTCTTCATGAGCTAGAAGCACTCCCTGTGCCCAAATTGCTGTTGTGATGTTAAACTGCATTTCTTGATTATACTTATAGTTACCTGAATTTTCTGATGGAATGTTACCTATCTTCCAGAATGGTTTACTCTGCATGGCGTTCGCCTGATAACTGTTATAGGTATATGAATTTAATAGAATTGACATGCTGATTGTTGTTCCAGCCCGAACATCTATCAGGATTTGTAAAGGTAGAATGGTCCTAAGAAGCACATAATGTGATCAGAACACTGTAAACGTAACTGTTAAACTAGGGGAAAACAAATTTTCTTACTATCAGTTATCTGCCATAAACTCATAATTGCAATGATTTTACTATTTAAATACTACTCTTGGAACATATTCTTCTGCAGTTGTATGTAAAAACTACAGTGCTGCTGCTAAATTGTCTATCAAATATTATCATATATTTAATACTTTGTATTTTGCTTAACTCTATTATATATTGTTATGTTAATTTTGCTGAGAAACTTACTTATAAATCAAGTAAGATTCATATATTTCTAACAATTAAGCTACTTGTTAAATATTCTGTGTATTACTTTTTTTGGCCTCGGCTGACAACCACCTTCTTTAAAGGTTTGATAAAACTGGGAAAGAAGGTGAGGAACAACAAATTGAAGAGGAACGAAGGGCCCTTCTTTTGAAGCTTCATGCCATTTTGCGCCCATTCCTTCTAAGGGACATGAAGGGGGCTGTCCAAAACAGGGTTCCACAAAACAAAAGTGCCACATGCTACAAGAGTAAAGTTGTTCAGAACTCGTATGCAATTAGCATCACATGCTCTGGTGACAACGCGACAAAAGAAGGCGCAAAGACTGACGGTGAGAGTTGTCAAGAGGTATCAGCAGAGGTTGTTGGTGAAACTGATGGTGAAGGTAGTCCTAACACACAAATCGGTCAATTGGGCCTGGAAGTAGAAGTTAACAAGGTCATTAAGAGGCCGAGAACAAATGATGCACCTATCTCACCAGTAGGCGAAAGCAATCCAACAGTGCATGTGCAAGCGTCAAATTCAAGTTCCCCTGAAATAATCTTCAAGGCACTCAAAAACATACCTGACTTAGCCCGTAGCGATATTCTGAGAGCCTACAGTGCTCTCATCCGTGATGATCGCCGATTTGAGTCTCTCATGGCACTCCCGATGGACATGAGGAAGGATTGGCTGCTCATGGAGATTCAAAACAACTAGTGCTTGCTCTGTCGCTCCAGCAGTATGAATCCGCCTGCATGTTTAGATGTTATCTGATGGAATTCATGCTCCTGATGCTCCCTTCCTGATTAGTTAGTCTCAGTAGTGTTGGAACTTGGAACCATGTGATGCCTGCCATGGCCCGGGAGCAATGTCATATGTATGGAGTTATTCATATGATATCCTTAACTAGTGTACTAGTCTGAAGTCTCCTTGTTTCTCAACTCCAGTGCCATTTACTTGTGACTCCTGAGAACATGCATTTGATACTGAGTGTTAAATTATCGCAAAAATTGAATCTGATGCATTTACTTGTTTCTGCTAGTATAGGTGAACCATGCAGGAGAACTGCATGTGACAATTGAACATATAAAGCCTCCTAGAGTGGTAGTCACGACGAAGCTAGCCACGTTGCCTTTAAATCGCTCGTGCCACCGCCTGTTATTTTCATGCCCTGCCGAGGGCATTTTCGTCATTTCGCATCCGGGCGTACAAAAGGCAGCTGTTCTAGTGGAGGTAACCTAGCCTTCTGCCCATCCCGCACTCGCGCCGCGCCCCTCTCCTCTCTCTCCCTCCAAACCCTAGCTAGACCGCACCCGCCTCCTCCTCCTCCGCCTCCCCCCTCGCTTCCTCCCCCCGCGACTCTAGCCTCCTCTCCTGCTGCCGCCGCGCCCTCCCCACCCGCACGCTGTTGGAACCGCAACCCTCTCTCACTCTTGGCTAGAGGTAGAAGAAGACACAAGACACAAGAAATTCTGGGACGGCGCACGAACGCCGCCGTGGGCGCACGCACACCCTAATTTTTTTTATCTTTTCAATGGCTACATCACTGGCTCTGACCGCTTACAGGCACAAGCACAGCACTTAAGTAGTAGATGCACGCGCACAGCTCATCGGCCACACCGGCCACTAATCTATGCACCTACGCAGGACCCGGCCTCACAACCGGCCACTAACCGCACGTACTCACATCCACTCCTAGAAGAGCTCACCTAGCTAACTAACTCAGCCATGCATGTAGGAGTAGCAAACTTGGCCAGCACACTCGCCAACGGCCTGCTCTACGTGCCAGACTGAGTACACACGCTACACACATACGCCACGTTGCTGCGTCCCGCACGTCCCGTCCGTCCCGCGCGCCACCGACGCGCCCGAACGAACCCGACGAGCCCGACGGCACCAGTGTGTCCCGCCCGTCCCGCGCGCATCCGGCGCGCCCGATGATCCTGACCACACACGCTGTGGCTTATTCCAACACACGCGACCCACCCTCCTCCTCGACCGACCTCCCTCCTAGCCGTCGCTGCCTCTCCTTCTCTTCCTCCTCTCTCTCCTGCTCCGCCGTCCTCCCCATCCATCAATGCTCCACTCCTATCCTGGATCCCGTTGGATCCGAGGCTTCTCCGACGGTGACAACGACCTGTAGGCGAAGGGCGATGGCAATGGCGAGGTGCGGCAGCATACGGGAGAGGGACACCAGCCAGCACCGGCCTGTGATGGTGATGTCGGGCTCCACCATTCCTGTCCCTCGTCCTCACGTGGCCTCTCTTGGTTACCGGCGCTGCAGTTGTGCGGGGCGTGAGGAGAGCGAGGAGAGGGAGGGGAAGAGTGGGAGGCGCGAGGACGGACGCCAGGCATGCGGTGCTGGTCGTGGAGGACTACAGATCCCCTCTTGCTCGCTTTGCGTACGCGTCGCTGTTGTTCTTGCAACGGTGCCGCTGCCGTGGAGGGCTTAGTTTAAGGTATGCCGCCATTTTCCCCCATTTATTTGTTGTTCACTTTCTTGCCTATTGGGCGGCCTCTGTTCTTTGATTTATTCAAGGGATAAAGAGATTCTTGATTTTCTTTTGTGTGTACAGCTTGTCTATGGCGGGATGGGGAGGGCATGAGGCATCATCGCCAGATTGCCAATGATATTACCATGGTGAGCGCCCATCTGCGCTCGGCTCCTCGGTGTCCACCAGCAGCGCCCCCCGCCCAGCAACGCTGCCGCCCGGAGCTACGCTGGTGACCAGTCCATAGGCATGTAGCCACCACTCCTTCCTCGTTCCTCCTTCCCTCCTTCCTCTTGCATCCTCTGTTCACTTTTTCGACCTGATCTTTGTATTGGGTGGGTACTTCTGTAGATTTGATATTGTCAAGTGGGTACTTCTGTAGATTTGATATTGTGAAAATATAATGATGATTATCTCTTGATGAGTACTTGCTGCATGTTTACATGTGAACGGATTTTGCTTGATAGGTGTTTGTGATAATGCTTGTAGGCCCAAATTTTACAAATTGTAGTTTGATTTTATTTTTTTAGATGAGCAAATGTTTCGGTTTAAACACGCTAGCAGTGAAACATGCAATGATTGACGATATATGAAAAGAAAACAATTAATTTGTTTTATCTGCACCATCTTGACCTGGAATCAAGGCTTAGCAGTAACATGCAATTTGAGAGAGCAGGGACTGTCTTGGACGGAGCACCGTGGGCGAGCCATGGAGGCGGCTTGGCCCAACCATGGCGCTGGTGCCGCGGACTCCCCGCTGTGCGCCGTCTCACCGCTCGCCCCTTCTGGCTGCACCTCCCCATGTTTCCTCCTCTCCTTGTTCTCTAATTTCATTTTTGTTTGGCATGTGGGTTTGGGTGGCCAGGAGATGTTGTAAACACCATTAAAGGAAAAGAGAAAAGTGGCAAGTACCCTCTCTTTAACTAACAATCTGTTTCCTTTATATAGTCTTGCCTGCACCTGTTTTCTTGTTGCGGAAACATAGGTATATTGCAATACAGCAATACAGTGGTGTTCTATGATTTATTCTTTGCCTGCTAATGTTTTCCTATATTTACATGTGTTGCAGGTCATGCTGCAGTTTATCCCTTGTCGAAGTTCTTCTGTGATTCATCTCATACGCATCCTTGGCTGTTCTCTTTCGGCTTTTCAAGGTTTCATCTTCCTCCTTGAAGCTTACTTTCTTATGTTCATTTGATATTCTGTCTTTATTCAGTTCTAATTGTGTGTGTCCCGTGTGTTGTGCCTTTTCTTACCTATTATTGGTTCATCCCAATTATTATTTCTATTTGTTGTTGCTTGCTACCTGCGTACTTTCTGTGTTGGTTGTTGTTGTCTCATTGTTTCATATGGCCCGCATCCGTGGCGTAATATCTTTTGTCAGGCCGATTCTAGAAACAGTGGCTGCACACTGTGGTTTGCCTCCTCCTAGCCACCTATGTGAGGTTGATGGGAATGGGCATCTCCTTGCTGGATTAGAAATTGAAATTCCTGGGGACGGTGTCTTGCTAATGCCGCAGAGGAAAAAAATTTGGGCCTCTGGTGGTCAGGGTTCTACGTCAGGGCTTTTGACACTCATGGAACTATGTCAAGCCACTGTCGATACTATCCCTTTATTTAGGTTGCTTAATGAATCAACTGTTATGCGTTGTAAATATCACAATTGGACCGCCGTTGGCCCTTCCTGCCTTCCCTAGCTACTTATGACAATTTCTACTCGTTGTAAATACCACTGGATTATGCTCCTTAATCTAGCTCTTGCCGTCATCACCGTATTGTCTATGTCTTATTATGTTTTTTGTAAGTTGTTGGTCCATTGGATTGACTGAGCTATGAGCCTTTTTCTTTCGCTGGCCTACTTCTCAAGGCATATGTTGTGTTGTTCCTATGCAAATTCACTGTATTAGATTTTTTGTATGTCAGTTTCATTCCATTCTTACCTGGCTGATTCTTGCACTGCTACATAGCAGCTGTTATGTATGATGCAAATGCAAGGTAAACAGAACTGGGTGTTTTCTTGTGCTCTTCTTTCAGTTCAAATAGGAATCAGAAATTGAGGGTATACCTCAATTTTAAGTACAAAGAAAATACATCTACTAATTGTTATTTTAATGTCTTTTTGTGCGAAATTGAGGTACATTCCTATTTCGAAGAAAATACATTCCTATTTTGTGTGACCACAATTTTGTGCGAAATTTTAAGTACCTCAAATAGGAATTAGAAATTGAGGGTATACCTCAATTTTGTGCGAAATTTTAAGTACAAAGAAAATACATTCCTATTTCGCACATTGCCTATTTGTGCTCTTCTTTCGTTTGCGATTTGGATGTCTTTGGCCAGTTTCTTATTAAAAAAAGAAACAAATAGGGAATCATCTACTAATTGTTATTTTTCTGATCTTAGTTAAGTTCCATGTGAAGTAGAAACTTCATGTCTTTGAGAATAACATGCTCCAGCCAGGCGGGTTGTCCGGTGTTTGACTTTTTCCTCGGTTTGATGATTATGATGTAGCTGATCGGGAAGATACCTCGCGTCGGTATGTATTAGTTGTGACTTGACTGGCTTCAGTCCAGTAGAGAACACAACTAATTTGCACCTCCTGAAATATAATTACTATTTATGATTTTGATATGTAGTAGCTTTGATTTGGCTGATTTCAAGTCATGAACATGAGTAGGCTGATGTATTATCCATGACCGTGAGAAGGCGGTATTTCTGTTATAAAATTAGTGTACTGGTAAAAAAATATTAGTCATAAAATGATTTATTGAGAAATTACCTGAGAAGTGCAGTGGGGACTGCGCTCCGGTCGCGGCGGGGTGCAGCCGCGGGGAAGACAACATTTTCCTATTCGTAGGAGCTTCAGTGAGGTTGCTCACCAATGAGCTGGAAGGTTTTTTGTCCTGGGTACCAGCAGCTCACTTTGTTAATTACCACAACACCATTTCATATTTAAATTTGATACTCCCTCCCTTCTTTAAAAGAAGGCATGTCAGTTTTATTCAAAGTCAAACAATGTAAAGTTTGGCCAAGTTAATCCAACAAACTTGTAGGTCTTCTTTCCTAGCATGGAGGGAGTACTTAGTTTGATTACTGCATCCGCAGTTTATTTTTGCTTCTACTTCTACTTCTATTGTATTTTTGTACTTAAACTTAAATTATTTCTGCACCTACTTTATTTCTACTTCTACTTTTTTCCTGCACCTACTTTATTTCTACGTCTACTTTTTTCCTGCACCTACAGTTGCAGTGCTTAATTTATCTGCTCATGGAGCTATGACTCTGTTGCAGTGGGCTAAGGTTGATTGCTTTCAGGGGTTTGTCAAGGTGTAGGTGCAGACTCATTGTTGATGTTGAATACTGGAGTAAGAACGATGGTCAATGCTCTGACCGTGCCGCTGGAGATAATGGTGCGAGCTCGACCAGTTCATGGTTAGGACACACAAGCCGCCTATATCTTTCTCTCAGTGTCTCCTTCTGTTGCTGTTTGGAACTTGGTGGGCTGGTGGCTGCGTCGGATTAATCAAGGGATTCTGTTTAGCTTAGTTTCATTACCGGAAAGCCTAAGAGCGGCGTTCTCTATTGCCTGGTTAAATCAATCCCTGCCTCCCGCTGGTTGCCAGCTCCGATGCTCCGCCGAGTGGAGAACAAGGAAGGAGGAGGGGCGTGAAGGGGAGAAGGGGGTGCGGCGGAGAAGGAGCCACTTTCATATCTATGTTGTCTTATTAGGAAAATAGAGTTTGTTTTAGATCTGATGTTTAATATGTTCTATTGACTGGTGAATGCTCAACTTTAGCTCATAAACTGGATGGAAATGCTAATTCTGATGGAGCTTTTGCCACTTATTGTTTTATGGTTGTATAGACAGTTGATGGCATGCTTCTTTCTTGCTAATTGTTAATTCTTCTGTACAGGGTCCCTCAACTACTTATGATTTGCTAAACAATGAGAGTATGTAGATAGCATGTATGGTTTCTACATTGTTTTGCGCAGGTTGAGATGCATCACATGATGTTTTCCTTTTACATTTATGAGTATTACAGAGTCCTTTTGTTTTCCACAAGGGGCAGTAGCTGTGCCATTTGATTCGGAGGACAAAGAGTTGATCACAAAGGGGTAGCATTCAGGATATATACACAAAAGAGTATAGAACCAAATTATATGATGTAATTGACTACTATTTCTATTAACTTCTCCTGTACACAATGTTCAGTTCATGTATTAAGTACATCTTATTGTGTCACTTGTGTTTACTCTTTTTTTAATGCAAGTTTACAGCTACTCGGAGTTTCTAATTGTAGACTCAACTATCTTGACCTACCAATGATCTAATTTGTGGCATTATTACCTTAAGAAAATATTTGCATTTAATTTCCTTTATATATAGGGGTATAGGTTCTTACCAAATGTACTCAAATATACGGTTATTGAAAAAATGCAAATATTTTCAACACAGACATGGTTTTAAACGGGTCTTTGCGCCATTTGGCGCAACTGGTCATCTAGTACAGAAGAAAAGAGATACAAAGTCTTAGAGTACAAAGACGACCCAACAGCAACAAAAAGGCAAAAAACTAACGACCTCAGGCATTTAATGGTTGCTTTAGACCAGTTGAGTGTGTCGCCTTTGATTTTGTCCAAAATACGAACGTAGCAGAAATTCAAAATTTTCCTACGTGTCACCAAGATCTATCTATGGAGAAACCAGCAACGAAGGGAAGGAGAGTGCATCTATATACCCTTGTAGATCGCTAAGCGGAAGCGTTCAATTGAACGGGGTTGATGGAGTCGTACTCGTCGTGATCCAAATCACCGATGATCCTAGTGCCGAACGGACGGCACCTCCGCGTTCAACACACGTACAGCCCGATGACGTCTCCCATGCCTTGATCCAGCAAGGAGAGAGGGAGAGGTTGAGGAAGACTCCGTCCAGCAGCAGCACAACGGCGTGGTGGTGGTGGAGGAGCATGGCAATCCTGCAGGGCTTCGCCAAGCACCGCGAGATATGAGAAGAAAGAGAGGGAGGGCTCCACCAACAGGCAGAGATCAGATCGCGTGTTATGGGCAGCCCCAAGCCTCACTATATATAGGGGAGAGGGAGAAGGGTGCGCCCCCTCTAGGGTTCCCACCCCTAGAGGGGCGGCAGCCCTAGATGGGAAAAGGGGGGCGGCCAAGAGGGGAGGAGAGGGAGGCGCAGGGAGTATGGGCCTTAGGGCCCATCTGCCCTAGGGTTTGCCCCCTTATCCTCTCCCTTGCGCCTTGGGCCCTTGTGGGAGGCGCACCAGCCCACTTAGGGGCTGGTCCCTCAGCACTCTTGCCACATGCAAGCCTCCGGGGTTGGTGGCCCCACTTGGTGGACCCCCGGACACCTCCGGTGGTCCCGGTACACTACCGGTGACGCGTAGAACACTTCCGGTGGCCAAAACCATACTTCATATATATAAATCTTTACCTCCGGACCATTCCGGAACTCCTCGTGACGTCCGGGATCTCATCCGGGACTCCGAACAACATTTGGTAACCACATACAAACTTCCTTTATAACCCTAGCGTCATCAAACCTTAAGTGTGTAGACCCTACGGGTTCGGGAGACACGCAGACATGACCGAGACGTTCTCCGGTTAATAGCCAACAGTGGGATCTGGATACCCATGTTGGCTCCCACATGCTCCACGATGATCTCATCGGATGAACCACGATGTCAAGGACTTAATCAATCCCGTATACAATTCCCTTTGTCTATCGGTACGATACTTGCCCGAGATTCGATCGTCGGTATCCCGATACCTTGTTCAATCTCGTTACCGGCAAGTCTCTTTTACTCGTTCCGCAACACATCATCCCGTGATCAACTCCTTGATCACATTGTGCACATTATGATGATGTCCTACCGAGTGGGCCCAGAGATACCTCTCCGTCACACGGAGTGACAAATCCCAGTCTCGATTCGTGCCAACCCAACAGACACTTTCGGAGATACCTGTAGTGCACCTTTATAGCCACCCAGTTACGTTGTGACGTTTGGCACACCCAAAGTATTCCTACGGTATCCGGGAGTTGCACAATCTCATGGTCTAAGGAAATGATACTTGACATTAGAAAAGCTTTAGCATACGAACTACACGATCTTGTGCTAGGCTTAGGATTGGGTCTTGTCCATCACATCATTCTTCTAATGATGTGATCCCATTATCAATGACATCCAATGTCCATGGTCAGGAAACCGTAACCATCTATTGATCAACGAGCTAGTCAACTAGAGGCTTACTAGGGACATGGTGTTGTCTATGTATCCACACATGTATCTGAGTTTCCTATCAATACAATTCTAGCATGGATAATAAACGATTATCATGAACAAGGAAATATAATAATAATCAATTTATTATTGCCTCTAGGGCATATTTCCAACAGTCTCCCACTTGCACTAGAGTCAATAATCTAGTTCACATCGATATGTGATTAACACTCAAGGTCACATCCCTATGTGACTAACACCCAAGAGTTCTGGGTTTGATCATGTTATGCTTGTGAGAGATGTTATAGTCAACGGGTCTAAACCTTTCAGATCCGTGTGTGCTTTACAAATATCTATGTCATCTCCTAGATGCAGTTACCACGCTCTATTTGGTGCTATTCCAAATAACCGTTCTACTATACGAATCCAGTTTACTACTCAGAATAATCTGAATTAGTGTCAAAGCTTGCATCGGCGTAAACCTTTACGACGAACTCTTTTACCACCTCCATAATCGAGAAAATTCCTTAGTCCACTAGTTACTAAGGATAACTTTGACCGTTGTCTTGTGATTCATTTCTAGATCACACTTGTACCCCTTGACTGACTCATGGTTTGGCACACTTCAGGTGCGGTACACAACATAGCATACTTTAGAGCCTACGACTAAAGCATAGGGGACGACCTTCGTCCTTTCTCTCTATTCTGCCGTGGTCATGTCTTGAGTCTTGCTCAATACTCACACCTTGTAACACAGCCGAGAACTCCTTCTTTGCTGGTCTATTTTGAACTCCTTCAAAATCTTGTCATGGTATGTGTCCGTTTGAAAGTACTATTAAGCGGTTTTGATCTATCCTTATAGATCTTGATGCTCAATGTTCAAGTAGCCTAATCCAGGTTTTCCATTGAAAAACACTTTTCAAACAACCCTATATGCTTTCCAGAAATTCTACATTATTTCTGATCAACAATATGTCAACTACATATACCCATCAGAAATTCTATAGTGCTCCCACTCACTTCTTTGGAAATACAAGTTTCTCATAAACTTTGTATAAACCCAAATCTTTCAACTCCGAGATGCTTACTCCAGTCCTTAGAAGGATTGCTGGAGCTTTGCATACTTGTTAGCATCTTTCAGGATTGACAAAAATCTTCTGGTTGTATCACATACAACCTTTCCTCAAGAAAATCGTCGAGGAAACAATGTTTTGACATCCTATCTGCACAATTTCATAAATAATACAGTAATCGCTAACATAATTCCAACAGACTCTCAGCATCGCTACGAGTGAGAAAGTCTCATCGTAGTCAACTCCTTGAACTTGTCGGGAAACACCTTAACGACAAGTCGAGCTTTCTCAATGGTGACACTTACCATCATTGTCTGTCTTCCTTTTAAAATCCATCTGTACGCAACAGCCTCACGACCATCGAGCCGTTCTGCCAAAGTCTACACTTTGTTTTCATACATGGATCCTCTCTCGGATTTTATGGCCTCGAGCCATTCATCGGAATCTGGGCCCACCATCTCTTCTCCATAGCTCGTAGGTTCATTGTTGTCTAGCAACATGACGTCCAAGACAGGATTACGTACCACTCTGAAGTAGTACGCATCCTTGTCATCCTACGAGGTTTGGGAGTGACTTGATCCGAAGTCTCATGATCACTATCATAAGCTTCCACTTCAATTGGTGTAGGTGCCATAGGAACAACTCATGTGCCCTGCTACACACTAGTTGAAGTGACGGTTCAATAACCTCATCAAGTCTCCACCATCCTCCCACTCAATTCTTCCGAGAGAAACTTTTTCTCGAGAAAGGACCCGATTTGAGAAACAATCCCTATTGCTTTCGGATCTGAGACAGGAGGTATACCCAACTGTTTTGGGTGTCCTATGAAGATGCATTTATCCGCTTTGGGTTCGAGCTTATCAACCTGAAACTTTTTCATATAAGCGTCGCAGCCCCAAACTTTTAAGAAATGACAGCTTAGGTTTCTCTAAACCATAGTTCATACGGTGTCATCTCATCGGAATTACGTGGTGCCCTATTTAAAGTGAGTGCGGTTGTCTCCAATGCCTAACCCATGAACGATAGTGGTAATTCGATAAGAGACATCATGGTATGCATCATATCCAATAGGGTGCAGTTATGATGTTCGGACACACCATCACACTATGGTGTTCCAGGTGGTACTAGTCGTGAAACAGTTTCCACAATGTCTCAATTGTGTACCAAACTCGCAACTCAGATATTCATCTCTATGATCATATCATAGATATTTTATCCTCTTGTTACGACGATATTCAACTTCATTCTGAAATTATTTGAACCATTCAATACTTCAGACTTGTGTTTCATCAAGTAAATATGCTCAGTATCTACTCAAATCATCTGTGAAGTAAGAGCATAACGATATCCACTGCGTGCCTCAGCACTCATTGGACTGCACACATCAAAATGTGTTACTTCCAACAAGTTGCTTTCTTGTTCCATTTTACTGAAACCGGAGCTTTCAGTCATCTTTGCCCATGTGGTATGATTTGCATGTCTCAAGCGATTCAAAATCAAGTGAGTCCAAACGGTCCATCTGCATGGAGTTTCTTCATGCGTATATACCAATAGACATGGTTCACATGTCTCAATCCTTTTCAAAAATGAGTGAGTCCAAAGATCCATCAACATGGAGCTTCTTTATGCGTTTTATACCAATATGACTTACATGGCAGTGCCACAAGTAGGTGGTACCATCATTACTATCTTATATCTTTTGGCATGAACATGTGTATCACTATGATCGAGATTCAATAAACCATTCATTTTAGGTGAAGACCATTGAAGGTATTATTCAAATAAATAGAGTAACCATTATTCTCCTTAAATGAATAACCGTATTGCGATAGACATAATCCAATCATGTCTATGCTCAACGCAAACACCAAATAACGATTATTTAGGTTTAACACCAATCTCGATGGTAGAGGGAGCGTGCGATGCTTGATCATATCAACCTTGGAAACACTTCCAACACATCTCGTCAGCTCACCTTTAGCTAGTCTCCGTTTATTCCGTAGCTTTTATTTCGAGTTACTAACACTTAGCAACCGAACCGGTATCTAATACCCTGATGCTACTAGGAGTACTAGTAAAGTACACATTCACATAATGTATATCCAATATACTTCTATCGACAGCCTTCTCATCTACCAAGTATCTAGGGTAATTCTGCTCCAGTGGCTGTTCCCCTTATTACAGAAGCACTCAGTCTCGGGTTTGGGTTCAACCTTGGGTTTCTCCACTAGAGCAGCAGCTGATTTGCCGTTTCATGAAGTATCCCTTCTTGCCCTTGCCCTTCTTGAAACTAGTGGTTTCACTAACCATCAACAATTGATGCTCCTTCTTGATTTCTACTTTCGCGGTGTCAAACATCGCGAATATTTCAAGGATCATCATATCTATCCCTGATATGTTATAGTTCATTACGAAGCTCTAGCAGCTTGGTGGCAATGACTTTGGTGAAACATCACTATCTTATCTGGAAGATCAACTCCCACTCGATTCAAGTGATCGTTGTACTCAGACAATCTGAGCACAAGCTCAACGATTGAGCTTTTCTCCCTTAGTTTGCAAGCCAAGAAAATCGTCGGAGGTCTTATACCTCTTGACGTGGGCACGAGCCTGAAATCCCAATTTCAGCCCTCGAAACATCTCATATGTTCCGCGACATTTGAAAAAAATCTTCGGTGCCTCAATTCTAAACCATTTATCATTACCGAACTATCATGTAGTCATCAAAACGTGTATGCCAGATGTTCGCAACATCCACAGACCACGTTCGAGGTCCAGTATACCGAGCGGTGCATTAAGGACACAAGCCTTGTACTGTCCGCATAATTGCTACTATCAACTTTCAACTATATTTTCTCTAGGAACATATCTAAAACAGTAGAACTAAAGCGCGAGCTTACCGCATAATTTGCAAAGATCTTTTGACTATGTTCAGGATAATTAAGTTCATCTTATGAACTCCCACTCAGATAGACATCCCTCTAGTCATTCAAGTGATTACATGATCCGAGTCAACTAGGCCGTGTCCGATCATCACGTGAGACGGACTAGTCAACGTCGGTGAACATCTTCATGTTGATCGTATCTACCATACGACTCATGCTCGACCTTTCGGTCTTCTGTGTTCCGAGGCCATGTCTGTACATGCTAGGCTCGCCAAGTCAACCTAAGTGTTTGCATGTGTTCCGAGGCCATGTCTGTACATGCTAGGCTCGTCAACACCCGTTGTATGTGAACGTAAGAATCTATCACACCCGATCATCACGTGGTGCTTCGAAACGACGAACTTTCGCAACGGTGCATAGTTAGGGGGAACACTTTCTTGAAATTTTAATGAGGGATCATCTTATTTACTACCGTCGTTCTAAGCAAATAAGATGCAAAAACATGATAAACATCACATGCAATCAAATAGTGACATGATATGGCCATCATCACTTTGCTCCTTTTGATCTCCATCTTCGGGGCTCCATGATCATCGTCGTCACCGGCATGACACCATGATCTCCATCATCATGATCTCCATCATCGTGTCTTCATGAAGTTGTCACGTCAACTATTACTTCTACTACTATGGCTAACGCTTTAGCAATGAAGTAAAGTAATTACATGACGATTTAAGTTGACACGCAGGTCATAGATAAATTAAGACAACTCCTATGGCTCCTGCCGGTTGTCATACTCATCGACATGCAAGTCGTGATTCCTATTACAAGAACATGATCATCTCATACATCACATATATCATACATCACATCCTTTGGCCATATCACATCACATGGCATACCCTGCAAAATCAAGTTAGACGTCCTCTAATTGTTGTTTGCATGTTTTACGTGGCTGCTATGGGTTTCTAGCAAGAACGTTTCTTACCTACGCAAAACCACAACGTGATATGTCAATTGCTATTTACCCTTCATAAGGACCCTTTTCATCGAATCCGATCCGAGTAAAGTGGGAGAGACTGGCACCCACTAGCCACCTTATGCAACTAGTGCATGTCAGTCGGTGGAACCTGTCTCACGTAAGTGTACGTGTAAGGTCGGTCCGGGCCGCTTCATCCCACAATGCCGGCGAATCAAGATTGACTAGTAACGGTAAGCATATTGAACAAAATCAACGCCCACAACTACTTTGTGTTCTACTCGTGCATGGAATCTACGCAATAGAGTTTGTTTTAGAGCTGATGCTTAATATGTTCTATTGACTGGTGAATGCTCAACTTTAGCTCATAAACTGGATGGAAATGCTAATTCTGATGGAGCTTTTGCCACTTATTGTTTTATGGTTGTATAGACAGTTGATGGCATGCTTCTTTCTTGCTAATTGTCAATTCTTCTGTACAGGGTCCCTCAACTACTTATGATTTGCTAAACAATGAGAGTATGTAGATAGCATGTATGGTTTCTACATTGTTTTGCGCAGGTTGAGATGCATCACATGATGTTTTCCTTTTACATTTATGAGTATTACAGAGTCCTTTTGTTTTCCACAAGGGGCAGTAGCTGTGCCATTTGATTCGGAGGACAAAGAGTTGATCACAAAGGGGTAGCATTCAGAATATATACACAAAAGAGTATAGAACCAAATTATATGATGTAATTGACTACTATTTCTATTAACTTCTCCTGTACACAATGTTCAGTTCATGTATTAAGTACATCTTATTGTGTCACTTGTGTTTACTCTTTTTTTAATGCAAGTTTACAGCTACTCGGAGTTTCTAATTGTAGACTCAACTATCTTGACCTACCAATGATCTAATTTGTGGCATTATTACCTTAAGAAAATATTTGCATTTAATTTCCTTTATATATAGGGGTATAGGTTCTTACCAAATGTACTCGAATATACGGTTATTGAAAAAATGCAAATATTTTCAACACAAACATGTTTTAAACGGGTCTTTGCGTCATTTGGCGCAACTGGTCATCTAGTACAGAAGAAAAGAGATACAAAGTCTTAGAGTACAAAGACGACCCAACAGCAACAAAAAGGCAAAAAACTAACGACCTCAGGCATTTAATGGCTGCTTTAGACCAGTTGAGTGTGTCGCCTTTGATTTTGTCCAAAATACGATCAATGGAGCTAGCTTTGTTATCAAATACTCTACTGTTGCGCTCATTCCAAATTACCCAAGCCACCAAGATGACCATACTATTCAACTTCTTAATCTCGTTTGAAGGAACATTCGTCCCAGCTGTTATTTCCTACTCCTACTTTGTTGAACTTTAGTTTTGGCGCTTCTCCAAGACTTGGACTCTCGGGCTTAACACCGACGAAACTCGCCAATCTACGGTGTTTCCTTAGCTAGGAGCACAACCTGAAACACTAGAATAATGGTCTACCGTGGACTTGTGAATTGAATTACTCAAGGTTGACCGACGTATATCCGCGGGCGTAGCTAGTCGATAGGCGGCAAAGTCAGTCTGGTGATCCATATGCATCATCTGCACATAGGATCCGGGGATCTGAATGTCTCGCTCCACTTGGCAAAGAAAAGAATCATCTTCCCTTCTTAGATTAGACGAGGAAACGTGCTTACTGTTTCCATGAAAGTCGTTCGATGATGTTCAGAAAATTGACAACAATTGTCGAAAGAGAAATGGGCATGCAGCCGTTGAGAGGGAGTCCGCCGGCCGGTGGCTTTGCGACCAGCAACCGGAGACCCACCTGCCGAGTATAGCTAATCAAGCCTCGCCACGATACGCACCCGCCCACCAATTTCCCAACCTTCCCCGAAGCCCATCCCGGCAGGTCAAAGTCTCGGCCGCCACAAATCCAAACGACATAGCACGAGCAGAGCAAATGCAAGGAACCGGTCTAGCACAAGCAGCTGCCACCTTTACCTGCGTGCCGTACCACTGTGCCGGTAGCTTGCTCAATCGCCGGCCATGCCGCTGCTCCCCGTTCTCCTCCTGGTGACCGCCGGGCTCGCGGTCTCCCACGACTACCCGACGGCCGGCGCTGGCGACGCCCGTGCGTACAACTCGAGCATGAGCCAGAGGTCGTTCGCGTCATGGACGGGGTGTCTCCCACTCATACTGCGGCTACCCGGCATGGCCGCGCGCTGTGACGACAGCCGCGACAACGCCACCGCTACGCTTCAGCGCGCGGGGGGCACCAACTACACTGTGCTGGGCATCTACTACGACCACCACACCATGAGCCTCGCCGCCGCCGACGCGCTCAAAGGAATGACAGCTGCAATTAGTATGTAGTGCATGGAGCTGAGACGAGTAACGCTCGTCCTAACTATCTGTCTATTGACCTGCCATTGGGTTTCATTGATGAACTTGCGGCCGGCTGAAGGATCCCAATCGACCGATAGCGCTTTGCTCTGAGTGACCGCATCTTCTGATGCCATGCCACTCTATCTAGATTTATGACATCGTGGGCCTACCTGACAGGGATTCTTTCGTTAGTGGTGCGTCGTTAGCAAAGCTTGTTTCATCTATGGGCTTCCATCTCAATGGAGCAATCTTGTTACAACCCATAAGCTTGAAAAGGCAATGGCCAAAAAGTCGTTAATGTAGACCAGAAGATGCCGGCAGTCACGACCTAGAAATGTCGCTATCCTGAAGATGCTTGTACCGAGGATGGCCAGAAGATAACCCCAACCATTGGCGGACCTAGAGGGTGTGCTGGGCGTGCCGTGGCACACCCAGCATTTTACAGATTTTTTTCACTATATATCATCTTTTCCTGATTTTGTTGGTTTTACACTATTAGAACTAATTCACCTGAAGCTGTACACGTACATGCAAAACTAGCAAACCGTAGAAGCAGCTCGACTGTTTTTTCTACTAGCAGCACTACGTGTGTGTCCAGCCAAAGACTCATGTACACATACATGAGCCCGGTAGAAGCTAGCTAGATCAATGTTGCCAAAAAAAAACATCGAGTAACTCGACGGAAACTCTAGCGGCGACTCGTGTAGATTGCAAACAGAAAAAACAAAAAAAATTAGGACTCTTCAGTCTACCACGTTATTTTTTGAGACAACTTCGATCTATCACGTGCTATTTTGAATTTTTCTTTTTGCGAAAAGGATCAAATCAACTATAAAGGTTCACTGGAAGTACAAAACACCTCAAGCATAATAAAAATTACATCGAGGTCCATGGACCATCGAACGACCAGTGACGCCGACGCGCCGCTGTCGTCGCTCCCCTACCGGAGCTGTCTGACCTTGTCGATAACAGCCGAGAAGTCTTCGTGCATGTGCCAGGAAGTCTCCCTTGAGGACCAGCGCCCCTGAGCCGCAGTCGTCGCCGTTGAATCCTTGAATAGATCAGAAGAACCTGACACGAAGTATCGCCATTCCGTGCGCACGAAGAGAAACCTAACCTCGTCACCCCGAAGAGCTGGTAGGAATCTACGCCGGAGCTCCGTCTAATCCGTCCCAATGAACGAACTTGAGAAGGATCGGAGCCCGGAAGACTGACTCGAAGAAGAAGCGATGTCATTCGTCTGAACGCCGCCCCTGCGAGGACTAAAATCCTACCTATCTACTAACCGGATTCGACACATCAGAAATCCCCTCCACGCCACCGGCCGCGGGAGTGGCAGGCGTAAAGAAGGCGAATCCACGGACTCACTGGTGAAGATCGAGGGGAGGAAGGCTTTCCCTAATTGCCTTGCGAGAGGGGGAAAAAAGCTAGGTATAACAAGATTTGATACTTCCTGCCGTCCACGTCCGCCGTTCTTGCGTCTCCGTACTGGTCCTAGCTCAAGTGTATTTCTTCTTTTCAGTGTTTACAGACGGTCGTGAATCTTCCACACCTATTTAATGCATCGAATCCCGAGACGGTACTCAACCGCCCATATATAGAGTGCATTCGCACTCGGACGCAGAAACACCGCGTCTGATTGGTTGTATTATCTCCATTTTGTTGAAAACATGAGGTCAAATAAAGAAGGTTGCAGCTGAAGGGCAAACCGAAGTTATTCTTGTGTATCTTTCATGTAAGACTATTTGTATTGTAATTTCATAAATTTGAAATTATTTTCTGAAACATAATATTGTCAGACTTAATTGAGCGATTTGTGTTATTCTTTTTCCATACATGATATGACACTTAGATTAGGCAGATTTTTTTTTAAGTGTGCACACCCTCCATTTTTTTCCTGGGTCCGCCACTGACCCCAACTATGGCCAAACAGAGGCGGGGTGCACAATCCTCGCAAGTTCCCTGATGAAGCCCCATCTGGCCGAGCTTCATCAGATGAAGAAGGAATCAAAGAACAAAAACATGCAGCAACATTATTCCCTCCATAGGGCGCTAGCAATCACCTAGACAAAAATGAGGCCCAAGATTTCATCCTTTTTGAACCTCCACACACCTTGTGCCATTGTCAAAAAGGGTCTTGGAGCGAGGACATGACCCTTGCTGTTGCTAGCGTCATCGTCTCACCACTGCTAGCTAGACATTTAGAGTCAACCCTACTTAAAGTTAGGGTGAAAAGAGACTATAGAGGCAACCTAGACGGGGTTCGCAAACCTCGCCGGCTTGAGAAATGGTTTAGAAGTTACAATTAGAAGTTCATGGAGAACCATGTAAGAGTTTTAAAAATTTATCGCAAAAATATGATATGTTATAAACGTGATGTTGTATAGGCAGGTGAAAATTGATATTAACATGAATTTCACTTAATTTTTCCTTTTGAACGCAACACCGCAGATGCCCATATATACTCATCCCTATGAACGCACTCACACACACCCTCTGCCCTATCAACACCTCCGGGTTACTGAGTTGGCACAATAGCTTGAGATTATCGAAACAACCAGACATCTTCGTAGTCAACGGAAACATCTCCTCCCACTAAACGAGCATCGATGGAATGCTTAAAATAAATTCACGAAATTACAAGCACCAGCACCAAGTCTAGGACTTGAACCCAGATGGGCTGGTTCCACCACAAAGAACCTAACTACCTAAACTACCCTCAGTTCTTTGACTTGATTTTCATTGATCACCATGGTAACATGATTTTCAGCGTATGTTTCCTCATTTTTTTCACTTGGTAGTTTTTCTCATTATTTTTCCAACGAGCGTGCATGTGAAGTCACAAGACTCACGTCATGGGTCGGTTGATCGTTTCTTCTATTCCGTATTGATCAGAGGTGAACTCGACGTGCAAGTTTTCAGGAAATATAGGTGAACTATGCGATGTTTCATTTGGCGCTTCTCCAAGACCTGGACTCTTGGACTTGACAGGCCGAAAATGATACATCTACTGTGTTTTCCTTAGCTAGGAGCACAACCTGGTTACCTGAAACACTAAAATAATGGACTCTCGTGGTCGTGGAGTCGTCACTCGCAAAAAAATAAAATAAAAAGAAATCACTGTCGTATATCCATGCTCGTTGAGTCTTGTGACCCATTCGCCGCATGCAAACGTGTGCAAGGAAAATGTCGTTAATTTTTGTTTCACTGACGATCCAACGCGTTCATTTTTGCTTCTCTCCCCCGAGCAAAGAAAGAACATTCTGTTCTTTGATTATTAGACAAGGAAGGAAACGCGTCTATTAAAGGTGTTCGACAATGTTAAAAATGTGATCACAACTTTAGACAAGAAAAGGAAATGTGCATGCAGCCATCGAGAGGGACTCCACACCGGACAATCGGACAAACGCTGCCGCAGGGAAACACAGACGAGGTCGCCGGCCGGTGGCTTTGCGACCAGCAACCGGAGACCCACCCGCCCCATGTAACCAATCAAGCCTCGCCACGTACGCGCCCGCCCACCATTTCCCGGCCTCCACCAACCTTCCCCGAAGCCCCATCCCCGCAGGTCAAAGTCTTGCGAGCGCGCGCGCGAGCGGCCGCCACCAATCCAAAGTTCCAAACGATAGAGCAGAGCTGATGCATCCAGCGGCTACCCACCCTACCTGCGTGCCGTGCCAGCGTGCTGCTAGGTTGGTAGCTAGCTTCCTCGACCAATCGCCATGGCACGGCTCCTCCTCCTCCTCCGCGTCCTCCTCCTGGCCGCCGGGCTCGCCGTCTCCCGCGGCTACCCGACGGCCGGCGCCGGCGAAGGCAGCCTGTACAACTCGAGCATGTGCCAGAAGTCCTTCGCGTGCGGGGAGATTAACGTCCACTACCCCTTCTACCTGTCCAGCGAATCCAAGGTCGTCGACGGGGTGGCCTACTCCTACTGCGGCTACCCCGGCATGGCCGTGCGCTGCGACGACAGCCGCGCCACCGCCACCGCCACGCTCCAGCTCGCCGGGGCCACCAACTACACCGTCCTCGGCATCGACTACGACAACCACACCATCACGCTCGCCGACGCCGACGTGCTCAACGGCGTCTGCCCCATGGTCCGCCACAACGTCAACATCCCTCGCGAGGCGTGGCTCAACTTCACGCCCACCGGCAACAGCACCATCTCCTTCTTCCTCGACTGCAACTTCACCACAAACGTCACCGTCGCCCCTCTGCCGCCGCCGGAGCTCGTCCCGATCAACTGCACCGGCGGCTTCGGGCGCGGGAGGTCGTTCCTCGCCACGCAGCTCGGTGCGCCGGACGGGAACTGGACGCGGGCGTGCAAGGAGGTGTACGTGGCGCCCGTGCAGACCGGCGAGTGGCTGACGAGCCCGGAGTACCGTGGGCGGCTCGGGAGCGGCGGGTACGGCGACGTGCTGCGCCGCGGGTTCCACCTCAGCTGGGACCCGAGCGCCGGCCCGTGCTTCAGGTGCGAGCTGTCCGGTGGGCGGTGCAGCTACGACCAGCCCGGCGGGTTCCTCGGCTGCCTCTGCTCCGACGGCCGCGTGCGCAACATGGACTGCGGTAAGATTCACAACTCTCTGTGTTTTTCGCCTGCACGAGTCGTGGTTACTTTCAGCAGCAGAGCAATCTGCTTGCATTTCGGTACTATCTGGTGGAATGGAACACAACCCCTCCGCCGGCGGAGCTGACCGCCGGTCATCGTTGGCGGGCGGTGGCCGTTACCAGTTTCTTTCCCTTCTGGACCCAGTCTTGACGCGTGCCACGGGACCAAAACTCGATTCCGACGGGTGACGCCGGGGGAACCAGTCCGTTGCCTCCACGAGATGCGCCCGAAACGTTTGACTTGAACCTCGGCTCCACCATGGATTCCTCTGGTCGAGCCGTCAAGGCGGGAGGAAGACGATAAAATACCTCGTCCAGGTGACTCCCGACACCACCACGTCCCTGTTTCGGTGTTTCCAGAACACCAGTCACTGTACTCGGCCGTCCTCCCTTGACCTGTCACCATGGACCAATGGACCATGACCGTTGCAGAGGAATGCATGCCCATCTTAAGCACCAGAACACTACAAACTCTGCCTGGCACATACATTCCGTTTGTGCACGCACATTGCTCGACCTCTCCCCGTTGCGATGTTGCGTCTAGCGCGGGAAGCACTCGACCAGATGCGTTGCCTGTATTTCGTGACGATCCTCGGCGCCATGCTGGTCCTCTCGTCGGCGCCACGAGCCGCGCCGCAGCCACCGCCGGACCCCGGTGCCTACTTCCGGTACACCAACTGCACCCCGACGCCCTACCAGTGCGGGTCACTCGCGTTCGATGTCAACTACCCATTCGCCGTCGACGGCGTGGCCCGGCCGGACTACTGCTCCTCCCCGGGCCATCGCCTCTTCTGCGTGAACAGCACGCTGACGATCTACATGAACTCCGGCGGGTCATTCCAGGTCACGGGCATCGATTACGGCAACCAGGTGCTCACCGTGATCGACCAGAGCCTGGCCCACGAGTCGGTGTGCCCGCACGTGTACCGCGACACCACTATCGACGCCGCCGCGTTCGACTACACGGACCGGGACCGTTTCCTGACAGCCTACGTGAACTGCAGCAGCGCCAGATCCTCGCTGCCGCCGGTGTACGACGCCTTCTCCTGCGTCGCCGGGGGGCGGTCGTACTACAGGCTGGACAATGGCACGTCGGCGTCGGAGGACGTGCTGGGCCTGGGGGTGGTGTGCACCTCGATTTTGGTCGTCCCGTACGACTCGGCCATGGCGGATGCGCTGGCCGCCGGGAACGCCACCCTCGGGGACGCTGTCAGGACCGGATTCTCGGTGCGGTGGAAGGCTGGCGCTGGGTGGTGCGGCGATTGTCAGGCCTCCGGTGGGCGCTGCGGGCATGATAGCAGAGCGCCGGACGATCACACGTGCTTCTGCCCCGGCGGTCAGGCTATCGGGTCGTGTCCTTCGTCAGGTTCAGGTACCCCGTGTCCACTGGTTGGTCAACGATGTTCGATTCATCCAAATGTTCCGGTCAGCCAAACTCAGGGATATGGTTTTGGATCACATGTGGTATTGGTTTACGATTACTTGCGCAAATCTAAGCAACATTGAGATGTCCTAATTCCTGACTAATCTGTTTACTGGTCACTGGTCAGCTGCCCATAATGAGAATATCATATACTATTAGTATCGTGCATATGATACTATACTAGTGTATACTACTCCCTCCGTTCCTAAATATAGGTTTTTTTGGACATTTTAAATGGACTACAACATATGGATGTATGTAGACATATTTTAGAGTGTAGATTCACTCATTTTGCTCCGTATGTAGTCATTTGTGAGAATCTCTAGAAAGACTTATATTTGGGAACGGAGGGAGTACTATTTTCTTAATGCATATTATTATAAGTTACTATCTTAAGTTGCCTTATTAATTATCATGCATGACACAAAATAGTATAATATTTAATATGATACGGTGTTATATCATGATACCACATCTTCTCTTTAAATATTACTCCCTCTGTCCTATAAAATAAGAACGTTTTTAACACTAATGTAGTGTTAAAAACGTTCTTATACTATGGGCGGAGGGAGTAATTGTGTGCTACATCATAAAAAAAGTCTAGATAGCATGCATGATACTGTTTATGATACTACCATTACGACCAGCCTGGAAGACTTCTCTTCTTCGACGTAGACACTTCATCCATAAGTATGTATGAATCTTTGACTATAGTAAATCAGGACGAAGTAGGTAGGATGATGACATAGGCACAAACGAGGTAGTACTATGAACTAGACCATTTCCTGAAATCCTCCACATTTAGCATGTTCTCTACTCCATATGTTTGGTCAAAAAATAGTTTTCGTTTAAATCTAAGCCGTGTCTGACTAGAGTTAGAACTTAGAACTTGTCTGCTCCTTCTTCCTTGATACATTTCCTTTTGTCATTGGATGAATTTTAACATTGATTCTTGATTTTGCAGGACCAAAGAAAACGAGCAAAAATGCAATAATAGCAGTAGGTAAGTACCAAAATCCATCGTCCACACCGACCAATTCAAGCATTTTTCCCAGTCTGTCACAAATTCAAGCATCAATGTGCATGTTCTAATCGGCATTTGCAATTGCAACCCCAGGATGCTCCGCAGCAGCTCTGGTTCTATTCGTGCTTCTCCTCGTGGTGTCCTTCTTGTACATCCGCAAGAGGAGGCAGTACAAGATGACCTCGTCGTCCAGGCTCCTCAAGTACAGCAACTCCGGCGGGACGCCCCGCTCCAGAGGCGGCAGCGACCTCGATTCCGGCGGCGTCCACAACCTGCAGACGCACCACTTCGCCTACGAGGAGCTGGAGGAGGCCACCGGCGGTTTCAGCGACACCCGCGAGCTCGGCGACGGCGGCTTCGGCACCGTGTACAAAGGCCAACTCCGGGACGGCCGCGTCGTGGCGGTGAAGCGGCTGTACAACAATGGCTCCCGGCACGTGGAGCAGTTCGTGAACGAGGCCGCCATCCTGTCGCGGCTGCGCCACCCGAACCTCGTCACGTTCTACGGCTGCACGTCCAGCCGCAGCCGGGAGCTGCTGCTGGTGTACGAGTACGTGCCCAACGGCACGGTGGCCGACCACCTGCAAGGTCACCGCGCGGCCGAGCGCGCGCTGCCGTGGCCGCTCCGCCTCAACGTTGCCGTCGAGGCCGCCGCGGCGCTCGCCTACCTCCACGCCATCGACCCGCCCGTGGTGCACCGGGACGTCAAGACCACCAATATCCTCCTCGACGCCGACTTCCATGTCAAGGTCGCCGACTTCGGCCTCTCCCGGCTCTTCCCGCTCGACGGTGCCACGCATGTGTCCACGGCGCCGCAGGGCACCCCGGGGTACGTGGACCCGGAGTACCACCAATGCTACCAGCTCACCGACCGCAGCGACGTCTACAGCTTCGGCGTCGTGCTCGCCGAGCTCATCTCGTCCAAGCCCGCCGTCGACGTCACCCGGGACCGCGACGAGATCAACCTGGCCTCCATGGCTGTGGGAAGGATCCAGCGGTCGGAGTTGGACCGGCTGGTGGACGCCGATCTTGGGTATGGCTCCGACGAGGCCACGACGAGGGCGGTGACGATGGTGGCGGAGCTGGCGTTCCGGTGCCTCCAGCAGAACAGCGAGATGCGGCCGCCGATCAGGGAGGTGCTCGACGGTCTCAGGGGCATACAAGACGGCGGCGCCAAGGAGAAGAAATACGACGTCGTCGTCGTGCCCCGCTCCCCGAACACCGTGCACGCTCCTTGGGACAGCATGAGCACCACGCCGAGCATTAGCCTGTAGCGTACCTCGGAATCGATGGTCGGAGCTTCAAAATGTCACCTCCCCTCCCGTTGGCGCAAATCAGCGAAGATGAATGTAAATAGAAACGACTTTTGCTATTTTTTAGGTGTCCATTTTTTTTTTCGCGCGTCAGTCACCTTCTTCTTCCTTCCTTTCTTCATTCACGCCGGACCTCGGAGATGACAGCCCCACTATCTATCTTAGTGGGAAGCCATGGCCCATTATCTATCTTAAGGGGTTGGGGGTGCAGGGGATTCGATGCGGCAGGGCTTAAAAGGAACGGCCGGGGCGGTGGCCAGCACGGCGGTGGGGGAGGGCGGGCAGGTGGTTAGGCCTGGGTAGGCCGCGGGGGAGAAGGAGGAACCATTCGGGAAAAACGTGCAAGAGGAAGAAGATAAACAGTGGCGACACTCTTCTAACCATTGGGTATATATTGATCTGATTGAACAAAAACATAAGTTGCATGTGCCCAATGGGTTCTCTAACATTGATTTAGATTAAAGTCTACAGTCGGTAAGAAGCTATGCCCAAAATTTACACATACATCCAAACAAAGACCAAGTTGATTTTCGGTTTATTCCTGTGAACCGGTACTTGCTGGGGTGGCGAGCGAGCTAGCACCAGTCGAGTGGCTAGCGGGAATAGTTAATGATCCATGGACCGCCTAGCTATACGTGTGAGCGTTGGTGAGCGTTGGTTCCCAAAGCGACGCGTTAAGAGCTAAGGGTGATTTCCTGTTTGACGCTCTCGGCGTCGAATTGTCGCTAAAACGCACAGTGACTCACATAGCGAAATCTATTGTGCCGGCCCATTCAGGTATTGACCACCTGGTTTTTGGAACATTTCTTGGCAGGTTTTGTTAACCTTATAGAAGATTCCTAACCTATATTTTCTTTATACATAGGTTTTTCAGTTTTTTCTTTTTAAAATTTGTCAAATTTGTTTAGAATTTTGTAAAAATCACAAAATTTGAATTGTTTGAATTTTTAAAAAAGAATGCTCAGAAATTAAATGTTTGTTCGGAACTGCTAAAAATGTTTACTTTGAAATTTATCTTCAAAAATTCCAAAAAATATTTGTGTTTTCAAATAACATTCTGAGACAAGTAAATAAATCTGCACGTTCTTGAACTTTTTTCGCTTTTTCGCGGAGTTGCTACAGTATAAGTTGGCTCATGACAGGATCGCTGCATGGGCCGGCCCAGGCGGGAGCTGGCTGTGCGTCAGGGTGACAACAGGGTCGTTATTTGAGTAAAAAAAATGCTGTACCACCAGGCCAAGCTCGTTCCGGCGTTGTTGGAAGAGGCGTGCGGCCTTTCTACTGCGGGAATCGTACGTGTGGCGCCGGTCGCCGGAGGTCAGGATGCGCGCGCGAGCCAGGGCGTGGACGCGGCTGGCAGGCGCGCGAGCGCCTCGTGCCACCCCCGTCCCCTCGGCCGTGCCGCACGCGCCCGACTCCCTCACTTTCTGCGACGTGGAATCTTTCCCGTGGAGCGCGCGCGCTGGGTAGCTCCGGCCCTTCGCCTGAAAACAGGCCATCCTTCTCAGCGCCGCCACCGGTACCGACCGTCTGCCTTGCCGTGCCAACTTCGGTAATCAGCGGGTATCTAGCCTAGTATGATCGTGGCCCAATCTCGCAGCCCTTTCTGGCTTTCTCCCCTTAGCATACGTACGGTGCGCCGTGCACGCGGCTGGCATGGCAAAGCGCGCGCACACGAGCGCCTCGTGCCGGCCTCGTCCCCGCGCGTGCCCAGCTCCCGCGCACCACACGCGGGGTCGCGTTTCCATCAAGGCGGATCATTGTCATTTCGTCTTTGCGGCGTGGAATCTGCCGGAGTACCCACCGTCGGGTGCCAGCGGCCACATGGACCCACACTCTCTCTAGCTGAGCCGTGGCAGCTGAAAAGGACTTTCTATATCAGGTGGATTCGGGCAAGGGTTTTCTACGTGAGAGGAATATTGTTTCTTTTGGGAACGAAGGTGCTAGAGCATACGTACGTACTCCTGACCATGCAAAAAATCGATATTTTATCCCTTTATTTATTTGCATGAAAATTTGACTCGCCGGTCCGACATAAATTAAGTACGCTAGAACGCTAGAACGGGCAGCAAATGAGGTGTTCACAGCCAGGCAAGGGTGGAAGATCAACGTCGCTAGATTGGAGGCCGGAACCGTTGCTGCTGTGGATCCTGACGCTGCTGCTTTGTTCTAGTAGCTGTTAGCTTTAGGGCTTCTTTTATTCTGTTTCTCTAGTTTGTCCTGAACTGATTCCTGTTAAGCTAGATGTTGGCTGTAATGTGTGGGGGCTGGCTATGGCTAGCCCTTAACGTGATCTTTTGGTCTACTAGTTCTGAACTTGGTAGCTTTTAGTGTTGTTGTAGTGGGCGTTTGTCCAGAACTATGTTGGATGTTGTGGTGGTTTTCAGTAATGAAAATCGGAAGGGGGCAAGCCCTTCTTTAATCAAAAATAAATAAATTAAGTACTCCATGTTGTAGTAGTATCCGTGACTGACCAGAGTTTACCTTTTTGGAACGTTGACTGAGCATAGATTTTGAAACGGAAGCTATCCAAGATCTTGCTACCGCCGTCATGCATGCATATGGGGAAAAGGAACTGAGTTTAGTCCAGAGTATTGTGAAGCTCCTTAAATTACTACGTAGTACTACTATAGAACAAAGATCTAGCAAGCTACCTCACTGTTGTCACTGTCACCATCACCGTTGACATGTTGGTCTTAATCCCAATTTGTTACGTTCATCTGAAAATGACCGATTCGGTTTAACTAATACCATAGCAACCGTGGCGATACACCCATACCTTATGTGACATTTGCTTACAGATAGTAATTTGCTTAAAGATATGCACGAAAAAGCTTTCGGTACAGCGAAATATTTCTTCCAAAATTATAGGAAACTACAATGTAGTACACCTAGTAGCTACTAGCGTCAATTGACGAGAGGATGCATGTGTTGTACAATAATATCAATTCACTTAACCTCTCCAAGAAGATAGACCATACTGCTGCCTTGCTTGGTTAGCTTGAGTGGTCAAATATTACTACTACTAACAATAGCCTAATCTTGAAGCCCTCTCCACTTAGTATAAGAAGCACCCGACCTAAAAATATTATCTTGGGCTGCACTTTAGAGGGCTAGCACGTTGAGGGTAGCATGAATACATGCACATACGTCCATTTCATGGCCTAACCACCAGCCAGGTTAATTATCAAATCCACTGCACATGCAGCTACAACGTACAGAAAACAGATCACCCACAGAGCATGCCCTAGCGCGTGGAGCCAGTAGTTGTTTAACAGCCGAAATGATGGAAGCGCACTTTTGGCTCCGGGCGGCGCGCGCCCATGGTATCTGGACGGCGCAGAGTGGCTTTAAGATCTGTCCTTAATGTAGTGCAGTTTATCGCTTAATAGCAGAAAACAATTTTTCAGACGGAATACGCTTTTGTATACGGGTGCTAGCCCAGGCAGAATGACGTTGAGGTACAGCTTAGAACAGGAGTTCGGTCGGCCGTAATCAATACGGTTGGCAGGGGCATCAATGAACAGCTTTGAATGCACTTCGTGCTGTTTGTGTGCGAGGTTACCGATAATCTTGAGTGCTGTTCTTCCACCGTCCGACCAACCTGAAGTCGCCGGCGACCAGGGTGAACTCAAGGCCGCCGCGTCAGAAAAAAATCGAGCTCAAAACCTACAGGGGAATGGAGAGCGGCATGAGTTCTCGGGATTCACAAGGTATGTGGTTGTCCTGAAGTCCAAACAATTTTGCGCGAGATCTGTTCTTCGTCAGATTTGGGTACAGCTATGTGTTTTTGACAGAACAGTTCATGTTGTTTCTTTCAGAGATGGAGATAGCAGCTCTAAGCCTGTGATTCGTCTGGCAAAACTGGCCGAAATCACCAGAGAGCCACGAACTGGATTACTCCCCCAGCCAGGAGACGCAGATCGACGTTGACCGTCGGAGCGCTGAAGAAGACACACGTGGTTCAGCAAGATGCCAAGAGGGATGGGTCAGAAGGTAAGTGTATGTAGGACAGTGCACTCAAGATTAGTTAGGTTCAGACTGAAGATCAAAGTCCTATTCTATATAATTAGTTAACAAAAACTTTTTTGCGGTAAGAGGGTATTGTAAATCTTTGAAAGTTTGAACGCAGTGTTTAGTGAAGCTAAATTTTATTAGTTTTTTTCTTTTTAATTGTATCAATGGTTGTTACTGTGTCTGAAAACAACTCTTTTGTGACTGAAGAACAAGTCCTATTCTATATAATCAGTTTTTTTGTCTAAACGAGGATATATAAATCTTTGAAAGTTTGAACCCAGTGTTTATTGAATCTAAATTTTATTTGAATGATGGGAAATTTGCTAAAGGGTTAATAAGCAACATGAAGCAGTTTTATAAAGCAGCAAAATCTGGTGAGTAATAAAAACAACCTCAATTACAAAATTCGTTTTGATTTTCAGCGTATAATCATGGTTTGTAAGTTTTTTATGTAAGTCTTTTAATTTAGGACTGACAGTACAAACGTTTTTAAATACATCGTATGCCTCTTGTTAAAGTTGGCAAGACTAGTAAAACCCACACATCTAGATAATAAGTATGAGGAGTTTGAGTTTGAGTTATTTTTGTTATCAGGGACAGGACAGCATGATGCATTGTTCAAATTTTGATTGAGAAAAGTCGTAAGGTAGTTTCATCATCGGAAAATGCTAATAGAGTACATAATGGCAAGAGAAACATAGAGAAAGTGGGTTACAAGTTTTATTAACCAGATTTGATAGTACATGATCCTTAAACACATAAGAAAAGGAAATTCAAGACAACTGCATTTTCCAGTGCTTCAATTGCTGACTAGTGCTTCTTGGACAGGTCGTGGAAGGTTTGAAATGTTCCCCTTGATGATGAGGATTTGGTGAAGAAGTAATCCTCTCTCTGTAATTATGCCATCCTGCCAAATTATAGGTAAATTTATAAGGGGGCATCGGGTGGGAATTGATGAAAGGATTGTAACAGTGTTTGAGGAACATACATGAGTAAGAATCTCTTCAAGAGATGTTCCATTAAAATGTCCAGCAATGTGAATGGCGCAGACGCCAGAGTCATTCCTGATTGACAAAAAATGGATGAATTAAATTGAGCCTCCTATCCACGTGATTGGAAAAGATGAAAAAACTTACTTTGGGAAGATCGATGTTGTCAGAAAAGGGAATTTTTTTCTTCCAATTTGCACAATCAACATGCCATTTATCAAAAAAAAAGTATGCACGCGAAAAGGGCAACACGTAATTTGTCAGCAATGATCTCATGCATCTTCTTCAATTGGCTAACCCAGAGGTTGCATCAAGGATGTATATTGTTTTTGATACCATGTCCCATGTGAAGATGACCCAACCTGATTCTAGAAGAACAGGTACGTGCCACTGTAGGAAAAAAATTGAAAGTAAAATAATTAAAACATTATAATGTGTGTGTATGTGCCTCTAGGGTGGTGAATTGAATGTGAAACATAAATAAATGTATGAAAAGGAATTGAATGCGAAACAGGTGTGACAGCAAAATTAATGCCTGTTTGCATTCATGGGAGCTTCAGAGGAAACAAATTCATATTCTCAGTTAATATGCTTGTAAAAATTTAAAAGTTGTACGATAAGATTGATTCATTGATGGAGTGATGGTTCATGGTAGTTTTGAACACTGTAATGCAGGAAGATGTAGAACGAAGACGATGAACATCTCAAAATGGAAGCATCGTCATATTATATTGGATTGGAACTTTTACATAAGCACCTCTATATGACTGAATTGAAAATTTACAGCGGAACTGTCATAGTTAGCTAATTGGGTAGTGGATCTAACTATTACATGGATAGGCAACTCCTTGGCGTACTGGTAATACTAACTAGAGATAAACATATTACATCATTCCAACATTACTACATTTTGGAGACTAGGAGAGTCATTACAGCAGCAAGAGTACCAAGGGCGACGGCGAGTGCAATCTTCAGGTCCAACTGAATGTCAAGCAGGATCACTATGGGGAGTTCCTGGGGGGAGAAGGTAGTCGATGTACTTGTTCTCCCATTTCCAAAAGGTGCAACACCCGGTCTGAAAACACACAAATCAACTATGAGCTATGAACCGCAAAATAGAGATGAACATCTGTGGACAGATACTTACATCGCAGAACTGACACTTGTAGAAATGACGACCAGGATTCAGGGCGTCTCTGAGATGAACCATTGGATGACCCCCATGTTGCATCTGCGGCACCGGATGAGGGGGAGAGGCGCGTTGTCTTCTGGTGCGGCGAGCGAGACGGCAGGAATTGACGATGAGAAGACGCCATGTCCAGAGCTGAAAGGGAGAAGGAGATCGAGGCAATGGAGATCCAGAAAAATGAAGAGAGGGGAACAGCTTAGAACAGTGGAAAGGGAGGGGCGGCGGAGGAGAGGGAGCAAGGAGGAAAATCGGGGTGTGGTGGAGGAGTAAAGGGGAGCAGGATGGGGTAGGTGCAACGTCAGCATTGATTGATATGGTGTGACGTCATTTGCGGGTATTGTGCGCGTGTAGGCCGCTAAATACATCAAACAAAATTTTGTTTATACGCCAATCCTACGTAGGGGATACAAATAGTGGACGGCTGCTGATAGATAGCCGATGGTGGGATATGAGGGAGGGGCGTTAGCAGGTTCTCCATCGTATTTTCCCCGAAATGATGCCCTTTATGCCTGCCTGCAATGGGTTGGGAGAGCACACACCGTACTCAATGTATTAAAAATAGTTACTCCTTCCGTCTCATAATATACAACATTTTTTGACACTAATATAGTCATGAAAATACATTTTACATTATAAGACGGAGGGAGTATCAGTTAACTTATCTGTCTCTCCCACTATCTGGCCCGACTAATTAACAGTTGTACCTGCTATCTCAATGATCATTTCGTGAATGTCTAATGGATTGCGGGCTAGAGGACCTAGGCTATACGGGTGACATGTTCACTTGGAGGAGAGGCGAAATACGTGAACGTCTTGATCGAGCGGTATGTAATATAGCGTGGGCAAACAAATTCCCGCGAGCGGCAGTGATCAACGAAGAACATGTTCATTCTGATCATCGCCCAATCGTAATGGATACAGATTACTTAGATGAAAAAATCTTTAAAAAACCAGAGGGGCATGTTAAACAGTTTGAGGCTAGGTGGTTGAAGGAAGAGACGGTCACTGAAATTGTTAAGGCATCGTGGGAGAAAGCAAAACTTGCAGGTATTGGACCCTCACTTGTTGATCGTACAAGAGCAGTGCATGTCGATCTGCATAATTGGAACCGGGAAACTCTGAAGGGACCAAAGGTGAGAATTAGGAAATTAAAAAAAGAATTGGAGAGAATAAGGCATGGCCCACTGAATGCGGAGTCTCGATGTCGTCAGAAGGAAATTATTGTGCTAATTGAGAATATCTTGGATCAAGAGGAAATTTTTTGGTTACAGAGAGGACGAGCGAACTGGTTGATGCACGGGGATCGTAATACCTCTTTCTTTCATAACGCCGCCACGGCCACGAAAAAAAGAAATAATATAAAGAGACTATTAGATAAGTCTAGAAAATGGATAACAGGAAAGGAGTTGACGAATCACATCACTGAATATTTTACAAAGCTCTTTACATCGGAAGTTCACCATCCGAATCAAGAAGTCTTATCACTAATCCGTAGGAGAGTGTCAAATGAAATGAATAATGCTCTACTTGCTCCTTATACCGCGGAAGATGTTCGCAAAGCTTTATTCGATATTGGGGACCTGAAAGCTCCAGGGCCAGATGGACTCCATGCCATTTTCTATAAAAGGTTCTGGCCCATGCCGGGGGAAGACCTAATTGAGGAGGTTTTGAAAGCAATCAATACATGTACTATCCCGAATGGATGGAATGATACGGCAATTGTGATGATTCCTAAGATTAATGCACCAGAAAAAATAACCCAATTTATGCCAATCAGCTTATGTAATGTGGTATACAAAATAATTGCAAAAATGGTGGCTTCTCGACTGAAGACTTTTTTGCCAGAAATCATTAGCCCAATGCAAAGTGCATTCATACCGGGTAGATTGATAACGGACAATATTTTAGTGGCCTACGAATGTTTTCACAAATCAAGAATAAAAAAGAGGGTAGAGAGGGTTTGTGTGCTATAAAACTTGACATGCACAAAGCTTATGATAGAGTCGAGTGGGTTTTTTTAAGGAGATTATGTTGAAGTTGGGTTTTCGTCGAGAGTGGGTTAATTTGGTTATGCAATGCGTCACAATTGTAGAATACAAAGTAAGGATTAATGCGGAGGAAAGTGAGTGTTTTCAACCAACCAGAGGGCTGAGACAGGGGGACCCGCTATCACCATACCGCTTTCTGCTATGCACAGAAGGGTTGAATGCTTTGCTCTTGCATGCTGAGGAGAACGGGGAAATATCAGGAGTTAAAGTTTGTAGAGATGCACCGCCAGTTACAAATCTTCTCTTTGCGGATGATTCTTTGATTTTGATGAAAGCCAACCAACAGAATGCGATGGCCCTGAAATCAGCACTAGATTTATATTGTGCGGCGTCGGGACAACTGGTAAGCGTGGAAAAGTCCAGTATTTTCTTTAGCCCTAATACAAAGGTTGAGATCAGAGAACAAATTTGTACACTACTGAATATAATGACGGAGGCACTGAATGACAAATACTTGGGCCTGCCAGCAAACGTGGGTGTTGATAAAACAGATTGCTTTAAATTTATGATTGAACGTATTGTTAAGAAAATTAGTGGTTGGAAGGAAAAAATTACTATCTGCCGGAGGGAAGGAGATCCTACTCAAGGCTGTGATCCAAGCCATACCTACCTATGCAATGTCGGTCTTTAAAATTCCTTAAAAAAATTGTAAAGGAATCATCGACGCGATTGCGCATTTCTGGTGGGGAGACGAGGAGAACCAGAGGAGGATGCACTGGATGGCCTGGTGGAAAATGTGTGTACCAAAAGTCCAAGGAGGAATGGGTTTCCATGATATCCACTGTTTCAACCTGGCTCTGCTTGCCAAACAGGCATGGCGTCTCCTTGATAACCCTGAATCCTTGTGTGCCACCGTTCTAAGGGCCAAGTACTATCCTGATGGCGACTTGTTGAATTCCAAGCCAAAGCATGGTGCTTCCTTCACCTGGCAAAGCATCATGACAGGCATAACTACCCTGAAACGTGGCTATATTTGGCGAGTGGGGAATGGACATAATATCAATATCTGGGAAGATGCTTGGATCCCAAATTGTGCCACTAGGAAGATTGTGACTCCTAAGGGGGGGACAATTGTTATCAGAAGTGGTGGATTTGATTGACCCCATCTCCAATAATTGGGATGAGGACCTGATTAGACAAACTATGTGGCCCATTGACGCAGAACGGATTCTTTCAATCCCAATTTCGCAACATAATATGACATATTTCATTACTTAGAGTTATACAAAAAATGGTATGTTCTCGGTACGGTCTGCTTACTCTATGGAGTGGAACTATCAGTATGGGAGTCAACTAAAACACTCTAATGGGATGGGGCGAACCACACCTAACCCTATATGGTGTCAGATATGGAAGTTATTATGTCCGGCAAAAGTCAAAATTTTTATTTGGCGTACGTTACATGGCACTCTCCCATGTCGGGCAACACTCGCTAATAGACACATGAAGGTTTCGCCCTTGTGTCCTACTTGCTCTCAGGGTGTAGAAGACACGAAACACATGCTTTTTCTATGTACTAAAGCAAAGGAGGTCTGGAAGAGACTAGGGATGGAGGACATTATTGATAGAGCTTGTGAAGTTGATCGTGCTGGAGAGGCGATATTGGAATACCTTTTACTTCTTCCAGAGCAAGATTTGCGTACTATGGGGTACCAAAATGTACGAGAAATGATGGCTATTCAGCTTGGTATCTATGGTGGGAGAGACGGAAATTAGTGCACAAGGAAGTAACTCAGAATGCAACTCAAATATCAATGGGGATCACAGCCCTTACATACAATTTTGTAAATGCATCATCTTCAAAGGCATCCATAAAAAAGAGGGGTTGGCTTTGTCCTCCTAGGGGTTTCGTGAAACTCAATGTTGACGCCTCTTTTGACCATGACATGCTGAAGGGTACGATGGGGGCCGTCTTGGGAGACGACAAAGGTAGGTTTATTGCAGGAGGAAATGGAAAGATCGACCATTGCGCGGATGTTATGATGGCAGAAGCATTAGCTCTCAAATTTGGACTAACATTAACGCAAAGGGCAGGGTGCAACCGATTAATCATCAACTCAGATAATCTGGATGTAATTGAGACCATGCAGGACGGAGGACAATCAACGGGTACGGCGGCGGCAATTTTTGATGACTGCTTTCACTATGCATGTGATTTTATCATGACTAAATTCGAATACTGTAATAGAGAGGCAAATAAAGTAGCACATGAACTTGCTAGATTAGCCAGATTTTCTTCAACTTCGGATTAGTTTGAGGAGCCTCTAAATGAAATTGTAATGATCCTCACAAACGATGTACTGATTATTTCTAATGAATAAAGTTTCATTTGTAATTAAAAAAAAAAGCCAATCTAGCACCCTTTGGGCCTGCGGAGGAGGCAAACGGGGCGCGTTGCCTTTCCATTCATGGGATCCGACGAGGAGCGACATATAGTTATTTATCTTACTTGTCTCAAAAAAAAGAAGTTATTTATCTTACACTCACTGATTGATTAAAGTGAGAAATGCTTGATTACTGGTACTACTATATCCATCGCAGTGTGGCTAGATCCGGTTCATGCGTAGCCATGCCATCCATGGGATTATATATTCTTGATCGAGCGCTAGATTTTCTCGGCGGCACGACACACGCCTTTTTTTTCTTTTCATTTTCTATACTATGACGATCTGAAGGAGTGACACTGCACACATGCGTGCATGCATGCATGCATGCATGAATTTGCCCCGAACCAATTTAGGTGTCTCACCGATCAACAGTCACTACGTAAGACCGGTTAATATATATAGTACAATGTACTCCCTCCGTTCCTAAATATTTGTCTTTTTAGACATTTCAACAAGTGTCTACATACGGAGCAAATTGAGTAAATCTGCACTCTAAAATATGTCTATATACATCCATATGTGATAGTACATTTGAAATCTCTAAAAAGACAAATATTTAGGAACGGAAGGAGTATACACCTATAATCATTTCCTTCTGCAACCACCCAAAACAGGCTTAATACAAATGCTTTACAAGCACCACCAGGTTATCCTTTTTTTTTTTCGGGTGACTACCTCGAGTGAACACTATGGCATGTGACGAGTGAACACTACCGCTTCCACATTATCGTAGCCCCGCATCACTCACTGATTGTTTAAAGTGAGAAATGTTTGATTAATGTTAGTACAAAATTGGACAATGCGGCATTTATATGCCAAAACTTTGCCTCGTTGCGAAGAAGGGCCGACACTCTTGGCTATGACCAAAATAATGGTACTACCTCCGTCTCGGTGAATAAGTCATTCGCGTAGTTCTAAGTCAACGATATAACTATCTAAATATGTATTATATGTGACAAGAATATATATTTAAAAACTACATCCGTGTAGAAATCTAATGATATACTTTTTATGACATATAATACATATTTAATTCCTCAAATCGATGACCTAGAAGTACGCAAATTACTTATCTGCAGTAGTACTAGTTGGTTTAACTATGATCCTTTGTCCAAAAAAATATTATAGTGGCGTAATCTCGAAGCCCTTTCTCCGTTTAGCATACGGTGCGCCGTGCGCGCGGCTGGCATGGCAAAGCGCAGGAGCGCCTCGTGCCGCCCTCGTCCCCGCGCGTGCCCAGCTCACCCGCACCACACGCCGGCGCCCGTCCAGTCCCATCCGCCGTGCTGCGTGCGTGTGTGCGTTTCCATCAAGGCGGATCATTGTCATTTCGTCTTTGCGGCGTGGAATCAGCTGCCGGAGCACCGCCCGTCGGGTGCCTGGCTTTTACGCGACCCAGCGGCCACGTCGACCCACACTCTCTCTAGCTCAGCCGCGGCAGCTGAAAAGGACTTTCTAAATACGGTCGATTCGAGCAAGTTCTTTTTTATAGTAGTATAATATGTGTAGTGTATGCTCTACGTGATAGGAATATTGTTTCTTTTGGGACACAGGTGCTAGAGCATACGTACGTACTCCTGCGTACAAATACGTACTCCCAAGCAATAAAGCTCCCAAAGTTCATAGCAAAAAAAGAAAACGGATTGGCTAGTATACGGTGACTATGGGTTTAACGTCCAAAGATCCTGACGTCGCAGTCATGCATGGTGAAAAAGCAAAGTGTGGTGTTAGTCCAAAGTAATCAAACAACTGATCCTTACATTACTAGTAGTCGTAGCGTGTGTCCAAACTTCACCTGGCACGGTCAAATCTAGCTTAGCTGTCACCGTCACCGTTGCCATGTCCGTCGTAGCTCGGATTTTCTTACAAAGGGCTGACTGGTTCGGTTTAATTAATCAGTTTAGCTGGATGTAAGTCACCTGAAATCTGAACTGAAGGTCTCGGTGTCTATCTCAGGGGTGTGGGGGGAGGTGCGGTGGCTGCCGACGCTTGAACTAAAGGTCGACGGGGCTTAAAGGGATGACCAGGGACAGTGGTGGGTAGGCTGGGAGGAGGGCAGGGTGGAGGCAACAGGCTGCGGATGAAGAAGATTGAACATGGATCTATTTTCTTGGGAAGAAGAACGACAGGAGGAAGAAGATGTGAGCTGAACCGTTAGTTTTTTATCTAAACGACTCAAATTGATCCTGGCAAATCGGCCAACCTAATTTAAGTCTCCAATGACTTGCGACTAGTTGGTCCTTTAACTAATAGCCCAGCAACCATGACCTATCATCAGGAGTGATGGTGTCCTATATAGGGAGTGCTAACCACGCTGGCTCCTCGGGATGGGATGGACCGAGGACCCCCGAAGAACCAACCAATGGGCCACATTTGTCGGGCCCAACGACATACTCAAGATAGAATCTTCTAAAGATTTGGCGCACACTCCAAGGCACAATGTAATCCTGGACATTTTCATCTTCATATGCAACTGACCTAGATGTAACCCTAGGTACTCCCGGTGTCTATATAAGCCGATGGATTTTAACTGTAGAGGCAGAATCATTCATACATACGATCTCGAGGTAGATCAACCTGTACTCTGTACCCCATCCACAATCAATTCAATACAAGCAGGGCATAGGGTTTTACCTCTTCGAGAGGGCTTGAACTTGGGTAAAGATTGTGTTCCTTCTTCGTCCTGTTACTATCATGTCGAGGCGCCCTACCCGAGATCTGCCGAATTTAGTTCTGTCAAGTAGATTGGTTGATCGATCATCAGCTCGCAACGACTACAGGTTTCTGTAGTACTCTGCAAAATTGGTATGAAAAGGTTGATATAGTGGACGCTCACCAATTAATCCACAAACCTTCGTAAACCCATTACCCAGACATTATACATTCCACTTGTAATGTTATAAGTTGGTTCTTAAGTTTTCTCTGGCAGTGCGCACATCGATTGGCTGCATGATTCGGGGCTCCACGTAGAACATATATTAAAAAATTAGGATTTCAATATGAATCTGACGTCAGATTTTTTGGTTGAAAATTTGACGCCTTCAAATGTGTTGGATCCTCATCGAATGCATGCCAATTTTTCTGTTGTTTTTTTCGCTATATGACAATTTTCACTGTAGAACATAACAAATCCTAATACATAAGTATGACAATTTTATCACTTTTGTGAGAGAGCAGTCTTCTTGTATTCAGTGTGGTGTGCACCTACAGCATTGTTCGCAATGCCGATAGATTCTCTTGTAATTCATACATTCTATCTTCTATACAATTTGCGTTCTCTAAAAAAACATTTTATCTATTTTTGCATGACAATTTTAATCGGCAGTTTTTTAGAGTGAAAAAACTGCATGACAGTTCTGACCGGCAGATTTTTTAGAACATAGCAAATCCTTATACGTAAGTATGACAATTTTATCTATTTTTGCATGACAATTCTGATCGTCAGATTTTTAGGGCTAAAAAATTGTCGACCGAATTTTAACATTTCCAAAAATTTGAATACCTAAACAGGTTATCAGGTTCATGTTCTCAATGCTGGTACCTACCTTTGTCCTTTATGTAACCGAGCAACCACGTCCGCACGGATTTTTGTTCGTTTGCTAGCCCGGAGTGAGCCACGCCATCAGTGGTCTATTTAGTGAAGCGCATATGCTCTAACGTAAGGGATACCTATCATATTAGTATTTCTTTTTTGGCCTCATGTGCATTGCTAATTTGACTAGTAGCCCAATATAAATTAATTTAATTAATCCAAGATCCTGCTAGCTATCGCCGTCATGCATGCATGGTGAAAAGCAACATGGTTTTAATTTACACTCCCTTCGTTCTAGAATACTAGATCATCGATAGCGCGCATTGCTGCACCAATCTATTTTTTCGGTTGAATGATAGGGATTTCCATAAGTATAAGAGAAACAAAACGTGGAACTTCAATTGCGTAAACAAATGTCCTTTAGTAACCAGGATGTTTTTATGCTAATGTTTTAGCAATTGTGTTGAGGTAGGCACAAAAAGTAACATTAACGAAACCAAACGTATATACATCCATAAATCTTTTTGACACAAGCAAGAAGTGACAAGATTATATGCCGACCTTTACAATATTAGCAACCTAAGGCTGAGAGCATTTATCAAATATAGCTTACATATGCTTCTCTAAATAAGCCAAGTAGGATTCTTGAGCCCAGCCAGTGTTTGAAAACAAAGGTACGTCATTAGTCAAAGATAATAAAGTTCCAAACATCCCAGATGATAAAAGCATAGATGTGTTGCTGCTTCACCTGATAAAAACATGAAAACTAAATAATTGATATTTATTCCGGGAAAAGTATATTGACACAAAGAGCAGAAGTCATAAAACTGACGACCACAATCACAACATAGTACGTATAATTACAATGAAGACTTAAACTATGCAAGTGCATAGGAAGATTTATCTCACTGCTGCAGCTAGATAAGAAAATCGCATTCTGCTTCTATAGTAATAAATATTATAACTTTGAAAGACCAACGGTTTATCTGGAATAATTATTTCCTTTATCTACATGTGCTAAATTGTAAAAACATGATTATTTTTATGTACAACATAATGTGTATATTTATTAGTTCTTAGAAGCTAGATATTTGTGTCCATAAGAGAGAGAAAACATCCCGAACTAATACTTCGGGTACATATATAGCATTCACCTGGTTGATGGGGTAAAGTAATCATCAAGGGTAGTTGTTTTGTCAGCTACACATGTTCATTATAACCACTTCTAACTATTGGTCAGAACGTAATGGAGTTGTGCAAACATATTCTAATAAATAAATATGATATTAGCAAATTGCTTTCTGGGGATATGTGCATATTAGAAGATATTATCTGTCTTCTTTCGACGCCTTCCCGGGCAAACCTGACAGGAAATCTGAGCCAAAATTTCATCGTAAGAGATGAGCATAACAGATAGAGGATTTTCTATGAAGGAGCTACTAAATCATTGATGACATCAACTGCAGATATGGCACTCTAAATCAGTTCTTCCAGGAATCTGCATTTGCGAGGAAAATTTTAGTATCTTCATTTTCTAGCACATGCAGAACGGAGTAAGCACGTGATCACACAAATCTGTCTCACCACGTAACCATTTGCTCTTCTAATTTATAAGGAAAATGCCCACAGTGAACAGTTAGGTACTCTCTTGTCGTTGGTAAAAATACCTTATCAAAGCTAAAGGTATGATAAATCAAGGCTTGAAAGTGAGAACGATATGGGCCGGACAAAATAAATTGGCACTGAAGATTGAAGCATGTGCACATAATTGGTACCCGGTCCAACTTCGACACATTAATCAGAAGGCACATTGCAAAATGCACCAGCATAAGGGCTTGTCATTTCAAGAAAATTACACATGAGGTGGATATGGTCTTAGCATGTAAAAGTTCCAAGTAACTTTAGCAGAGGCATGACCATGTGTTCTGAGTTCAATTGTATGTAGGACTACATAAAACAACTTAAGAACATGGCTATTGCCATATATATGTGCATAGATATGAAAAAAGTCTGAGATACAAGAGCATACATGATCAAATAGAAAATATGTGTCGACGACATTAACAGGTCGCTCCATCTTAGATGCCTTGATGAGGGTCAATGACCTCGAGTCTTTAGAACATACAAGAAATTATCACCTGTAGCAATCATTCACAAAATCATGCAGCCGTCCCAGGTAAAGAGTAGATAAACTTGCATCATAATGTACAAAATTCTTATCAGAAATACACGAATTTATTTTCTAATAAGGAAACAACAGGATTGATCCCTCAACGTGGCCACCAAGGCAGGCTATAATCTCATATCTCCCCCCTTCCAGACCTATGCTTGAAAAACAACATCATCTCATCAGATCACCTCATTCCTAATCACACATTCACAAGGCAGGCTATAAGTTCATATCTTGCACCTTCCAGACCTAACTTGTTCCCCGCAGGATGGGGATGAGAGGCAATTTCTGCTCATGGGGTATAAAGGTGATGCACATGGGGAGGATAGGAAAAAGGGGCCTGAGAGAGTGGGGAAACTCACATCGTTGCCATGGTGATGGGGAGGGCAGCGACGCGGCGAGCGTGGAGAGAAGGAGGGAGTGGAGGTCGGAGAGCACGCCGTCGAGGGTCGGGGAGAGCGGAGCAGACTTTGTGGAGTCGCCGTGGCCTCGTGCACGGCTTGCTCACCATCGCCGGTGCCGCCTCCTCCTCGGTCACCATCTCCAAACCCTAGGATGATTCCCTGGCGCGTCTCGGCTGGATCCACTGAGAAGGCCGGGCGCCGCTGGATCGCCTTGAGCGCCTCGGCTCGATCCACTGGGAAGACCAGGGGATACTGGATCCCATCATGGACCGCCTGCGTCGCCGCCTCGCCGGCATCCCTGTATGAGATCGAGCCCCCACCGATCCCTTTCCACCTGTTTGAGCGAACAGTTTTTTCTTACGGAGATAAAGCGCAACTTCGGATCGTTTTCTACCTAAATGGGCTGCCTGTAGAAGCCAAATTAACCACAGGCCTTCAAAAAAGTTTCCAGAATAGCGACCTATTTAGGACAGCCAGCCCATATCGCGATAAACTGCCACTTAGAGGAAGATCTGACGGCCAGAAACTAATCTAACGCGAATCCGACGGCCAGAAACGTTGAGGGCCTGAGAGAGCTCGCTTTAGGTGCGGTTATACTGTCCTAAATAAGGTGTATTGGTTTTCATGCAAGTCAACCATTTAAATTTTTGACAAAGATTATAGAATAAAATAAAAATATCTGCAATATCTAATAGATAAATATAAAACTACTTTTCATGATATAAATTTCGTATTATGGATATTGATATATTTTTCAAAAAACTTGGTCGAACATGCACTGTTTAGCTTTTTAAAAACCAAATAGTGGTACATCTTACATAAAGAAACGGAGGGAGTACAAAGTAGTAATAACAAGCTGCTTAGATTTCAAAAAAAGGAAAATGACAAGCTGCTTAAATTACTGCTAGCTAGCATTGTTGTCACCGTTGACATGTTCGCCTTGATCCGGATTTCTTGCATCTGAAAATGACTGATTGGGTTTAACTAGCACTATATCGCAGCAACCGTGGCCATACTCCCATGCATACTGTGCCATACACACGTCATTGGCTAGGTAATATGGATGTAACGGATTTATCAAATCCTGGCTGTAAATTGTACTCCCTTCGTCCAAAAATACTTGTCGCAGAAGTGAATATAAATGAATGCATCTAAAATTAAGACACATCTAGATACATCTATCCTCCGACAAGTATTTTCGAACAGAGGGAGTACTTGTTAATAATATAAAATGATTGGCCCCAGTGGCGGAGCTTCGCCCAAAAATCTGGGCGGGCCGGTTGTAGGAAATTACTTTAGGGGTTGTGTTTCATTGGCCAAAAATACGTATATACTGCAGGAAAATCACATGGGCTGGGCGGGTCATGGCCAATTCGGCCTTGCCGTAGCTCCACCACTGGTTGGCCCCATTGGCGCTCCCTGTTGTCAAAAAGAATAAAATACACGCATCATTGACCATTGCATCAATGTGTTATGTGTTACTAGATTGATTATCAGCTCGCACGACACGCGCTACGTTACCCCACACATGCATGAAAGAGCATGCTGGCTAATACTCCCTTCGTTCTTAAATATTTGTTTTTTTAGAAATTTTAACAAATAACTATATATGGAGTAAAATAAGTTAATCTATATTTTAAAATATGTCTATATACATCCATATGTGATAGTTTATTTTTTGAAATATCTAAAAATACAAATATTTAGAAACGAAGGAAGTATCTTGGTCGGCTACCCTCTTCCAGTAAGATCCACGACATTGCTCGCTAGCTTTAGTGGCTAACAATAGTCTATTTTATCTTGAAGCCGTTTCCATTTAGTATAAGACGCACCCAACCTAAAAAGGTTATCCTGGGTGCACTCAAGAGGGCTAGCACGTTGAGGGCAGCATGAATACATGCACATACGTCCATTTCGTGACCCAACCACCACCCAGGTTAATTATCAAATCCAGTGCACATGCAGCTACAACGTAGAGCATGCACTAGCACGTGGAGCCCTTGCCGGACTAGCTACTATTTTTTTGCCGGACTAGCTAGTATAGCTGCTAATTTACCAGCTGAGATGATGTCCTTTTCTGCCTGCAACGGGTTTACATATACATATCCAGGCCTCGATTGGGACAGCAAACGCCGTACCCAATACCAAGAATAGTTATCGGTTAACCTATACTTGTCTCTCCCATTATCTGGCCCGACTAATTAACAGTTGTACCTACCTGCCATCTCGATGATCATCTCAATAAGCTAATTAACCACCCTTTGGGCTTGCGGAGGAGGCAAACAAGGGACGCTGCCTTTCCATTCATGGGATCCGACGAGGAACGACGTATAGTTGTTTATCTTAAATTTCTTGCATGATTGAAGAGAGAAACGCCTGATCGTCGCGGTGTAGCTAGATCCGGTTCGTGCCATCCATGGGATTATATATCCTTGGCCGATATAGATCGTGCGCTAGCCAGATCTGCTCGGCGGCACGACACACGCCTTTCTTTTTCTACTACTATGATGATCCAAGGAGCCATGGCAGAGTCATTTTCTGGTGTGCATGAATTTGTCCCCAAGCAGAGTCATTTTCTGGTGTAACCACCCAAAAGAGGCTTAATACATGCTTTCTTAACACTATGAGGCAATCCGACAGTATAGAGGCGATGTTGACCCTGTGAAATTGATATTTTTATAACACCATCCTCTTTGAACTGTTTTTTCTTCACTGCAATTAGTAACCAAAAATGTACCCACGGGCCAGGGGGGTAGCTTCCTTCATACCCACCTGCGCTGCAACAGGCAAGGTTCCATTCGTGGTACATAATAGGTGTTCCAATATGGGTGATCCGGAACGATCAACTTGTACTTTACCTCGAGGTTTTCTTTGCCCATGTTTTGATTAGGTGACGACTACCGCGCAATACACTACCGCGCGACTGAGTGAAGTGTGACCTAAAGGAACCTACCGTTTGTGCTGGATTTTTTTACGTTTGATTAACGTTGGTAAAAAATTGGACAATGCGGCATTTACATATGCCAAGAGTTGGCTCCTTGCAAAAAAGGACCAGCGCTCTCGTCTATGACCAAAAATTAACATGGATCAGAGGGAGCACTAGTGAACCACAAAAGACACGAAGATGCGCAGTTAAACGTATTGTTTTTGTATGCATTTTGTGTTTACCTCTTGTATAGACTACACAGTCTATAAGTTTATTGCATGAGTTAACATGGAGATGGTAAAAAAACATGGAGATGGGGGCAGAAGGGTCAAAGACAATCAGTGCATTTTTTTTAACCTTAAAAGTGCAATCTCACTGGCTAATGGGACCACACAAGCCCACGAGCCCACAACGGACACTGGCGCCGTTCCACCTATGATTGGCCACCACCACACAGAAAAAGCCCAGAAAACAACACGAAACTGCAGGAGAGAGAAAGAGAGAACCCCACCCAAGCCAGAGCCAGAGCCCGACGCCGCGTGCACACACCGAGCAGAGAGAATGGCGCCGACGCCGATGGCCGGGGACGGCCCGATCGCCGCGGTGGCCCCGCGCACCCCTCCCCCGCCGTCCGCCTCGGCCGAGGCGTCGGCCTCCGGCTCCGGCCCCGGCGCCGCGGGGTCGGCGGCCGAGGCGCCGGTGCTGATATTCGTCTACTTCCACAAGGCGATCCGCGCGGAGCTGGACAGGCTGCACGCCGCGGCGGTGCGGCTCGCCACGGAGCGCGGCGGGGACGGAGACGGGGACGTGGCGGCGCTCGACACGCGCTGCCGCTTCCTCTTCTCCGTCTACAGGCACCACTGCGACGCCGAGGACGCGGTACGGCTGTTTGTTTGTTCATGGCGCGCCCCGAGCCCCTGAATTTATAAGTTTTATTAGCGAATTTGGACGGATAATTGGGCTACGACGTGTTGGAATGCGGAATTGTAGCCGTGCTGGCGTTTAGGTCCGCTGAATTGCGGGATAGGTTCCGAGGATTTGGGTTTGATTCGGGTTTCAGAGTGAGGCGTAACACTTCCGTGATCTGAAAATGGACAAAGTTTGTAGGTATGCTGTCATGGTGATATGCTCAAATAATACGGGGCACGCTTACGATCTTGCATATACTTCACCATGTGATAGTGAACTGTTCCCTGCATTCTACATTATCCTTTTACTGCATTTCCTGGATTTTACTAGCATTTTGTTGCAAACGCCTAGGCATGTCTTAAACTGAACTGTTAAACCATGGCCCTTGAGCATCTAATCGCAGGGTCCATCGCAGAGTACATAATCTCTCTTTACATTTGCCGTTTGCAAAAGAAAAGGTTCTGTGTTTAATAAATTGTTCACTTGGTATGGGACTATGGGTATGGGTGCTCTAACTGAAAATGAACTTTCCTGGCATTTGCTTCACTTGGTATGGGATGTGCCTGTGATACGTTAATTGTTCAACACATATTTTATGGGGAAGGGATGTGCCTTTGATATGTTCATTGTTCAGAGCATGAGCTTTACGGCCTGGTATCATTTACCATAGACTGACTTCCTATCTTATATTGATGTATTTGTGAAACTTTGTAAGCCAATTTTAATTAAGTATATGTTCACACTGTAGTGAAAATTTGGAGCTAATATTTGCCTTTGGTGATTGCAGGTTATCTTTCCAGCGCTTGATATTCGAGTCAAGAATGTGGCAGGGACGTATTCCCTTGAGCACAAAAGGGAAAATGATCTCTTTGCCCACCTGTTCTCTCTACTACAGCTTGATGTACATAGCGATGATGGTGTCCGGAGAGAGATTGCATCTTGTGCTGGAGCAATTCGAACATTTATAACTCAACATATGTTCAAGGAAGAAGAACAGGTTTTCCCATTTCCCTGATTAGTATGTTCTGCTATCTGTATGCTGTTTGTTGAAATGACACTCAAAGGCGATTTCATTTCTCTGTCAGGCAACAGTATGAGATATGTTGTCATAGTTGTAATTGCCTAAATGGATGTGGTATGACGCTCCATATTAGGAAGTTTTGAGTTGTCGAATCAAACTAACAAGTTGTAATGAAAGTAGTTAAAATCATATGCTGGGTAGTGGGACCTTTGGATGTAGTTTTGCCTCAAGGTCTTTAGCACTGAGAAGATGTTTTGTAAGAGTAGAAGCAATAGCATACAGATCTAGATACAGCTGCTGGTCAGTTATATGCACTTATGCCATTTGGCACCCTTTAGTCGCTCCTGCAGCGTCTGTAGTAAAGTAGTTTTCCTACTGTCTATGGTCTACTCCAATCTACATTTATGAACAGTATAGTGAACTACAGGACAAATATGAAGTAACACCATTTCATACAAAGCGGTAGAAGGTCAGGCACACATTGGAAGATGTTTCTAAGCACTGTCTTCCTGCCGATTGACAATCTCCTCTGTATCCACCGTTATGCTCACTATAAGGGTCATGTCACGTCACTGGGTACGCAGTATGCTGGTATACAAAATCTAAACGCTGATTCCAAGTTTGTATGCAACTTTGTGGTCTGCTGAAAAGACTACATAATCAGGAAGCCACCTAGTTGAGTACTGTAGTATCTCTAGAATGTCTTTGTTGGCATGCTCACTAGTTGTCGTGCCCTGTACTGTATATGAGATAGATTTTTTGCATTCTGTGCTCCTTGTGCATGCTTATTGTCCAATACCTTACTGCATAACAGTGTAAAGACATGTGCTGGTAAAGCATAGAAGCTTTGATTAAACTGCTTTTTACATCTCAATGGTGAACCTAACTGTAAAAATGAAAGTTCACAACGAGAAGTTTCTCTTGGACTCTTACAAATGATGCATAAAATCTTTTTATTATATACTTGATGACAAGTTGTCACTTTGTGTTATGTCTATATTAGTGTCCTCCTCTGTCATTATTTGTTCCTTTCAGCATAGTGCATACAGTTTTGGTGTCTAATCATCCATGGATATCTCAGGTCTTCCCGTTGCTTATCACAAAGTTTTCATATGAAGAGCAAGCTGATTTAGTCTGGCAGTTCATATGCAACATCCCTGTAAATATGATGGCAGATTTTCTTCCATGGCTTTCATCTTCTGTTTCACCTGATGAGCACCAAGATATTCTTAACTGCTTACATAAAATAGTTCCTCAAGAGAAACTTCTCCAACAGGTCCGGATTAATTATCATGCATCTTCTCCTAATAAGAATTCTTCATGTTATTTGATTTTAGTGTCAAAATTCCTGTAGGTTGTATTTGCATGGATAGGAGGGAAAGCAGTAACTGTGGCACACAATTTTGACAATTCTTGTTCAAAAGGCAGTTATGGGTGTGAGGATACCTCTCATCAAACAGACAAGAAAATATGCTCACACGAGAATTGTAAAATTGGAAAGAGAAAATATGCAGAATCTAATCATAGTCAGCTTGTAACACATCCTATAGATGAGATATTGTATTGGCATGATGCTATCCGAAAAGAATTGAGTGATATAGCAGAGGAAACAAGAAGGATCCAGCAGTCTGGAGACTTCTCCAATGTATCAGCCTTCAATGTGAGGCTTCAGTTCATTGCAGATGTGTGCATCTTCCACAGGCATGTGGCTTTGAATCTCGACTCATATGCACCTTTCTTTCAATCTTGATGAATAGCCTCTTGTACAACATGGATCATGACAGTTAATAAATTATCTCTATTATGTCATACATGTTCGTACTTTATCAGTTGTACATCATTGCTTACACATAATTGTATGAACAAGTTTAGTGTATATTCATCATTACATATGGATATAGATGCATCTAATAAATGCCTTGTCGTCCAGTGGTGCTTTTGGCGCACACAACTCATGTGAATAACCATGGAGTTGTGAAAACCCAAGATACCATCAAGCACAGTGAATGGGCAGTATTACCAGTATTGTGAATATGTTATTTTTTTTTGCTTGGGAGCTTACATGGTTTTGGCCTAATCTCATATCCTTTGTTTGATCAGTTGTTTTTTCTCCTTTGTTCATCTTCAGTATTGCCGAGGATCAAGTTATATTTCCTGCAGTTGATGGTGAAGTGTCCTTTGAGCAGGAACATGCTGAACAAGAACAGCGGTTTAACAAATTTAGATGTTTAATTGAAGAAATCCAAACAGCTGGAGCCAGATCAACTGCGGTGAATTTTTACTCTGAGTTATGTTCACAGGCTGATCAGATAATGGAGGAAATGGAGAAGCACTTCAACAATGAGGAAACAAAGGTGATCTTTTCAAGAAAGAAAAAGCTAGCCTAGTAGTTAAGAAGCTGGAACCATTTCCCTCTCAATGTGATCAACGGGGTCTCATCTATAGTTCGCCTTCTTATCTAGGTACTTCCTCAAGCTAGGATAAACTTCTCACCTGAGAAACAAAGAGAACTTCTATATAGGAGTCTTTGTGTCATGCCGCTGAAGTTATTGGAGCAGGTTTTACCATGGTTTGTATTAAAGCTGGATGATGCAAATGGACAGTCTTTTCTTCAGAATATGTTCCTGGCAGGTACCTTTTTCAATTTAATTAATAGTTTGTTCTATGCCTCTATACTGCACTAGCTGTATAAAACATCTCCAAATTTGCATGAAACAGCACCTTCCTCTGAAACTGCACTGGTTACTCTTCTCTCCGGCTGGGCATGCAAAGGTCGTTTGAAGGATACATCCAACTCGGGAAAATTCATATGCTTGCCATCAGGAGCACAGGGCTGCCTGTTGGATGGAGACGAGTTAAAAAATTGTCAGTCATTCTGCCCATGTTCATTGGCCAGCAACGGAACTTTTTCAGTACCTTTGCAGACAGAAAACGGTTCAAGGCTAGTCAAGCGAGGGAATCATGCAGAATCTATTACCAACAGAAATCACTGCTCACAAACTACTGACATTGAAGAGTCTCGATGTAGCAAGAAACCTTGCCACATTCCTGGGTTAAGAGTGGAAAGTAGCAACTTTGGTGCTGATTTATTTACTTCTGTAAACTCTTTTCGCTCACTGTCTTCCAGTTATTCTGCACCTTCTTTACACTCAAGTCTTTTTTCATGGGAGACAGACACGACATTTTCCAGCCCAGATAGCATCTCTAGGCCAATTGATGCAATATTCAAATTTCATAAGGCAATTCGCAAAGATTTAGAGTACTTAGATGTTGAATCTGGAAATCTCATTGATGGAGATGAATCTTGCCTTCGCCAGTTCGTCGGAAGATTTCGCCTACTGTGGGGTCTTTACAGAGCACATAGCAATGCTGAAGATGACATTGTCTTCCCTGCTCTTGAATCGAAAGATGCACTACATAATGTCAGTCACTCATACACCCTTGATCACAAACAGGAAGAAGAATTATTTAAAGACATATCCACCATACTGCTTGAGCTTTCACATTTATGTGATGATTCAGCTCACCCCATTGATGAAATTGATGATGCTGGAAAAGGCCATATTTGTTCATACAGTGAGATTGATTGGTCCAGAAAGCATAATGAACTTTTGACAAAGCTTCAAGGAATGTGCAAGTCTATCCGGTTTACCCTGTCTAATCACGTGCATAGAGAAGAACTTGAGTTGTGGCCACTGTTTGATAAACATTTCTCTGTGGATGACCAAGATAAGATTGTAGGTCGTATAATTGGATCTACAGGAGCTGAGGTTCTGCAGTCAATGATACCTTGGGTTACATCAGCACTTACTCTAGATGAACAGAACAAGATGATGGATACATGGAAGCAGGCAACGAAGAATACAATGTTTGATGAATGGCTAAACGAATGGTGGAAGAGTTCACCAACTTCATCTGGCCCCTCAAATGAGGCCTCCTCCTCCCTTTCAGAAGGTCTGCTCTGTTTTTTTCTAGACTCTCCTCTTCAAACTCTTCCACCATGTTTTTGTTCACTATTTTACATATGTATATACTTTCTCCACTTGGTAGTATAATTTACAAGTCAAATGTTTTATCCATAGGAAAACCTTAATTGATACCCACACTGTTTGATAAAGCAGATACGGATACGAGAATCACCACTTACACTAGATTATTTGTAAAGAGGAGGATATAACTTGCAATGAGCATCATATGAAATTCTTACTCAAAGTTAAATGCTGTGTTATTTAAGTAAGACATGACAACTATTTTGGCATAAATAGTGGTGACCCGGTTGAATATAAAGTTGCAAGCATGATGTTTGATAGTTTGCTTGGACAAAGGGAAATATTAGAGAAGGTTCCAGTTTAGGGCAAAGAAGACAGCAAAACTATATCAATGCATTTCTTTGCAACAACTAAAACTGACAATATGGACTACCTGGTTTCTCTGGGTTATTTCAATGATCAAATGTTGACATGATACAATCCTTGGTGATGTAAAGTTGTGATAAAGGGAAACAGTCAAGGAGAATGAAGTTGGACATATCATACGTAAGAGCAACTGGCTAGAAAAACATGCCAGATACTAAAATAGTGGGATTGGGCCATTGGGGTGTACATTTATGATGAACGAGGAAATAATCTTCTACACCTCTACTGTTTAATATAGCATGTTACAGTTTGGAGGTTCAGATTATTATTTCACTGAGTCTTTCTTTTCTTTTGCCCTGTAGAAAGCCAAGAAAACCTTGACCAGAGTGATCAGATGTTTAAGCCTGGTTGGAAGGACATTTTCCGAATGAATCAAAGTGAGCTTGAGGCCGAGATACGAAAGGTTTCTCAAGATTCTACCCTTGATCCAAGGAGGAAAGCATATCTAATCCAAAATCTCATGACGAGGTTTGTCATTTTAAAGTTACAGCAAATAAATTGTAGGGGCTATTGCTGCTGTTTCACCCTATAGATTTTGTATATTTAATTGGAATGACTGGCTGTATATTTCATATTGTTAATTACATGAATTTCAGCCGCTGGATAGCTGCTCAGCAGAAATCACCACAACCAAGATCAGAAGATCACAATGGATCTACTGTAATACCTGGATGTTTTCCTTCTTATCGAGATACAGAGAAACAAATATTGGGTTGTGAGCATTACAAAAGAAACTGCAAGCTTGTTGCTGCCTGCTGCAATAAGCTGTTCACATGCAGGTTCTGTCATGATAAAGTTAGTGATCATGCAATGGAGAGGTAAACTTAGTACAACCAATGCCATCTGTCTTCTGCGCTGACTGCTTAGCACTCTGTAATCCTCGCAGCAGCAGAATGTTCAACATTCCCTTTTGAACACATGATCCAAATATTACTAGATAAAATGAGATTTAGATAACCTAGTTGTTAATTTGCTCTCACGTAAAGCAGCAAGGCGACATGATTATTTTAGGCTCGTACTCATCATGGCTCTTGGATTGTTTATTCTTCTTTGTCCTTCATCCATGTGTTCCAGAAGTTACATTCACTTGGAAATAATTGGTTGAAAAGCTTCAAATGGGCTAATATAGGTCTTGTGAAATTCTCCTTATCTTCTCCATTTGTAGCTTTTAATTGCTTTGCCTTAGCCATGTGGTATTATATAAAAATACATTACCTTTTCTGTAGTACCATTGGTTGTTAGAGATATGTCGTGAGATAATAAGCTAAACTGATATTGCTCACATTATGGTACTACAATTTTTAGGAAAGCAACTTTGGAGATGATGTGCATGTTATGTATGAAAGTTCAGCCAGTTGGTCCAAATTGCCAAAGCCCTTCTTGCAATGGGCTATCAATGGCAAAATATTATTGCAGTATATGCAAGTTTTTTGATGATGAAAGGTAAACCCTGAACGTGTTTGCTAGGTTTCAGTTTCTCTTGCAGTAATAGTTTTTCCCTTGTGTGTGTGTGTGTGTGTGGGTGTGGGTGTGTTGGGGGGGCACATAAATGAATGTTCGCTCCATGATTTGTGTGGTCTTTTGGTTTGGATGGTTATCTCTATCCTCACATATGAAACCAAACTTTGCACTCAACCTTGAACATAAGATTGGGCATAAATATATCAGCATGATACTAGTTAACAGGATGAGGCATCTATTGTCATTGTGGGAACTAGCTAACCCCTAGAGGGTTCTCTATAAAAGAACACTTCTACCACCCCTCTCTTCTATTTTCTTGTTTCCTACCACTTCCTAAAGCCAAAATGTAGGATACCTTACTGGTGGATGGTGGCTGAACTTATTGCCAATCCTCAAATGTGTGTTCATCTGCATCCAAGAATACATACCAGTCCGTTAAGTTGCTTCGAATAATACACCAGTTTTGTAATGTAGGTGCATTTACGCTATGATTAATGTATCATGTGGCTCATGCCTGCCAGTCCTCCTGTGCATACCTCTTTTAAATTTCAATTGTGTGCAAAAGTACAAGCCAGTTGGTAGTAGGTTCCGTTTTGTATTTTGTGTTTTGTGTAATGTGTTTTCCATCTCCGTAATATATTGCATATGTCTAACTATGTGAACTTTACAGGAGTGTGTATCATTGCCCTTTTTGCAATTTGTGTCGTCTTGGGGAAGGATTGGGCACTGACTTCTTCCACTGCATGAAATGCAACTGTTGCCTCGGCTTGAAACTGAAAGAACACAAATGTCGGGAAAAGATGCTTGAGATGAATTGTCCAATCTGTTGCGACTTCCTATTCACGTCAAGTGCAGCAGTTAGAGGTCTTCCATGTGGGCATTTCATGCATTCAGCATGCTTTCAGGTATGAAAGCCTAGTTGCGACTCGAGGCATTTTTAACTTACTCTCTCTGGGAGTCTACTCTGACAATGTTGTCAACTCCAGGCATATACTTGCAGTCACTATACCTGTCCAATCTGCAGCAAATCCTTGGGAGATATGACGGTAAGTTGCGCCACTTGATGCCATGCCAAAACTGTTTCTGCATTTCCCTCTGATGATTGTGTTCTATCTCATGAAATTTAGAAATTTCAGAAACTATTGTTTTCGGGTTAACAATTTCCTCTGTATTAACGCCACATTTCTTTTAAAAGCAAAGCAAAGAAATTAACATGAAGTCCATACCCTCTGTTTCTCTGTAGGTGTACTTTGGAATGCTCGACGGCTTGCTGGCTGCGGAAGAGCTTCCCGAGGAATACCGGAACCGGTGCCAGGTACACTATTTCTTTCTTTCTCATTTCGTTCTTTCCATTGACTAAGGATTTACACTGCCGCTCTGCCTGATTGCTTGCTCCAGGATATACTCTGTAACGACTGCGGAAGAAAAGGGCTTTCTCGGTTCCACTGGCTGTATCACAAATGCGGCGCCTGCGGCTCGTACAACACCAGAGTTATCAAGACCAAGGCACCAGACTGTTCCACGTCGAATTAACAGGCGAGTCGTTTTCTGTTTTCTCCTTCTGCTCGATTCTTTTGGAAATTCGCCTCTGTAATATATCTCGATACAGAGGAACATTGCATATGTATAGTTGTGATGCTTAATAAAGTCAGAGCATGGATGTCGCTTTTGGTTAGCAGCGTTAATAGTCAGTTTACTATAGCAAAACGCTTATAATAATTCTATGTAGGAGTAACAGCCATCCGGCTCCGTCTCTAGGATAATGCGTTAGGACAGTGCAAGAACTGGCAGCGTGAATACTGAATAGAACCGAGGCCGCCTGCCACTGCCACGCTCCCCTCTCCGCCCCAACTGCCCACTTCGGCTTTGCGTCTCGTGGGGCACTGCCACTGCCAGGGTGCTACGGGTGCACCGGGCCGCACACTCCTGTCACGGCAAGTTCCCGACGAGCCTGACGCCGCGCGCGGTACGGGGCAACATCCTCTCATCTGGCCGCTAGCGCGGCTCCCATGCTCTCGTCTCGTCCTTGTGAACGAAGCACGGCCAGCGGCACCAACACTACCAACAAAACATCCAGCAGCCCTGGCGATCTCGTCGTGGAGCGCACCCATTTCGCTTTCTGCTTTTACCGGACCCTAGGCAAAATTCAGCATTTCAGATTTTTTTTTTTGAAAGTTCCAGACGAAAAGCCACAAACAAAAAGATATTGAAATTTGGAACGAAAAATGGCCGAAATTTGCTCAAATTTCTACTAAATTATTAAGCAGAACGACACTATGTCACGGAATCATATTCAACTAGACAATACCCCGCGCGTTGCAGCGGGATGGTAGTATAATAAACAAATTGAAAGAGAGGGGCATACGGTAAAGAGGAAAAGAGTAAGAAAATAAAATTAAGAAATGGTTTGCAGCAGAAAATAAAAATAAGGAATGTTTTGCAGTAGCAGAAAAAAAAACTAAATCTAATGAAAAGGAAGTATAAGCTTGAAAATCAATAAAAGGAAGTGCCTAAAAATAGAATAAAAACTTTTGAATTGCAGTTAAAAATGTCATTTTGAACAAAAATGTGAAGGATGACTAACATGAATATATGATGTGGGAGCATTACATGCATAGACTAATGTAAAAAACGTTCTTATATTATGGGACAGAGGGAGTAATTTATAAGTTAAATGCATGACTCGCTTATGTGGCATATTTTGCATGGCTTAGTGGAAGAGAAGACTTAAATATATTGCTTAGTGGGACGTTGAGGTGCTTATGTGGCAGATTTTGCATGGCTTAATGGGAGAGAGGACTTAAATACATTGCTTAGTGGGAGGTTGAGGTGGACACTTTGCATATTGAGAGAATTGGGATCGACTTCTTAAAAATGTAAGATTGGTGGCAATTAGTAGCAGAAGGAATGCATCATGCAAACAAAATATAGAGGAATTCAACATAAGATTACCACTCCAGAATTATTAACCCAAGAATGAAAACAATAAAAGATAAACAGTCCAGATTGATAGTCCATGACCGTCTAGATAAATTGACTCAATACAAAATACAACTAAATCTGGAATAATAACAGATCAATAGCCCGGAATAGTTGACCAATTTTACAATCCCAAAAGTTAAAATTGCAACGAGGGAGAGTGATACTTCGCAAAAAAAAACGGGGAGAGTGATATCTTCTCGCTACCTCTTCCACCCTCAAGTCATTCCATTGGGCAATATCATTGCATGTTAAATGAAGAAACAAGAATAGGTGAAGCGAGTTCAAAGAAAAAACAGATGATGTGGTTTATATTCAAATTTCAATGAGCACCATAATCAGAAATGACACCCTACAGATGAAAAGAAAATAAGGAATCTTAATAATAAAGGTCTTGATGTCCTTGACCTTCTTGGCTTGCCTAGCCCACCCAGATCTTGGGCGGCCGCCCACTCGCATATGTCTTCCTTGCACGATGCGGTCCACACCATGCGCCTAACGAGGTAGTGTTGTGTCATGCATCACCCATGTTGGGTTTCACCGACGGCGGGAATCACTAGGGGATGGGAGGATTCGACGGGAGAGAAAACGAAAGGGGAAGTGGGGTGGGATGATAGAGTGCATAGAGGGTGGGCTAGTTGTTGGAAATATGCCCTAGAGGCAATAATAAAAGCATTATTATTATATTTCCTTATTCATGATAATTGTCTTTATTCGTGCTATAATTGTGTTATCCGGAAATCGTAATACATGTGTGAATAACAGACAACAACGTGTCCCTAGTGAGCCTCTAGTTGACTAGCTCGTTGATCGACAGATAGTCATGGTTTCCTGACTATGGACACTGGATGTCATCGATAACGGGAATGATGTGATGGACAAGACCCAATCCTAAACATAGCATAAGATCGCATAGTTCGTTTGCTAGAGTTTTCCAATGTCAAGTATTCTTTCCTTAGACCATGAGATCGTGTAACTCCCGGATACCGTAGGAGTGCTTTGGGTGTGCCAAACGTCACAACGTAACTGGGTGACTATAAAGGTATACTACGGGTATCTCTGAAAGTGTCTGTTGGGTTGACATGGATCGAGACTGGGATTTGTCACTCCGCTTGACGGAGAGGTATCACCGGGCCCTCTCGGTAATGCATCATCATAATGAGCTCAGTGTGATCAAAGTGTTTGATCACGGGATCATGCATTACGGAACGAGAAAAGTGACTTGCCGGTAACGAGATTGAACGAGGTATTGGGATACCGGCGATCGAATCTCGGGCAAGTAAAATACCGATTGACAAAGGGAATCGTATACGGGATTAATTGAATCCTCGACATCGTGGTTCATCCGATGAGATCATCGTGGAGCATGTGGGAGCCAACATGGGTATCCAGATCCCGCTGTTGGTTATTGCCTGGGAGTCGTCTCGGTCATGTCTGCATGTCTCCCGAACCCGTAGGGTCTACACACTTAAGGTTCGGTGACGCTAGGGTTGTGAAGATATGTATATGCAGTAACCCGAATGTTGTTCGGAGTCCCGGATGAGATCCCGGACGTCACGAGAAGTTCCGGAATGGTCCGGAGGTAAAGAATTATATATAGGAAGTGCTATTTCGGCCATCGAGACAAGTTTCGGTGTTATCGGTATTGTACCAGGACCACCGGAGGGGTCCCGGGGGTCCACCAGGTGGGGCCACCTGCCCCGGTGGGCCACATGGTCCTTAGGGGGTGCGCCTTGGCCTGCATGGGCCAAGGGGAACCAGCCCCAAAGGGGCCCATGCGCCTAGGGTTCCAAAAGGGAGGAGTCCTAGTGGTGGAAGGCACCTCCTAGATGGCTTGGGGGGAGGGAAACCTCCCTGGCCGCCGCCCCCCTTGGGAGATCAGATCTCCCAGGGCCGGCGCCCCCCCAGAGGCCTATATAAAGGGGGAGGGGAGGGGGGCAGCCGCACCCTTTGCCCTGGCGCCTCCTTCTCCCTCTCCAACACCTCCTCCTCCTCCGTAAGAGCTCGGCGAAGCCCTGTCGGAGTACTGCGGCTCCACCATCACCACGCCATCGTGCTGCTGCTGGAGTCTTCTTCCCCAACCTCTCCTTTGCCTTGCTGGATCAAGAAGAAGGAGACGTTACGCTGACCGTACGTGTGTTGAACGCGGAGGTGCCGTCCTTTCGGTGCTAGGATCTCCGGTGATTTGGATCACGGTGTGTACGACTACTTCATCCCCGTTCGTTGAACGCTTCCGCTCGCGATCTACAAAGTGGTATGTAGATGCAATCTCTCTCCCATGACTCGTTGCTAGATGAACTCATAGATGGATCTTGGTGAAACCGTAGGAAAAATTTTAATTTTCTGCATCATTCCCCAACACTAGTGGGTTGTTGGAGACAAAAGAAAAAGGGAGAACCATTTGAATGCACTATAGTGAACGCTTGAGAAAAATTACATGGCAACCAACCCTGCTTCAAGATTTGTGCTTGCCATTGGACGTTGAGGCGTTCATGTCGGAGGTCCAAAACCCCGATGTCAGATTTATAGCCTTTTTGTAAAAGAAAGAAGATCGCACTTTTAGAGGGGTCAACACCCTTGATCAGCCATTGGCATAATTTTTAACAATTTCAAATAAAATAAAGCTGAGAGTAGAGGTCATAAAAGAAGGAGCGACAATTGCAGCTGATCACACTGGCTTTCACCCTTATTGAGATAAGTGAGTAGTTTTTTCTTCAACATAGTTCAAACGTGAACGCTCATGTATACTCCCTTCGTCCGGTGAAGAGTGTACATTTAGAAATTTTAGAATAAATTATGGAGTTAAGTAAAAATTGCATTTGAAAGGTGCAAGCCATCATCTCTCTCGTCTTTAATTACCCAACCCTCAATGAGCAAGTGCATGTAGCAATTAAGAAGACCATGTGTAGATTGCTATTGGTCTTGATTACCGTGTGATGAGAGAGAAGTATTCTTTTTCTACTTTAAAGTGCATTGGAAAGATAGAAGTACATTTTTTTTGATAAATTTTGAAACTAGATGTACACTGTTCACCGGACGGAGGGAGTACGTACATACACTCGCCCCTATGAGCGCACGTACGGACACCCTAGCCTTATGAGCATCTCCGAGAGACTGAGCCGGCATATCATCTTGAGATTAATATGTCTTCGTAGTCGACAAGAATATCCGCTCCCACTAAACGGGCATTGCCGAAAGGTCTAAAATAAATGCAGAAAAATACAAGCACAGACGGGTTCGGATACCACTGTCCGTCTGACCATCCAACCATTTTTTTTAGTTCGCAAGTGTAGTATAGATTGGTTTCTTTGCCAAACAAAATAATACCATCACAAAACATAGCTGGTTCCAGAATCTAGAAAAAATAAAAATGCCGATTTGAGAATAATAGCGATATCTAGGTCTTGTGGTCCCTGGCGGCGGCGGCGGCGGCGGCTTGCCACTGCATCCGGCGCTCCCTCCAGCTCCTCTCCTCTTCTTCCCGCATCTCGGCAGTGTAGAAGCAGGCCAACTTCAGCAGCGAAGGTATCGACGTCGTCATCGCACGCCTCCCCATCGCAAACAAGCCAGAGATCGGTGGATCGATCGATAGTCCAGAGGCGAGAGCGAGAGGCAGATCTATGGCTCTATGCACGGTGGCTTCGATTTATTACTTCAAGCAGAAGGGTTTGGGGGATTCCGACTCGAGTCGGACGGGGAGGGGGGCTTGGATTCCTTTTCTTTTCTTTTTCTCTCTTTTTTTACTGGCTTGGATCCTTTTGTGAAGGGTCCCGATAACTGCCACACGTGTGGCACCTATGGGGTATGTGCCGCACGCCACGTGTGGCATCGACACAGGCCCGCCCGCACGAGCACGTCCGGGCGCGCCCAGCCACAGCCCGCACGTTCGGTGTGCAGCGCGATCGCCCGCACGAGCACGTCCGGGCGAGCGACCACGCGGCCCGCACGACCCGTCTCGACCGTCGCGCCTCCCCGCCTGTGAGCCACACGCCGCGCGTGGCAGTAGCCATGCATCCCGCCGCGATTGGCATGGTCCGGACCCTCTTTCATGTTCGTTTAACTGCAGTTGCCATGTTGTTGAACTACAGTTGCCATGTCTGACAACTACAGTTGCCATGGTTGCTCAACTGCAGTTGTCATCTCAGGTCAAAGTGCCGGATGTCATTTTTTGGCAACTGCAGCAATTGCCATGTATGGTGTGGTCTACTATGATTGCCATGGTTTGAAAATTTTAGGAGTTACCACCTACTAACACTAGACAGTTGCCATGTAGCATTACAAAAACATGAAAAAACATGTTCAGGTAAAAAAAAGAGTTGCCATGTACCCTAGGGCAGTTGCCATGTACCATGCAAAAACACATGGCAACTGATAGCTTTTGGTGTGTGGAGAGGAGACAGCAGTTGCCATGTTCTGCTAGCAAGCACACTAGGGCAGTTGCCATGTACCCTGCAAAAACACATGGCAACTGATAGCTTTGGGTGTGTGGGAGAGGAGACGGCAGTTGCCATATTCTGCTTACAAGCACGTTGGAGGCGGTTGCCATGTACCCTGCAAAAACACATGGCAATTGATAGCTTTTGATGTGTGGGAGAGGAGACGGGCATGTGGGCGATGGTGGTATCTTTAGGGGTTGCCACCTACTAACACTAGACAGTTGTCATGTAGCGCTACAAACAGACATGGCAACAATAACATGTTCGGGTGAAAGAGAGTTGTCATCTGTTTGCAATCACAAATAGGGCAGTTGACATGTACCCCTCAAAAGACATGGCAAATGACAGCTTGGTGTGGGAGAGTGGGAGAATGGGCAGTCGTGGGAGATGGGGAACAGAAGTGGTGCGTGGCGTGCGGGCGCGACATCAGTTTCATCGTATGCCCCGACTGGCGAACCGTTGACCGCGGAGAGAAAACGGCGTGCAGGCGAGCTCCCTCACACGCCACACACACGAGTTGTCCTACGTGGCACATAAATTCAGTCTTTTCATGCCAAAATTCATGCAAAAAGCACTGGACGGCGATGGAGGCGTGTGTGCGAGTTAGCTAACGCCCACACGTGTGGGCGTTAGTGTTTTCGTTTGTGAAAGCTATTAGGTGCTGCATTCCGAGTTTCCGACACGGTTGAAACCTTCCTCTTCATCACAACTCCTGGTATACCACTGCCACGAAAGAACCTTTGATGTCTACAGAGAGCATGTCTAGCCTGATCTCGTGAACCAGCTCCTGGACCAGGTCACGTTCGATCAGCGGGTCGATCCACGTCGCCCGGCGGCGAGGTAGTCCAGGGCCTGCCCGGCCACGGCGCCACGCCTAGCCGCCTCGCCTCCTTCCGTACCTCTGCTGCCAGCCGCCCCGCCGTGCGGATCGTCGCGGCGAGCCTCGCGAACGGCCTGTAGCCGGAGTCGCACAGCTCGGCGCACGTCGAGTCCATGCACTCCGTGGCCAGGTCGAACGCGAGGCCTCGCAACGGGTTCGCGCCCTGGGTACGCCGGCTTGCTGCTCTGCACCGCCGGTGCACGCCATGCTGGCCAGACGCCCGAGTACGGCACGACACGCCTGGCTGGCATTTCCCTCGATGGTCGCATCCGGAGCGATGGATGGTGGCGTAGAAGTCTGGGACTTGCGTCTGCCTTCGAAGCGAGCCTCTGTTCCAATGGTTGAGGACATGAATGAAAGCAACTAGTTGAACAACTATACATTTTATTACGAATATGCTGACAGGTGTAAGATAGTACGAAGATTTACAATTTGTTGTGGCCGAGAACAGAAGAGCTTGGGCGGCTGGGCAGATGGCAGGATTGTGCGTTGAGCAGTGCACCGGGACCGGAAGTGCCCTCGGCTAGGAGGAATCTCATCGATAGGTCACACTCCTGTGCCAGCCAGACAAGTTTGCAACGTGTGCATCGGGTGGGGCGCTCCGGTAGCCGATGAGGTTATCCACACGCGGGTGAAGTCTGAAAAAAACCTTGAACTTGTACGTCCGGTCGAAATTGAACCCAGAACTAAGAATCCCTGAAATCAGTACCCTAAACTTATCAATCCCGATCAGTTCGGACCCTATGCATGTTTGGCACACCGGGAAAGGACTAATCCCAGCTGGGTTCACCCGCTGCTCTCACTGACAATGCCGGTCCACATTCATCTCTCTCCTCTCATCTTCTTCCTCCGTCTCTCTCGACTCCCAAGCCCATTCCCTCTTTTTCTATCTCTGCTAGCCAATCAGTCCCATTCTTCCGCTCTTCGGGCCGTCGGGCGTGCCCTTGGAGAGCCTGGAGCTGACGAAGGCCACGGTGAGACGCACACTGCCGACCGCGGCCAAGCCGAACGCCGCGGCAGTCTTATCGACCGCGCACCGGTGCTTGCTGCTCGGCTGCTCGTGGAGCGAGGTCCCATTGGTGAGGAGAAGCAGCCGCACTTTTATTTTACGTATCACTATGTTCTGCACGAACTGCCGAACTGAGCGCTACGGAGCCTCTCGGAGTCACGCGTCCGTCGTCCGCATCTGGCAAACACCGGCGCACACCACGCCTGACACAAGCCTTGCGAGCAATAGCAAATGGCAATGGAAAATAGAAATTGGATTTGGATCTGGAGGGGGTGTGCGTCTGCAACCAGATTGCTTCAAATAACAATTACTCCCTTAGTTCCAAAATAGATGACCCAACTTTGTATTAACTTTATATAAAGTTGGGTCATCTATTTTGGAACGGAGGGAGTAGCATACAAATCACATTGCATCTGCGGCCAGATTGTATCTCACGGAATAGCTCAATGGCAGCGGTGATCTCTACAGCGTGCGAGTCGCGGCGTAGTGATGTGAGCCGCCAAGCAGGTGTAGTGCCCTGCCGGTGTCGGAGGGGCCCCGTCGAGGAGGTCCCCCGTAGGCCGGTGCAATGGTCTCGGCATCTTCCTGTACAGCCTCTCGGGTCAATGCGGTGGCAGACGAGGCCGGCAGGGTTGTGGATGAAGATAAATATGACGTGTGGGACAGGGTTGTCAATGAGTATAATGCGATCCCGGCCGGGATTAATCTTCTCCTGAGAGCCAAATTGGTCTGAACTGGTTCAGGGTTTAGATAAGACTGGGATAAGTGAGTACTGGTTATTGGCTTCAGGGATTGAGATGTCAGGGTTTGACTCGAACGAGGTGTATGAATTCAAGGTTTAAAATAGACTTCACTCTCCAGACGCCATCATCGGGCACGGCACCACCGCATCATTGGTCGGCACGCGGCCAGTTTCCCAATGCATCGTCCTGCAACGATCGGAGCAGCGCCACCAACAGCAACGCCTCTTCTTGCCTAGCTCCACACTGCAGAGGCACTTCTTCATCAACCAAACAAAGTATCAACCCAATGGTGTATGTCTAGTGTCTACTGCTCGTAGCCTGCAAAACGCCGGCACGTTTTAGTATGAACGTAAATGGTGTGGTGTCGTCCCACACACTTGTGCCCCTTGAGCTTCATCCAACAATGTTTGCATGTAAATGGCCTGCTCTCGGTTCTGTGGTACAACATGGCAGCGCGTCTGAGCTATACAACGAGATGATTACCAACTTTCAACATTTAGTGAATCAAATGAAATAACCAACGTGGAAGAGTAACAAGAAGCAAAACTTGCGATCTCCATGGTTTACGAGACCGGCGGCCACATTCTCTCAACTTGTGCAATCACACCACAATACTTCATGATGGAGTTGAAGATGGTGTACCACCAATGGGCTAGCGAGTTCACATTGCACTCATGGATCAACGTGCAAGTCGTAGGGCGTGAGTGTTTTTGCTCATGAAATGAAGCATGCACAATTTGCAAAAAGGTCATGCCCCTTGGTTTATGCGTACAAAGTTTGCAGATACGACCTTTCATGCATGCATCGCACAACAACTCATCGTTCATCACCGAGTACCCTGTCATCATGCTAACTCTAGGAAACAACGAGAAGGTGGAAAAAAAGCTCAATGTCATTTGATCGAACACCTGCCGGGTGTGCTGTCTGCCATGGACGACATCCGCAAAGGGCGGAGGGTACGTAGATGCGGACGGATCCGGGGTGGACGACAGCGTAGGCCAAGGCAGGCATGCATGTGAGTGGGGGCTGCGGATGTATGCCAATGCCTGGGCGACGGCGGAGTGGTACAGCGGCTGCGGATGTATGGCAATGCCTGGGCGACGGCGGAGTGGTACAGCGGCGGCGTATTCCAAGGCAGGCTGCCGCGTGGGTGGGGGTTGTGGATATCCGGCAATGTTTAGGCGGTGGCCGAAGAGGATGCTGAGGCAGAGAAGGGGGAGCCTAGGAGAGGGTTTTTGGTGTGTCAGGGTGTCTATTAAGTCTTCTGTGTTATTATATAAAAGAACGGTTTTGCTAAAGCACATCTGTGCCCATCTAAATCATACTCCCTCCATTCCTTTTTGTAGTGCGCATAGATTTTTTGCTCAAATTCCGAAATGTAGTGCGTGCATGCTGGTTTGGACAAGTTACCCCTTGCATGGAAACCAGGGACACACAGCAGTGCTTGCACATGGGTGTGGGCAGAACGTGCATGCAGGGTCATTTTGGTACAAAGTACAGCTCCAGCTCATTGCATTGGTATAAGAGCTAGCAACTATGCGCACTATAAACTGAAACAGAGGGAGCATGTCATTAATTAAGAGTATCAAGTGTTGCACTCAACCTACAAGGTCCAGATAACGCAATCTTTTTTCTGATCAAACCAAACAAAAAGCATCTAAATTTATGTCTCTTACAGATATGAAAGTTGCATGCATGCTGTTCAATAATTTAGAGTAACAGTTTTGCTAAAGCACATCTAGATGTGCCATAAGTATTGCACATCTAAGTCCTATGTCATTGATCTTACATCGAGATTCCTGTGGATATTTTCTTTTTCTCTTTGATTCACTCACTTAGATGTGCAATAACTAGAGCACATCTAGATGTGCCATAGACACACACAGTTTCCTGATAATTGCAGTCTCCTGATCACGCTAATTTAGAGGGTGCTTGGATCCAAGGGACTAAAAATAGTCCCTTTTAGAGACTAAAGTTCCAAGCACCCCTGACTAAAGAGAGGCTAGGACTAGTCTTGAGGCTAAAAAATTTTAGTCATAGAAAACCTACTAAAATGTGTATTAGCCCTCTCTTCTCATTTAATTCCTCTACTTTAACACATGCGAGTTCCGGATTGGATGGTTTGAAGGATAATAAATGCTCAATAACTTGATTTTAGTCTCCTTAGTATTTGGATCCAAGCATGGGTGAGGGTAGCAAGTTTTAGTCCCACTAATTTTAGTCATGGGACTAAAACGTATCCAAGCACCCTCTTATTGTTGTGAAAGTTTCTCTGTCCAACAAAATATAAGTATCCTTTAAAAAAACAAAATATAAGTATCACAATTCACAAAACATAGCTGACCGGACAATCTAGAAAACTAAGAATACACGTTTGAGAAAGAATAAAAAAAGAATTTAACAATGTCTAGGTCTCGTGGTCCTCGGCGGCGCCGGCGCCGGCGGCTTGCAACTGCTGCATCTGGCGCTCCTTCTTCCTATCCTCCAGCATCTGCAGGTGGCGCCTCTGGCCTTCCTCCGCCATCTCGCGCAGCTGATACTTGGTGCCCACGTACACGGTCGTGACCACGGCGATGAAGCCGGCGGTCCTCAGCACCGAAAGTATCGACGGCATCATCACACGACTCGGCATCGCAGCAAGAGATCGATCGGCAATCGAGTCGAGGAGAGGCGGACGGATCTATGCACGCACGGGACGGGGTTGGGTCCAATTTATAACCGGTTCAGAAAGAAGGATTCGGGGGATTCCGATTAGGACGCTGGATTCCTTTTCTGAAAGCTACTAGCGGCCGGATTCCTCACCGTCGCCGGCGCCGGAGCGCCGGTGGAACGCCGGCCAGCTCTGCAAACGTCACGGCAAAGATCGAAACCTCTTCATCACAACTCCCTCCGAGTATACCACTACCATGAAAGAACATTCCTTTGCTGTTACAAGTTCACGGCGGCCGCTCTGAGCATGTCGAGCCCGATCTCGTGCGCCAGCTCGTGCACCAGGTCCCGCTCGATCAGCGCGCCGATCCGGAACGCCTCGCGGGCCAGGCCTGTCGCCACCGCGCGCTCCACGTCGCCGGCCGCGAGGTCGCCCAGGTCCTGCTCCGCCATGTCACCGTGCCTAGCCGCCTCCTTCCGCACCTCTGCGGCCAGCCGCTGCTCTGTGCGGACCGTCGCGGCGAGCCTCGTGAACGGCGTGTAGCCGGAGTCGCAGAGCTGGACGCACATCGAGTCCAGGCACTCCGTGACCAGGTCGGACGCGAGGCTCCGCAGCGGGCTTGCTCCCGTGGCCTTGGGTCTGCTGTTGGTGGTGGTGGAGCTTCTCGGGGTCAGGGTGGCGAGCACAGACTCGGACGTCGACTGGAGGAAGGCCTCCTTTGAATGGTGTAGCCATGATGAGCAGACGTTTGCTAGCAGCAGGTCGACGGTCGATGTGACTTCTCCAGGCCCAGGGTGCACCGGCTTGCTTCCCTGGACCACCGGTGCAAGACGGTGCGCGCCATGCTGGCCAGAGTTAGGCTCGGCTCGCCTGGCGTTTCTCTCGGCGGTCGCTTCTCGCGCACTAGATGGCGGCGCAGAATTCTCCGACAGGCGTCTGTCTTCGAGTGGAGCCTCTGTTCAACGAGTGGGAACATGAATGATAGAGTCAGCATAAAAGCCAAGATAATGCTACTCAGTCTACCATTTGAACTACGCATTTTACGAAAATATGCTGACAGAGGGGGTAAGATAGTAGGTTTACAGTTTGTTGGCCAATTTTTTTTGTCAGTTTACCCAAACTGACCCAAACTGTACAAACGAAGTGCAGAAAGAAACTAGCCCTATAGCTAACATGCACAGAATGAAAACTTCTGTTGATTACCTCTAGTGTAGTTTGAGTTCCCAGAAGTGCAGTTCTCATCTGCATATGTAGGCCGGAGTCTTCCTCGTTGTCGGTTGCTTCCGGGTACAGATCGAGATGTATCATTAGCTTTCCCGTTGGCCTGCAGATGGGAGCGACCAAGGAGTTGTCATCACATAAACAGAGTGCTTGATGTTATGGTGATCTATATAGGAAAAGTAATCTCAGCAATATTAACGTACATGGTGGAGGACAGGGAAGAGCAAAATTTACCAACCTCGAGCTTTTTATGAGTCTCACGCAACTCAACGGAATTAGGAAGCTCTCCGAAGACATGCATCAGACTGTCTAGCTCCCGCAGAAGTTCCTCGCTTGACGATCTTTGTAGGACAGGAAAATCACTCGCCTTCTCAGACCATGAAGCGGTTACTCTGCCTCGGCTTCCAGGAATATCTTTGTTCTTCAACTCGTCTCGATTAAACCAGACTGATTCTGCATCATCCATGCTTGATGTGCCTCGTAATTTTTCCCTGAAAACCAATTCCCTTTCTGAAGAAATATTTTGACAGTCCCTATGAGAGTTCCTTTTAGGACCATTTGCAGATCCCAGAACAGCACTCGTGTTTTTGCCGAGCATAGAAGCAGGGGTAGCCTTCATTGGTGAGCTGAAAGTGAAAGAAACAATGTCCGAGTCGTTACACCTTGAAGCATTGCGCGGCTCTACCGGTCTCAGCAGGTCATTCCTAGCATAGTTTGCACTGGTAGTCTTCGGCTTCTCGCTAACCAACCCTGCGCCTTTTGCAATTATCATATCTTTCTCCATAGCTTTTGGTGATGCAGTCCTTGGCTTCGGTTTGTTAGAGCTATCACTACGTAGGCCACCGGTTCGATGGCCTTTTGTGCTCAGGTTCTTGTTCTGTGCGTTGCTACGTGGCAGGCGAATTTCATCCATTACTTTTCCTTTGGACCTCAGAGATGCACTGCTGTTCATACTTTTGTTTAACGAAACAAAATCCTTCCCTGTGCTCGCCACATATTGCTCCCCAGTTCTATGTTTCTGCCTCTGAATCATATGTTGCGGATCTTCTGTTCTAGAAACTGCAGGCAGTGCGTTCTGCTTCAGGTTGTTCTGCTTGAGAGGGCCAGAAACAATATTCCCACGGGATACGCTCCTCGGCTGAACTTTTCGGACATCTTGATATGTATCAGCGGTAGCATTGAGGATCATCGCATCACTTTCCTTAACTCTAGCCTTCTCGCTCGAGTTGCTTACAGGCAAAACCTTAATGTTTCCTCCAGGCTGCCCTTGCCATGGTACATGCTGGTTTGGCTTCCTATCAGCAGCAATCTTCTTGCAGTTCTCTTCAGACCACTGTCTGGGAGCAGAATTGTGCAGAGTGGCAGCTCCGACGTTGCCAGCACCGGACATTGGTGCATCAACATCGCCCATTTCTCTTGAGAATTGATCCGGCCAATTACGTATGGCAGCAGCAGCAGGAGCAGCAGTGGTCGCCGCACCATCGCCATTACATGGATACTCCAAGCGTGCATGTCGCTGAGCCCGCTGGCGATTCCTGGACTGCAGACCGGGTTCGAGAACCCTGGCAGCCGCTTCGATCAACCGAGCCTTGTTCCTGCTTGAAATTGACCTTGGGCTCTTAAGAGGTGAGGCAACCTTGTGATTGTGGTGCCTCCCTGACCACAATGCCTGAGAATCTGCATTGAACTTGCCGGCATTGTCATGCCGCCATTCATCCATGACCTGCCCTGGCTTCTGCTGCCTCTGATGAGAGGTGGCCATGCTCCCTGAGCTACCAAGCAAACCTTGAGAGCATTCATTCCGGTGACCGGCGACCTCGGGCTCGGAGGAGTCAGTGGCTCTGGCCGATCTTTCATGGCTGATAGCCGGCATTGAGCTGAGGCCCATTAACCGGGCAACCACACCCGGGGTGCACATCTCACTGGAATTGCTGTCTTGGGTTGGCGGTGGCAAGCGGCTGGTGCCGTGGCTTTCACTTTTACTCCTCGCATAGTCTGCAGAATCAAGCTGGGGGAAAGCAGCATGGATGAGCTAGCAATTTAGCATACAGATAAACAGATGGGGAAAGGAGATGATGAAAAGTTGTAAAGGAGGCAAGGGAAAGGTGTGCAAAATGCTAGATGCTGAACCTGCACAGCTGGGGGGTAAATCATTGAGAGTCTTTGGCAACTAGGTGCAGATAAAAAGGGAGAACCACTTTGTTTTGGGAATCTCTTGAGAAAGAAATCTTGGATGTAAAGTAAACAATTTAGGTGAAAATTTGAAGGATTCCCTTTGTCTAAACAGATTGCAAGGAGGGGAGAAGAAGAAGAAAACAGAAAAAGAAAATGCAAAACTAAGGGAATAAAATCTTGGCTTGGGGAAAAGCAAAATGATACTATTTTTTAGGCAAATTTTGTTGGGGGAAAATCAGCAAAGAATTCAGAACCAAAATTACTGCACAGATTGCCAGTAAAAGGTGGAAGAAAGATGTGGCGTACCAGGAGAGGCCTCTTCTTGGCCACCGGCGTCTTGTCGCCGCCGCCGCCGCCGGCGGGTGGCCTCCCCGGCGATAAGAACCTCTGCTCGCGCACTGAAACGGCAAAGACATAGAAGAAAGCTGAGGAACAGCACCGAATCGCCATAGTAATGCAGCTACTCTGTCTGCAATCTCATCTCACCTGGGGCGAGCAGCTTGGTCTTCTTGGAGGAGGAGGAGGAGAAGAGCCTCCTCTTGGCGAGCATCTGGAACAGCGCCGCCACGCGCGACGGCGCCGGCCTCTGCCGCTCGGTGATCGCCAGGCCGCCACCGCCGCCGCCCCCGCCGTTCGCCGCCGAGGACGACCCGCCTCTCCTCATGCCTCCGCGCCCACGAGGAAGAAATTCAAACCCGATTCTTCACGAGCCTGGCTAGCAGCGAGTAGCACAACACGCGCCCGCTCCCCCTGAATCTTGAATGAATGCCACTCTCTCAAAGAAAAACTGAAAATAAATGCACAAATCCCTCAGAAAAAAACGCAACACCAAAACTTGAGACCGGCCGCTCCTGTATTAATGGCTACATCTAGTTCGTCGTGAGCCGCCGAATCTTGGAGAGGTGAGGAGCCATGAGGGACAAACGCTAGAGAACAAAAGGAGATGGCTACTGCACTGCTCAGGCCTCAGGACATGGCCGCTCCATGCGAATTCCCCTCACTACTCATGAACCGGCCAAGACCCCAAGACTCTCTGCCCGGCTCCGCTTGTCACCCTTGTGAAATAAAAATGCTATAGCAAACAAAGGGGAGAAGAGACGGTGCGGAGATCTAGAGCAGATGAGCCAAGCGTTGGGGCTGGAGATTGGGGAGGGGAGAGGTGAAAAGAGAGGGCTTTTGTGGGAGGAGGGAGGGAGGAAGGAGAAAGGGGGCCTGGCTCCTTTTTCAGAGAGGATTCAGAGGAAGCGACATGTCAAGGGCTGCTTTTGTTTAGCGTTGTGATGGATGTGTTGTGATGTGCATGTGTAGCTGTGTCAGAGGAGAAGCTTTCCATTGCTGAGCTAATGCTTTTTTGTTTGCTTCCTTCCAACCTTCCCTGGCCAGTCTGGCCCTGGTCTAATCCTAATTAATTAGTGCCACTATCCTACACTCCACTGTATACTTTGGACTGGTCCAATCCAAAATAATTAATCAGTTAATATCCTCCGCTGAGCGACTTTGGCCTCTACCAGGAGGTGAAAACCGAAGCTTAAGATGCAAGTGAGGTGAAAATTTTCCATGCTACCACAGAGTAATCATCCTCTGCTTCAGCTTGTGTTTCATGTTACTGGCTGAAGATGAGTGGAATCTAAGCATGGAAGAAGGGAGAAAATTACTTTGCTTGTGCGTAGCTAACATAGGCACCGACAGATCACAGATGGTAACATTCTACTTAACACACCATTGACACCGGCTTAGAGTGGCTGTGATGAGCACATTCGCCAACACGCCATTGACACTTGCTTCAGACGCATACATCGATGACACATACATGGCCGGCTAGCCGGTGCACGTATCTACCTCTGGTTGCCATGCGAATCTGCTGTGATGATGATGGTGATGATGAATGAGTAGGGTCAAAGTGAAGAGAAGAGAAGAGAAGGTGGTTGCTCTGCTCTGCTCTGCTCGCATACGGACGGACAGCTCAACAAGTGACTCAACTGGAAAATGCTTTCTATTTTACCGCTCTCCGCAGCAGGAGAGGTGTATCGCTTGGGGGGGTAAGATTTCCTCCTTGTGTCAATTCTCGTGTCAGGGAGTTTGAAACGGACGGTGCACCTATCTACCTCTCCACAAAACAAAACAAAAAATCAGTTTGAACAATGCCGCTGGTACTATTTTCATTTTTTGAGATGGCGACGGCAGATAATTAATTGATGGACTATGATGTGTTAGGACAAGAGAGAAGAGGGAGCTGAGATTTCTATTATTTTTAGTTAGTTTTGAGTTCTGAGCCCACCTGTGATAAACTAAATCAGATATCGCTAGCTAGCGTACAAAATATAGCAGGTCACCTGGTCAAACGCTGCACCGGTGGGATTATTTTAATTTAAGCATGTCTTTTTACAGACATTCCAGGGTAGTACAATGTTGACCAGTAGACCTAGAAGCGATTTAAATAACGCGGAGATCAGCGTCTGAACTGACACCCGAACGGAGCAGAGCATAAACCACACTCCAGACGATCAGTACAAATAGTAGTAACCGTGGAACTGTAAAGATCGCTGATGATGGCTCGCTCTTGTGTGCTTGTTCAATTGTTAGTGATAGCATAGTCAAATTTGCTTGTGTAGATGGTAGAACCATGACTTGAATTGGTTCGGGTCCTTCGGATGCTATGGGGCTGGCTACGATTGATTGTATGAACTGCTTTAGTTGAGTAATACATTATTTCAATGGCAAAAAAAAAATGGTGTCCCTGGCTGCCCCGCCTTAGCGGATCAAAACTAGCCGCGGGCGATTTCCGACCGATTTATGACGTATTAGTTGGATGTTTCTTTTTTCTTTTTTGAGACACAACTAGTTTTCTTTTTTTTTGAGCGCCTGTACCGTGCACTTGCATTGATGGAGACCCACGGCTATCATTGGCACGGGCTGTGCTGGTACTACACGGCACGGGTGAAGTCTGAAAAAAACCTTAAACTCATACACCTCGGCGGAATTGAACCCTGACCTTCTAATCCCTGAAATCTGCACTCTATACTCATCAATCCCGGTCAAGATCGACCCCAAACCTGTTTGGTGCACCAGGAAAAATTGATTCCGACCAGGATCAGATGCTATTCTCACATCTATGCCCATTATCTTCATCCACTGACCAGCGATGATAACGAGCCATGGCTGTGTGCAGGTCCTCGAGCTCGTAGCCTTGGTGCGCCCATAAAAAATCATGTTTCCTCACGCGCTGTTTGGACGCAGAGGACGACGGCCTCGGACGTGTGGTACCCGCTGAGCTCGCCACCGGCGAGGAGTACCGACGACATGTCCGGCTACGCCAGCCCGTAGTTTTCGAGCTGCGCCTCACCAGGCCCGTCGAGCGTCCTTTCGACGACTATGTACTGGTTGGCGGTTGCAAGTGCATGCCTTGAGTAGCAGAATCGATAACTTGAGCTGTTCTAGGCACACGAATACGTAACAACATGTGGCAGCAAGCTCTTGCATTGCATCGTTGACCCACCATCAGCTGGATGGACAGTGGATGCGTCCGCAGTGCATGATTGCGTGTGAAGACTCGCACACGAGAGACACCACTTTGTACGCCGTGCTTTGGCCGCCATTACCGAGCATCTCCGCGGACGCGCGTAGCAGTTCGTCCCGGCGGTTCAGGTCCTCCAAAAAACCCAGATTTCCTCTTCACTCTTCCTTATTCTCTAAGAATTATAGCGCACGCTTGCCTCCCCCTCCCCAGCTTGGCCACTTGCTCCTCCCGTAACCACTGACATTCTCTCGAACAGTTAGTGTGCATGCACTCCCCTGCAGTTCACCTCGCCTCCGGGCTTGCTCCTACCGCCCCTGTGGATTCCCGGACTCTCATTCGCCTTACCGCGTCATTGGATGAGCTCCAATCACTCTCTCTCCCCCTATTTTCCCCTCCACTTCTCGCTCTAGGCCGCTGCTCTACGCCAGTGCACGCCAAGCCGAACGCATGCATGCCTCTCACCGTGCCGCATGGACTGCGGGAACGGCGACAAGACAAGCTCCCATGCGCCCATTCTCTCGCCCTTCCCATCGCTCCTCTGCCTAAGCCTCAACCATTCTGAACGAACACCGCAGTTCTTGGCGAGAGAGAGAGAAATTACGGGAAGAAGATGGACATGACATGCGGACCCGTGAAGTCAGTGAGAGTAATGAAGGATCCCGGCCGGGATCGTCATTTTCCTAGTGTGACAAACTAGTCCAGACAGACTTAGGGTTGAGATAGACCGGGATTAGTGAGTAGAGGGTGTCAATTTCAGGGATTTGAAGGTTGGGGTTTGATTCTGACGAGCCCTATGAATTGAAGGTTTAAAACAGACTTCACTCACACGGCACACACGATTCGATCGAAACCGACACGGTGGTGGTACGAGCGCGAGGGGCTATTTGGCTGTCCCGGCCGCATTCAATATTGACCTGACCTGCTGCGAGTTTCGTGTCAGGCAGCGGGACAAGCGACTGGAAAACCACACGTTCCTGTTCGCCTTCTTTTTTTATTACCAATCCAGCACAGGACGAACTGCAGCACATTGATGAACTGATTGTGCTCTCCCTCCCCACTATATTTTTTTAGGACACCTCAAGAGAGTAGAGAGTTCCTGCATTTCATCAACAAGAGGAGGAGAATTGCCAGGTTAATCCGGGATAACCGTGTGAAAACCCGATACAATGCACGGTTAATTGTGAAAAAACCAGTCAGAAATCACACACGCCTACACCGCACGATTGATCAAGGGACAACCGTGCAAAAAAAAAAAAAACTACGACGACACGATTGATTAAGGGGCAATCGCGCAAACACCCCGCGACTGGACCGGCGAACGCGCCCCCCTCGCGACACAAGGTCACCACCCATGCATGTCATGCAGAGCCACGTGTCTACCTCATAGAGCCGTTGTTGCATGGCTGCCGAGGCCACCGCCTCGGCTTACATCCATCGTCCGGAATCGCCGCTTGACATCCACCTCCCTGGCCACAAGGCACCCTCGCACAACTGCTAAAAATCCACCGCCCCACAAGTGTCAAGGATCTCAGGGCGGTGCCTCCAAGAAGGTAACTACATAGGTGTCGGCGCCGCCAGCTCCAACGGCTTGGGTTTCCACCCGAAGATCACATGGCACTCGCAGCGGTAGAGGTAACTCCATGATGAGTCCTTCAAGAAGGAATGTGACACCCGAAGGCGGCGCCAACCAAGACATTCGTCCGAAGCATCATGGCACAGCGAGCTCAGCCAGGAGCGTCGACTGAAACGTTCCGCCGGACCCGCCCGAGTCGTGATCTGGACTGAAACCGCGCGCCCGTCTGCTGCCACGCGCCCCCCGCACCGCTCTATCCAGCCCTCACGCAGACCCAAGGCTCTTGGACAACTCACGACTTTTCTTCTCCCCCGCAACGTTTTCTCTCTCCAATTGCATGGCTGCTCTGTTCTATGGCGTTGCCATGGATTCTTTTTCAGGTCCTCTTTCTCTCTTCTTTTTTTTCCTCCCATGATTTGTTGTGTGCTGGGAACAGAGCCACCCATTGCTGTGAGCGGTGGCCGGAGCTGAGGGGGCTGCAATCACGACGGTGCTACAACCAGCGCTCGTCGCCATGGCCGCCTGCAGCTGGCTGCGCTCCTCTCCATGGCCGTCGCAGAAGGATTTTGCTACACCCATGCTTTTTTCCCCTGGAACCAACCCATGTTTTTGCTACCACCCACCCAACCAAAATCTGCTACCACGGTGATTTTTGCTGGAAACGGCGAACCATTTTGCTACAACCATTTGGTTTTTGTTACTACCGGTGTTTCGTGGATTTTTGCTACGTCCATCTCGATGACATCGCCTATTTTTTCAGTTGATTTTTGCAACAACCATACTTTGATTTTGCTGGAACCGACATATTTTGCTACATCCACCCACGGCGGCATTTGTCCCTGGCGGTGATGGCCTTTTTGTTCGATGGGATCAGCAAGCAATTTTTTATACAACAAGCGAGCAATTTTGTTTCAACCAGCATCTCTTTTGCTGGAACCATTGGAATTTTTTGCTGGAGCCCGTAATTTTCAGAAATGCAAAGCAACTTTTGATACAACCGGCGAGAAAATTTGCTTCAACCAGCATCTAGTTTTGCTGGAACCAGTAATTCCAAAGTTGCAACAACCAGAGTTTTTTTAGAGTCGTGACGGGTCACCACTGCGAGCTGCGACGACCACCGCGCTGCAATGGAAAGTGCCCTCCATTTTACTATCCACCGCACCAGGATAAGAGGTGTAGCGCTTGGGAACCAACATGTGGTTGGATGATTAGGTGGGTAGTGGTATCCCTAGCCCACCAGGGTTCACGTCCTAGTGTTCGCATTTATTCTGAATTTATTTTAGAATTTCCGGTGATGCGCATTCAGTGCGAGGAGACGTTCTCCCGTCGACTACAAGGCGCCTACAGTGACCTCGTAAAATCTTAAGATGATATGTAGGCTCAGTCTCTCGAAGGTGCTCATAGGGATAGAGTATACATGTATGCATTCATAAGGATAAGTGTATGCGCGTATATATAAGCGATTATATTGTACTGATGTTAAAAAAGAAGAGGTGTAGCGCATGAGGAGAAAGATTTTCTCCTTCTGTCAATTCTCGTGTCAGGGAGTTTGAAACGGATGGTGCACCTATCTAGCTCTCCACGTACTATCAAAAAATCAGTTCACTTTGTATTTTTTGAGACGGCGAGGGCAGATAATTAATTGATGGAATACGATGTGTTGAGACTTTGGAGCGTAGAGAGAGGCGAGATCTGAGATTCTTAATTTTTAGTTAAGAGACATCTAGTTTTGTGTTCCGAGCCCACCCGATAGATACTACTGTACTAGCTAGCTTACGCCCTCTCTTTCAATTTACAAAACGTGCGCGTACCCCTAGATCGTTAATTTAACCAACCTAATACAAGTCAAATATTATAAAAAATATATCAATATAAACTTTATATGTTTTATTTTCAAACGGTATAATTTTTGTGTTATATAGTTTATATTAGCACTAGTAGAAAAGGGGGCAACGGTCCAGGGTGGGTTAGCCCATTAGTCCCGGTTCAATCTAAAACCGGGACAAATGGAGACATTGGACCCGGTTCATGAGCCCAGGGGGCCGGCCGGGCCACGTGGGCCATTGGTCCCGGTTCGTCTGGACCTTTTGGTCCCGGTTGGTGGGACAAACCGGGACTAATGGGTCTGGCTCCTGGCCCACCACCATTGGTCCCGGTTCGTGGCATGAACCGAGACCACAGGCTCCCCTTTAGTCCCGGTTCGTGCCAGAAACCGGGACTAAAGGGTTCGCCCTCGTTGCACCCAGAGTTTAGTCCCACCTCGCCAACCGAAGGACACCCACACCTATTTATAAGCCTGTCCCTCTCTGCATTATTGAACTCCTCTTAAAGTGAAAATAGATGCACCTATAGAGGAAAATTGGACCTAAATTCATAAATAGAAATAAATTATGAATTTATGTTTAATTTTCTCTATAAGTGCATCTATGTTCACTAACAGAGAAGTTTTTATTTTTTGTGACCTAAAAGAAAAAAATCACTAAAAAACTATAAGTATTTAGTTCTAAGTAGAAATGAAAAAATAAATAGCAAAAAAGAAAAAAATGCCTATAATATTTGTAAAGTTATTCATAAACTAGTGATTTACACAAATTTTAACTATTTTAATTTCAAAACTAATGGCACTAACTGAAATTTTATAATTTTTGTGACCTAAAATAAAAAAGAAATCACTAGAAGACAAAAAAAAGTGCCACCTACTATTAAATAGCAGGAAAAAGATTGACTCAAAAATCAATGTTAACTATTCTACAAAGTGTTTTCACACAAATTTAGTAAACTAGTGATTCATAAACTAGTGATTCACACAAATTTTAAAAAGTTCAAATTTAAACTATTCAAATTTTAAAGCTAATGGCACTAACAGAAAGTTTATAATTTTCGTGACCTAAAAAAAAAGAAATCACTAAAAAACTGTAAGTATTTAGTTCTAAGTAGAAATGAAAAAATAATGGCACTAGTAAAGTTAATCACAAACTTGAGATTCACACAAATTTTAAAGAATTCAAATTTTAACTATTCTAATTTGACACTAATGGCACTAGTAAAGTTAATCACAAACTTGAGATTCACACAAATTTCAAAGAATTCAAATTTTAACTATTCTAATTTGACACTAATGGCACTAGTAAAGTTAATCACAAACATGAGATTCACACAAATTTCAAAGAATTCAAATTATAACTATTCTAATTTGAAAACTAGAATCACTAACAGAAAGTCTATAATTTTTGTGACCTAAAAGAAAAAGGAAATCACTAAAAACTATAAGTATTTAGTTCTAAGTAGAAATGAAAAATAAATAGGAAAAAAGAAAAAGTGATGCCACCTACTGGGCCACCACGGCCTGAATACGACTAGAAGCCCATCCGTGGGCCAGGATTTAGGCACGCAGAAGGCCCATCAGGCCCACACGCATAGCGGTGTGAGATTAGGCCCATAGGCCTGCAGTTCTAAGGAGTTCGATGGAGATGGCGAGGCAGCGCTTATAAACAGGTGCGGCGGCTCCTTAGCTAGTGAGGTGGGACTAAACATCCCACCGCACCGCGGCTTTGGCAGGTGCAGGCCTTTGGTCCCGGTTCATGGCACCAACCGGGACCAATGCCCCCCTTTGGTCCCGGTTCGTGGCACCAACCGGGACCAATGCCCCCCTTTGGTCCCGGTTCGTGCCACCAACCGGGACCAAAGGGGAATCGGAGGCCTTTGGTCCCGGTTGGTGGCACGAACCGGGACCAAAGGGGGGCATTGGTCCCGGTTGGTGCCACGAACCGGGACCAAGGCTTCATCTATATAAGTAGCACTTGTGAAATTTTCATTCAGTTCGTTCTTACCCGCCCGATCGACGACGCCGCCAGGCTGCGCCTCGCCGTCGCCGTCGTTGCCGCGCGCCGTCCCGCGCCCCTCTGACGTCGTCCCGCGCCGCCCCGTCGCCGTCCCGCGCCGCCCCGACGCCCTCTCTGCGCCGTCGCCGTCCCGCGCCGCCCCGACGCCCTCTCTGCCCCGACGTCGTCGCCCGTGCCTCGCCGTCGCCGTCGCCGCCCCGTGCCCCCTGCCTCCTCGCCGCCGACGCCGTGCCCCTCACCGTCGCCGTCGCCGCCCCGCGCCACCCCGATGAGGTGGCCCTCTCTGCCCCGACGCTGTCGCCCGTGCCTCGCCGTCGCCGTCGCCGCCCCGTCCCCGCTGCCTCCTCGCCGCCGACGCCGTGCCCCTCACCGTCGCCGTCCGCCGCCCCTGCCGTCGCCCCCGACCGCGCCGTCCGCCCAGCTTGCGTAATTTCCTAATTTAATTAGAATGTATAGTTAATTTAGTTGTATAGTTAGGATGTATAGTTAATTTAGATGTATAGTTAATTTAGTTGTACTTAATTTAGATGTATAGTTTAGATGCAAAAGTTAGAATTTTTTTCTGTTCCTACATTTTTTTGGGTGATATTATTGTTGCATATGCAAAAGTGAGTGTGTTCATATATATGCAAATAATATGTCAATTTTTTCATAGAATTTTTATGTTTTTTTGTTGCAATTTTGTTCATAGAATTTTTATTTTGTTCATAGAATTTTTATTATTTTTTTCTGTTGTAATTTTTGTTCATATGTCAATTTAGATGTATATGTTCATATTTAGAAAAAAAAGAAGGAGAGAAAAAAAGAAAATAAGAAGAGGAAGAAGGGAGAAGAAGAAGAGGAGAGAAATAACAGGAGAAATAAATAAGAAGATGAAAAAGAAGGAAAAAAAGAAGAGAAGAAGAAGGAATAGAGGAGAAGAAGAAGAATTCTTCTTGTTCTCCTCTATTATTCCTTCTTCTTCTCCTTTTTTTTTTCTTTTTTTTTCTTCTCCCTTTTCCTTTCTTCTCCTCCTCTTTTTTTCTTCTTCTTCCTCTTCTTATTTTTTGTTATCGGGTATGTCGTTGTCGACATACCCCCCTCCCCGATAATTAACTTTTAGTAATTAGTACTACTTAGTTGATATAATGAAACTGGTTTATTTTACTATAGAAGTAGTTTATTTTTAGCAAGAAAACTAATAGAACTAGTTTATTTTTTAGTTAAAGCAATTATTCCCGCATCGACGTGGACGATGCCTATCCCGCATCCTCGTCGTCGAGTTGGGGGCGGATGACACCTGCTTGACCAGATGGGCTATGTCCGGGACTGGGCTCCGCCGGGGTGGTACTGGGAGGCACTACCTTCCGGGGGGCGTAGCTTGGTGAGGAGCCAGCCCGTCGTTGACCCGATCCTTGTTTGGTGGCGGTCGCGTGGGCCAGTGACGGTGCCGAGGCTTCCGGACACCGCGGAGGTGGTACGTCACCGTATCAGCGAGGAGGACCAGCACGTCCGTCGGTACATGGTTGCGTTGGAGGGCAGGTTCGAGAATACCTGGCAGGTTCTTCAGGGATCTCACTGGAGCTATGATCCTGTGATGGTTCCTACCCTTTGGGTGTCCACCGCCCGCGCCGATACCCGTCGGGCGCTACGGTTCTAGCTGTATTGGCGATATGTATGATATATAGTATTCGACGTGTATTAGTGATAAAATTCGATGTACGGACACATGGAGATGATGTAGTTTTTCTTATAATTGAAGGCATCCTAATTTGAATACTACTTAATTTTGCGATTTGATTTTTCTTATTGAATGCTCAAATTGGAGAGCACTATGCAAGGCATATGCATATGATTAGTTGAATAATAATGATCTAATTTAGTCTTTGAATTATGAACGTATAGGAAATGTCATCATCGGAGGACGAAAGTCTTCCGGGGGAGTGCGACTGGTGCCACGACGATCGAGGTGAGTGCGACAGGCCTCACCTGGACGATGGTCGGCGCTTCAGCATTAAGCTCGAGGAGACCTTCAAAGTTGAAACGGTACGCAACGACGACAAATGTTTTTTTTCATAATTAAGCATGACTTCAACTATTTCAACGTGTAATTTTCATCTTTAACAATTTGAGTATAGTTGATCCCATGCCATGCAAGACGCTATGTCTTGGAGAGGATGGATTTTGAAGACCATGAAAATTTTGAAACGAAGAAAATTCACCTAAGGACCCATCATGATGTGGATTTTGAAGTAAAGTTGTATAATGCTGAGAGCGTAACCCATTTTGGTTGCAAAAATTGGGAAGCATTTTTCAAATTGAATGGTTTTGATGAGGGTATGCTTGTCATCATGGATCTTGGTGATCCTGAAATCGAGCAAGACAATATGGACATTTGGGTCCTTGTTGATACTCCTCCAGTTCTACCGCTATGTGAGTTTCTCAAACATAATTAATTATTAATAGAACTTATATTGTTCATTTCAAAATAGTTGACAGCTTATTTCCATTGACAGCTTATTTTGAAGTATCAAAGAATGTGCAGAAGATGGTAGATAGAACTTACTACACCGATTGCTCTGAGTTAACTTACAAGGAGAAAACTCATTTGGTTGGATTTTGTAATGATATTGAGAATTACAATATCTACAATCGAACTCCTCAACATTATGGTCAATACGTGCCACTAGTGCACGTGTTGAACTACGGTAACTACCATGGAGATACCCTCATAAGTTTTTTTACTATTACGACCTCCGTGCTTCTTTTTGCATACTTCTAAAACTAGTACATCATTGCTAACTACGAAGTTATTACTATGTTTTTCAACAGCTTATCCCAGAGGATTGTGTGCCTCATTTGATGTATCAGAATGGCGGTAGCCTTCGTGTTTTGAACATATATCCAGGTCATCCTATGAATCTCAACTGTTCATACTGGATTTCTAAAACAAGTGGAGACATGACAATCAAGGGATGGAAAAAATGTATGGACAGTCGTAAGGAGCTTCTTGGAAGCAAAAAGAAGCGAGGCGCAAGAATTGGAGACAGGATGATCTCCATTCTTCATAATGGAGAGTCAGAGTCTATATTGTTTTATGCTATTTTACCTTAAGTGTGTTTAGGTCCGATCCTACTTGATACTGATGATCATGTGCTAAGAACAATTATGTAGGGTTGGGTTCGATGACTATAAGGATGATGATCGTATGACTTATTATTAATAACGAGTAGAAGTTGTATGATGATGCTTGATTAATTAGTAGGACTTGTTATTATATATGATGATGTATGTTGCGAGCATGCATGAGTTATTTTATATATATATATATATATATATATATATATATATATATACACACACACACACACACATATATATATCTGCAGGTGAAATGAACATATGTAGTCCTTGCAAGGACTACATAAAAGAGAGGACACTTCTCTCTATTAGCTAGGTAATAACAACCTAAAAATAACCCCCTAAACCCCTAAAACAGCCACTTTTTTTAAAAAAAAAAGAAAAACCTCCTGCTGACGCGTAGAAGCCTTTTGGTCCCAGTTTATGTCATCAACCGGGACCAAAGGCCCCCCTGCCTGGGCTGCCGGCTGCGGCCACGTGGAGGCCCATCTGTCCCGGTTCTGGTTTGAACCGGAACTAAAGGGTGAGGGTATTACCTGAACCGGGACTAAAGACCCTTATGAACCGGGACAAAATGCCGGTTTTCTACTAGTGTAGGGTGATAAAATTAACAATCTAGGTATATGCGCAGGACTTACAAACTGAAGCGGGGAGTATAAAATGTAGCAGGTCACTTGGTCAAACGCTGCACTGGTGGGATTATCTTAAGCATGTTTCTTTACAGACATTCCAGGGTACTACAATGTTGACTAGAAGACCTAGAAGCGATTTAAGTAACACATAGATCAGCGTTTGAATTGACACCCGAACGGAGCAAAGCATAAACCACACTCCAAAGGATCAATACAAATAGTAGTTTTGAAACCGTAAGAGCATCTACAGCCGGGCGTCTTATACCCGTTTCATACGTCTGGGTGGGCAGCCCAGTCATTATCCGGTTACGTTTTTTCGACTGAGGCGGACTTTTTAAACAAGCGTCAAACACCCAGACTGACTAGCACCCCACCATATCCAGCTCAAATATGGACGGATATGGTGCGTTCGGGCACGCCCGTCACGTAGGACTAATGAAGGGGTCTCACACAGACTCGCACGAAAACCCGACGGTCCAACGAACGTCTCCTCATTCGCTGCGGTGTGGGCGCCGCGCGGTGCCGCTCCGGCTCGCTGCCCGAGAGCAAACTGACCTATTTAAGGCGGCCGGAGTCCCACAACCCTAGTCCATCCATATCTCTCCCCCTCTCCGCGCCACCAATCTGACCCCATCCACCTCCTCCCTCTCCCGCTTCGGGCTCTGCCCACGCTCCGACTGCCCCGCTCCCATGTTGTAGCTTTCGGCCTTTAACATGGAGCAGGCAGAGGCAGACTTCGCCGTCGCCCTGTCCGACGAGATGGCGGAGCAACAGGCCATTCTGGAGCCCATCCAGGATGAGGCCTATGTGGAGGCCAATCGGGCGTTCCTTCGGTGAGAGTAGGCGGAGTCCGACGCGCTCTTCGACGATCTCGATGCGGAGATAGAGGTGGAGGAGGCCGGAGCAGGGCAGTCGGAGACGTCGGAGCTGCAGCTGCCGCCCATGCTGCTGGAGCCGGGCACGGAGATCGTTGACATCTCCAACGACGAGTAACTAGGTGATCGATGTAGTACTCCCTCCGTTTCTTTTTACTCCGCACATAAGATTTGGTTAAAGTCAAACTACACAAAGTTTGACCAAATTTATATAAAAAATATAAACATCTACAATACTAAAACTATATAGTATGAAAATACGTTTCATGGTGCATCTGATAATATTGATTTCATATTGTGAATGTTTATATTTTTTAATATAAAGTTAGTCAAACTCTATAAAGCTTGACTTTAACCAAACCTTATATGCGGACTAAAAAGAAACGGAGAGAGTACGTAGGTTATTTGATTTGCATGTCTTCGTGTCAATTTAAGAATCTTGTATGAGATGTCTGGATGTAACAAGTGAAATTTAAGGTGTGTCCGGCTACTGCTCGCTCGCGGACACGCCAGAGCGCGTTCACGGGATCATATTTGTCGTATGTGGGTGTAGATGCTCTAAAGATTATTGACGATGTCTCGCGCTTGTGACCTGTTGAAAATCGTTCACGACGTGGATCACAAGCCGAGAGCGATCTCCGACGGATTTATGACGTGCTCCGAAAATCATGATGAACCGTGGCGCCTGTACCGTGTACTTGCATTGATGGAGACCACGGCCATGATTGGCGCGGCGGGTACACGATTCGATCGAGCCGATACGACGGTACCACTCCAGTACGAGCGCGAGGCGCTATTTGGATGGCCGTCCGCACGGAGCTGCATTGAATTTTGACCTGACCTGTTGCGAGTTTCGTGTCAGGCAGCGTTCCTGTTCGGCTTCTTTTTTTTACCGATCCGGCACAGGCAGACGAACTGCAGTGCATTGATGGACCGATTGTGCTCTCCCTCCCACCCTCAGCCTCCGGTTGTGGCCGCTCGATCCATCGGGCCCTCCCTCTCAACTAACGTTCCTCCATCGTTGACCTCAGTGGTTCGACCACTGCGCACTTGCACGGAGCAACCCATGGACGGGACCAACGGTCGAACGAGCGAGCATGCATGCATGTGTGGCGTGCATACACGAGCTGCCCAAGTGGCAAAGGCACGGCACAGCACAGAAGTTGCAGCTGCAGCTGCACCCGCCGGGCCCGTGCGCACTGCTCCGCACGCCTCCCCCCCACACACCGACGGCTGGAAAGCGTGGCGGGCGGGGAGGGAACCTGCGTGCCGATTCCCGCGCACTTTCTCAGGTGTCGGTGCCGCTTTCCTTTCCGCCCAGGATCGGCTGGCCCAGCGCGACCATGGACGGAGCTGTAGGGAGGCCGTTGACGATTTGAGCAATTTTTCGCATAATTTAATCTAGAAATTCGATAGGTAAATCTTTTTTTTTTTTGCGCGGGATTCAGTGGGTAAATCAGAAAGAACGGAATAAACATGACGATCAAAAGAACGCATGTAATCTGATAATAAATAAATAAAATGAAGGCGACATGTGCATTTCAATTGATAGTGCTTCCTCCGTTTTTATTTACTCCACGTATTGGATTTGACTGAAGTCAAACTTCATAAAGTTTAACCAAATTTACAGAAAACAATATAAACATTTACCATAACGAAATCTATATGATGTGAAAGTACATTCAACAATGAATCATATTGTATTGATTTGTTATTGTATATGTTAATATTTTTGTTTATAAACTTTGTAAAAGTTAACAAAGCTTGACTTTGATCAAAGCTAATATGTGAACTAAATAAAAACGGAGGAAGTACTAATAATCAAGAAGCAGTTACTAACATAAGGGATAAGAACACATACGACGTGTTGGATGAAGAGGCGTTCTCCATCCGTGTCAGCATCAACGAGCGACATGTTCGTGAACAGTTTATCGATGTTGGGGAAGAAGTCGTCGTTGGGGAAATAGTCGAATCCAACAACTGCACTAGAGCGCTCCCAAAAATTTGATCGCCCCTCTCCCGTACAAAGTCACAAGTGCGCGAGGTTCCGGAGGCCCGCTGTCTCACTTGTTAATACATGCCGAGGAGAGAGATGTGAAAGACACGGGTGGCGCGAAGTTGTGGAACGACACGATAGGCGCATAGAGGGTGAAGTATCTCACACACGCTCGTCCAGGAAGAGGAGTGACCTTTTATCGGAGAGTTTCAAATGACCAGTTCAGAAGAGTAAGGGAAACTGTTGGGGATATTACTACTGGGCATAAACCGGCCAATCTGGGCCGGGTTAACTTCATCAGTAGTCCAAAAGTGTTAAAGCCCAGAAGCTAGATAACGGCCCAAGGCCATAGTCGGTTTAGCACTTGTAGCCGTAAACCGGCGTGTATATGAACTTGTATTGTAAGTTAGGAATAAGGAGAGACCAACCCGGATACGAGTATGAACCGGAGATTGGGACTCTGTGAACCGACGGGCGTCACCCGTGTATATAAGGGGACGACTCGATAGCGGTTCAGGAGAGAAAAAAGACACAACTCGAAGCCTAGGCGAAGCTTGTTTGCTCCCTAGCCATCGAAACCCCATCAATTCCATCACAAACTAGACGTAGGCTTTTACCTTCATCGAAGAGGCCGAACTAGTATAAATCCTCTGTGTCCATGTGTCCGCTTTAACCCCTTCGAGTTAACCCGTTGCGATGGCTCCACGACTAAGTCCTTTCGCTAGGATATCTGCCGTGACAAACCCACGACAGTTGGCGCCCACCGTGGGGCTATCGCACGATGGTTTCAAGTTCTTGGAGGGCCGCTTTGAAGGACTCGAGGGATACGCCGTGGGCCGGATGACCAAGAGTCGTCGCGGCAAGATCTACATCGATGACGCAGGCTAGGGCCCCGAGGCCGGCTCAATTGAGTACGGGTACTGGGTCCCCTTTGGTGGCATACACGTCTTCATCGGCAAGATCGGTGAACCGGGCCCTGAGCTGGACACCTGCACCGACCTCGTCGAGACAGCTCAGCGTGCGCGACCTGCCCGGGCTAAACCGGCCGTGAAACATGCCTTCGTGGGAGTCATCCATGGAGGAAGCTATGAGGACAGATCAGGATCTGGTGGTGAAACCGTTGTTTACTCTGGCGACGAGTCATCGACCGGCGAAACTGAGTCATTGTATCAGCTATAAGATGGCCGGATTGGGGGCTGTTCCGATGGCGACAGTATTCCGGACCCCTCCGATCTGCCCAACCGGGTTGGAATATTCATGGCCGGTACACAAGCAACACCTCACTCATCGACTGCCGCGACAATGATTTCCGGTTCAACAGCGGCAACGGCTGCCGGAGCAGGAGGCTCTGTGCACCTGCCGGCTCAAGTGTTATCCGATCTGTTCGACCCATTAGCTGCACTCATGGCGGAGGCTAATCCGGCGGATCAGGATGCTCATAACACAGAGATCGCAAAGGTGAGAGAGCAGATTACCCAGGCCAAAGCGGATCTAGCAGCTGAAGAGGTCAGGATGACTGCGGAGCGGGCCGCTTTGGACGCGCAAGCCTATAAACTCATGCTGGACCAGAACGCCTCACAGGAAGTCATGAAGAGGAAGTACCGATCTCGTTTGCCCTCAGTTTTTGAAGGAAGGGACCTTTTCAACACCCCTGGAGCAGGGACCAGTAATCAACCAGTGGTAAACCGGGCGGAGGCGCCCGGGACGGGCGCGCCGGTTCAGCCCCGTGTAATAGATCTACCCCATCATAACACTGGAGTACCGCAGGTTGTGCCCACACCTCCGGATCACTATTCCAATCCGCTGGATAACCTTGTTGCAGCGGCGGCACGGTTGGAGGCTATTCCGGTCGAGGGGGATTCATTGCAGGCGATAGAGACACACCGGGTCAAGGAGCTCCTCAGGACGACGTTGGTCCAACAGGAAGTGTATTCGTACAGCCGTGAGCGGATTCATTCTACCCCACGTCCAAGCCGGAGTTATAGCAGGCATGTGGAGGAGCCAGCTGAGTCAAGTAATGCACGGTGTGGAGCGCCCCGTGGCAACAATCCGGCTCCCGATGCCCAGGAGGTGGTAGACCGGGCCCGAGTGCGCAGGGAATCCGAGTTAGCAGCACAGCATCAGACTTGTCAGTTTACGCCGGTTCGTCCCACCACTTCGGTTGAGCCGGGACTCACTTCTAGCACTTTGGGAGTGCCTTGCCTTATCCCCGCTTTACGCAATGTGCGCTTGCCTAAGGACTTTAAGGGCCCGCGCAAGGTGCCGAACTATACGACGGATCAACCCCCGGAGACATGGGTGGAGAGTTATGAGATGGCCATGGAGATTCTTGATGTAGATGAGGCGGCATGTGCAAAATATTTCACCATGATGCTTGAAGGGACAGCCCGTACTTGGTTAAAGAGCCTGCCGCCCAATTCTATCGGTTCATGGGCCCAATTGCGAGCCCGGTTCATCAATAATTTCAAAGACACGTGTAAGCAGCCCATGTCGATAGTGGATTTAGCTGCCTGTGTCCAAGAGGAAGGAGAATCAATGACTCATTGGGTGCGCAGGGTCTCAAGGGTTTTGCATTCATCAGACCGCATCAATGCGGACACCGCAGTTATAACCTTGGAAGGCAATTGCCGTTTTGGACCCTTGAAGCTGAAGTTAGGACGAATGAAGCGCCATTGTACTGACATGGGAACTCTCATGGCCGCTTTGGTAAAGTACGCTGATTCTGATAGTACCAAGGATCCCGAGTCTAACAATGAAAAGACAGGGAAGGGAAAGAGGAACAACAACTTCAAAGGTCAGCAATATCACTCAGCAGGAAACGGTGGTGGAGGCAAGCGTAAAGCGGATTGCAACATGGATTTTGTGGCTAATACTAACGTGCGGGACCGGGGCCAGCGACGTAAGGGCAAAAACCGCAGTGGAGCGCCTAGTCCTAATCTGGAACGCCTAAAGTTGAACCAGCCCTGTCCAAAGCATGGGACAAGGGAGGAACCAGCAAACCACCTTTGGAAGGATTGTTATATTATGCAGGAGTTCAAGAGCTCCAATGCTTTCCGGTATGACCCTAGTTCTGGTGGTGGTTCTGGATCTGGGCCAAGTCACGGTGGAGGAAATTCCGGTTCATGATTTAATGGTAATCCGGGCAGACATAACAGTCAACATAATCAGAATAACCAGGGTGGTCATAATCAGCAACAGCAGCAGTCGGGTTACCAGAGCAATCCAAAGCAACTAAATAGTGGGCAATATCATGTGTTCACCACTAGCTTGGACAAGCGGGACCGGAAGGTCCAGAAGCGGGCAGTTAATGCTGTTGAACCGGCCGTGCCCCGGTATCTGCGCTGGTCAGAGCAGCCAATCATATGGAGTAGAGAGGACCACCCTCCCCGGGTTGACAATCCGGGTCAGTTGGCTTTAGTGGTGGCGCCTCAGGTGGCAGGTTATAGGTTCACCAAGGTACTCATAGATGGAGGTAGCAGCATTAACATCTTATACTATGAGACCTTCCGTCGAATGGGGCTGACAGATAAAGATCTCCGACCTTCGAATACGGTTTTTCATGGTGTGGTACCTGGCAAGTCAGCATACCCTGTTGGGAAGATAGCGTTGGAAGTGGCCTTTGGAGATGATCACGATTCCCGGTCAGAGACACTGACGTTCGAGGTGGTGAAAATCCAAAGCCCGTATCACGCCCTGTTTGGTCGACCGGCCTATGCCAAATTCATGGCACGGCCCTGCTATGTGTATCTGCAGCTCAAGATGCCAGGTCACAAGGGGACCATCACGGTTCACGGAAGCCGCAAGGTCGCTTTGGAATGTGAAGAAGGAGATGCGGCTTACGCAGAATCGGTTTGTGCCACCGAGGAACTCAAGCATTATAAGGACAATGTTGATCCGACGGATATGACTCCTTTAAAGAAGCCAACTACGGAGCATGATCCGGCCCTGAAGTTTACATCAGCAGCTGAGACTAAGCTTGTTGACTTCGTACCTGGCGATTCGTCCAAGCAGTACAACATCAGTGCCAATCTGGATCCGAAATAGGAAAGCGTGCTCATCGAGTTCATCCGTGAGAATCGGGACATCTTTGCATGGAAGCCTTCTGACATGCCAGGTGTACCGAGGCAACTCGCTGAGCACACTCTTAATGTGGATCGTAAATATAAACCGGTGAAGCAGTTCCTTCGCCGGTTCAATGAAGAAAGGCGAAAAGCTATTGGAGAAGAAGTGGCTAGGCTCTTAGCAGCTGGCTTCATTGTTGAAGTTTTCCACCCTGAGTGGCTTGCTAATCCGGTGCTGGTCCTTAAGAAAAACGGCACCTGGCGCATGTATGTGGATTATACTGATCTTAATAAGGCCTGTCCTGCGGATCCTTTTGCCCTCCCCCGTATTGATCAGATTATAGATGCTACGGCGGATTGCGAGTGTTTATATTTCCTGGATGCATATTCGGGCTATCATCAGATCAAAATGGCAGTTAAGGACCAGGAGAAGACGGCATTCATAACTCCCTTTGGAGCCTTCTGCTATGTATCTATGCCTTTTGGGCTCATGAGTGCCCAGGCAACCTATCAACGGTGCGTACAAAATTGTCTCCACAAGCAGATGGCCGTAATGTGCATGCTTATGTGGACGATATTGTTGTTAAATCAAGGAAGAAGGAGACTTTGGTCGACGACCTGAAGGAAACCTTTGATAACCTAAGGACGTATAAGATGATGCTCAATCCGGCCAAATGTGTCTTCGGTGTACCGGCTGGCAAGTTATTGGGTTTTCTGGTGTCCAATAGGGGAATTGAGGCTAATCCAGAGAAGATCACGGCTATCACTTCTCTGACTAAACCGAAGTGTATTAATGATGTTCAACGTTTGGCCGGCCGGATTGCCGCGTTGAGCCGGTTTATCAGCCGCCTTGGTGAGAAAGCGATCCTGTTGTATCAAATGTTGAAGAAGACGGATCAGTTCGTCTGGAGTTCTGCCGCTGATCAGGCGTTGGAGGACTTAAAGCGGCAATTGGCCAATCCGCCTGTGCTCGCCGCTCCCATTGACAAGGAACCATTGTTGCTGTATGTTGCTGCCAATGCTCGCGCGGTCAGTGTAGCTATTGTGGTGGAGCGGAAGGAGGCAGGCAAAGAGTATCCGGTTCAGCGTCCGGCTTATTATATCAGCGAGGTGCTTATTGAATCCAAACAAAGGTATCCACATTGGCAGAAGCTGGTATATGGAGTTTTTATGGCAAGCCGGAAGCTGAAGCAGTATTTCCAAGGGCATCCCATCACAGTGGTCAGCTCTGCCCCCTTGGGTGATATCATCCAGAACCGGGAAGCAACGGGCCGGATTGCCAAGTGGGCTATTGAGCTTGGGCCGCACGGTTTAAAATACGTGCCTCGGACGACGGTGAAGTCCCAAGCACTTGTCGATTTTACCAATGACTGGAAGGAGCTGCAGGCCCCTGAAGAGAAGCCGGATAACACATATTGGACCATCCATTTTGACGGATCACGACAATTGGAGGGCTCGGGGGCTGGAGTCGTATTAACTTCCCCACGAGGTGACAAGTTTTGTTATGTTCTCCGCTTAATGTTCCCTTGTACTAAAAATGCAGCTGAGTACGAAGCCTTGCTCCATGGTCTCCGGATGGCTAAAGAGACGAACTTAAGCCGGGTTACGTGCTTCGGTGACTCAGACCTGGTGCCTCAACAGGTGTCTGGTACTTGGGATTCTAAAGACCCACTCATGGCTGCATATCGTCGTGAGGTTGATACTGTTGCAGGTCACTTCAAGGGTTATCAGGTGGACCACGTGGACCGTCGGAAGAACGAAGCGGCGGACGCTTTGAGCCGGCTAGGCTCACAGCGTAAACCGGTTCCGCCCAATGTTTTTCTCGATATACTGCACAACCCATCGGTTCAACTACCTGGAGAAGCAGATTTGGCTGTTCCTGATCCGGAGGCTCAGTTGGTGGCAGCACTCCACGTCATTCCGGATTGGACACTTCCCTACCTGGCGTACATGAACCGGGGCGAGTTACCAGAGGATGAGACTCTGGCCAGACAAATAATACGGCGGTCCAAGTCCATGACAATTGTCAATGGCGAGTTGCATCATTGTAGTGTATCAGGAGCATTTCAACATTGTGTGTCTCCTGAGGAAGGCTATGAAATTTTGCGTGAGATCCATGAAGGGGATTGCGGTCACCATGCCGGTTCAAAGTCTCTGGTGGCTAAAGCGTTCCGCCACGGTTTCTATTGGTTAACTGCCCATGCTGATGCGGAAGATCTGGTCCGACGATGTGATGGTTGCCAAAAATTTTCAAGACGTGCTCATGTTCCGGCTCAAGAATTGAGGATGATTCCAATCACTTGGCCGTTTGCAACCTGGGGGCTGGATATGGTTGGGCCTTTCAAAAGGTCCAAGGACAAGAAGACCCATCTCCTGGTGGCGGTTGATAAATTTACAAAGTGGGTGGAGGCAGAACCAGTTAGCAAGTGTGATGCAGCCACCGCGGTTCAGTTCATCAAAAAGGTGATTTTCCGGTTTGGTTTTCCACACAGTATCATCACAGACAATGGTACCAATTTGTCCAAGGGTGCCATGAAAGAGTTCTGCGAACGAGAACACATCCGCCTTGACGTGTCATCAGTGGCGCACCCGCAGTCCAATGGTCAAGCAGAAAGAGCTAATCAGGAGATCTTGAGAGGTATGAAGCCTCGGCTTATGGTTCCTTTGCAGAGGACGCCGGTTTGTTGGGCTGAAGAGTTACCATCCGTGTTATGGAGTATTAATACTACACCCAACAGATCGACAGGATACACGTCGTTCTTCATGGTTTATGGAGCAGAGGCAGTTCTCCCTAGTGATATCCGTCACGATTCACCTCGTGTTGCGGCTTATGTTGAAGCGGACAACGAGACGGCTCGACAAGACGCTTTGGACCGGTTGGATGAAGAGCGAGACATAGCAGCTGCCCGCTCAGCGATTTACCAACAAGATCTCTGTCGTTATCACAGTCGTCGGGTCAGGACCAGAACCTTTCAAGAAGGAGATTTGGTGCTTCGAATCATTCAAGATCAAACCGATATGCATAAGCTATCTCCGCCTTGGGAGGGACCTTTCGTGGTCAGCAAAAATCTGCACAACAGGTCATACTATCTGATTGATATTCGAGAGCATAAGGACTCACGTAAGTCAGAGGAGGAGACCAACACGCCGTGGAACATAGCTCATCTTCGGCCTTACTATACTTGAGCCATTGGCTCTGCTTATGTACATATTATAACAATGTATATATTATAAATACAAATCCTCAGCTAAAGCGGGGTATCTGTTCGTTTATATCATGTGTGGTTACATGGAGTTGTTCTGTTTTAAAGCGACCTTCGGTTTACCCCTTGCAAAAATTATAAATATCACCTGGGGGCTCGGTCATGTCTGAACCGATGCAATACCTTTTGATAGGCGAAAGCCACCAGATCACTCGGGGGCTCGGTCGTGTCCGAACCGATGCAATACCTTTTGATCGGCGAAAGCCACCAGATCACTTGGGGACACGGTCAAGTCTGAACCGGTCACGCCTCTTGATCGGCCTAAAGGCCTTAGAGTCACTTGGGGGCTTGGTCGAACCCGAACCATTGTCATGCCACTTGATCGGCGTAATGCCACGGTTTCATTTGGGGACCTGGCTGACTTGAACCACAGCTACGCCTATGGGGAGCTTGGTCGTGTCCGACCACGGTAACACCATATGATCGGCTCAGTAAAGCCTCTTTTTTGCAAACGGTTCTACCATTGCCTTTTGCTTCACATTTTTTTCTTGATAAAATTGCTGTTTTGTTTTGGTTGCGTTCTTAAACCGACAGCGTTTTACACCGGTTTAAGCAGCCAAATTTGCGGAACATGGTCCATTTTTACACCGGAGATTATTTACCCGGTCTGGTTTTTTCTGTTAAACATCCTTTTTTGGAGTAACAAAATGTTTTAAAGCACGGTTTACACAGTAAACCGGCGTTATATATTCAGGAGCTGCTTTCTCCCAGGACGGTTTAGGGTTTTTAAACCTCCGTTTCCAGATTGGCTAAACGTCTACTTCATGCCCAATAATGGCAGGTATTTCATATCACAAATTTTGATCATATCTGCGAGTCTCCTTGCGTGTATATATAAAGATTCATACACCGGCTGGCGGTACAACCGCCCTGGTAGTTTAAGATTTTATGGTTGCAGGAGATATAAGTTGGCAATGTCGATCTTCCAAATAAAAGTCTCAGCACAGATGCACGAAGGCATCTCAAGAAGCAAAAGTATTATCTATCCTATTACAAGGCAGCATGGTACTCGAATAATATCATTGTTCTCTTGGTGAAATATAATAAAGCAGCTAGTTAATCTTGCTTCCGGTTCACGCCTGCTCGCCGCCCCGGTTTGACTGTTGTGGGTCATCCTGCGCCGCTTCAGCTTCCTCATCCCTACCCAGTGGCTGGAAGTCAATAGTGGTCCAGTCGATTCCCATTAATGCTTGAAAGACAGCCTCCTCATGGATCTGTGAAGACGGTTCAATATCAGGAGCGTAAGTATGCTTACGGATTGGAGGAATCAGGTTCTCCGCTTCGGGGATTGGTGCAGCCACTCATTTGTTCTGATCATTATACTGAGCTTGATAATGCGACAAATCAGCTTCTTCTGCCAATTGGCAGGCCAGAGGGCGCACTGCCCGGTTTATCGCTCTTAGATCCTCTTCGTTGAATTCTGAGCCATCTTCTTTCAAGCTGGGATAGCCTTGAGCTGCCTCAACAGGATCAAAATCAGGCACCCATGCTTTGGCCCGGATTAAGGCATTGATGGCTCCGGTTCGAGCAGCAGACTTTTTTAGCTCCTCAATCCGAGCAGGAAGCATTGACAATCTCTTCAGCGTATCTTGAATCAAGGAGGGTGCTGGATTATTATGTGACACAGTTGAGATAATCCGCTGCGCTCCAGTGTACAGCTGCTCGGTTAAGGTGTAGGCAGCTTTCAGCTTCATTCGCACATCCGACCCCAAGTGGCTAATGCGGGTGCCTGCAACATGATAGAGCGATTCACAAAACCGGACCTATTATAAGAGGATCAAGATTATCATAGAAGTCACAGGATGTTTACCAAAAATGGCGGCAGTCATTGCATGCACTTGTCGCTTCACGCTGGTCAATTCATCTGTTATCGGTTTAAGGGCAGCCTCAACGTCTTCAATCTTCTTGGTTAAAGTGGCCTTTTCTGTGGCCCAATCGGCCTGTTCCTTCTTGAAACCCTCCTTCAGCTGTTCCATGGTGCTTAAAGCGCTGGTTAACTCCTCCTTTGCCTTGGAGGTTTCAGCTTGTTGGGTTTTTAAGTTCTCCTGAAGATCGGCGACTTGGTTTTCTTTGGCCTTTAGTTCAGCCTGCATTCAGACAGTTATACGGTTCAACAAATGATGCAGAAAATGAAGTACCAACCACATAACAAGTTATGCACTTTGTACTTGGGGGCTAATGCCTATTTGATCTACAGCTGTCACCTGATTGCAAAGTCCCAAGCTCAATACAAATATTCAACTTGGCACTTGGGGGCTAATGGCTATTTGTTCAATATTCTTTCTGATGATATTGTATGAAGATTGAAAGTCTCGATTCAACTACATTAAGTTGAACCGATCCTTGGGGGCTACATCAGTGAACTTTGGAGCGTTGAAGTTTTATGTCAAGACCCGATTCAACTATAATAAGTTGAATCGGCCCTTGGGGGCTATATTGGCAATATACCGGAACAAGCACATGGAAATTACCTCAAGTTTTTCCTTCATCATCTTTACCAGACCGGCCTCATAATCACGTCTAGTATATAACCGGTTCAAATAACCAGAGTGAAGGTCTTGGGCGTTCAGAGCAGCGTACGTCGCCAGATCAACATCTCATTTGCCTTTGCTCATGGCAGAAAATTCTTCTTTGGCAGTATGCTTGGCTAAAGCGACGGGATTCCCTGGCTCGAAACGACCAATGCCGGTGATTATAACTTCATCATCCTTAGACTCGCCGGTTTGCACGGGCGCAGTCGATTTATAGGCAGGACTAGTGGATTTCTCAATCCGGATGGGGCTGGCAGGCTGGTCAGCAGGACCGGAGGCGTTAACAAAACCTTCTTCAGCAGTAACAACTTCATCCTGCACTAGCGGGTCATTGGCCACATCTTCCTGGATGGCCGCTTCAACATTTGGGGTGGCACTCGATTCAGGAGCAGTCTCTTCTCCAGCCGCTTTATCCAGGCGGGCTTTTTTGCTCGGTCTCGGTTTAGCCCTGAAAGGATATGCAAAGTTTAAAACGATTTATATTGCAAGATAAAATACCAGGAACCTTATGATAAGTGCAAGTTTACCCAAGCACGGTTTTTAGTGGAGGCAGCTGGGTGCCAGTTGACTCGCCAGAGGATGAGTGGGAGGTGACCTGATAATCAGAGTCAGATGGGTTAAGCAGTTGACGAAAACAGCCCGCTTTAGGACGAATACTGACAAGCAAGAGACCTCTGAACGACGTCTCCGAACCGGACTGTACGGTAAACGGGCGGAGGTAACTACCTGGCCGCTGTGTCGGGTTGTGCGACGCACCTCATGCTGTTGGGTCTTCATAAGAAAGTTGGGATCCAAGTAAGCAAGAGGATGAGAAAATTTAACTTTTCGGTTTGCCTGACGGATTTTGTGTGAGGGCGGAAGGCTTGAATCAGAAGAAAGAGTAATTACCTCTGCATCGTCAGCATGGCTAGCTTCGGCATCATCCTGACTAATATCATCATCAATAAGGTGTGTAAAAAGTAAAATGAGGGAATCAAGTCCTGCCTCAAGGTCCGGATTACCCATATCGTCATCAGCGGGCGGATCAGAAGATGCGGTGGTCTTCCTTTTGTGGGCAGACTTCTTAATGACCTTTGTCTTAGGTCGGGTTGGTCTTTCTACCTTCTCTTGTGAGAGCTTCTTACTCCAAAATGGATCATTGCCCTGCATCGGCAGATATTGGTATCAATAAAAAACAAGTACAATAGTATCAGAGCTAGTGAAAAGAAAAAATGCAGACTTACGGCTGGCGGTTTGTTGGTAGCACAGAAAGTAAGCAGGCCGGTACGGGCGCAGACGTGCTCCGGTTCGTTCAAAATTTTCTTCACAACTTCTGTGACTTCTTCATCAGTAAGCTGGATGTTTACATGCCGCAGCGGATCGTCAACACTGCCCGTATATTCACACATCAAACCGGAGCGTTGGTTGAGGGGCAGTATACTCCAGGATATCCAGCAACGGGCAAGATCAACTCCTGTTAAACCGTTGGCCATAAAGGCTCTGAGCTTGGACAGTTGGGGAGCGTACTTCATCCTCTCTTTGCCAGTCAGCCTCTGAGGAAAGGGGTGTGTGTTGCTAAGCCGTTCCGGACGAAAACCAGGCAAGGGATTCTCATTAGCAGGGGAGGTGTCTTTGCAATAGAACCAGGTGTTATTCCACTCCTGAGGATGACTTTGCAGTTTCGCATCAGGATAAGTGACCTCTTTCCTTTTTTGAATCGCCACGCCACCCAGCTCCATATTGGAACCGTCAGGAAATTCTGTACGGCGGTTCAGATGGAAACAATCTCGAAATAGCTCCACTGTAGGTTCCTCTTGAAAGAACACCTCGCAGAGCACTTGGAAATGGCATATATTGGTGACAGAATTGGGGCCAATATCTTGTGGATGAAGCTGGAAGTTGGCTAAGACATCCCGGTAGAATTTTGAACTGGGCGGATTAAAACCTCGGGCTAGGTGATCCGCAAAGACTACAACCTCTCCTTCTCGAGGTGTGGGAGGACACTCTTTGCCTGGGACCCTCCAGTGGATGGTGTTTTTACTGCTTAAAGCGCCGGTCAAGACCGAGTTGTTCAGCTGCGTTTCGGTAACCCGAGAAGGAGCCCAGTTGCACTCATACACTTGTTTAGCCATGGAGGAGTCTACAGAACAAAACGTTTTTGGTTTAAAATTGTGTTGGGTACAGGATATATGCTGGTATGACCAATGTTAAACCGGAGGAAGTTAAACCGGAGTTCGCAAAGCGGCAATACCTGGCTAAGGATCCTGGCGGTTCAATCAGGGGATTAATGGTATGTACCGATTTATTGTATTTTCCTATGGTAAGTTAAACCGCCTGATCTAAGTATTGAAAGATGGAAGATCGCGAAAATGGCTAAGTATACAGAAACAGGTTTCAAAGAAATTCTGTTGTAGCAATGGATCTAAGGCAACTTCAGAAAAACAGAAAAAATATATTTAGAGGCTCTGAAACAGGGCGGAAGTGAATCAATGGACAGACAAAGCAGATGGGATCCACGGACTTGAACGCAAAGTTATAAGTGGATACGAGAAACTAAAAGTGGTATTTAGCACAAGGTTTACAGATCTGTACGAGGGACAATACATGAACAGGAGCAGTCAATGGATGTCACAAGAGCAGCAAACCCTAGAACAGATCTAGGTTAAGAAGAACAAGAGGACTTACTGGGGTTGAGGAGGATGCGGACGGTCACCGCAGTTCTCTGGTACACTCAGGTTGATGCAGCGGCCAAGGTTGAGGCTGGCAGCGACGGCGGCGGCGGAGCTTCGGAGCTGGCGACACGAGGAAGACGAAGATGGGAAGGCACGAAGAGGGAGAAAGAAATGACCCTTCGGTCCTATTTATAAAGCAAAAAGACATGTGTCAGGCGCGACAAACCAGGGGCCACGGAGCGAAGCTGTGGCCTCAATTTTCGCAAGATTTATTAAAGTGAAGAGGTATCTTTGGGTATTTTCTTTATGACAGATGACGTCACCCCGGTTTAACAACAATTGGAGAAAGATGATGTCAAGATGGTTCAGCAATTACAAGAAGATGTTGAAGGTGAAGATTTCTACTAAGGATTGACATGAACCCGTTCAAATCAATCTGGGGCCTAATGTTGGGGATATTACTACGGGGCATAAACCGGCCAACCTGGGCCGGGTTAACTTCATCAGTAGTCCAAAAGTGTTAAAGCCCAGAAGCTAGATAACGGCCCAAGGCCATAGTCGGTTTAACACTTGTAGCCGTAAACCGGCGTGTATATGAACTTGTATTGTAAGTGAGGAATAAGGAGAGACCAACCCGGATACGAGTATGAACCGGAGATTGGGACTCTGTGAACCGACGGGCGTCACCCTATAAGGGGACGACTCGATAGCGGTTCAGGAGAGAAAAAAGACACAACTCGAAGCCTAGGCGAAGCTTGTTTGCTCCCTAGCCATCGAAACCCCATCAATTCCATCACAAACTAGACGTAGGCTTTTACCTTCATCGAAGGGGCCGAACTAGTATAAATCCTCTGTGTCCCTGTGTCCGCTTTAACCCCTTCGAGTTAACCCGTTGCGATGGCTCCACGACTAAGTCCTTTCGCTAGGACATCTGCCGTGACAAACCCACGACAGAAACGGTTAAACCCTAGCCAGAAGAAGACAAACAACTCACTTGAAACAACCATAATTGTTCAGATTCATCTTCCACTAGTGAAGAACATTTCAATTTTTTTCCTTACGTGACAAAAAAGAAGGCACCTCAAACACGTCATGATAAGGCTTGTATACGCGGGAGCAACTTTTTGGTGGACGAGGGCATTGACTCCCGGTTTTGAAAATGATTCAAAAAATCTTATTCCAAGTTTTAAACTAAAAAAAATTGTGAAAACTATATACATATCCGTGATGGATCTGTGAGTTTTCATTCAAAAATTATGATTTGCAGCTGCACAAAAAAAAGGAATCCCAGCCCAACAATAAAAACTGACTGGCCCATTTCATTTATGTATTTGTTCTTTTGACTACGCTACGTATAAAAGCATATTGTTATGAAAATTTTCTCGAACATGTTATGTGTGCATTTGTATGTGTACAAAAAAATTGCGCTGTGGAAATATGTTTTTTTAAGTCACACTCCGATCCACCCAAGGGCATTTTCGTTGTATACGCCCTCTTCTCAAACTTTTAATGGTGTGTGAAACAACCCACCTTTTATGTTGGTCTCCAACATCCTCCACTAGCATGGTGTTAGTATTTTTTAGAAGGAACAACGCACCTTATTCAAACTTCAAGGTTTAAAGGAATACAAATGTTCGGGAGGGGGGTTACATAACCAAACATGCCGGCCAACCTCGAGCGAGGTCTCCAGTCTAGCTAATTTGTGAGCCTCCTCATTACATGTGTGCTACTCATGGCATATTTCACATGCCCAAAACTTTAACTTGTGATCCTTGATCTCACGAAGAATCATGCAATGATCTCCTCTGTTGTTTTTCATGTGTAGATCGTTACCAGCTTCAAGCAATCCGAAGCAACTCTAATCCTGGCAAGACCTGACCCAGGTCTTTTCCAAGAGCAAAAGCTTCTGTGCAATCATATGCTTCAATCATCACCAGACTCGTTACCACTTCTAATACAATAGCAGAAGCGCCCAGAAAATTTCTATCCTCATCTTGGCAAACCACCCTCGGGTGCTCCCCTATGTGCCGATTTGGCTAAAGCCCCATCCGCCTTTGATGACCCACAAATATAGGGGATCAATCGTAGTCTTTTCGATAAATAAGAGTGTCGAACCCAACAAGGAGCAGAAGGAATGATGAGGCACAAACTAGCGAGACGCTAATTTGTGCGTGTAGACGACCCGATCTTTCACGGTAATGCTCGATCAACAATTCCTTCTCGCAACCTCCAAGAATAATTCTCACCCGCGTATGAAAATACACGAACGAAAAAATAAGGATCCCCTCGGATCAGCACGTAGGCGTCGATATGATGATCAATCCTCTGTCGCTAGTAATTTCCTCGATGGGAAAATCACAGATAATACACACGATATGGTCGTCCGCGACTCGGACGTTTTTCTGTATATTTCATAACTCCCAAATAAACTCAAAACTAATCTTCATACAACGGCCGTAGCCTGACAATTTAAATAGCCAACTCCCGTGACCCTTCTGCAAGAAAAATATCTAACGCTAGATGTTGCCGAACAAGTCGTACGTGACTTAACTATGAAAGAAAATAAAGATCCTAACTAACTAATTAAGCGGGAGCTACTATCTAGGAAACCTTCTAATAAAATATTCTAATTATCAATCATGCACGCATGCATGCCTCTTTTCAGATTGCATGTGATCATGCACTCCTTGTTTGATGGCAATTAAAATTGCACCGATCTTGATCCATCCAGGTGGAGTTCTAAACGTGGGTTGTACCTCTTCTGGTTCTGGTTACTGATCGGCATCCGACCTGGGCCTTTGATTGTATACACACACTTTATGCCTTTCAAATACAGGAGCAATTCTAGGTCCAAAAAGTTGACGTAAAACACCATCTTTTCCTCGATGAAACTCAGCCGCATGCATAATATTATTTTCCACGACTTTTCCATGACTTGATTTCTTAACGGGCTCAGCATCTTTAACGTCAACAATCGATGGTGTCATGTGTGTATCAAGGAATCAATAAGTGGTTTTCTGCAAGGAATTCCAGCTGCTGCCAATCTCCCGCTTGTGATAGAACTTGTAATTTAAGAGAGAAGGGCATTAGAATTGCATCAAAAAGTGAAATATAACTTTAAACAATAGAAATAGTAGTAGGAAAACAAGATGCAAAATGGACGTATCAACTCCCCCAAGCTTAGACCTCGCATGCCCTCAATCAAATACCGAGCTCGATAATCATGACCACATGTTTATAAAGAGAGGTGTCGATAAAAAAATATGGACATGATAGCATCATGATCATTATTATAACATCAACTATTAATCATATAACTTATCACGAACAAGTAACAATTCATTCAGAAGTTTAAGTATAAACAGTACACTTTCTTGGAAACCAACAAACTACGTTCTCAGTCATCAAGGCAACTACAGTTCATCATATTTCCAGGAAGGGTCTATGTAAAACCTTTTTGATTTATCAAACTCCACATACTCAACTATCATGAGTATTTCAGTCGGACACAAAGGAAGACGGGGCAGGGGTTTTGGTGTATTAAACATTGTTTATACCCTGACTTATGCACAGACAGTAGCAGCCTTCCGGATGACAAGGATTTGCCAGAGGATGGCTCTTATCAACACTCAAGATTTGGTTGACAAAACTATGAAGAAGACCTCAAGGCAAGTCATAGAGAAGTACTGAAGAACAAGACCCAAGTTGTCGGCAAGCTTTAGGTCGGCAAGCTCAAGACCGGTGATGCGAAGCATCCTTCAGACATCTCCATGTCAAGAGCTCCATTGCTAGGAGACATGCCCAACTCCTACTTCAATCACACTAATGTGAATTTCATCCTTAATGCGTGTCCTTTTAGTTCCCTCAAGGAAGGTATACTACTTGACTGTCCTACCATGTGCCCATGTAGGTTTGAGCCCAATGATGAGCGCGCCATGGAGGAGGTCATCCACAAGCGAGCGCCTACACCAATCACGAGAGAAGCCTGGAAACGGAGAAGGGACCGTCAAGGAGAAGGCGAGGTTCCACCTGCACCGACGGGTGTCCACGAGAAAGCGACATGCTGCGAGCCTCTGGATACCCCGTGCGCGTGGGGCCTCCTGTGTGTGGTTGTTGGGCTTTGCCCTTGTATCCCCATTTCGTCCCTCCTTACCCCTTCATTGCCTAGGACTATATATACTACTCTTCTTCCTCCATTTAGGGTAAGCTAAGAATAGATCTAGACATTATAGTTTAGCTCATGTATCTCCCCTTGTGGGATTCCTCTTTAGAGGGAGAACACTCCATTGGAGTTCAAGCCCTCCATTGGAGAACATCCTTAGGGATTCAAGACCCCCTTGTGGGAAGGATCTATTTAGATCATCAAGACCCCATCCTCTTTATAGGATTGGGATGAACTTTACCATGTATCTTGTTTCCCTTTGATTATTCTTGTACCTTGTGAATCTCATGTGTTTGTTGGACTAGTGGATGTGTGATTGGACTTGTTCTTGAGTGTTTCTCTTGTGATTTCCTTTTGTGTTCTTCGCGTTCTTCAGGGAATCCCCCTCCAATTCGTGAAAGATCTCCACTTAGGATTGTTGGAAATATGCCCTAGAGGCAATAATAAAAGCATTATTATTATATTTCCTTGTTCATGATAATTGTCTTTTATTCATGCTATAATTGTGTTATCCGGAAATCGTAATACATGTGTGAATACATAGACACCAACATGTCCCTAGTAAGCCTCTAGTTGACTAGCTCGTTGATCAACTGATAGTCATGGTTTCCTGACTATGGACATTGGATGTCATTGATAACGAGATCACATCATTAGGAAAATGATGTGATGGACAAGACCCAATCCTAAGCATAAGCACAAGATCGTATAATTCGTTTGCTAGAGCTTTTCCAATGTCAAGTATCTTTTCCTTAGACCATGAGATCGTGTAACTCCCGGATACCGTAGGAGTGCTTTGGGTATGCCAAACGTCACAACGTAACCGGGTGACTATAAAGGTATACTACGGGTATCTCCGAAAGTGTCTGTTGGGTTGACACGGATCGAGACTGGGATTTGTCACTCCGTATGACGGAGAGGTATCACCGGGCCCGCTCGGTAATGCATCATCATAATGAGCTCAATGTGATCAAAGTGTTTGATCACGGGATCATGCATTACGGTACGAGTAAAGTGACTTGCCGGTAACGAGATTGAACGAGGTATTGGGATACCGACGATCGAATCTCGGGCAAGTAAAATACCGATTGACAAAGGGAATTGAATACGGGGTTAATTGAATCCTCGACATCGTGGTTCATCCGATGAGATCATCGAGGAGTATGTGGGAGCCAACATGGGTATCCAGATCCCGCTGTTGGTTATTGACCGGAGAGGCGTCCCGGTCATGTCTGCATATCTCCCGAACCCGTAGGGTCTACACACTTAAGGTTCGGTGACGCTAGGGTTGTAGAGATATTAGTATGCAGCAAACCGAAAGTTGTTCGGAGTCCCGGATGAGATCCCATACGCCAGGAGGAGTTCCGGAATGGTCCGGAGGTGAAGAAATATATAATGGAAGTGCTATTTCGGCCATCTGGAGAGTTTCGGGGGTCACCGGTATTGTACCGGGACCACCAGAAGGGTCCCGGGGGTCCATCGGGTGGGGCCACCTATCCCGGAGGGCCCCATGGGCTGAAGTGGCGTGGGAACCAGCCCCTGGTGGGCTGGTGCACCCCACCCAAGGGCCCAAGGCGCCTAGGGTTGGAAACCCTAGGGGGCCGTTGCCCCCCGAGGGGGCATGCCCCCCTGGTTGGAAACCCTAGGGGGCCGTTGCCCCCCGAGGGGGCATGCGCCCCCCTGGTTGGAAACCCTAAGGGGGGCGTTGCCCTGGGGGCCGCCGCCCCCCCCCCCCTCTAGATGGGATCTCCAAGGGGGCATGCGCCCCCCTAGCCCCTATATATAGTGGAGGGGAGGAAGGGCAGCCGCACCCTGCATCTTGGCGCCTCCCTTCCCCTTGCTACACCTCCTCCTTCCGCAGACACTTGGCGAAGCCGTGCCGGATCCCTGCTGCATCCACCACCACCCCGTCGTGCTGCTGGATCTTCATCAACCTCTCCTTCCCCTTGCTGGATCAAGAAGGAGGAGACGTCACGCTGACCGTACGTGTGTTGAACGCGGAGGTGCCGTCCGTTCGGCGCTAGGATCTCCGGTGATTGGATCACGTCGAGTACGACTCCCTCATCCCCGTTCTTTGAACGCTTCCGCTCGCGATCTACAAAGGTATGTAGATGCATCCGATCACTCGTTGCTAGATGAACTCATAGATGGATCTTGGTGAAACCGTAGGAAAATTTTTGTTTTCTGCAACGTTCCCCAACAGTGGCATCATGAGCTCGGTCTATGCGTAGTTCTCTTTGCACGAGTAGAACACAATTGTTGTGGGCGTAGATGTTGTCAACTTTCTTGCCGCTACTAGTCTTATTTTGCTTCAGCGGTATTGTGGGATGAAGCGGCCCGGACCAACCTTACACGTACGCTTACGTGAGACCGGTTCCACCGACTGACATGCACTAGTTGCATAAGGTGGCTGGCGGGTGTCTGTCTCTCCCACTTTAGTTGGAGCGGATTTGACGAAAAGGGTCCTTATGAAGGGTAAATAGAAGTTGACAAATCATGTTGTGGCTTTTATGTAGGTAAGAAAACGTTCTTGCGAGAACCCTATTGCAGCCACGTAAAACTTGCAACAACAATTAGAGGACGTCTAACTTGTTTTTGCAGCAAGTGCTTTGTGATATGATATGGCCAAAGTTGTGATGAATGATGAATGATATATATGTGATGTATGAGATCATGTTCATGTAATAGGAATCACGTGCATGTCGATGAGTATGACAACCGGCAGGAGCCATAGGAGTTGTCATTATTTTTTGTATGACCTGCGTGTCATTGGAAACGCCATGTAAATTACTTTGCTTTATTGCTAAACGTGTTAGCCGTAGTAGTAGAAGTAATAGTTGGCGAGCAACTTCATGGAGACACAATGATGGAGATCATGATGATGGAAATCATGGTGTCATGCCGGTGACAAGTGTTGGTGAACGTTGCAGAAAACAAAAATTTTCCTATGGTTTCACCAAGATCCATCTATAAGTTCATCTAGCAACGAGTAATCGGATGCATCTACATACCTTTGCAGATCGCGAGCGGAAGCGTTCAAAAGAACGGGGATGAGGTAGTCGTACACGACGTGATCCAAATCACCGGAGATCCTAGCACCGAACGGACGACACCTCCGCGTTCAACACACGTACGGTCAGCGTGACGTCTCCTCCTTCTTGATCCAGCAAGGGGGAAGGAGAGGTTGATGAAGATCCTGCAGCACGACGGCGTGGTGGTGGATGCAGGGCGTCACAACAGCAGGGCTTCGCCGTGCACTGTGAGAGGGAGAGGTGTAGCAGGGAGAAAGGGAGGCGCCAGGGTCAAGGGTGCGGCTGCCCCACCCTCCCCCCCTTTATATAGGCCCCTGGGGGGGCTCCGGCCCTTGGGAGATCTAATCTCCAAGGGGGCGGCGGCCAAGGGGGGTGGAGTGCCCCCCAAGGCAAGTGGGCGCCCCCCCACCCTAGGGTTCCAACCCTAGGCGCAGGGGGTGGGCCTTGGGGGGCGCACCAGCCCACTAAGGGCTGGTCCCCCTCCCACTTCAGCCCATGGGGCCCTCCGGGATGGGTGGCCCCACCCGGTGGACCCCCGGGACCCATCTGGTGGTCCCGGTACAATACCGGTGACCCCAGATCACTCCCGATGGCCGAAACAGCACTTCCTATATATAATTCTTTACCTCCGGACTATTCCAAAACTCCTCGTGACGTCGGGGATCTCATCCGGGACTCCAAACAACATTCGGGTTACTGCATATACATATCTTCACAACCCTAGCGTCATCGAACCTTAAGTGTGTAGACCCTACGGGTTCGGGAGACATGCAGACATGACCGAGACGGCTCTTGGGCAATAACCAACAGCGGGATCTGGATACCCATGTTGTCTCCTACATGCTCCACGATGATCTCATCGGATGAACCACGATGTCGAGGATTCAATTAATCCCGTATACGATTCCCTTTGTCAATCGGTATTTTACTTGCCCGAGATTCGATCGTCGGTATCCCAATACCTCGTTCAATCTCGTTACCGGCAAGTCACTTTACTCGTACCGTAATGCATGATCCCGTGATCAAACACTTTGATCACATTGAGCTCATTATGATGATGCATTACCGAGTGGGCCCGGTGATACCTCTCCGTCAAGCGGAGTGACAAATCCCAGTCTCGATCCGTGTCAACCCAACAGACACTTTCGGAGATACCCGTAGTATACCTTTATAGTCACCCAGTTACGTTGTGACGTTTGGTATACCCAAAGAACTCCTACGGTATCCGGGAGTTACACGATCTCATGGTCTAAGGAAAGGATACTTGACATTGGAAAACTCTAGCAAACGAAGTATACGATCTTGTGCTATGTTTAGGATTGGGTCTTGTCCATCACATCATTTTCCTAATGATGTGATCTCGTTATCAATGACATCCAATGTCCATAGTCAGGAAACCATGACTATCTGTCGATCAACAAGCTAGTCAACTAGAGGCTTACTAGGGACATGTTGGTGTCTATTATTCACACATGTATTACGATTTCCGGATAACACAATTATAGCATGAATAAAGACAATTATCATGAACAAGGAAATATAATAATAATGCTTTTATTATTGCCTCTAGGGCATATTTCCAACAGTCTCCCACTTGCACTAGAGTCTATAATCTAGTTACATTGTGATGAATCGAACCCATGGAATTCTGGTGTTTGATCATGTTTTGCTCTAGGGAGAGCTTTAGTCAACGGATCTGCTACATTCAGGTCCGTATGTACTTTACAAATATCTATGTCTCCATCTTGAACATTTTCACGAATGCAGTTGAAGCGACGCTTGATGTGCCTGGTCTTCTTGTGAAACCTGGGCTCCTTGGCAAGTGCAATAGCTCCAGTGTTGTCAAAGAAGAGTTTGATTGGCCCTGACGCATTGGGTATGACTCCGAGGTCGGTGATGAACTCCTTCACCCACATTGCTTCATGTGCTGCCTCCGAGGCTGCCATGTACTCCGCTTCACATGTAGATCCCGCCACGACGCTCTGCTTGCAACTGCACCAGCTTACTACCCCACCATTCAAAATATACACGTATCCGGTTTGTGACTTAGAGTCATCCAGATCTGTGTCGAAGCTAGCGTCGACGTAACCCTTTACGATGAGCTCTTCGTCACCTCCATAAACAAGAAACATTTCCTTAGTCCTTTTCAGGTACTTCAGGATATTCTTGACCGCTGTCCAGTGTTCCTTGCCGGGATTACTTTGGTACCTTCCTACCAAACTTACGGCAAGGTTTACATCAGGTCTGGTACACAGCATAGCATACATAATAGAACCTATGGCTGAGGCATAGGGGATGACACTCATCTCTTCTATATCTTCTGCCGTGGTCGGACATTGAGCTGAGCTCAATTTCACACCTTGTAACACAGGTAAAAACCCCTTCTTAGATTGATCCATATTGAACTTCTTCAATATCTTATCAAGGTATGTGCTTTGTGAAAGACCTATGAGGCGTCTTGATCTATCTCTATAGATCTTGTTGCCTAATATATAAGCAGCTTCTCCAAGGTCCTTCATTGAAAAACTCTTATTCAAGTAGGCCTTAATGCTGTCCAAGAGTTCTACATCATTTCCCATCAAAAGTATGTCATCTACATATAATATGAGAAATGCTACAGAGCTCCCACTCACTTTCTTGTAAACACAGGCTTCTCCATAAGTCTGCGTAAATCCAAACGCTTTGATCATCTCATCAAAGCGAATGTTCCAACTCCGAGATGCTTGCACCAGCCCATAAATCGAGCGTTGGAGCTTGCACACCTTGTCAGCATTCTTAGGATCGACAAAACCTTCCGGGTGCATCATATACAATTCTTCCTTAAGGAAACCATTAAGGAATGCCGTTTTGACGTCCATTTGCCATATTTCATAATCGTAGAATGCGGCAATTGCTAACATGATTCGGACAGACTTCAGCTTCGCTACCGGTGAGAAAGTCTCATCGTAGTCAACCCCTTGAACTTGTCGATAACCCTTAGCGACAAGTCGAGCTGTATAGATGGTCACATTACCATCCGCGTCTGTCTTCTTCTTAAAGATCCATTTATTTTCTATGGCTCCCTGTTCAACGGGCAAGTCAGTCAAAGTCCATACTTCGTTTTCATACATGGATCCTATCTCGGATTTCATGGCTTCTAGCCATTTGTCGGAATCCGGGCCCGCCATCGCTTCTTCATAGTTCGAAGGTTCACCGTTGTCTAACAACATGATTTCCAAGACAGGGTTGCCGTACCACTCTGGTGCGGAACGTGTCCTTGTGGACCTACGAATTTCAGTAGGAGCTTGATCAGAAGTATCTTGATCATCATCATTAATTTCCTCTCTAGTTGGTGCACGCACCTCAGGAACGTTTTCTTGAGTTGCGCCATTTTCCGGTTCAAGAGGTAACACTTCATCAAGTTCTACTTTCCTCCCACTTACTTCTTTCGAGAGAAACTCCTTCTCTAGAAAGGATCCATTCTTGGCAACAAAGATCTTGCCTTCGGATCTGAGGTAGAAGGTATACCCAATAGTTTCTTTAGGGTATCCTATGAAGACGCATTTTTCCGACTTGGGTTCGAGCTTTTCAGGTTGAAGTTTCTTGACATAAGCATCGCATCCCCAAACTTTTAGAAACGACAGCTTAGGTTTCTTCCCAAACCATAATTCATACGGTGTCGTCTCAACGGATTTCGACGGAGCCCTATTTAAAGTGAATGCGGCAGTCTCTAAAGCATAGCCCCAAAAAGATAGCGGTAAATCGGTAAGAGACATCATAGATCGCACCATATCTAATAGAGTGCGATTACGACGTTCGAACACACCATTACGCTGAGGTGTTCCAGGCGGCGTGAGTTGTGAAACTATTCCACATTTTCTTAAGTGTGTGCCAAATTCGTGACTCAAGTATTCTCCTCCACGATCTGATCGTAGAAACTTGATCTTTCTATCACGTTGATTTTCAACCTCACTCTGAAATTCCTTGAACTTTTCAAAGGTCTCAGACTTGTGTTTCATTAAGTAGATATACCCATATCTACTCAAGTCATCAGTGAGGGTGAGAACATAACGATAGCCACCGCGAGCCTCAACACTCATTGGACCGCACACATCAGTATGTATGATTTCCAATAAGTTGGTTGCTCGCTCCATTGTTCCTGAGAACGGAGTCTTGGTCATTTTACCCATGAGGCATGGTTCGCACGTGTCAAATGATTCATAATCAAGAGACTCTAAAAGTCCATCTGCATGGAGCTTCTTCATGCGTTTGACACCTATGTGACCAAGGCGGCAGTGCCACAAATATGTGGGACTATTGTTATCAACTTTAACTCTTTTGGTATTCACACTATGTGTATCATCACGTACGAGATTCATTAAGAACAAACCATTAACCATCGGAGCATGACCATAAAACATATCTCTCATATAAATAGAACAACCATTATTCTCGGATTTAAATGAGTAGCCATCTCGAATTAAACGAGATCCAGACACAATGTTCATGCTCAAACTTGGCACTAAATAACAATTATTGAGGTTTAAAACTAATCCCGTAGGTAAATGTAGATGTAGCGTGCCGACGGCGATCGCATCGACCTTGGAACCATTCCCGACGCGCATCGTCACCTCGTCCTTCGCCAGTCTCCGTTTATTCTGCAGCTCCTGCTTTGAGTTACAAATGTGAGCAACTGCACCGGTATCAAATACCCAAGAGCTACTACGAGTACTGGTAAGGTACACATCAATTACATGTATATCACATATACCTTTTGTTTTGCCGGCCTTCTTGTCCGCTAAGTATTTGGGGCAGTTCCACTTCCAGTGACCACTTCCCTTGCAATAAAAGCACTCAGTCTCGGGCTTGGGTCCATTCTTTGGCTTCTTCCCGGCAGCTTGCTTGCCGGGCGCGGCAACTCCCTTGCCGTCCTTCTTGAAGTTCTTTTTACCCTTGCCCTTCTTGAACTTAGTGGTTTTATTCACCATCAACACTTGATGTTCCTTCTTGACTTCTACCTCTGCTGATTTCAGCATAGCAAATACTTCAGGAATGGTTTTTTCCATCCCCTGCATATTGAAGTTCATCACAAAGCTCTTGTAGCTTGGTGGAAGCGACTAGAGGATTCTGTCAATGACCGCGTCGTCCGGGAGATTAACTCCCAGCTGAGTCAAGCGGTTATGTAACCCAGACATAGTGAGTATGTGCTCACTGACAGAACTATTTTCCTCCATCTTACAGCTAAAGAATTTGTCGGAGACTTCATATCTCTCGACCCGGGCATGAGCTTGGAAAACCATTTTCAGCTCTTCGAACATCTCATATGCTCCGTGTCTCTCAAAACGCTTTTGGAGCCCCGGCTCTAAGCTGTAAAGCATGCCGCACTGAACGAGGGAGTAGTCATCGGAACGTGCCTGCCAAGCGTTCATAACGTCTTGTTCTGCAGGGAGAACAGGTGCGTCACCCAGCGGTGCTTGTAGGACATAATCTTTCTTGGCAGCTATGAGGATGATCCTCAGGTTCCGGACCTAGTCCGTATAGTTGCTGCCATCGTCTTTCAGCTTGGTTTTCTCTAGGAACGCGTTGAAGTTGAGGACTACGTTGGCCATTTGATCTACAAGACATATTGTAAATATTTTAGACTATGTTCATGATAATAAAGTTCATCTAATCAAATTATTTAATGAACTCCCACTTAGATAGACATCCCTCTTCTAGTCATCTAAGTATAACATGATCCGAGTCAACTAGGCCGTGTCCGATCATCACGTGAGACGGACTAGCAAACATCGGTGAACATCTTCATGTTGATCGTATCTCGTATACGACTCATGCTCGGCCTTTCGGTCTTCTGTGTTCCGAGGCCATGTCTGTACACGCTAGGCTCGTCAAGTCAACCTAAGTGTTTGCATGTGTAAATCTGTCTTACACCCGTTGTATGTGAACGTTAGAATCTATCACACCCGGTCATCACGTGGTGCTTCGAAACAATGAACTGTCGCAACGGTGCACAGTTAGGGGGAACACTTCTTGAAATTATTATGAGGGATCATCTTATTTACTACCGTCGTTCTAAGTAAACAAGATGCAAAACAGGATAAACATCACATGCAATCAAATAATAAACGTGACATGATATGGCCAATATCACATAGCTCCTTTGATCTCCATCTTGGGGCTCCATGATCATCTTTGTCACCAGCTTGACACCATGATCTCCATCATCATGATCTCCATCATCGTGTCTCCATGAAGTTGCTCGCCAACTATTACTTCTACTACTATGGCTAACGCGTTTAGCAATAAAGTAAAGTAATTTATATGGCGTTTCTCAATGACACGCAGGTCATATAAAAAATAAAGACAACTCCTATGGCTCCTGCCGGTTGTCATACTCATCGACATGCAAGTCGTGATTCCTATTAGAATAGCATGAACATCTCATACATCACATATAGATCATTCATCATTCATCACAACTTTGGCCATATCATATCACAAAGCACTTGTTGCAAAAACAAGTTAGATGTCCTCTAATTGTTGTTGCAAGTTTTACGTGGCTGAATTAGGGTTCTAGCAAGAACGTTTTCTTACCTACGTGAAAGCCACAACGTGATTTGTCAACTTCTATTTACCCTTCATAAGGACCCTTTTCATCGAATCCGCTCCAACTAAAGTGGGAGAGACAGACACCCGCCAGCCACCTTATGCAACTAGTGCATGTTAGTCGGTGGAACCGGTCTCAAGTAAGCGTACGTGTAAGATTGGTCCGGGCCGCTTCATCCCACAATACCGCTGAAGCAAGATAAGACTAGTAGCGGCAAGAAAGTTGACAAATCTACGCCCACAACAAATTGTGTTCTACTCGCGCAAGAAGAACTACGCATAGACCTAGCTCATGATGCCACTTTTGGTGAACGTTGCAGAAAACAAAAAATTTCCTACGGTTTCACCAAGATCCATCTATGAGTTCATCTAGCAACGAGTAATCGGATGCATCTACATACCTTTGTAGATCGCGAGCGGAAGCGTTCAAAAGAACGGGGATGAGGTAGTCGTACACGACGTGATCCAAATCACCGGAGATCCTAGCACCGAACGGACGGCACCTCCGCGTTCAACACACGTACGGTCAGTGTGACGTCTCCTCCTTCTTGATCCAGCAAGGGGGAAGGAGAGGTTGATGAAGATCCAGCAGCACGACGGCGTGGTGGTGGATGCAGGGCATCACAACAGCAGGGCTTCGCCGTGCACTGTGAGAGGGAGAGGTGTAGCAGGGAGAAAGGGAGGCGCCAGGGTCAAGGGTGCGGCTGCCCCTCCCTCCCCCCTTTATATAGGCCCCTGGGGGAGGCGCCGGCCCTTGGGAGATCTAATCTCCAAGGGGGCGGCGTCCAAGGGGGGTGGAGTGCCCCCCAAGGCAAGTGGGCGCCCCCCCCCCCCACCCTAGGGTTCCAACACTAGGCGCAGGGGGTGGGCCTTGGGGGGCGCACCAGCCCACTAAGGGCTGGTCCCCATCCCACTTCAGCCCATGGGGCCCTCCGGGATGGGTGGCCCCACCCGGTGGACCCCCGGGACCCATCTTGTGGTCCCGGTACAATACCGGTGACCCCAGATCACTCCCGATGGCCAAAACAGCACTTCCTATATATAATTCTTTACCTCCGGACTATTCCGAAACTCCTCGTGACGTCCGGGATCTCATCCGGGACTCCGAACAACATTCGGGTTACTGCATATACATATCTTCACAACCCTAGTGTCACCGAACCTTAAGTGTGTAGACCCTACGGGTTCGGGAGACATGCAGACATGACTGAGATGGCTCTCGGGCAATAACCAACAGCGGGATCTGGATACCCATGTTGGCTCCTACATCATGGTTCATCCGATGAGATCATCGAGGAGTATGTGGGAGCCAATATGGGTATCCAGATCCCGCTATTGGTTATTGACCGAGAGGCGTCTCGGTCATGTCTGCATATCTCCCGAACCCGTAGGGTCTACACACTTAAGGTTCGGTGACGCTAGGGTTGTAGAGATATTAGTATGCAGCAAACCGAAAGTTGTTCGGAGTCCCGGATGAGATCCCGGACGTTAGGAGGAGTTCCGGAATGGTCCGGAGGTGAAGAAATATATATGGGAAGTGCTATTTCGGCCATCTGGAGAGTTTCGGGGGTCACCGGTATTGTACCGGGACCACCAGAAGGGTCCCGGGGGTCCACCGGGTGGGGCCACCTATCCCGGAGGGCCCCATGGGCTGAAGTGGCGTGGGAACCAGCCCCTGGTGGGCTGGTGCTGAAGGAAATATGCCCTAGAGGCAATAATAAAGTTATTATTTATTTCCTTATATCATGATAAATGTTTATTATTCATGCTAGAATTGTATTAACCGGAAACATAATACATGTGTGAATACATAGACAAACAGAGTGTCACTAGTATGCCTCTACTTGACTAGCTCGTTAATCAAAGATGGTTATGTTTCCTAACCATGAACAAAGAGTTGTTATTTGATTAACGAGGTCACATCATTAGTTGAATGATCTGATTGACATGACCCATTCCATTAGCTTAGCACCCGATCGTTTAGTATGTTGCTGTTGCTTTTATCCATGACTTATACATGTTCCTTTGACTATGAGATTATGCAACTCCCGTTTGCCGGAGGAACACTTTGGGTGCTACCAAATGTCACAACGTAACTGGGTGATTATAAAGGAGTACTACAGGTGTCACCAAAGGTAGATGTTGGGTTGGCCTATTTCGAGATTTGGATTTGTCACTCCAATTGTGGGAGAGGTATCTCTGGGCCCTCTCGGTAATGCACATCACTTAAGCCTTGCAAGCATTGCAACTAATGAGTTAGTTGCGGGATGATGTATTACGGAACGAGTAAAGAGACTTGCCGGTAACGAGATTGAACTAGGTATTGGATACCGACGATCAAATCTCGGGCAAGTAACATACCGATGGACAAAGGGAACAACGTATGTTGTTATGCGGTCTGACCGATAAAGATCTTCGTAGAATATGTAGGAGCCAATATGGGCATCCAGGTCCTGCTATTGGTTATTGGCCGGAGATGTGTCTCGGTCATGTCTACATTGTTCTCGAACCGTAGGGTCCGCACGCTTAAGGTTACGATGACAGTTATTATGAGTTTATGATTTTTGATGTACCGAAGGAGTTCGGAGTCCCGGATGAGATCGGGGACATGACGAGGAGTCTCGAAATGGTCGAGACATAAAGATCGATATATTGGATGACTATATTCGGACATCGGAAAGGTTCTGAGTGGTTCGGGTATTTATCGGAGTACCGGAGAGTTACGGGAATTCGTATTGGGCCTTATTGGGCCATACGGGAAAAGGAGAGAAAGGGCCAAAAGGTGGCCGCGCCCCTCCCCTTGCTCTAGTCCGAATTGGACTAGGGAGGGGGGGCGCCCCCCTCCTTCCTTCTCCTTCTCTCTTCCCTTTCCTTCTCTCCTACTCCCCCTACAAGGAAGAACTCCTAGTTAGACTAGGAAAAGGGGAATCCTACTCCCGGTGGGAGTAGGACTCCCCTTGGCGCGCCAAACATAGGGCCGGCCTCCTCCCTCCCTTGCTCCTTTATATACGGGGGCAGGGGGCACCCCATGGACACACAAGTTGATCTTCGTGATCGTTCCTTAGCCGTGTGCGGTGCCCCCCTCCACCATATTCCACCTCGAATATATCGTTGCAGTGCTTAGGCGAAGCCCTGCGCCGGTAGAACATCAAGATTGTCACCACGCCGTTGTGCTGACGGAACTCCTCCCCGACACTTTGCTGGATCGGAGCCCGGGGATCGTCATCGAGCTGAACGTGTGCCAAGAACTCGGAGGTGCCGGAGTAACGGTGCTTGGATCGGTCGGATCGTGAAGACGTACGACTACATCAACCGCGTTGATATAACGCTTCCGCTTTCGGTCTACGAGGGTACGTAGACAACACTCTCCGCTCTCGTTGCTATGCATCACCATGATCTTGCGTGTGCGTAGGAAATTTTTTGAAATTACTACATTCCCCAACAGGTGCACCCCACCCAAGGGCCCAAGGCGCCTAGGGTTGGAAACCCTAGGGGGCCGTTGCCCCCCAAGGGGGCATGCCCCCCTGGTTGGAAACCCTAGGGGGCCGTTGCCCCCCGAGGGGGCATGCGCCCCCCTGGTTGGAAACCCTAAGGGGGTCGTTGCCCCGGGGGCCGCCGCCCCCCCCCCCTCTAGATGGGATCTCTAAGGGGGCATGCGCCCCCTAGCCCCTATATATAGTGGAGGGGAGGAAGGGCAGCCGCACCCTGCATCTTGGCGCCTCCCTTCCCCTTGCTACACCTCCTCCTCCCGCAGACGCTTGGCGAAGCCCTGCCGGATCCCTGCTGCATCCACCACCACGCCGTCGTGCTGCTGGATCTTCATCAACCTCTCCTTCCCCTTGCTGGATCAAGAAGGAGGAGACGTCACGCTGACCGTACGTGTGTTGAACGCGGAGGTGTCGTCCGTTCGGCGCTAGGATCTCCGGTGATTGGATCACGTCGAGTACGACTCCCTCATCCCCGTTCTTTGAACGCTTCCGCTCGCGATCTACAAAGGTATGTAGATGCATCCGATCACTCGTTGCTAGATGAACTCATAGATGGATCTTGGTGAAACCGTAGGAAAATTTTTGTTTTCTGCAACGTTCCCCAACAAGGGTTCCATCCTACAACAACCGGCATTCTCCCTTCCACCGCTCCACCGTGGCAAGTGTCAGGAACTTGCCGACAGGTGTCGAGCGGGCAGGAAGTTAGATGAAGCTTGTCGGACACATGGCGGCCCGTGGCCTGAAGAAGCACTTTATTGACACCCATCCAAAGGGCACGACAGAAGAAAAGAAGGTAGCATATTCCACATATCAATCCACCAAAGCAGGAGTAGTTTACGCCTCATGGTAGCGCGAACTTGGGTAAACTTGTGTGCCTACTTGCTGGATCTGTTTTTTGTGTACTGCGATCCCCAGAGCCGAACTGCAAAGGGATGTTGTTGATCCCAAACATTGTCATATGTCGACACAGGCGTTTAATGTTTCACCACCCAACTTATTTATCTCAGAGATAATGTTAACAATAATAACTCATGATTACATATATTCAACTGGATATATATGCCTAGATTTTCCCCTACCACTGGATGCTTGCCAAGTGGAGAATAGTTGAGGTTGGAACAAGAATAAATATTTTTGACTCTAGTGGAAAAGTAAAGTTTAAACATTAAAAGATAGGCAATTTGTAGAAAGAAGTAGAGGTTGTCATGCGTTTTTAATTGTTGGATGTGCAAGTTCTCAATGTAAAGGAGCGTCACTTTATATTGCCCATTACGATAGCAAACTTTATTGTGTTACTACCGCAAGTTTGTATAAAGCTTATTTTCACTTACAATAAAAAATCATATATATTTAGAAGCAACTTTTATTGTTTTGCACCAAGAAGTAAAGATGGTGATGAAGAATCAGTAGGGTCAAAGCGAAGAGAAGAGAAGAGAAGGTGGTTGCTCTCCTCTGCTCGCATACGGACCGGCAGCTCAACGGGTGGCCCAAATGGAAAGTGCCCTCCATTTTACTGCTCAACGCACCCGGAGGAGTGGAGAGGTGCACCTATCTAGCTCTCCACGTATAAAAGAAAATCTGCTTGAAGAATGCACCTTGAAATCCTGCTAGTGCTATTTATATTTTTTGAGATGGCGACGGCAGATGATTAATTGATGGAATACGATGTGTTGATACTTTGGAGCGTCAGTGTGCACAGGACAAGAGAGAAGAGGGCGCTGGGATTCTCTAAAAAGAAATAGTTAAGAGACGTCTAATCTTGAGTTCTGAGCCCACCTGGTAAACTTAATCAGATATCGCTAGCAAGAGTACAAAATATGGCAGGTCACTGGATCAAACGCAGCACTGGTGGGATTATTTTAAGCATGTCTTTTTACAGACATTCCACGGTACAATGTTGACCAGTCGACCTAGAAGCGATTTAAATAACAGAGATTTGCTTTTGAATTGCCACCCAAACGGAACTAGAGGCACAAACCACACTCCAAACACAGCAGTAAGTGTGAAACTGTAATCGCTTTGGACTTTACAAGTGTTGCCTACTGTTTCTGTTGCAGAGAAACTAATTCAGTCGCTGATAGTTTAGCCAAACACTTCGTTATGTCTAGTTCGTCTGAATTCTGAGAGATTACTATGCCTGGCTTTATTCGTCCTCAAGTTGTACTATATGAGGAATGAAGTTGTTGATGCAAAAAAAAAGACCCGTAAGGGTTCCTTTGATTCTAGGGAATTTCATAGGATTTTTAGAGGGTTATAATCTTTAGGAATTTTTCCTTCAGTGAACGTTTGATTCGTAGGATTGAATTCTATAGAAAATTTTCCTATGGAATCATGTATACTACAATTTCGGGCTCCTTTGATACAAAGGAATTTCATAGAATTTTTGAAGGATTAAAATCCTTTGGAATTCTTCCTATGTTTAGGACTCCTTTGATTTAAAGGAATTTTATAGGATTTTTGGAGGATTGAAATTCTTAGGATTTTTCATATATTGGTCCTTTGATTCTTAGGATTTTTCATATATTGGTCCTTTGATTCTTAGGATTTAGTGTGTGTGTGCACGCGTGCGTGTGTGTGCGCGTACGTGTGTATGTGTTGCTGCGTGTGTGCTCCTGCCCTCGCACTGATGCTACGTGTGTGCGCTACCGCCCCCCACACATACATACCACATGAGGGACAAAAGAATCTTTTCAAGTATCATTTAGGCTCAAAACGAACGGAAATGTCATATAAGGAATAAAATTTAGAACTTGTCAAATAGGGAAGAAAAACTTTTCGAGTGTCAAATAAAGAAGCAGATTTTAAGATAGTGTCAAATAAGAAATTTTCTCAAATATTATTGATGATGGCTCTCGCCTGCCTGTTCAAAATCGTTCACGACGCGGATCACAAGCCGAGAGCGATTTCCGACGGTTTTGTGACGTACTACTACATCCATGATATCAATCGTGGCACCTGTACCGTGTACTTGCATTGATGGAGACCCACGGGCTATCATTGGCGCCGCGGGTACACGATTCGATCGAACCGATACGATGGTACCACTCCAGTACGAGCGCGAGGCCGTCCGCATCCGCACGGAGCCGCATTGAATTTTGACCTGATCTGTTGCGAGTTCCGTGCCTGGCAGCGGGTGAAGGTGAAATGACTGCAAAACCACGCGTCCCTGTTCGGGTTCGTTTTTTACCCATCCGGCACAGGCAAACGAACTGCAGCACATTGACGGACTGATTGTGTTCTCCCTCCCACCCTCAGGCCTCAGCCTCCGCATCCGGCTTGTGGCTGGCCGCACACACGCCGCTCAATTCATCGGCCCCTCCCTCCCAACCAACGTTCATGCAAAGTTGACTTGAGTGGTTCCACCATTCCACACATTTTTCTTTTCATTTAAAAGCTGCATGGATATGGACGGACGAGCATGCATGTGTGGAGTGCATACACGGTCGAGTTGGACAAGTGGCGAATGCACGGGAAAGGCACGGCACACAAGTTGCAGCCGCAGCGGCACCCGCCGGCATGCACTGCGCACGCTGCCTGCAGGGCCACTTGCGCCGCCCCACACACACCGACGACGGCTGGAAAGGTCGCGGTTGCCACTAGGGAGAGGAACGGAAACACTCATGAATGTTCAGATTCATCTTCCACTAGTGACAAATATTTCAAGCGTTTTCTTGCATGGCAAAAAAGAAGGAACCTCACACACACACGTCCTAACGCGGTTTGGATCGCTCGATCACGAAGCACGTCGCTTCAGAGGAGGAGCGCGTGTGTATACGCCCTCTTCTCAAGCTAATAGTGATGTGCGAAACGACCCATCTTTTATGTTGGTCTCCAACATCCTCCACTAGCATGATGGTACTAAATCTCAGACCCCTTGTTCCTGCATGAATGGGCCATACAGAGCCATGGGATTTTCACTAAGAGTTATTGAAAATGATAATTGGCCAAATCCCAATAATTTTAACAATAACGTCGGGACATGATGCTCCCTCGCTTGCTTGGTGTAAGTTTTGTTGGGCTTTTTTTTTCTTATGTATGTTTTGTTGCACTATTACGTTTTTTATCATTTTTTTTCTTTCTTTTTTGTTTTCTTTGGCTTTCATTGCCCCCCCCCCCTTTTTTTTACTTGTTTATGTTTGCTTCTTTCTCGGTTTTCTTTGTTTTTTTGTTTCTTATTTTGGTTTTCAATGTTTTCGTTCTTTTCCCTCGTTTCTGGGTTTTCTTCTTTGTTTTCTTCGGGTTTTTGTCCCTTTTTCAGTTTTCATTAGTTTTCTTTGTTATTCTTTGTTTCTTTCTCGGTTTGCACCATTTCCACTCTTCCATTGGGTTTCTTCAAAAAAAAAATCATTTCTTCCTTCATTTTTCGGGTTTCCTTTGTATTTCTCGGTTTTCATCGTTTTATAATTTCTTTTTTCGTATAGAACAGGAAGAAAATTATCATGTTTAGTAATTTACAAATACATGAAACATTTTTTATACATCTGAAACATTTTTCTATGCATGCTAAACATTTTTAATACATGATTTGATTGACATTTTTTTGAAATCTATGGTTTTGATGTTGACATCTTTTATATAGATTGTACATTTTTCATATACAAAAGGAACACCTTTTTAAACATGTTAAAAAAATTCAAACAACTGATTAACATTATCATATATATGTTTTTATGCTTGTATTTCATATGCATTGTACATTGCTTGCAAACATTCCAAAATTTATTTTCTTATAAATGATTAATATTTTTCAAATACATGTTTAATATCATTTTCAAATATATGTTTTTGATGTCTAATATTTTCATACAAGTTGTATTATTTCAAAGTACATCAAGAACATTGTCACACATGTTTATTTTAAAAAAAAATACACGATTAAGTTTATTTTCATATATATTTTTTATGTCTACTTTTTTTATACACGTTGTACATTACTCGCATACATCAGAAACATTCTTCAATAAAAGTTTAACACTTTTCAAATGCCTGATTAATATCTTTTTATGATTTTATGTAAGCTGATTTTTGTAATAGATATAAACTTTATTTAATGTCAATAACCATGTTCGGCCGACAAGAACATTTTCTAGACGTTGTATGAACAGTTTTTGTGTACACATTGAACATTATTTCAAATGAATGATTAACACTCTTTTCAAACATATACTTGGATGCCAACTTTTTCTCATACACATTCTGTATTTTGCATATATACCAGGAACAATTTTATATACATTTTCAACATTTTTAAAATGCATGGTTAATAATTTTGACGACTTATTTTTTTATGTCTACTTTTTTATACAGATTTTGTACTTTTTTATATACATTAGGATTATTTTTATATACACTTTTCGCATTATTCAAATACATGAAATATATATTTTTATATTATGTTTGGATGTCTATCTTTTTCATACACATTGACAAATTGTTGTATATGTTAGCGAACAGTTTATGTATACATGTTTAACATTTTTCAACTTTGTATGTCAACTTTTTTTTCTAGTAGATGTGTTTAGAATATTTTTTCGAAATATAAGGTATAGTAAAGTAAAGCAAAAAAAATGAAAAAAGAGATAAAAATAGCACTAATTGCCTGACGTCCGCCCATTCTGACGGCTGCTTGAGGCGAGACGTGCTACTCTCTCGCTACACTTATTTCTCGCCTGTACTGATTAATTTTTTTTAACATAGTACAGACGCAAGCGCTCGTATATACGCGCATGCACTCACCCCTATTAACGCACACGCGCACACTCTACCCCTATGAGCACGTCCGAAAGACTGAGCTGGCCTATCATGTTGAAATTTACAAAGCCGTCATATAAACCTCGTCGTCGACGGGAACGTCTGCTCCCACGGAATGCGCATCACTGAAATTTCTGAAAAAAATCCAGAAATAAATGCGAGCACCAGGACTTGAACCCTGATGGGCTGGGGATACCACAATCCCTCTAACCATCCAACCACAAATTGGTTCGCACCTGTATTGCTTCCTAATAAGATTCGCCTATGGCGGGGAGTAGTAGGCCGGCCTATGGGTTATCCACTGTTTTGTATATCGGTAATTGTTTCCCCCTTTTTCATTTTCATTCTTCATTTTTATTTGTATTCCTTCTTGTCTTGGTTCTTTTGTCAGTTTTCCTGGGTTTTATTTGATTTTTTTGGTTTTTACGGTTCTTTAATAAACGTTTTTTTATGTTTTCTTTCTTTCAACATGTGTCTACCTTTTTTCACTCATAGTGTACATTGTTTTGTATATCGGGGACAATTTTTACACGATTCACTTTTTTAAATACAGGTTTAACCTTTTTGCATATATATATATATATATATATATATATATATATATATATATATATATATATATATATATATATGTTACTATTCATCACCCAGGGTGCAGAATAAGTTATTCTTCACCCGAGGTAATCTTACGATCATTTCATAATTAAATTACGTTTGAAATTCAAATAGTTACATTCCTATTGATTCACTACATAAAATTTGGCATAAGAAAATAAAAATATTAATGCATGTACGCACAATGTGACTCGCCGACTTATAGACCTTGTACGCACAGATGAATACACATATACATTAAAATTGTACCTTCATGAGGTATCTATGACTTATTATTTGTATCAATAAATTGTGCACTGACTCCAAATAATAGAGACATACCCATGATATATATACCTACTAATGAATTATGTACATACGCAGGCATGTATATATATATATATATATATATCCAATGTTTTATTCTAGGTCCTGCTAATAAAGAAATTATATGCATAGTGGATATGTATATACCTACTAACTAAATTGTGTACATACGCGGGTATGCATATACGTACTAATGAAATTATATACATACGCAGGTATGCATATACCTACTAATTAAATTATATACATACACGGGTATGCATATACCTACTAATTAAACTATATACATATGCAGGTATGCATATACCTACATATTAAATTATATACATACGCGGGCATTCATATACGTACTAACAAAATTATGTACATAAAGGTATGCATATACCTACTAACAAAATTACATGTATGGGTATATGTATATCCAATTATGTTGTGAGTGTATGTATACCCAATTATGTTGTGGGTATATGTATACCTAACTAAAATTACGTAACATACACGTGTATGTACATACAAAGTGATTTAGCCTACGAATAAATAAGTGCTATATAAAGAGGTAATAAAAATTGATTTTTAATCAATATGGTATTTTCATTTCCTTCCTTTTATATGACGTGACATGCATGCATGGAATGATTAAAGAATTAAAGTCTGCCAAATTAAGTCATTTTCACTAGTTTCCAAATCAGATGCTAAACACGATCCAAGGACAGATCGGCAAGGTGCCTGGGCACCTAGGTGTCCCAAACTGCCGTCATATATATATGTGTGTCAAATTTTATCTATATATGTCAAATTTTATCTACCACCGGTGGTACTTATCATCACTTGAGTTTTCTATGTTGTATGTCGTATCTATCAAATCGAAGAGTATGGACGCGTAGTATGTAGTATATAAAAATATTTAGGTAGTATATATACTATTTTTAGGTAGTGTGTATCATTTTTTAGTCTGCTCATTTTTACGTACAAATATGTATATTTTGAAAATATGTAACTCGCTTTGAAATATGTTATAGTATATAATATGTCGAAAATACAAAGATGAACATGGATGCGCGCACACCCCACGTGAATAGTAAATTCATAAAAAGTACTAAAAGAATTGAATTTTTTTGAAATTTTGCAGTATGAAAGTTAGTCGATCATTTTGCTCACATGTGAAGTTTCATAATGTATTGACATTTATGGTATTCTTAGTGAAGAAAATAGAAATGCGGCTATACTATTCATTAAACAGTGTTTTTTAATATAGTTTTGATTAGCTTCGATTTTGTCATTTTTGCCCAGATTACCACAGATGTGATTTCTTCCTGAAACTTCATATGCAATTATACCGGTTGACTTTGTATATTCAAAACATAAATTCAGATTCCTTTAATTTGTCTAGTTTTTTCGAATTTACTATTCATAAAGGGCACGCTCACCCATGTTTACCAAATCCGAGTAAATAAATATGTTAACAAACTTATAATGATAAAGTAGTACTCTCTCCATTCCCTTATACAAGGCCACTATGAAAAATACATTTTGCATTTATACAAGGTGAGTAACAATAACCGAGGCAAAATTTAATGATGTTTTCTCGTACTAGCAACTTATTTAATACTTGCATGCACGTAGTCATAATCACAATGTGCTACTTCCTTGTCATTTCTTCCTTGCATGCATGCAGACGTATTAATGATCCCAGTTAACAAGGAGAACAATTGGCTTGCAAAATAGTCATTAAATTTTTACCTAGGTACCTGTAATTTGAGTTTGTGGCCTTGTATAAGGGAATGGAGGGAGTACATATAGTACCACATGGTAATGTAGGAGACATGTGGGGTAACTAACCCCCGATGGTAGGATGTATTTATCACCCGGGACGCAGAATAATTTATTCTTCACCCGAGGTAATCTTACGGCTATTTCATTGATAAATTACATTTGAATTACAAATAGATACATTCATATTGATTCAGTACGTAAAATTTTGAATAAGAAAAAAATAGTTCATTTGACTAGAAAAATTGCATGTTATGTACATTTTACACTACGTTTTTATGTTTGTAATTTTACATAACATAAAATATTTTTACTGTGATTATATATTTTTTAAATTCTCTTTTTAGGTCTGAAATATGACAAAATTTATGAAACGTAAAATTACGGTGCATTGATGTTAAAATTGAGCGGGTGAAGAATAATTATTCTTCAACCAGGATGACGAATAGTCTATATATCAGCAAAAGTAGAAGACCTGTCTACAATTTTTCGTACACAGCTGTACATTTTTTTGTCTACATCAGCAAAAACAATTATGCCTTTTAAGCCATTTTTAAAATTTATGACTAACATTTTTCTAATATATCTTTCCATGCCTAATATTTTCATACATTTTTTAAATTTATGTATATATATTAAATATATTTTTATACACATTTATCATTTTTTAGATATATTATTGACAGTTCTTAAAACATATATCTTTGATGTTTACATTTCTCATACACATTGTACATCTTTCATATGCACCTGAATCATTTTTTATACACGTGCAATTTTTAAAAATATATGGTTAATGTTTTTCGTAGACATGTTTTGTTGACTAATTTATTTATACAATTGTATATTTTTCGGTACATCAGGATCATATTCTTATAAAAAATTAAAATTTCTCAAATACATTATTTACATGTATGATACAAACTTTGAAAAAATAAATGGAAAATAGGGAAATGGAAAAAAAATGCAATGGTGACAAAACATAAAAACAGAAAACATAAACAGAAGATAGGAAAATAACTGGCGTAACGTCAGAGCTAGTGGGCCCGCTCATGGGTCGGGCACAGGGCCTTTGCTGCCAAAGTCGCCCCAATACGGCGCTCCATGGAGCGAAGTGTGTCCCATTTTGTTCCGGTCGCAACTTGGTCTTGTACAGTTTTGGGGTTGATTAATTTTCTTGTAAAACGGATGATTGATTCTTTTTCACTAATTTCAAAAATATAGCAGTGTAAGATTAAAAGAGTTATAGAAATAAAAAATGGAAAAATAGAAAATGCACATGAATTTTAAAAAAATTCCTCGGTTTGAAAACAATCACAATTTTGTAAAATTAGTTCTCCATTTTTAAAAAGTTTAATGTACTTTAAAAATGCTAACAAATGGAAAAATTATTCATGAAATACTAAAATGTACGATAGTACAAAACATCCAAAGTATTCAGTACTTTTAATAAACTTTACGAATTAAGAAAATCTCCAAATTAAAATAAATGGCCGCGTATTTAAAAAAGAAGATTTGCAAGTTAAAAATATGTCCGAGTATTTCCTTTTTTCTTAACTTGCGTGGGATATTTAACTTCAGGACCCTAGTTGTGGTTAGAGCATCCACATCAGGGACTCAGACTGATAGGATGGACAACTTGATCAGTGTCCGGTTAGAAAAACTTGTACCACTCAAATCTGACTCAAATCCGGGGCAGGGATGGGGAGGCCCAAACATGCTTGAACGCTTTTGCTACGTTGTACTGGCCTATGTAGCCCACTTCTACCCCACAATTTTCCCCATCAGCACTACTAGCAAGGGAGCTCCTATACGGCGCATTAAGCGCCGGTACAGGCAACTGGCGCCCGCTGTCGCTATCTGGTGGGCCGGCCCAGAAACACCCAGAGAAAAAACTCCCAAAAAACTGCTCCAACAGGTTTCGATCTAGCGCCGTTTAGTTATGATGCAGCGTGCCTAACCAGTACATCTACTACAACCTAGTGATTCATTACAGCGGGAGAAGTTTAACAACAACACTAACCGCACTATTTCTGGTACAAACAATTTAGAAAGACGTGATTTTTTGGAAAAGAAAAAAATCGCGAATTAGAAAAAAGTTCATGTGTTCAAAAACTTTCACCAAATTTTATAAAAGATCACCGTGTATTACATAAAATTTCATTGTATTAAGAAAAATGTTAATTGTATATTATGAAAATTGTTCACCTTTGCATATAAAAATGATCGTCCTGTATTCATCGTATATTATGAAAATTTTCAACGCTTTTACTAAATGTTGAATGCATATTCAAAAATTGTTCGACACATATATTCATATTGTTTCAAAAATGTTCATCGTGTATTATTTAAAATGTTCGATGGATATAAAAATGTTCAGGATATATATATATATATTTTGATTTTTTCTATTTTGGTTTTGGTTATTTAATGAGTATACAATTGTTCACTATGTTTCTTAATTTTGTTCAGTATATATTACACAATGTTCAATGTGTATTCACAAATTGTTCAACGTATTTTCAAAAAATGTTCAGTACGTGTCCGAAAATTCTATGTATGGTGAACAATATTCAAATACACGTAGAATTTTTTTTTAAAATACGATGAACTCCTTTTGAATGCACGCTGAACAAAATTTCTATACATGATGAACATTTTTTATACACAATGAACATTTTTCAAACTTCATCAAATTTGACAATAGTTCATCAATTTTGAAAGAAAGTTCATCGATATGAAATAAATTTACAAAATTGAAAAAAAATCTGACGCTTAGCAGAAAAGAAGAAAGAAAGAAAAGAAAGAAAAAGAAAAGAAAAACAGAAAAAAAAACTCTTTCCACGAAAACAGGAAATAGAAAAAGGTTAAAAGCATGTCACTTAACACGAATTGGTAGGTTATCCGAGTGGTTTGGCAAGCGCGCCTGTAGACGTGAGATCCCTGGTTCGAAACATGGACGCCAGAAAGATTTTTGCGTTTTCAAAAACAGAAAAAAGAAGTGGGCCGGCCCAGTGAGGCGGGAGGGGTATGCGCCCGATTGCATCTATGCCTAAAACGGGCGCTTAAGGCACCGTTTAGGATTTGCCCTAGCAAAACCCCTATTTCCTAAAAAAAACTAGTAAAACTCCTATAGGTAACCACTTAATAGTGGCGCTTGTTATCTGGGCCACACTACCGATACTTAGTAGTAGCACAGTAAAAAATCATGCGCTGCTAGTAGGGTATAGTTGGAGCGCAGGCTCAACAGGCCCGCATTACTACTAAGTGAACCCCATCGAGTAATTGTAGTATAGGCTGTAAAACCTCAAAAAGTCACTTTGGAACCCGGGTGTATTGAAGCCTTATTTTTTGAACTGTGTCAAAATGCTTTTTTGAAGTTTTAAAAAATTCTGAAAACAAATCAACATGTTTATATGAATGTATATTACACATGTGTACATATTAATGCTGAAATAAATAACCATGTGAGTTACACAAAAATGACAAAATCATGATTTTGGAAAGATGAACAATGCATGCACTATTTACTATTTGGAAATCACCATTTTGTTATTTTTGTATAGGTCGCATATTTACTTATTTCATCATCAATCTTTACACATGTGTAATATACATCCATATGATAACGTATAATTTTTTTCAGAATTTTTCGAAACCTTAAATGTGATTTTTTTAAAGTATTTAAAATAAGATCCTCCAATACACCCGGGTCCCAAAAATCCACTCTCGTAAAACCTACGCTACTACAAAGTGGATAGTTGTAGCGCAGGTGAGACAACCCGCGCTATTGCTATTTATAGACTAGCCCTGCTAGTGAGCCTCCCTTCGTAGCAACGCTTGTCATGGCCCGTGCTACATCTACTTGTCACAGTAGTAGGGGGGCTCCCTTGCCATGTGCCACGTGCTACCAAGCTTCAGTTAGCATCGGATTCTAAGCAGCCCCTCGCCTCCATTCACTCTATCTCAATTCCCCTGTCCCTCCCTCCCACATCGGCGCTGCCGCCGCCCTCTCGTCCACCGCCGCCGCGCTCCACCCTCTCCCTCTTCCCGCTCACTAGTACGATGACGCTACCACCTCCCACGTCTCCGCTGCCATGCAGCAGCCGGACCCCCGGTTGCCCGAGGGCCTCGTCGTCGCCGACCTTGCGCCCCCTTCGCGAGCAGCAGGCAGGTCCCAACTCCTCCCTGTCCGGCCGTACCTACACTTCGACGAATTTGACCCCTCCTCGGTCGTTCCCGTATGGGAGCAAGGTGAGGAGCATCTTCACTATTTTTTTCAAATGTTGGCATGGTGCGTGTTTGGGGACTCGGATTTGTAGATGCTCTAAGTCGTACGTATAAGAGTCCCTAAAAAAACTCGTACTTAGTATATGTTGGATTATGGATGGGCTTAGGCACATATAAGACAGTAATTCCTGATTAATCTCTAAGGCCCATGCATGTGTACGGCAAGTGGTGGGAAGTGTGGAAGTTTAGTACCATACTGCTACAGTAAGAAGAGTGAGACCTTTTTATAAGGTCTACTCCATCACTTGCTATTGGGAGCTTAGGAATAGGAGTTGTACACTGATAATCCACAAGTATAGGGGATCGCAACAGTTTTCGAGGGTAGAGTATTTAACCCAAATTTATTGATTCGACACAAGGGGAGCCAAAGAATATTCTCAAGTATTAGCAGCTGAGTTATCAATTCAACCACACCTAAAAACTTAGTATCTGCAGCAAAGTGTTTGGTAGCAAAGTAATATGATAGTGGTGGTAACGGCAACAAAAGTAAAGACAGCAAAAATAATGTTTTTGGTATTTTGTAGTGATTGTAACAGTAGCAGCGGGAAAGTAAATAAGCGTAAACGAGTATATGGAAAACTCGTAGGCACCGGATCAGTGATGGATAATTATGCCGGATGCGGTTCATCATGTAACAGTCATAACATAGGGTGACACAGAACTAGTTCTAATTCATCAATGTAATGTACGCATGTATTCCGTATATAGTCATACGTGCTTATGGAAAAGAACTTGCATGACATCTTTTGTCCTACCCTTCCGTGGCAGCGGGGTCCTATTGGAAACTAAGGGATATTAAAGCCTCCTTTTAATAGAGAACCGGAACAAAGCATTAGCACATAGTGAATACATGAACTCCTCAAACTAGGGTCATCACCGGGAGTGGTCCTGATTATTGTCACCTCGGGGTTGCCGGATCATAACACATAGTAGGTGACTATAGACTTGCAAGATAGGATCAATAACTCACATATATTCATGAAAACATAATAGGTTCAGATCTGAAATCATGGCACTCGGGCCCTAGTGACAAGCATTAAGCATAGCAAAGTCATAGAAACATCAATCTCAGAACATAGTGGATACTAGGGATCAAACCCTAACAAAACTAACTCGATTACATGATAAATCTCATCCAACCCATCACCGTCCAGCAAGCCTACGATGCAATTACTCACGCACGGCGGTGAGCATCATGAAATTGGTGATGGAGGATGGTTGATGATGACGACGGCGACGAATCCCCCTCTCCGAAGCCCCGAACGGACTCCAGATCAGCCCTCCCGAGAGGTTTTAGAGCTTGGCGGCTGCTCCGTATCGTAAAACGCGATGATTTCTTCTCTCCGATTTTTTTCTCCCTGAAAGCCAATATATAGAGTTGGAGTTGGCGTCGGAGGGTGTCCAGGGGGCCCATGAGGTAGGGGGGCGCGCCCTAGAGGGGGGGCCCACCCTCGTGGACAGGGTGTGGGCCCCCTGGTCTTCATCTTTGGCGAGGATTTTTTTATTGTTTTTCTAAGGTGTTCCGTGGAGTTTCAGGACTTTCCGAGAATATTTGCTTTCTGCACATAAAACAACACCATGGCAATTCTGCTGAAAACAGCATCAGTCCGGGTTAGTTCCATTTAAATCATACAAGTTAGAGTCCAAAACAAGGGTAAAAGTGTTTGGAAAAGTAGATACGATGGAGACGTATCAACTCCCCCAAGCTTAAACCCTTGCTTGTCCTCAAGCAATTCAGTTGACAAACTGAAAGAAAAAAAGAAAAACTTTTACAAACTCTGTTTGCTCTTGTTGTTGTAACTGTGTCAAGCCAGCATTCAAGTTTTCACAATATATCATAACTAACCACATATCAATAGCATAATCAACTAGCAAGCCATAATAATAAATCTCGGATGACAACACTTTCTCAGAACAATCATAATATGATATAACAAGATGGTACCTCGCTAGCCCTTTCTGAGACCGCAAAACATAAATGCAGAGCACCTTTAAAGATTAAGGACTGACTAGACATTGTAATTCATGGTAAAAGAGATCCAATCATGGTCACACCCAACATAGATTAATAGTGATGAATGCAAATGACAGTTGTGCTCTCAAGCTAGGGCTTTTTGATAAGAGGGTGATGACTCAACATAAAAGTAAATGGATAGGCCCTTCGCAGAGGAAAGCAGGGATTTGTAGGGGTGCTAGAGCTCGGTTTTGGAATAGAGATAAATTATATTTTGAGCGGTATACTTTCATTGTCAACGTAGCAACTAAGAGATGGCGATATCTTCCATGCTAAACAAATTATAGGCGGTTCCCAAACAGAATGGTAAAGTTTATACTCCCCCTCCACCAACAAGCATCAATCCATGACTTGCTCGAAACAACGAGTGTCTCCAACATACATCAGGTCCAAGGGGGAGTTTTGTCATTGCAAACGTGTTTATTCATAATAAGCTGAATCAAGAACGACGAACTCATCATATTTACAAAAACAAAAGAGATCGAGTTCATACCGGCTTTTCCCTTCTCAGTCAGTCCATCATATATCATCATAATTGCCTTTCACTCGCACGACCGAACAATGTGAATAATAATAAGAGTGCACGTGCATTGGACTAAGCTGGAATCTGCGAGCATTCAAGAAACAGGAGAAGACAAGGCAATATGGGCTCTGGGTTAAATCAACATTAAAGCATATAAGAGCCACTACAACAATTTAATTATGGTCTTCTCCTACTGACCCCGAAAGAAAAGAAGAGAAATAAAGACTATTTACACGGGAAAGCTCCCAAAAAGCAAAAGAAGAACGAGAAATATTTTTGGGTTTTCTTTTTTAGTTACTACTACAGCAGGGAAGTAAATTACTACTAATTTTTTTTGGTTTTCTTAAGGTTTAACAAACACACAAGAAGAAAGCAGGAAAAAGAAAATAAACTAGCATGGATATTAAAATGAAAGAGTATGAGCACCGACATCTAGCAATGAGTGTGTGTGAATATAAATGTAATGTTGGTGAGAAATACGTACTCCCCCAAGTTTAGGCTTTTGGCCTAAGTTGGTCTATTGCCAGGGATAGCCTGGCGGATACCCGTAGGTGTAACTAGGGTCGTACTGCGATGGGGAATAGTTGGGATCATATTGTGATGAAGAGAACTCTGACTGCCACTAGTTGACAGTCGTCTCTGGATCCCAACAATAAACAGATTGTCGTGGGGGCTCATCTTGTTGTTCCGGTTCCGTGGCTGGTGCAGGATTTTTGTAGGCTTGGACAGCAGCCCACGTAACGAGATAGGGACCTGCAAAATTAAACAGAGAAGGAGCAGACAACTTAATAGTTTCAGGATGATGTTTATCAAAGTATAACTTGTATTTGAGCTCTCTATTCCTGCCCTTAACAAGAAAATCATGAGCTATCATGCTCTTATAGTCTAGATAAGCATTAGGCAGCAATTTTTCTTCTTTCTCATAATGCCTAATAGCTATGTTAAAGTGTGCAGCAAGGCGAGAAGCATAAATGCCTCCAAAGATGGGGCCTTTAGTACGGTTCAGACTCAACCGCCTAGCAATAATTCCGCCCATACTAACAGTGTTATCGTGGTATAAACCATGGAACAAAATGATAATATCAGGAACGCTAAAGTTCCCACAGTTCCCACGACCTATCAAGCATCGACTAGCAAATAAAGCAAAAGAGCGTAACACAGGAAAATGTATGGAGAGAATTCCTTATTTGACACTACCTTAAAACGTGCTTCCCTATTTGACCCTAGAAACTTTTTTCTTCCCTATCTGGCAGCAGGTCTGGATTTACTTCTTTATTTGACATTGCCGTGCACCCCGTTACAGTCTGCCGTCAATTTTTTTCTCCATGACCAAACTACCCCTAACACCGAACCCAATCATCCCGTCCCTATCCCCAATGCCCTAGCGGCGGCGGGACAAATAGTGGCGGCAGCGAGAGCTATGAGAGGTCAGAGGGTGGCTGCAGAGGGTAGGCAAGGTGTGGTGGCGGAGTGAAGGAATGGCACGAGAGCAGAGGACCCGTCGGCGAGCACAGATGCTGGCTCTGACCATGGCGGGGCTGCAGAGAGCGCGTCCGCGAGCTCTGCTGCGGTCTGGGCCATGGCGCGGCTGCGAGAAAGGGCCATAGCGGAGACGCTGTCGTGGCTGCAGGGTTGGGCGCGGATGCGAGCTCAAGCTGGGGCTTGGCTATTCCTGGGATCCGAGGCTTAGTCGATTGACTAGGTTGTGCTAATACTAGGTAACGACTAGATTATTTTGGAGTGTTAAAAGTTCTTCCATCCCTTGATTTAATTAGTCAACAGTACAAACTATCTGCTTTTAGTGTGTTGCGTGCAGTAGTACCAATTTATCGTGCTTGATTTTAGTGGGGAATTTGTTGCATGACCAGAGGGTAGGAGTCCATGATTTTTTCTAGAGAGTTTTATTATCATCCTATAATATCTGTTATCGTATCTGTATGGAATTCTTAGTTTGTGTGCTTTAATTTGTATATGTTGATATGCACCCATGCAGGTACAAGGACTTTTAAGATTAAGTGATATCTCTATAGTCTCAGTTTGTGCTTGGCGCCGTGGTAGGTGAACCCAATGAGCGAGCATCGTCCATTTGATTAGCTTGGTGGAGGCTGAGATGCACTGGATATACGCGAGAAAGAGATCAGGCTGACAATGATCAAGCCGGATGGCACCGCAACTGTGACTCTAGGCAGGCAGCTCTTCACAGCATCACGGTCTCCATTATTTTCACCATTAGTTTCTTTTCATTGCGAGTCAGCTTGTTAGCTGTTAACTCAAGTGTACAAAAAAGGAGCAGCTATGGACTTTCTTTTTCACACTATTTTCTTAGCATCATTATTATCCGTAGGTTTTTAAATTTGTACTTGAAAGAATGACAACTTTTTGTGTTAGATAATTAGGACATAGGAAGGGTGGCGCCAAACTCACGATTATATCTATGTTACTTGATCAAGGCTCATTTGGTCATTTAACCTTTGACTAAATATGTCATAGTAATGTTGCTTTTGTCTTGCACAAAATTTTGGTCACATAATGCGCTAGGGCCAAAAGTGTCTTTTCATATCCTTATTTAACAGCGTTAGTGCACAAAATGAACTAGAGTGTCAAATAAGGAAAGAAATTTAGACCAAGTGTCAAATAAGGAAGAAAAACTTTTTCAGGGCCAAATAAGGAATCACATTTTTTGAGTAGTGTCAAATAAGGAATTCTCTCAAATGTATGCTAGTGATCCTTGCATCAGAAACCTTCCTGGTTTTTCCCATAGAGATAAGTTTAATAAATGGTTCCAACTCCTTACTGGGTGGTTCCTCTAAAGTGTCCCCAGGGGGTATTGAGGGAGTCCTGGATTAGGGGGTGTCCGGATGGCCGGACTATACCTTCAGCCGGACTCCTGGACTATGAAGATACAAGATTGAAGACTTCGTCCCGTGTCCGGAAGGGACTTTCCTTGGCGTGGAAGGCAATCTTGGCGATGCGGATATTTAGATCTCCTACCATTGTAACCGACTTTGTGTAACCCTAACCCTCTCCGGTGTCTATATAAACCGAAGGGCTTTAGTCCGTAGGACAACATACAACAATCATACCATAGGCTAGCTTCTAGGGTTTAGCCTCCTTGATCTCATGGTAGATCTACTGTTGTACTACCCATATCATCAATGTTAATCAAGCAGGACGTAGGGTTTTACCTCCATCGAGAGGGCCCGAACCTGGGTAAAACTTCGTGTCCCTTGTCTCCTGTTACCATCCGCCTAGACGCATAGTTCGGGACCCCCTACCCGAGATCCGCCGGTTTTGACACCGACATTGGTGCTTTCATTGAGAGTTCCTCTGTGCCGTCGTCATCAGGAAGGATGCTTCCTCCCGTCTTTAAAGATGGCACCGTTGCTAAGGGAGCATTGGCTGTCGGCCAGACTCTCCGGCTGGGTGGTTTTCTTATGACCGTCTGTTCGGCTGCTGCGCCGACGATGACCTCTCGGGTCATCAAATGCAATCTTCATGTCAGTTCGGAACTCGCCGAGCAGTTAGATCCAATAGAGCTCTCTTCCATGAACGAGCTCTTGGATCGCATCGCCGCCCTGGGGGTCGCTACAGATTACGACAAGGTTGGACCTAAACCCGATCTAAGAGAGATTAACTCTCCCCAGGTCACCCATCACGTTGCCGTGGTAGAAGGGCAGTGCGGCGACCCTTCATTTATCTTAAGGACTAATTGCGTCCGGATTCCCGATCCCTCCAGGCCGGATACCCGCGGAGGGGAGGATATAACTCAAGACCTGAACTTAGAATCAGGCAACGGGCTAGACTCATTGGATAACACCCAAGAACCTAAACTTCAGAGTTCGGTAACTCCTTGGCCTCTGAGTCTCAGATCGGGTGAGGTCTCGGATTTAATTCCACCCACCCACTCGAACATAAGCGATCTATCCAAAATCAGGCAAAAGCCCGAAGAAACAATACACCATTACTGGGCCAGATTCCTCCTGGTTATGAACAGGATAAAGGACTGCCGCGAGGAAGATGCAATCTCAATCTTCTGCAATAATTGCACGGACAAGGGAATCCTTAACGCCATAAGTCGTCGTGATATTACACGCCTTTCTGACTTGGCGTCCATAGTACAAAAGTACTGTGCGATGGAAAGCGCCTGGAAAACCGAAATAAAATTTTGGGATAATCCGACCCTAAATAGAAACCCCGTCCGGAACAAAAGGGTGCATCATCGACAGACACCCGGGTTAAACACCAAAAAACAAAAACCCTCTACACTGTCCTCACTCCATGCAAATCACGGTACCCGCATTATCAAAAGATTGCATACGCGGTATTCATGGCATCATGGAAGCTGCGACACTATTTTCAAGAGTGTTCGATAACAGTAGCCTCCGAAGTACCACTTAACGATATTATAAACAACTGCGAAGCAACGGGACGGATTGCAAAATGGGCCATCGAGCTCCTCCCATTCGACATAACTTATAAGCCACGGCGAGCTATTAAGTCACAAGTTTTGGCCGACTTCGTCGCAGAATGGACGGAGGCCGAACTCCCTAAAGAGTACGGCACATATTCAAACTGGATCATGCATTTCGACGGCTCTAAAATGTTGGCCGGTCTAGGGGCTCGCGTCGTTTTGACGTCCCCCACGGGAGACACAGTTCAATACATACTCTAGATTATGTACACAGACTCCAACAATGCAGTCGAATATGAGGCCCTTTTACACGATCTCCGGATGGCAGTATCCATGGGCATTCAACGCCTAGAGGTGCGAGGGGATTCGAACCTCGCAATATCCCAAATAAATGGAGACTTCGATGCCAAGGATCCAAAAATGGCAACTTATCGCAACGCCATCCTAAAAATGTCAGCTCGGTTCGAAGGGCTCGAATTTCATCATATAGCCCGGGAGAACAATCAGCAGACGTCCTGGCACGCATCGGCGCAAAAAGCGACGTAGTCCCCCCCAACATCTTCTTGGAACGGCTGTTCAAGCCATCCGTAGTATGGGAAGGGGAATCCGGCAATAACATTCCGGACTCAACCGCACTGCCCGATGCCGAACAATCTGACACAATCGGAGGCTCCGCCAATGAAGTCACACCTTCAGCCCACGTAATAATGGCTGTTATTGCCCCGTGGACAGAACCATTCCTAGCCTACCTTACTAGGCAGGAACTCCCAGAGGACCAAAACGAGGCACGCTGCATAGTGCGGAGATCTAAAGCCTACAAAGTCCATGAGGGAGAGCTTTATAAGAAAAGCACTACCGGAGTCCTTCAAAGGTGCATCTCCGAAGAGGAAGGGCGGAACTTGTTGGCTGAAATTCACGCCGGACTCGGTGGTCATCACGCTGCAGCTCGGTCCCTTGTAAGCAAGGCTTTCCGTACATGCTTTTATTGGCCAACGGCCCGGGCAGACGCTCAGGACTTAGTCCAATGATGCGTCGGTTGCCAGCTTTTTGCAAACCAAAGCCATATGCCACTCACCGCCCTCCAAACTATCCCCATAACATGGCCCTTTGTGGTCTGGGGGCTTGACATGGTGGGACTCCTTAAAGGTGGAACCCACAAGAAAAAATACTTACTGGTCATGGTGGATAAGTTCACCAAATGGATAGAAGCCAAGCCTGTCAAAACGGCCGAATCCGGACCAGTGATAGACTTCATATCTGGGGTCATACACCGTTATGGCGTCCCCCACAGCATCATCACTGATAACGGCACGAACTTTACGGCCGATGACGTAAAACTCTGGTGCAAAAACATGGGCATTAAGCTCGATTATGCTTCCGTCTATCACCCACAAACTAACAGACAGGTGGAACGTGTAAATGGTCTTATCATGAGCGTCATCAAACCCAGATTAGTGCGGTCCCTTAAGGAATCTAACACGCACTGGGTGGAGGAGCTCGACTTCGTACTCTGGGGGCTGCGGACCACGCCGAATCGCACCACCGGATATACGCCATTTTTCATGGTGTACGGCGCAGAGGCAGTTTTGCCCTGCGACATAATTCATGACTCACCTCGGGTGCGCATGTACGAAGAAAGAGAGGCCGAGCTCGATCGGCAGGACAGTTTGGACGCATTGGAGAAAGAACGTGACGTGGCAAAAACCCGTTCCGCATTCTATCAACAGCAGGCTCGAAGATACCAAAGCAGAGAAGTACGGGCCAAAAATTACAACGTCGGCGAATTAGTTCTACGCCTGCCGGACAAGAAAAAGGACAAACTCAAGCCCAAGTGGGAAGGTCCCTTCATAATCGACCAAGTCCTGACTGGTGGAGCGTACCGCCTGCGAGATGCATTAGATAACCAACTCGAGCCGAACCCATGGAACGCAGCCCGTCTCCGAAGATTCTATGCCTAGCGCCGGACTCTGTGTTCGTCTCCTTCCTCTGTCCATTTTTTATATATTTTCTGTCTTATATTTCTCTCCTTCTCCTCTCCTTTTATAGCCTTAAAAGTCTCATCACATGACGTGCTACTCGCACTCATTAAACCTGGGGGCTTCTTTTAACAGAAGCTTATTCACACGGGCTTTATGCCCAACACATGTGTTACACTTCCGCATGTACCTTTTATTTCACCATTATATGCATCGATATGACTTAAGTTTTGGCCAAGCTGGGTTGCCTGGCTTCTGTGCTTACCCCTACGTTCCCGATTGTTCGGCTAGGTGGTAAAGGGAGCACCTCTGCGATTGTTACTGCCGGGTCAGCCTGATGTGTACTTCAGACTGGGTGAAGCCGAAAGCTAGCGTTCTTAAGGTAATATTCGGTCGGTGACCTGAACGATGATTTTTTCAATTATTTATCTATGCGCCCCTAGACGATTTTTCCTGCGTCTTTTTCGCAGAATGGACATGCACTTTAGGGCATGCCTCCCAGGGAAAGGAACCCTTAACGGAACTATTCTCCCTGGAAGATGTTTCTTACTAACCATGTAATATAACATAACTAGTTGGGCACTTGTCTGTTCAAGCACTAATGACCCCTATGCCTGGTCTCCATGCATACCACGGTTCTTACATAACCGCGAGGGTATTCGGACACACTCCGGACCATCAGGTCCCGAGGTTGAAGCGAAAAGGTCGGCCATGACAAACGATCTACAATCCGGCTAGAAGGCATTATAAATGTCAATTAATTTACATAGTCACTCTGACTGATTGTATTCCTCTTCAATACCATATAACAGGCTGTCTAATTTACAGTCCTGCTGGGAATACTTTGCGGCCAATTCTACTTGGCCGTATAGTAAGCTTACAGGGATCTCCTTCCCATCGGGCCCCACAGGTCCGACCTCGGCCATGTGGTTTGGGTCAGCCTTTGTGTACCGCGTCTTCACCATAGCCCAGGCCTCCCTAGCGCCTTGACGGCAGGCCGATATCTTACACAATCGGAAGCGCCGCCGCGCTCCCTTCAGCTTCTCTGCAAGCTCTCCAAGGCTCTCGGGCATGGAGAGGGATGGCCATAAGGCTTGGGCAACGCCTTGCATCGCCTGCCGAACTCGCTCGTGCAGTTGCGAGAGCTCGGGAAGAAGGTCACCCGTAGAACCGGGCATCTCCTCTGCAGGACGACCTGTTAGCATTCCTACAGACATCACTCTGTTAGTCGACTTCCTCGCCGAACTCTTTTTTCAAAGTTCGTTCAAGCACTTACTAAATATGCCGCGTCGAAGCCGCTGATTCTCCTTAATGGAGTCTGACAGCTGGGCATGAACATCTTTCAGTTCAACACCCAGCTTGGTGTTGGCATCCTGAAGATCATTCTTCTCCCGCCTCACCTTTGTCAGCACGCTCTCGCCAGCCTTTAGCCGGCGTAGGAGTTGTTGCTTGTCCGGATCTAGTCCGGCGCCATCTGCAATTTCATTTGTCAGATTTGCACATATGCCGCACTTCACACGTATCTTTTTGAAGCATATATTACCAGAGGGGGTCTCCTTAGGCTCCCCCATCGCGGCTAGTGCGGCCTCAAGTTGGGCTTTGCACTCTTTTAGCTCCTGGGACAGTTGGGTATTCTTCTCTGAAAGAACCTGCGGATTACACGATCCTTAAATCAGTTATTCTAACTGTTTCAAGTCTCGGGGGCTACTGATATATATAACCATTAAATTTTCTCACCCGTATGTCCTTTACATATTGCTCCGTGGCTCTGGCTAGACCATTTTGAGCGGCACGGAGATACGCATCTCCCGAATTAAAGGCATCAAATGCCTCTTGGGAGAAACAAGCGTCGTGAAGAACAGTCCGGCGACGCCTGTGGTTCACGACACTCTCCACCTCGGAAGGGGTGGCAGACAGCCTGTCCGCATCCTCTGTCGGAGGAGCGTCTGGTGCGCACCTCGTGTTCGCCTCCGCCTCCGGGCCAAGCTGTGGAGCCTGGCTGGTGGAGGCGCGATTGACAGCCTCTCCAGATATAGTCCGACAAGGTCTCTTTGTCCTGAACAGATCACGAGTGTTAATATGCCTTGTGTTAGGAATAAGCAACTTGTATTCCCATGCGGCCATAGGCCAATATATATACATGTACAGGTGTGGAACATATGCAGGAAACCCCTTATACAACGGGATAAATACAAAGGGGTACATGACTTATATTATAACTCTAACACCTTGAAGGAATAACACCGGGGAATAAAAAAGCGTGCTATACCTTTGCACCGGCACCCCGGTCCGGACTACACTTCTTTTTATCCCACGGGGCCCCGCAGCCCCTCGTGGGCTGGCTGCCGTAGGCTCGGCCTCCCGCCTCAAGGACCTCCTCTGCAAAACACGGTTGTTATACGGTCATCTAAAACACGCGAGGATGCGTCCCCTTTCAAAGTACTGGGATTTCGGTCTCAGTTACCTGGGAGGCGGGGATTAGCCCTGGGTAATCTGCCGTAATGGCCACGAAGGCGTTGTCCTTGCTTAATTGATGGAATACCCCATCAATTAACTCCACAGATATGTCCGGATCCTCTTGGGAGGCCGGGTCGAGGGACCGTCCCGGATCCTCGGGTTGTGGAGGGGGGCTGTTTATCTCTTTAACAGCCTGGCGCAGTTCCTGCGTGAAGTCGTCAGACCATATATTTGACAGTAGGAATACAAAACGGATGGACAAGTGAAAGTGCTCGCTTACCCAGTTCGGAGGATTATACATGGTAAATCCACCCCGAGGGTTGACGCGGAGGAATTCGTCCTCTTCTCCCTTGTACAAAGTGGACAAGATCTTCGTTAGAGCGGCAGCCGAGTCCGGCCCCTTACGGCCGTGACGGGTGGCGTCGTCCTCCCCGTTGAAATCCCACATGGGGTGACTTCTATATTGAAGCGGCTGCACCCCCCGCATAATGCATACGGCCATGACTCCGATCATGGTTAGTCCGGAATGAGCCAATAATCTTATCCGGACCATCAGGTAAAGGATGTCCTTGTCACTTTCTCTCCGAGAGCTCCGTGGACGCCAGCTTAGGCGCTTCTTCGGGGGAGCACTGTTGAACTCAGGGAGGCCGATCCGAACAGGATCCGGCAGCGGGACATCCTCTATATAGAACCATTCCGAAGGCCAGTCCTCGGACGCCTTATTTGGGGTTCCGGATAGATATCCGGTCCCGGCGATGCGTCACACTTTGGCTCCGCCCACTTCATATATTAACCCCTCTTGAGAACGGGGCACCAGGCAGAACAGACTCTTCCACAGCGCGAAATGAGCCTCAACGCCCAAGAACAACTCGCAAAGGGCAACGAAGCCCGCGATATGCAATATAGAGGCAGGCGTGAGGTTGTGCAGCTGGAGGCCATAGAACTCCAGAAGCCCCCGGAGAAACGGATGAATTGGAAATCCGAGTCCCCTTATTAGATAAGGGACAAGGCATACCCGCTCTCCTTTGGAGGGAGTGGGGCGCTCTCCGCTTGCTCTCCGCCATTATAGGTGGCGAGTCCGACTCGAACCGGGACCATGTAGGCCGGAGGGAGGAATCCCTTGGTCTCAAGCGATACTAGCTCGCTATGCGGGATGGAGCACCTCTCCCAATCTCCAGGCTTAGGACTGGAAGGGCGAGAGGAGGATTTGCGACGGCTGGCCATGGTGGAGTGGATCTTCGCTGGATGCGCTCTGATGACTACTCGCGGAGGGGAGAAGGTGTGGTTTGGATCTAAATCCCCATTCCTTTAAATAGGCGGCTCATTTACGCGGCTAGGGGTGTGAACGTAAAAACACCCAGACTTTTCGTATTCATTTGGCACGTGGAAGGCAGCCATTATTGGGCGTAGAAGCCAAGGAGCGCTGCATTCACAGAACACAGGACATTATTCAACAGGTACACGGAATCTGGGGGGAACTCGCCTTGCAATGCCGAAGACAATTAGCACGCCGGACTCGTCGTCATTGAAGCCTGGTTCGGAGGGAGTCCTGGATTAGGGGGTGTCCGGATGGCCGGACTATAACCTTTGGCCGGACTCTTGGACTATGAAGATACAAGATTGAAGACTTCGTCCCGTGTCCGGATGGGACTTTCCTTGGCGTGGAAGACAAGCTTGGCGATGCAGATATTTAGATCTCCTACCATTATAACCGACTTTGTGTAACCCTAACCCTCTCCGGTGTCTATATAAACCGGAGGGCTTTAGTCCGTAGGACAACATACAACAATCATACCATAGGCTAGCTTCTAGGGTTTAGCCTCCTTGATCTCGTGGTAGATCTACTCTTGTACTACCCATATCATCAATATTAATCAAGCAGGACGTAGGGTTTTACCTCCATCGAGAGGGCCCGAACCTGGGTAAAACTTTGTGTCCCTTGTATCCTGTTACCATCCGCCTAGACGCACAGTTCGGGACCTCCTACCCGAGATCCACCGGTTTTGACACCGACAGGTATGTTGCAGACTGTGCAAAATTCAGACAATGGCATTTTCTTCACAACGTCATATAAATGAAACTCTATTGATGGAGGTGATTCCTTAGGGTAAAAGTAGAAGTTTTGCACAAAAGTATTTGTGAGTAAGAGATACTGTGGACGTTGGTCGCGGACGAAGTCGGTAAGGCCAGCATTTTCAATCAATTAATAGAAATCCTCATAAATCCCGGCCTCTCTCAAGAAATTATCAAAAGGCCATTCACACGGCCGGATTTCCGCGGTACGAGGCAAATTATATTTGGGCCTCTGAGCTTCTTCATCTTGTTTATCCTTTGAGCTTCGGCTCGATGAGCCCCTGAAAATTCTCTTCATCATTTTTCTCAACGGAGATATGCTCATCCCCTATAATAAGTATATCATATTTCTTTTTGATAGTAGGAAGAGGAAATTCAAAACCTCCAAATATAATCGATGGAATTTTTCCATTGGAGTTGATACTATGAACTTGAGGTTGTTTCCTCGGAAAGTGTACCGTATGCTCATTACCATTAACATGAAAAGTGACATTGCCTTTGTTGCAATCAATAATAGCCCCTTCAGTATTAAGAAAAGGTATTTCAAGAATAATAGACATACTATCGTCCTCGGGAATATCAAGAATAACAAAGTTCGTTAAAATAGTAACGTTTGCAACCACAACAGGCACGTCCTCACAAATACCGACAGGTATAGCAATTGATTTGTTAGCCATTTGCAAAGATATTTCAGTAGGTGTCAACTTATTCAAGTCAAGTCTACGATATAAAGAGAGAGGCATAACACTAACACCGGCTCCGTGATCACATAAAGCAGTTTTAATATATTTTCTTTTAATGGAGCAAGGTATAGTAGGTACTCCGGGGTCTCCAAGTTTCTTTGGTATTCCACCCTTAAAAGTATAATTAGCAAGCATGATGGAAATTTCAGCTTCCGGTATCTTTCTTTTATTAGTAATGATATCTTTCATATATTTAGCATAAGGATTTGTTTTGAGCACATCAGTCAATCGCATACGCAGAAAGTTAGGTCTAATCATTTCAGCAAAGCGCTCAAAATCCTCATCATCCTTTTTCTTGGATGGTTTCGGAGGAAAAGGCATGGGTTTCTGAACCCAAGGTTCTCTTTCTTTACCATGTTTCCTAACAACAAAGTCTCTTTTATCATAACGTTGATTCTTTGATTGTGGGTTATCAAGATCAACAACAGGTTCAATTTCTATATCGTTATCATTACTAGGTTGAGCATCATCATGAACATCATCATTAGTATTTTCACTAGGTTCATGTTCATTACCAGATTGTGTTTCAGCATCAGACATAGAGATATCATTTGGATTATCAGGTGGTTCAGCAATAGGTTCACTAGAAGTTTGCACAGTTCTATCATTTTTCTTTTTCTTCTTCTAGAAGAACTAGGAACATCAATATTATTTCTCTGAGAATCTTGCTCGATTCTCTTAGGGTGGCCTTCAGGATACAAAGATTCCTGAGTCATTCTATCAGTTCTAGTAGCCACTCTAACAGCATAATCATTTTTCTTATTATTCATTTCATGGAGCAATTCTTTTTGAGCTTTAAGTACTTGTTCTACTTGAGTGGTAACCATAGAAGCATGTTTGCTAACAAGTTTAAGTTCACCTCTAATATTATCCATATAATCACTCAAGCGTTTAAACATATCAGAATCGTAATTCAATTGTCTACCAAAATAAGCATTAAAATTTTCTTGTTTGACAATAAAGTTATCAAACTCTTCAAAGCATTGCCTAGCAGACTTATAGTGAGGGATATCACCTTCATCAAATCTATAGAGAGAATTTACCTTTACTACCTGTGTCGGGATATCAGTATCAGGAGGTTCTTCAATAAATAAGTGATCAAGTTCATATGTTTCTTCGACAGGCGGTAGATTAAGACCATGTATTTCTTCAATAGGAGGTAAATTCTTAACATCTTCAGCTTTAATACCTTTTTCTTTCATAGATTTCTTTGCCTCTTGCATATCTTCGGGACTGAGAAATAGAACACCTCTCTTCTTCGGAGTTGGTTTAAGAATAGGCTCAGTAATTGGAGCGGGAGCTGGCTCAGGAGGTGCCCAATTATTTTCATTTGTCAACATATTATTCAATAGAATTTCAGCTTCATCCGATGTTCTTTCCCTGAAAAGAGAACCAGCACAACTATCCAGGTAATCTCTGGAAGCATCGGTTAGTCCATTATAAAAGATATCAAGTATTTCAGGTTTCTTAAGAGGATGATCAGGCAAAGCATTAAGTAACTTGAGAAGCCCCCCCCCCCCCAAAGCTTGTGGGAGACTCTCTTCTTTAATTTGCACAAAGTTGTATATTTCCCATAAAGCGGCTTGTTTCTTATGAGCAGGGAAATATTTAGCAGAGAAGTAATAAATCATATCCTGGGGACTACGCACACAACCAGGATCAAGAGAATTAAACCATATCTTAGCATCACCCTTTAATGAGAACGGAAATATTTTCAGGATATAGAAGTAACGCGATCTCTCATCATTAGTAAACAGGGCAACTATATCATTTAACTAAGTAAGATGTGTCACAACAGTTTCAGATTCATAGCCATAAAAAGGATCAGATTCAACCAAAGTAATTATATCTGGATCAACAGAGAATTCATAATCCTTATCAGGAACACAGATAGGTGAAGTTGCAAAAGCAGGATCAGGTTTCATTTTATCTCTAAGTGATTCTTTGTTCCATTTAATCAATAACCTCTTAAGCTCATATCTATCTTTGCAGGCTAAAATAGCTAAAGAAGAATCTTTATCAAAAAGATAACCCTGAGGAATGACGGGCATATTTTCATCATCACTTTCATCATCGTATTCAGATTCATCAATTTCTCTTTCTCTAGCCCTAGCAATTTGTTCTTCAAGAAATTCACTAAGGGGCACAGTGGTATCAGGCATAGAAGCAGTTTCATCATAAGTATCATGCATAGCAGAAGTGGCATCATCAATAACATGCGAGATATCAGAACAAATAGCAGAAGCAGGTTTAGGTGTCGCTAGTTTACTCATAACAGAAGGTGAATCAAGTGAAGAGCTAGATGGCAGCTCCTTACCTCCCCTCGTAGTTGAGGGATAAATTGTTGTCTTAGCATCTTTCAAGTTCTTCATAGTGTCCAGCAGATATAAATCCCAAGTGACTCAAAGAATAGAGCTATGCTCCCCGGCAACGGCGCCAGAAAAAGGTCGTGATAACCCACAAGTATAGGGGATCGCAACAGTTTTCGAGGGTAGAGTATTTAACCCAAATTTATTGATTCGACACAAGGGGAGCCAAAGAATATTCTCAAGTATTAGCACCTGAGTTGTCAATTCAACCACACCTGAAAACTTAGTATCTGCAGCGAAGTGTTTAGTAGCAAAGTAATATGATAGTGGTGGCAACGGCAACAAAAGTAAAGACATCAAAAGTAATGTTTTTGGTATTTTGTAGTAATTGTAACAGTAGCAGCGGGAAAGTAAATAAGTGTAAACCAGTATATGGAAAACTCGTAGGCACCGGATCAGTGATGGATAATTATGCCGGATGCGGTTCATCATGTAACAGTCATAACATAGGGTGACACGGAACTAGCTCCAATTCAACAATGTAATGTAGGCATGTATTCCGTATATAGTCATACGTGCTTATGGAAAAGAACTTGCATGACATCTTTTGTCCTACCCTCCTGTGGCAGCGGGGTCCTATTGGAAACTAAGGGATATTAAAACCTCCTTTTAATAGAGAACCGGAACAAAGCATTAGCACATAGTGAATACATGAACTCCTCAAACTAGGGTCATCACCGACAGTGGTCCCAATTATTGTCACTTCGGGGTTGCCAGATCATAACACATAGTAGGTGACTATAGACTTGCAAGATAGGATCAAGAACTCACATATATTCATGAAAACATAATAGGTTCAGATCTGAAATCATGGCACTCGGGCCCTAGTGACAAGCATTAAGCATAGCAAAGTCATAGCAACATCAATCTCAGAACATAGTGGATAATAGGGATCACATGATAAATCTCATCCAACCCATCACCGTCCAGCAAGCCTACGATGCAATTACTCACGCACGGCGGTGAGCATCATGAAATTGGTGATGGAGGATGGTTGATGATGACGACGGCGACGAATACCCCTCTCCGGAGCCCCGAACGGACTCCAGATCAGCCCTCCCGAGAGGTTTTAGGGCTTGGCGGCGGCTCCGTATCGTAAAACACGATGATTTCTTCTCTCCGATTTTTTTTCTTCGAAAGCCAATATATTGAGTTGGAGTTGGCGTCGGAGGGTGTCCAGGGGGCCCACGAGGTCGGGGGGCGCGCCCTAGAGGGGGGGCGCCCCCCACCCTCGTGGACAGGGTGTGGGCCTCCTGGTCTTCATCTTTGACGAGGATTTTTTATTGTTTTTTCTAAGGTGTTCCGTGGAGTTTCAGGACTTTCCGAGAATATTTGCTTTCTGCACATAAAACAACACCATGGCAATTCTGCTGAAAACAACGTCAGTCCGGGTTAGTTCCATTCAATTCATACAAGTTAGAGTCCAAAACAAGGGCAAAAGTGTTTGGAAAAATAGATACGACGGAGACGTATCATACACGCGCGCTCCTTCTCCTCCGCCGCCCGCCCCGGCTCATCGCGACGCGCGTCGCGGGTTACGGAAATGAGCCAAGCCGAAGCTTATTTTTGCCGGTTAGGAATGGTTAATTAATCGGTTAATTAATCACAGATTAATTAACGAGTCGCTTACGGAAGTGCCACTGTCCGAGATGTAGGACCGTGGGCTGTTCGTGGATTCGGTCGTGGGCCTGAGCCCAGGCCCATCTACCCGACGGCCTATATAAGAAGGCGCTGGCCAGTGGAGTGAACCCTAACTCAGTTCACTCACTCCCTCTCGTACAACCCTAACCGTCATCTACTGTTCCTCTCTGTGTGCTGGTTCCGGCGATCCCATCCCGACGACCGCATGCACGGTTGGTCGGGAGAGCAGATGCCTCCGGAACCCTGTCGTTCAAGATCCTGCCCGGGAGAACGGCAATAAAGTTTTTGGGGAGCGTCTCGACGCGACTGCTCCCGATCCGTCCCCTTCACCGAACGCCTCTGCTTCCACTACTTCCCCTGCATCGACTCCATGGCTGACGACGAAGCCGCCAAGAAGGAGGCCATGGCCGATGCCGAGGCTGCTGCTGCCGCCGCCGCGTTGGCCGGCCAACCGGAGGGTATGACTCGTTCATCCCCTATTTTGCTCGTTCATGTGCTAGCCATATATATGTTGTTCATAGATGTCTCAGTTCTATATATTATACGTGCTCACATGCTTAGGTATCGGTATGAGATGCATACCGTATTTGCCAAACTTACTGTTTACTCGTGGATTAGATTAGTTGAAGAAGTGCTAATATTTTCAAGAGTATATAAGAGCGATTAGTTTTGACGGTTGCGTGCGTGCCTGCGTTGCGCCAGTGGCAGTGACAAGCCTCCAACTCCAACCCGGCCACCGGTGGAGCTTAATCCCGTGTCAAACGTGGTTCTGCAAATCCTCCCACACGAAAAGGCTCCTTCGCGTTCGCTCGCGGCCGAACCGATCAAAAGCGCAACTTCCATCGAACAGGTGTATTTTTTTTGTTTTTTTATCGAACAGGTGTATTGGATGGATATATAATCGATCCTCCCAATAATCATATTACTACTTGTAGTCAAAAAAGTCAGCAGAGCACACTCCATATATATCTTCTCCCGGAAAACCTGGAGCCTCCCTCGGAGGCGATTAGGGTTTCCGAGTAGCGACGGCGGCGCACGTCCGATCTACACCGGCGGGGCGCGGACGAGCTGAACACGATGGCCACATCGGGTTCGGGCAAGGCGACGGAGGATGCCCCTCGGCCTCGAGGGGGTCCAGATCATGGGAAGGCGGCACGGGCGACTCCGGGTTCGCCAGGAGCGGCTAGGGTTCATCTTGAAGAAGCCCTGGGAAAGCTTGGCATCACGGATGAGGAGGCCACTCCTTTAATCCTAGATGATCGCGAGGACGAGACTCCGACGAAGTGGCTGCTTGCGGGGAAGGTGCTGCACCGAAACCTACTTCATATCCAAACGATAGGTAATGCCCTTCGCCCGGCTTGGGGTAATCCCCGAGGCCCGCAGTTCCGATCTATTTTGTGGTGGAGCTGGAATCGAAGCGGGACAGAGAGAGAATCTGGGCGGGCTCACCATGGCATGTTAGCAACCACGCGGTGATCCTTGCTGATTTCGAGGATTGCATGCGTCCAGATGAAGTAAAATTTGACCGGCTACATCTTTGGGCACGGGTCATGAATCTCCCATACAATCTCAGAGATGATGCATGGGGTTTTGAGATCGCAAAGCAGATAGATAAAGGAGCTACATCAGTGCAGTTTGATCATATGGCGGGCTATCTGCGTGCGCGGGTCTCAATTGATGTGAGCAAGCCACTAAGGAGATGGATTTTGATTGATTCAGCAAAAAGAAAGAGACAAGGTCTATATGATATTCAGTATGAGAATGTCCCGCATTTTTGTTTCTCGTGTGGCTGTTTAGGGCACTCAGATCTCTATTGCCCTACTCCTGGAAAGAGGGACACCCATGGAAATCTTCCTTTTGGGTCTAGCTTGCGGGCCTCAGATGAACGGAAGAAAACTTCATCAAATGACAGCTCGAGTAAACAAGGTACTGCTGCCAATCAAAGCAAGAGGGAGTCAAAAAACGCAAGCAATGTTGGTGCTAGCAAAACCACCCCCGAGGTAAACTCTCCGGTCAAGAATCGCCCTATCAAGAGGAAGGAGGTACCGCGGCAGGAATATAGGAGGGTTGATGGCCTGCTCCTACTAATGGACTCGGGTGCAGAAAAGACGGATCTTGATACGTCCTCGTTGCACTCTCAAGAACACATGGATGAACGACACGATGAGGATGGAAGGAAGAAGAAGAAACCCACCCTAGAAAACTCGGCAGAGGCTGCGGGACAGCCCTGCCCGTCCAAATGAATTGCATAAGCTCGAACTGTCGGGGCCTTGGGAACCCAGCGGCAGTTCGCGAGCTTCGCAGTATTGTGAAGCAAGAAGGTCATGCCCTTGTGTTTATCACGGAAACAAAGATAAGGGCGAAGAATCTGCAAAATACTTTGGGATTTGCAGGATGTTTTGCGGTCGACAGTAATGGTCTCAGTGGCGGTGTGGGACTGTTTTGGTCGAGTGAAGTTTCTGTTGAACTGAAAAACTTTAGTGTGAGCCACATCGATGTGGTTGTCACAAAGATCGGTCTTGATTCTCCTGGTTGGAGATTCACTGGTTTCTATGGAGCTCCAAGAGCGGAAAACCGTCATCATAGTTGGCGCTTCATGAGAACTCTTTATGGAATTGAACATCAAGCATGGATATGTGCTGGCGATTTCAATGAAACACTTTATGGCACCGAACACCTCAGTCGTGCTGCACGGTCGGAGTGGCAAATGCGAGCCTTTCGCGAGGTCGTCGAGGAGTGTGCCCTCCAGGACCTTGGATGGGCCGGAGTGGAATATACATGGGATAACATGCAGCAAGGCGAGGCAAACGTCAAAGCACGCCTAGACAGGGCTCTAGTCAATTCTGCAATGCTAACTCTTTTTGAGGAGTCCAGGGTTAGACATGTTAGTTCCGTAGAGTCAGATCACTGTTTTCTTGTAATTGAATTGCGCGAGCTCAATAATCATAAATACAAGGAAAAAGTGAAACAGTTTCGGTATGAGAATGTGTGGCAATCACATGCTGATTATGATGACCTTGTTAGTGAATCATGGCAGCGGCTACATCAAGGGCAAGGTCTCGCAGGGATCGCATGCACTCTTTCCAAGATGCAGGGCGTTTTGGGAGCATGGGGCGCATGGGAGTTTGGCAGTCTCTCAAAAACAGTAAGGAAATGCAAAAAAGCTAGAAAGCTTGCGCCGGCATGCAGTTGGCAGAGGGCCCTCGACGGAGGAGCGGGCAACAGCTCAGAAACTTAGAGAAGCCCTCAGGCAAGAAGAAATTTGGTTGCGGCAGCGTTCAAGAGTTCGCTGGTTACGCGTAGGTGATCGCAATACAGCTCACTTTCAAGCTTAGGCAAAGCAACGGAAACGTATGAACTGTATAGTTGGTCTGAAGCGGCTAGATGGATCTGTATGTGCGGACTCTGAGGAGGATAAGGTGGAAGTCCAAGAGTTCTATCAACAACTTTATACTTCGCAGGGTTTTCAGAACATGGACGGTCTGCTGCAGTTTGTGCCAGAACGGGTTACTCCGATTATGAATGATGATCTTCAGCGACATTTTGAGGCAGCTGAAGTACGCACGGCGCTGTTTCAAATGGCCCCGTCCAAAGCACCTGGAATTGACGGTTTCACTGCCGGGTTTTTTCAGCGACACTGGTCAGTTGTTGAGAAAGATTTAGTGACGGCTGTGTTAGATTTTTTGAATGGTGGGGAGCTTCCTATGGGCCTTAATGACACTTCTATCACGCTGATCCCTAAGGTACGACACCCCCAATCCATCACCCAGTATCGTCCCATATCTCTATGTCCGGTTCCCTACAAGATTGCTGCTAAAGCGATTACAAATCGCATGAAACCGTGGATGGACTCAATAGTGGGAGAGGAACAAAGTGCGTTTGTACCAGGCAGGTTGATAACTGACAACGTACTGGTAGCATTCGAGAGTATTCACTCAATGAAAAGGAGGAAGAAAGGGAAAAATTTCTCATGTGCTATTAAGTTAGACATGATGAAAGCGTACGATCGCGTGGAGTGGCATTACTTGGAGGCTATGCTTCTCAGATTGGGTTTTGGCCACGAGTTTGTTTGACTGATTATGAAGTGTGTGATGTCAGTCAGATTCACTGTCAGAATGAACGGTGAGTTGCTTCCTTTCTTCACACCCTCCCGGGGTTTGAGACAGGGATGTCCAGCATCCCCCTTTCTGTTTCTGCTATGTGCAGAAGGACTCACCTCTCTGCTGCTGAACTATTATGGTGGCAATTTTATCGACAGAGGGATTCGGGTCTCGTATAGATCGCCATGGGTAAATCATCTTCTGTTTGCTGACGATAGCTTGATTTTTATCAGTGCAACGGAGGAAAGTGCAGACAGATTGAACCAAATTCTGCAAATTTATGCTGCTTGTTCGGGCCAAAGTGTCAATAAAGACAAGAGCTCGGTTTTCTTCACAACAAATTCTCCCACCGACGTCCGAAATAGAATTAAACAGAGACTTGGCATTACGGTGGAGGCTTTTAGTGAGAGATATCTTGGCCTGCCCACAGCTGTGGGGAGGATTACCAGCGACACTTTCGATCACATTGGTGAAAGAGCTCGCGGAAGTATGAATGGGTGGTCAGAGTGCAACTTTGCATGCGCAGGGCGGGAGATCTTGCGCAAATCCATCGTCCAAGCCATCCCTACTTTTAGCATGTCATGCTTTCGACTCACAAAGAAGGTATGTAAACATTATACTTCCAGTATGGCCAAATATTGGTGGAGTAGCTCCCTGGACAGAAGATCTTTGCACTGGATCTCTTGGAAAGCGCTCGCATCGCCAAAAGCTCAGGGGGAATGGGATTTCGTGGCATGGGGCTGTTTAACCTCGCACTTCTTGGGAAGCATGGGTGGAGGTTCATGGTCAGCCCGGATTCCTTATGCGCCCGAGTATTGAAGGGCCGCTACTTTCCAGATTCAGATTTTATGCACGCCACAGTGCCGAAGACAGCTTCTCCAGTTTGGCGGGCAACTGTGGCGGGGCGCGAGGCACTTCAGGCAGGTTTGATCATGCGGGTTGGTAATGGAAGATTTATCTTGATTTGGGAGGATAAGTGGATTCCAGGTACCATTAGCATGTCTCCTATGTCCATTATTACTCCTACCACTTTGATTATTGTCAATGAGCTCATTGATGAAGGAAACTGGACATGGAAGACGGATCTTGTTCGGCAAAATTTTCTTGCTCCGGATGCAGATGCTATTTTGAACATACCATTGCGCACTGGAGGTGGGGATGATTTCTTTGCATGGGATTTTGATGTCAAGTCGGCGTACCGTGCTCTCGTGACTCAGAAAGAGCGTAAAGCTCTAGAAGAAGGGGCGGTTACCGGTGCCTCAAAATCTGAACAACAGTTGTGGACATCTCTGTGGAAGCTCAAAGTTGTGCCTAAGGTCAGAGTTTTTTGGTGGAGAGTTCTACGCGGGATCCTTCCCGGCGAAGCATCCCTTAAGCACAAACATATCAAACCTATAAGCCTATGCAATGTATGCTTGGCTAAAGAGGAGGATCTTCTGCATGCATTGGTGACTTGCTCCCATGCACGCAGGTTTTGGGATGAAGCGCAAGCATGGCTCGATGTTCGACTTCCACGTCTACATCCAACAACATGGGCGCGCGACATCTTATGTGATGACCGTTTCTCGGATCATACGAGAGGACAGATTGTGTCGGTGGTGTGGGCTATCTGGCATTCGCGGAATCGTTGGATTCATGAGAAGGAGCATGTGGATCCAGTGTACTTCACTCGACGCATTCGTGAGGACTTGGCCTTGCTGGATATCCCGATGAAGCAGGCCACAATGTTGCCAGGTCATGGCTGGCGCCCCCAGAAGCAGGTGTTGTTAAGATTAATGTTGATGGTGCAATCAACTCTGAAGCAGGACTAGCCGGAGCGGGCGGTGTAACTCGCTCGGCCACGGCGCTGCTTGCTTCCTAGTGCAAACCGTACATTGGTGTTACGGATCCCCTCATTGCTGAGGCTTTGTCACTGCGAGAAGGAGCCATTTTCGCTCGTCTACGGGGCTACGCGCATGTGATATTGGAAATTGACTGCCTGGAGTCGTGAATCTCTGGAACACTCGCCATGGCTCTCGTTCGGTCGTGGCTCCACTACTAGTAGAGATTGGAGAGCATGCTTTGTTTTTTGATACTTTTGTAATTCAGCATGTAAAAAAGTCTGCTAATTTCCCGGCCCATCTCTGTGCAAGGCATGCCAGCACACTGAAGGTGACCGAGAATTGGTTGGACTCTGCACCTTCGTTCCTGGTCAGCAGCCTGATGGCGGATGATCCTAGGAGCGCTTTTGGTTGAATAAAGCTCTCATAATCCCCCGCAAAAAAATAAAAAAAAATATTACTACTTGTACGGTTGTACTACCGCCCGTCAGTTATATGCATATTATGCGGGACTAGAGTTTCAGGCGATTCGTTCGTCGAAAACCGACCAAACATATGGTTTGCATGCAATCTTTCATTGGTTTGTATATAGTCTCCGTACGTGGCATGATGCGATGAGCAAAAATGCTACACCTACGTAACTCCTTTACGTACTCTACGTAATCTTCCTTTCCCATGACTAAACGTCCCCCCTGATTTTCAGGGTGGGCCCTGGGCCTCAATTAACATCCAATTAAACACTGCCATGTTATTCATTACGTAAGATACGTAACAACCAGCCCGTAGATGTAGCATTGCTAATGCGATGAGTTACAAAGCCTAGCATCTGTGTCATCTCACTTACGTACGCCCGATTATTGCTTGCGTGGGTGGCATCACTGACCAGCAATTTGGCTCTACTTGGCGTTCTTCCCCCAGGTTTGCTATTTCACATCTAGATGTGAAATAACTATCTCACATCTAATTCTAGAGCCGTTGGATCTTGTCTCTTAAGATTCGTGCAAACAAATGTGTCTGGCTGGCGCTCGCGGTCCATGTCCAGGTCGTTGTTAGGAGAGGGCCGTGCCCTTGTTTGTTTCTTCGGCCTGTGCCTTTGCATTAGCTTTTGATTAGTGCAAATTTCGTCCGCGTAGCCAGTTGCGCCTGTATCATTGTCGGTCATATTTTCTTTGTCAAGACGTTTAGCCATATGAGCTGTGTCCCTTTGTTTGTTATACGTGTCCATGTTTTTTTGTTTTTCTTCTCTAGTCTACGCACCCTATTAAAAACACACGAGCTAAGCCTCCTCTTTGTTTCTGCAGTTTTCTTTTTTATTTATTCATTTGAAATTTATGAACCCTATTTAGTGCAGAATTATTTTGTTTGTGTCGTTTTTTAAATGTCTATGTTAATTGTATTATCCATTATCATACACGTTCGATTTTCTGTCTTTTTTTGTCTCAGATGTAAGTCAATCCCTGACTCATAACTAAGCCTAATTTTTTTTTGCTAGTTGCAAGTCTATCCTCAACTTGTAACTAGGCCTGAAATTTATTTTTGTCTCAGTTGCAAGTCCAACATTAACTCGCAACTGGGTTTTATGCAATTAAGACATTAATTTTTTTTTTGGTTCTTGATTGAGACAAAATCCTATATATTCAAATCGTTGAGAACTGAGGTACGTTCTAATCATGGTTCTGCTTGTGTTTTATGCAGACTATTTCATGTGCGTTTCAATTGTGACATAGTAAGTTTTGCATCATACAAATGAACTTATGTGGTTCAGTTATGACCCCCATTTTTTTTTGTTTTAAATTTTTGTTTTGAGTATTTTTGTGTTTTCTATATTTTTTAGTCTGTTTTTGTATATAAATACTATTAGCAACGTTTTTTGTTCTTTTTAGTGTTTCTTTCTTTTCTCTATTTTTTCTATCCATTTTTTCATTTGAATTTTTCTTGTTGTTTATGTTTTTTATTTCTTTCTTTCTTTTTATTTAGTGCATTATTATTATTATTATTTTCAAATTTTTGAAATAGTCTTTTTAATATTTTTATAAAATTTTGAAAATATTTGTCAAGTTAGTGAACACCTTTTTAATTCGTGAATAATTTTTAAATAAATTGGGGCCCAACTCTTTTTCCCTAGTTGATAGTCAAACCTCGACTAACAACTAGGGTCAATCTTTTTTGTCCCAGTTGCAAGTCTATCATCGGCTCGCAACTAGGTCCAACCCTTTTGTTCCAGTCACAAGTCCACCCTTGTCTCGCAACTAGGGCTGAACCTTTTCTTGTCTCAGTTGCAAGTCCACCCTCAACTCGCAACTCGGGCCCAACACTTTTTTTGTCCTAGATGCAAGTCCACGCTCAACTCGCAATCGGGCACGACCTTTTTTGTCCGAGTTGCAAGTCCATCATTGACTCGCAACTGGGCCTCGACCTTTTTTTTGTCCTAGTTGCAAATCCACTATCGACTCGCAACTGGGGCCCAACCTTATTTTCAGTTGCAAGTCCACACTCGATTCGCAACTGGGGTCCAATCTTTTTGTCTCGATTGCAATCCCACCATCGACTCGCAACTGGGGCACGTCTTTTTTTTGTCCCACTTGCAAGTTCATCCTCAACTCGCAGCTGGGCCCGATTTTTTTGTCCCGGTATGGAGTCCACCCTCCACTTGCAACTGGGATCCGACCTTTTATGTCCCAGTTGCAATCCCACCCTCGAATCGCAACTGCGGCCCAATCTTTTTTGTCCCAACTGCAAGTTCATACTCAACTCGCAACTAGGCCCGTACTTGTCCTTGTCCCAGTTGCAAGTCCCGCCTTGACTTGCAACTGGTCCCGTACTTGTCCTTGCCTCAGTTGCAAGTGCCCACTAGACTCGCAACTGGCCCCTAGTAAGTGTTGTCCCACTTGCAAAGTCCATCAATCGACTCACAACTGGGCCCATAGGTGTTGTTGGCTTCTCGGTTGCAAGCCCACCCCTCGACTTGCAACTTGGCATGTACTGCTTTCCAAACCCGTTGCAACACCATCGACTCATCACAAGTGGGCCAATAGATGTTGTCGTCGTCTTTGTTGCACGCACACCCCTCGAATATCCTATACACCACTCACTATGGCAAAATGCCGTTGTTTCGCACAAGACGAGAAGCTAGCAAATTGTAGATGAGTCGGCCCAAGTAACTACGATCCGTTTTGTTTTATTTTGTTTTGTTTTTCTTCCTGGTTTTTCCTTGTTTATTCCTTTTTAGCTTTTTCTTCACTACCTTTCCTTTCATTTTTACCATTTTTGCTTTTTCAAAATATTGTTTTTTATTTTTCATTTTCTCTTATTTGTGTTGTTTCAAAAAGTGTATGGAATTTTCAAAATTCTTCGTTTTCCAAAAATTGTTTGGATTTTTTAAAAAATGTGCAAAAATTAACAAGTTAGGTTCATGTTTTTCAAAAAAATGCTCATAGGTTTAAAAATTGTTTGTGTTTTATCAAAAATACTCAAACGTTTGAAACAATTTTCCTTTTTTTAAAAAAAATTCCCAAAAGTTAATCATCTCTAAGTTACTCTTAAGCTTTACACGTACTGGACTAGGGGTGGCATTATCTTAGATGAGCCCTCACGAAATTGTTTGAAATTATTAAAATTATTTGTGTTTCCATAAATATCCGGAATTAAAAAAATCACAATTTGGAAAATTGTTTTCAATTTTTTTCCAAAATGTCTTCTAATCTCATACGCTCTACTATGTTCTTAAATGTTTCATGCTTTTGTACCATCACCAACGTTGATGTATTGTAGTGGTAGGCGGTTGAGCTCAGAGCATCTCAGCGGTATCTGCTCTGGAGTTCGATTCCTCATGGACGCAAGGCTTACCTTTTTTTTCGCGTTAAAAAAATCAAAGGAAAAGAAACAAACATATAATAGAACGACCGGTAACAAAGAATGATGGGGTAGTCTGTTGAGGTGGATATTTAGATGTGAGAGAGTTAGATTTGAGAACTATCTCACATCTAGATGTGACATAGACAAACCCTTCTTCCCCAGCCAAGTCGGCCAGCGCTGCAGCACACGTCGTTCATGCTAGCCATCCATCGGCCCAACAACACCCAAGTCATGTCGTGTCCACGTCCCGACCGTCCAATATCCCATCAACGGACCAGCCAGCCCTGGAGGCGTCCTGCGCGAGGCAGAGCCACAAACCGAACCACGCGGCGCTCCGCGGTTTGAACTGCATGGACGCTCTCCTCGGGATCGGGTGGGCCTGCCGCGCCCGTTACGTACGCTCTCGTGAAGCGGATTAGCGCTTAGCGGCACTGACAGGCGGGCCCGGAGTTTCAATGCGGCAGGCTGGCCATGAAGAGAAGACCAGGTCGATCCGCCTGGCCCGTACGTATCTCCCTCTCCTCTCCCCTGCGCTCCCGGCGGCAACCTGACAGGCGGGGCCCGGCCCTGTCGTGCGCAAGTGGCTGCTGATTTGCCCTTAAACTCCCCGCTGAAAAAAAAAAACTCCCCGCTGAAAAGAAGATCGCCTTTTTTAATGCGCGACACATGGCCAACCCGACCGACCGTGCACCGGCGCACGCATACGGGCCCTTGGAGCCGACGTGGTTCGCCTCCAGTGTACACGTACGTGCACCAGGCCGCCCGTATCGCGCCTCGAGATGCTCGTGCTAACTTACGTACGTACGTACTCCGTACACGCGTTTCTCTTCGACATGGCCAAGGAAAACGAAGAGCACGTATGCACGGCCGGGAAGGACGCTGCATGGGTCGTCCCGGCCACAGAATTTAAGTCACACTTCCTTCCAAATCTGCACTATGCCTCTTGACTAATCCTTCCACTTTCATGCCGTGTGCTAGCATTAGCCCGTAGCGCTGCTAGGCTGGTGATTGGGAGGAAGACGACGCGAAAAGCTCGCGCGCCTCCCCCCATCGGAGCGAGCGAGCAAACTGGCATCTCCTGCTGCAATCATATCCCGTCCCGCGTCGGGCCGGGCCCAGCAGCGGATAGCACGAGGGCCCAACCCTAACCCTACCCTACCCAGAGGACGAGCGAACGAATCCAAAACGCCCGACGCGGCCGGGTGGCGAGCCAGCCCCCGAGAAAACGCAGCGCAAAGGGGAGGAAACGAAACCAAGACCGGACCGGGACCTGACCCGAAACCCATCCATCCCTGCTGCCGCGCGCACAGCCACATGCACCAGTACCACCCGAGCCAAGACTGACCGAGTAGCACGTACGACCAGGATGGAGGAGGTTCGAAAAAACAAGTATAAATTGGCAAGTAAGTACTACTACCAGCAGTAGATTGTACGACCACGCGACTGTACAGACGGCGAGGCAGAAACAGCATGTGACAAGGAAAGTCGGTAGCTGGAGTTTTTTTTTGTAAGCTTAATAATAACTGGTGAACACGAGTACATGACCGGCCCGCTCCACGCGACCACGCGTCTACGCCTAGCTACTCCAAGTTGCTATGAATTCGGGCTACCTGTCCTGCGACGCGGGTCCGTCCGAAGCGGTGCCGGCTCGTCGCCGGCGGCGGGAGGGAGGGAGGGAGCGGCTACTCGTCGTCGGGCACCTTGTAGTCGTCGGCGGTGACCTCGGCCAGCCAGAGCCCGGGGAAGAGCGACTGCACAGAAACGAACGGCACGCGTTGGTGCTAGCTGTTGTTAGTTAGGGATCGGAGGATGAGTGTGCCATTCTTGCACACAACACAACAATCATGATGGGATTACTATACTGGTGCTAACGTTAAGGGCATGTATCTTAGGCCTTGCATGTAATTTAAAGATGACAAAAAAGTATGTCTATAATGGGTTATATCTTAGCCTTATCTTAAATAACCAGTAATTCCTTAAAATATGGTGAGACAAATTATGCTAAGAGATCATCTCTTGTCTTATCGTCTTTTCTTATGAGTTCTTTCTCCTCCACCTCATCATTTATCCTACGTGGCACTCCTAAGATAGCATCATTTTACATGCCCTAAGTGAGCTCATAAAGCGTATCGATGGGATACAACCAAGGGGCAATTCCGTAAACTGCAGCGTTACTAGTACTAAATGGTTGGGAAAGGCAGGGGTAGTGTGGGGAATTCGCGCTTACATCGAGCTGCCGCTGTACGGCGCGCGGCCGCTTCCTCGGCCGCCGCCGCGGCCGGCCGCCCGTCAGCGCGTAGATGTCCTCCTCGATCTCCTCCGGCTCCAGGGCGACGGAGAAAGGGGCCCGCTTGCGCCGTCTCGACGGCGGCGTCGGCGCCGCCGGCCATGACGACGACAGCGCGGCCGGCCGCCGCCGCGTGCGCTCCCGCAGCTTCCATGGCTTGTCCGCGACGTCCTCCTGCGGCGGCTCCGTGGGAGGTGGAGGCGGCGCCGTGCGCTCTGGCTCGGGCTCCTTCGGCTTGGGCGGCGGGGGCAGGGGAGGACTTTTCTGGGGCACGCGAAGCCGGTCGGCCGCGTCGCGCAGGTGGCCCATGAGCTTCACACGGAGCCCCTCGATCCCGCCGTCGTCGCCAGCGGCGTCGGCCCCGCGGTGGGAGTGAGACGACGAGCGGCGGCGATCGCGGGCGCCCGACGCACCCCCCGAGGCCGACTCGACGCGGTGGGGTCGAGGCGGCTGCTGCTGCGGGCGCGCCCACGGCTCGAGGTGGTGCGTCGAGGGCGCGGCCGGCGGCTTCGCCCGCGGATCTGCCGTCGCCGCCATGTCCGACGGCTCCCTCGGCGTGGAGTCGGGTCGGCTCGGCGAGGAGGGAGGGAGGCGGGGCGGAGGAGGAGGTCTTGAGGCAAGGCTCTCGCTCGCGTTTGTTTTTGTTACCGGCCGGAACGCAGCGCAAAAGCAACGACGTCGTGGTTGTGGTGCGGTGCGCGGGGGCAGCCCGGTCATTCTCCAACCCTGGACGCGCGCAGCCGTACGTATACATCACTGACCCGTGGGGCCGCGGCACGCCAGGGCCTACTTGTTTGTGTACCACCTCGCTGACCCGTGGGACCACCGTAGAGTACGTATACTTGTCGTTCCGCTTAGAAAAATGCTGTCGCCGACGGGAAAGGCGACTGGGCGGCGGGGCCAATCTGTTATTAGCAGTAGGAGTATATCCACCAAACCGAGGATGTGAAGCTGGCGTGCCGATGTGGCGACGTCCGTGACGGCGAGAGGACGAGGGCCGCGGGCCCCGCGCGACAGGGGCACAGGGCGCGGCCATGCAGCGCCGCCTTGGGTTTCTGGCCCCGGGCCCGCCGGCCAGCAGCTTGGGCACGCGGCTGTACCGCCCGCCTGTTGTCTCCCCCCTAGACCTCCTGGTCAGTCTAGCCGCCGGGCACGGAGCTCCGATCATCGGCCGATCGGGTGCTGGCTGCTGCTCGGAGATCAGATGTGGTCGGAGTGCGCGAGGAGCGACGAGCGAGCCGGGCGCCCTGCATTTGACCGGAGAAGCTGCTGCCCAAAACCGGGGGGATTATAATTGATTAAAGAAAGAGCAGCGGGAAAGGTGCATGCGTGCTGCGTACGTACGCGGGGAGGTGTGGTGTGATGTGCGCGCGGCGTGGCGCTGTCGCGTCCGGCCGCACCGCACCGCACCCAAGATTCTCTCCCCGCTAGCTGCGTGAACCTGCCGTGCCGCGCCCGGCCGGTGGAGAGCATCGGCCGGGGCCAGTGGACGCCGTCGTCGCGAACCTGGGTTCGATCTATCTCCGGCCGCCTGCCTGGTGCCTGCTACACGCTGTGGTGGATCCTCAACGACCACGGCGCCACACGTGCGTGCCTCGTTGCCGCGTCGCGGCTGCTCTGCTCAAGGCGCGGCCCTTGCCAGACACCTTTCGTTTGGCTGTTGGCTCCGGTTTCCAAACGGATTATAACTTGCAGGCATGGAATGAACGCCACGATTTCCATGCGCTACAGTGTTTCTATCAAAAATGGAGGGCTGTTTGGCAATTGCATATTTTTTTTCTTCAAAAAGACGCAGTTTTGCATCTCGGCTGACCACGGTTCGAATTTCGTTTGTGTTATCTCTTTGAGATGGTGTCTATCTTCCCTCAACAAAGAAAAGATGGGCTCTATCTTTATATGTTGTCCGTGGCCTCATCCTTGTCGCATCTCGCTTTTCTAAGTTCACAAAAATCGCTTTGAATTATGTAGGTTTGCTAGCAGTCGGAAGAATAACGTTGTTGTTGTGGACTATGTTAGTGGTGCAATTTAGAGGCTCTACGAAATGAATTCAGGCCTCATAATTTCATTCTATGTCAAGCGGGTACACTTCCAATACCTTGAGGACCAGGTCGCCAACACGCTCCGGCCTTGGCAGGGGAAACATTGCACGGCGACAGGCTGCACCGCCTTGGTCAAATCCTCACCGCCATCGCGATTTACCACATCATGACACTTGTCATTCTAGTGGAGATCCTAATGGCCATTGACAAGATTCATGGAGTTGCTCTTTAGGAGAGCTCCGACAAGGTCTCCGGTGGCAACTGCAAGATTAACTGAACATTGGTGTGACCTCGGCAGCCTTGGGATCTTGAGCCTACTGAAGTTTGCCCGCACCCTTCACTTTCGATGGCCATGGCTTGAGTGGGAACCGCTGGAAAGAACTTGGGTGGGCAGCGAGAGCTCGTGCCATGCTGAGGACGTGGATTTGTTTCACGCGCTTACGAAGGTCACCATTCGTGACGGGAGTAAGGCACGCTTTTGGGAGTCGGCATGGGTGTATGGGCAAAGGCTAAAACACATCACGCCCCTCATTTTTTATATACCCAAGAGCCAGAAATGGTGCGGGAGGAAGGTTGCTCAAAATGACACTTGGGTCCGTCAAATCAATATGACTAATGGGCTCGCGGTGGCGCACATACCAGAATTCATCGCACTCTGGGCACATGTGTCCCATGGTCCTCCACGATGGCCGTCCAGACACCATTACCTGGAAGCTGACTACCTCGGGTCGGTACCCCATGGCATTGACCTATAAGACACAATTTTTTGATACCACGACAGCGAGTTTCAAGGGCACGATCTAGAAGAATTGGGCGCCGCCGAAGTGGAAGTTTTTGTTTGGTTGATCATGAAAACCGCGTTTTGGATGACTGCTTGCTTGGCGAGGAGTGGATGGCCAAATTGCGGGAATCCCTTTGCAATCAGGTGGTCGAGTCGGTCGTGCACATCCTATTTCAATGCTGATTCTCCTTTAGGTGTGGTGTATTGTTAAAGATTGGCTACAACTACATGGGTTCATACGGATGTGTGGCAAGGCTTTCATGATGTCAAATTGTGGTGGTTTGCCATTGTTGACGATGAGCTTGGCTGTCGGAAGACCATGGCTTTGCTTGCCCTGATCGTGGCGAGGGAGCTTTGGAACGAGTGCATTGCGAGGATCTTCAACAACAAGTTTGCACCATCGACCATCATCATTTCTAAGATCCGGTGCGAGGCGAGGAATAGGGGACCTGCGGGTGCAACTCATTTCTTGTAATATCATGCGTGGAGAGTAGGCTTTTGTGAGACAAGTTACGTAACCTCAGGCGCTAAATGACAGTTTTTAACTCTTAATCAATGGATGCGGTAAGTCCTTTGCACTTTTAAAGTTGGGAAACCTAACGGTGATGCGATAACATTAAAAAAAATCATTCAGGTGTCTTGTCGCAAAAGAAAATATCGCGAGACAATGTGATGCCAATACATATCTCGCTCAACAGAGAAAATCATTCAGGTGTCAAGTTTTTCTTCTATGTAACGCTAGTTTATCCCGCTAGTTTTTCAGCTGCCCGTGGAAGGTTTGAGGCCACAGGTTCAGCCTCGTGCTTTGTTTACGGCCGCGGCGCAACGCACCGCAACGCAAAGCGTTCGTGTGACGCCAGGGGCACTCTGGCCATTCTCCTGCCAGGACCCGCGCCTTGGTTCATCGGTTGTAGTCCTGTCCTGCCCACTGATCTGCGGGTCGGCCCGCGGCCGGCTTGTCTGTTGTAATCGAGAAATCGTGGCGCGGCGGCGAGATGAGATCGCCGACGGAAAAGGCATGCCCGTTATTATCCACCACCAAACGGAATAACGAAGGAAAGAAGCTGGCGTGCGGTTGAGGCGACGTCCGTGACGGCGAGAGCTGGAGACAGGGGCCCAGATGGAAGCCTGGGAGAGTGTCCATGCAGCGCCGCCTTGTGTTTCTGGCACCGGGCCCGCGGGGCAGTAACTTGCGCGCCGGCGGGCTTGTGCCGGACCTGGTCTTCCCGCCGGGCCGGGTCGGGCACCGGCTCCGCGGTCCTGGAACCTTTACTCTGCACAGGCGCGTGTCCACGATCAATGAATGTAGTACCGGCGATGACTGAAGGACCGGCAAAGAAAAATGGAGTGTCGGCTCCGAGCCTTCCATCCGGTTTGTAGCGTGCGTGCGTGCGTGGAATAATGAGGTGGCCACCGTGCCGTTGACCCCAGAAAAGAATGCTGCCGAAGTGCCAAGACGGAGGAGGGGACAAAATTACTGTTCTGACCATTTGTGCTAAGTAAATCCCGTTTTGACCTTGTTTGAAAAAAAAATTCGTTTCTGACCTTTTATGGTGACGCCAAGGTCCCTGGCGTCTGGGTTGCGAAGCAGACGCCAGGGTCCCTGGCCTCTGGCCCCTGGCCCACACTGACCGCCTGCCCGTTGACTTGCTGACGTGGCAAAGGGGCCAGACGCCAGGGAACCTGGCGTCTGGTCCCTATCCAGAGAGCTTTTTGAAAGGGTCTCTATCCAGAGAGCATTTTCAAAGTGCTCTTCGGATAGGGACAAGACGCCAGGGACCCTGGCGTCTGGGTCTCTATCCAGAGAGCTTTTTTCCTGTTTGCATAACTGCACACCCAGACGCCAGGGACCCTGGCGTCTGGATCGTTTTGCTCGCGCAGGTAAACAGACACCTGTCTGATCTGTTTGTCTGCATAAGTGCACTCCCAGACGCCAGGGACCCTGGCGTCTGGGTTCCTATCCTATCCAAAGTGCAAATATCGTGTGGATAAGATTCTTTGGGCCCACCTCGAGCCCTCTCATCCATTCATCTCCACCTCTATCCCTGTCATTCCTTTCGTTCATCTCCACTCACTCTACTCACTCTCACCTCTAGCCCTCTCGTTCACTCACTCTCATCCAGTACCATAACCCCCCTCAAATCTCTCACGAATCAGTCCGGTTTCACCATTGGATCTTCAGGATTTCGAAACTAGAAGGTAAATCAACTCCACCCCCACTTATTGGTTGGTAAACCCTAGTTTGTTTGTTTTCCTCGTGGTTTAATGTATCATAGGTTAGGTACTAAGAGATTTGTGTGTTGTAGATGGCTAATGGTACTCAGTGGGTGCTTAGCCCTGTTGTTCATGTCCAAGGCTTGTCTCCATGTGTTGTGCAAGTTAGTTAAGTAGACCTCACTTTTGATTGGTTGAAGACTAAATTCATGTTGAAGCAAGGGTTGATGAAAGAGGATTTTGTGTCCTACGTCAGCAGGAGGCAGGCAGATGGCCCCGGGGAAAGAAAATTGGTTGACATAAATGATGATGACAAGATTCAAGAAATGCTGCAAGAATGGAAATGGAAAAGGGTTGTTGACTTGCATTGCTACAGGAAACCGAGTTATATGTGATGTTCATGTCGTTTGAACTATGGTGGACCATCGTGGTCATAAACTGCTTATGTTATTCGAGACTATTTGTGTAATTTGAGATTATGTGATGAACTTCTCATTCGAGACTATTTGTGTAATTTGAGATTATGTGATAACTATGCTTGTCATTTGCTATTATGTGAACACTAATGTTTGTCATTCGATACTATAGGAGTTTTCTAGAACAGAATGAAAAAAGTACTACACCAGGGTCAGACGCCAAGGACCCTGGCGTCTGGTTCCCCTGTTTCTGCTGTCCAGGACTCTGCTTCTGCTTCCAGTCGACCCCCAGACGCCAGGGTCCTTGGCGTCTGGTCCCCTGACTTGAAACCAGACGCCAGGAACCCTGGCGTCTGGTTCCCCTGTATATTATTTTGAACTTGCTGTTTGACACAAGAAGATAGCACATATATATTCATATGATAGGTTCATACAACACAGAAGATAGCACATTTCACATAACTTTCACCACGACAAATTCGTGCATACAAACAACAAGTTCATAGATTTTTTGTCACGACAAATTCAAGCATACATAAGACACCAAGTGCATACATATGGTACCAAGTGCATACATAAGACACCAAATTCAAGACAACCAAGTTTAAGACAACCAAGTTTTTACCACGACACCAAGTTCATGCATACAAACGCCACCTAGTTCCTCCTTCCTCTCTTCACAATGGTTGCAAGTGTAGGCTCCTCCTCTTCGCTAGCCTCCTCCTCCTCTTCGTTGTATGCCTCCTCCCCTGCCTCAATGTTGGCCTTATATCTTTGCATTCCTGTTGGGATAAGCTTAAGAGGATACTCCGGACTATGGAATTGTGTGTTCCATGTCTTTTTTCTACCTTTCTTGCCTTGTGTCTTAGCAATGGCTTTGCCTTTCCTATCACGAGCATTGCCTTGTGTCGGTTGTGATGGTTGTGGAGCATCAACATCATACTCATGATCCTCGTGCTGTGTTGCATCATACTTTTGATGCATTGGCTCCTCTTGATGCATTGGCTCCTCTTGATGTGTTGCCTCCTCCTCCATGTCATCATCGTTCTGGAGTAAACGCCGTCTATGAGCTCTGGCGGCGCGGGTACCAGGTGCGTACACCTCACTGGACTTAGCACCATGGCAAGAAAGCATTGCTGCCATCTTATGGAACCGCTTCTTGAACTTTTGCAACAACACAAAATATGATACGATATGAGATGCAAATAAATAATTCGCGAAAAGAAACTTTTATAATATATTTGTCACACCTCCATCGTGCTCCTAAGAGTTCTCTCAAATAATCCACCACCAAGTGGATGACTCGGTGCAACATTGGCATCGTTGACGCAAAGAAGCAACTCTCGGCCCTGCAATTCATGAACACACCAAACTTATGTATTTGAAAGAAGACAACATGATGCAAATATGTTAGAATAGGTCAAACAGGCTACCATTTCGTCATGCATCGGTGCGTAGTCAACATGAGCCCCTCTGGTGTCTCTCACAGCCGTGTTGAAGGTATGATAACCTTCTGCAGTCTCCGGGTCTTCAGACACCAACTCCGACCACTCGTCGTGAGTCCAACCTGGCTTCAGCTTTAATCGGTAACGATCCGCATACCACACTTGATACTTGTGATATGCGGGCTGATTGTGAGGTCTATTCTCTGATTGCACTAGCGTGTCTCTTTGATTCCAAATTTCTATCCATGCACGGTGTTTGTTTGCCCAATCCGATATATCCTGATTGTTCCTTCGATCGAACCTACAAATGATGCACGGGACAAAGCATTAGTAAACATTTACCTACATGTTCAACTATACATCATCTATTGCCTACCAAATCAGCTATCAACTACAAACAATTTCCTAAAACAAAGAAACCATCTACTCATCTAACATCACCTAGTGTTGAATAATGCATCCAACAAGAGAGGGGAAAGCAAAAACAAATTGGAGGGAATGGGGGAGAATACCTCAAAGAAGCTTGGGGGGGGGTCAGATCTGCGAGTTTGAGCGGTTAATGGAGTAGATCAAGAGGGGGGGTGGGTGAGGGAGAGGAGGGGCGACGAACAGAGCCCTTCTGTTCGTGAGGCGCAGCCACGAGAAGTTGAGATGGGGATGGGTGGGCTGCCCCGCGCCGTTATCCACTTACCAGGGCCAGACGCCAGGGTCCCTGGCGTCTGGTCCCTTTGCCACGTCAGCAGGTCAACGGGCAGGCGGTCAGTGCGGGCCAGGGCCAGACGCCAGGGACCTTGGTGTCATCAAAAAAGGTCAGAAACGAATTTTTTTTGCTAACGAGGTCAAATCGGGATTTTCTTTGCACTAAGGGTCAGAACAATAATTTTGTCCCGGAGGAGGAGGACAATGATTAATCAAAGAAGCGAGCAGAGCAGGTGCGGGTGGGTGCGCGGCGTGGCGCTGTCGCGCCTGGGCGTGCCGATTGGGTCTCCCTGCTGCGTGCCAATGCCACGCCGGTGGAGAGCGTCGGGCTGGTGGCAACCTGGGTTCTTCGACGACGACCGGCTACGCACGTACGGTCGTACACACGTGCCGGGCCGGTGCTCGATCCGCGACGACCGCGCACGACGTCCCTAGGTTTGCCGCGTCGAATTTCAAAAAGGAAAGCTGCCGCAGGGCGACGAGACACTTGGCGCCGTGCTACCACTCCGACGCGACAACACGCGTGGAACCACGCAGCCCTTGAGCGCCGGCGGTGCGACGGCCAGAAAGAAGCGAGCGCGCGCGCGAGAGGAGGCCAGGGGAGCCGCACCGCACGCCCACCGGTGCTGGCCAGGGCAGGGAGGCTGCGGCGCGACGCGAAGCTCCTGTAGCGCTCGCCGCTTCACCCACCGTGCGACCGGGCGCCGCTCCGCGACGTGAAATGAGGCGAGACGGGACCGGTTGGGGTCGGCCAATCTTCCAGAGGCCGACGGCCCGACGCGATCTTGGTCCAGGCCCAACAGTTACCGCCAAACCCGTTGGATCAGCTTTGCAACGGCGAATGTTTCTCAAAAAAAAAAAAAAAGCTTGCAATGGCGAATATGCATACAATCACCTCCTCGCCTCTTCACTAATCAGTCCACTTCACACATTCAGTATTTCTTTGTCTAAAAAAAACACATTCAGTATTTTTGCAGTTATCTACACTAATACCTGTGGGCTGTGGTAGTACTGTTTGACATTATGAAAACTTGAGAAGATCGACTCCTTTTGTCCGATTGTTATTAATTGCTAAGTAGGGAAATATACAACTAGATATGCTTTGAATCACTAAGATTTTAGTAGTATTTATTTTGGATATGTAGATAACAAAAAGATCGGGACCAAATCAGTCCACTTCATGTATTCGGTATTCTTGCATGCCTCGATGTTAAGATATGTGGTAGTGGCATTTGACTCCCGAAATCTTGAGAAGATCGACTCCTTTTGTCGATTGTTAAATGCTAGACCGGGACATATACCACTAAACATGGTTCAAATCACGTAAGATCTTGGTATTTATTTTCAAAAAATCAAAGTAGATTTTCCTGCATCAATGTACCGAAACAGGAAAAAATAATTTCCACTTTGTTTTCGAAAGCTAGTCTACGAGGGCGGTATCTTGCAATTTGAGGGGCTTTTAAGAAAATAGCCTTAAAAAAATACGGGTAACCAAGCAACTATTTTCACTCAATTATATGGTGATTTCCTATTGTTAAATGCTAGACCGGGACATATACAACTAAATGTGGTTCAAATCACGTAAGATCTTGGTATTTATTTTCAAAAAATCAAAGTAGATTTTCCTGCATCAATGTACCGAAACAGGAAAAATTAATTTCCACTTTGTTTTCGAAAGCTAGTCTATGAGGGCGGTATCTTGCAATTTGAGGGGCTTTTAAGAAAATAGCCTTAAAAAAAATACGGGTAACCAAGCAACTATTTTCACTATGGTGATTTCCTATATGGTGATTTCCTAAAAAAATACGGGCTTTTAAGAAAAGCTTACGTAAGTCTAGGATTTTCGCAATTATATGGTGATTTCCTATTTCCGACTCTTTGCGATGAAGCATCAGTCAATCGCACAGGACCACATCAGTTAGCGACAGAGTGGCCCAACCCATTTAGCTAGGTAATGGCTTTAATTTTGTTGTTCCTCTTTCCCTTTTTCTGAAACTTTTCTTGTTTGGTCAAAATTTGTGCCCATCTTTTCACGAAGCAATTTTCTTAAAATTTATTTTTTGGGACTTCTACAAAATGTTCACTCGTTTAAACACAGTGTTTACAGACATTTTAAAAGTATTTATGTTTTAAAAAATGTACTCAGAATTTTGAAACTAACCCACCGATCATCGCTTGAGTAGTGACTAAGTCATGCTTCACATCTACCAATGGCGAATATGAAATCACCACCCATAGAGAAGATAGAGATCAAGATCAAAACAGTCCACTTCAGAACTCTTGCATGTCTCGCCATTAAGATCTGTGATAGTATCTGAAATCCCGAAATCTCGAGAAGACCGACTCCTTTTGTTTAATCGTTAACTGTGAAGTAGGGAAATATAACTAAATATGTTTCCAAGCACATAAGATCTTAGTATTTATTTTAGAAATTAGAGGAGACTTTCCTCCATCAATGTATCTAAATAGGAAAAAATAATTTTCCACTTTGTTTTGGAAAGCTAATCTAAAATAAGAGGGCCATATCTTGCAATTTGGGGGGCCTTTAAGAAACGGTCATTCAAAAATAATAATAATAAAATGTGGACAACCAAGCAATTATTTCACTCAATTATATGGCTGTTCCCTATTTGTCGCTCTTTGCAATGAAGTGTCAGGCAATCGCACAAGACCACCGCACCGAGCCACAGAATCAGCCGCCCCATTTAGCCACGTAATGTACTACATGACTGTTATTTTTTCTACCGGTTTTCCATGGCTTTGTTTTCTTATTCCTTTCCACTTTTTCTGAAATTTTCCTGTTTCCCCAAATTTCTTCCCAATATACTTCAAAAAATGTTCTCAAAATTTCAAAAAATTTATGTGGCTTTTTAAAAATGTTCATATCTTTAAAGACAATGTTGACATACGTTTTAAACACATTCAAGTTTTTCAGAATGTTCTTAATTCTTTTGAACAAACCTATCGATTATCATCAGAGTGGCAACTAAACCATGCTTCACATTTTGCAACGGCGAATATGCAATCAACCCCCTAGACAACAAAAAGATCAAGATTGAATTAGTCCACTCCAGAATTTTTGCATGTCTCACCATTAAGATCTATGATATTATTTGATATCCTGAAATCTCGAGAAGATCGACTCCTATTGGTCGATTGTTTATTGGTAAGTAGGGTAATATACAACTAATTGTGCTTTGAAGAACCTAAGATCTTAGTATTTATTTTCCATATCAGAAGAGATTTGCCTCCACCAATGTATTGAAGTAGGAAAAATTAATTTCCCACTTTATTTTGGAAAGCTAATCTAAAATAGAAGGGGCGTATCTTGCAATTTGAGGGGCCCTTAATAGATGCAAGGTGGGCCTTCATAAAAAAATAAGAAATGCGGAAAGCCAAGCATGTTTTTTCACTCAACTATATGATTTTCTCATCCTAGAAAACATGACGAAAAATGAAGAAAGAAACACGTTCTTTTTTGTTTGAGGAACATAGTAAAGATGCAGACCCCCGGTACATTAATTTTATACCTAGCAAAACAACAATAAGAGGAAATAAACGCCATCCTACCGCACGACTTACAATACATTGAATCTAGTTAGGCCAGACTCCATGGCACAAAATTAGAGGACGTTGTGGGCAGGATCCATCCATCCTTGAGTCTTTTGTTAAGTGGATTTGCATATGCAGAGGCCTGGGTTCAACCATCCTTTATCCAAAGAAAATGTAGGGTTTCAGAATTTGCATTACATGACGGGCGGACCATTTTGATTCGTGCGATTCCAATGGCGAGAGAAAAAGAAAAAAAATAGGAGATTGCAAACCATGGTCACTCATATCCTATAGGATTTTGTTTGCACCATAGTCTTTTTGATTGCAATACACGCAAACAAGAAAACACTTTTCAAAAGGTTTCAGTGGATAGAAAATTTTCTTATGAAATGTAGTACAAAGTATCGTTAGGACAATTTCTAATAGTACTCAATCCCAACAAGCTGTGTAGAAAACATTTCCAAGGAACCAAATCCTCCATAACTCATACTCTCTCCGCCTCATAATGTAAGACGTTTTTTGACACTAGTGTAAGACTTGTAGTGTCAAAAACGTCTTACATTATGGGATGGAGGGAGTATAAAAGAATACTTTGAATCTAAGAGGCCTAAGATATTTAGACGACCAACTTAGTCGGAACGATGCTCAATGTGCCAATCAATCGAATCCCACAAGTCAAGTGAAAATAAAAGATGAAAAGAAACTTAGAAAACAAAACTGAGGAGGCTGTAAGAAGATAAAACATTTCTTTTAAGATGAAGAGGTCAAGAAGAGAGGACTCTTGCCCATAAGAAGCAGGTGTGTAATAGTGAACCGTACAACATCTGCGCAGTTACGGTGGTTGCATTGCATCAACCGCGGGCGATCGTGTGAGTAAATGCTGGCAAGAAGCATGTCATAAACGGCATTCAGAGAGCCAGTGTCGCCTGGGCTCATTGGGCACACAAGATCGCCAAGTACAAATTGTCAGCCACCGGCAGTCTGACCCTGTCACGAAGTTAGGGACACCATAAAAGTCAGCCAGTGCCTAGCTTTGCCATGGCGATCAAGGAGACACAGTGCAACAGTGACAGTTTGGTGCCTGAAGGCTGGTGCCCTTGCTAAACTCAATTAACCAACACATCAGCGTGACACCGTGGCACTTAACTGTAAGTGCAAAGGTGAACCCAAATACAGATTCTCAAAAAATTGCATTTTAAAACATTTAGCTGAGAGAGAGAGAGAGAGAGAGAGAGAGAGAGAGAGAGAGAAATCAGTTGTCAAGTTTAAGCAGTCGCTTTCAGTGAAGAGTACGGAGTAGGCAGACCAGGATAATGATTGGGAGATCATGCGGTTTGGACTCATTACCCAACACAGCCTCTTTCTTTTGCAAGTCTTTTCTTTCCATTTAACCAGCCTGCGTCATGTGCTAGCGAGGAGCAAGACATCAGCACACCATTCTCTCAAGTTTCAGCATGAATTTCTGAAGCATTTCCATGGCAGTCCAATGGCCCTGACTTGGGTTTGCTGCTAACCTTACCTTAACCTGGGTTTGGTTTGCTGCTAATCTTACCTTAGCTTAACCACCTGAGTCTGGAAAGATTGGCAAAGTGTTCCTCCTAACTGATTTTGGCCGGCCTATTTCTGCATCTCTGTCTTCACGCCGAGTCTGAGTGTGAGCAGCAGCACTTCCAAATGCTTATCCAAATGCTGTTTAGATAAAAAAACAAGGGAGATTAGTGTACTCATGCTACCATACTGATGTTGGCCAGCCCATTTCTGCATCTCTGTCTTCATGCCGAGTTTTATCGTGAGCAGCAGCACTTCCAAATGCTGTTTAGATAAAAACAAGGGAGATTAGTGTACTGATGCTACCAAACTGAAGGCAGTTTCTTGCTTTCTGCACTGGTGCTACCAAACTGACCTAGGGAGGGGCAGTTTCTTGCTTTCTGTCAGATGGAGACGAGCAAGTGCTGCTGGACATATCCGGAATGTGGTGGTTGTGGCAAGAACTAACCACTGAACATATAAACAGAGCAGAGTATGCATGGCTCCAAAAAAAGAAAAGAACGCATGAACAGAGTATATCTACTGTTCTAGCAATGCTGGGAGTTCAGATCAAGATGGAGAAATGCTTCAGAAAGACAAAAGATGCAGCAACAAAAAAGGATATAAATTGACGACCATGACTGACATGAAAAGTTGATGCAGATTCTACAATAGCCCCATTTCTGCCGGCCTGCAACCAAGATCTGAGGTTCTTCTGCAGCAGAACAGAACTGGCTTCGACACTCAGCAACAGAACAGATACGGGAGCAAAACAGGAGAAGTGCTTGAACCATATCCCGATCGATGATAAACCAAGAAAACACCCCACAACATACACTGTATTAGGGTTTGAGTGACTCACATTACATGATACACGATCAATTGCCAAAGCATTGACGAACTGAAACTATTCAACCCTGAATCTATCTATCGACTCTCACGACATGACGCACTTCGACTTCAACCTCAACTCTGATGATGAACCATCGCTTGCTCGACCCACAATTCCCGGCAGGAAATCCATCTCTTGCTCCCAATCGCGACTCCCTCAGAATCCCCCTTTCTGCACCAATCCAGCGCCGAATCAGCGTCCGGAACGAACAGGAACAAGTGCCAGATGGACCAAAGATTGAAAATTTTGTTTGGAGAATGCTTACCTCGTTCACCTTGTAGCGATCGCGGTTCACCTCCGAGAGAAACTCGCCGGGGGAGATGGACTGCGGGAGAAGAAGACAGGATGAGAGGTGAGTAATCGGAGGAGGGAAAGGGAGGATTTCGCGAGCGCGATCGAGGAATTTTTTTGGGGGCGTGTCTTGCTTACGCACGTCGATTTGGCGCTGGACGGCCTTGGGCCGCCTCTTGTACCGGCGCGGCGGCTTCTTGCCGGTCATCGCGATGAAGTCCGCCTCGATCTCCTGCTTGGTGAGCTCCACCGAGAACCCGGCGCTAATCCTGCCGGCGGAGGAGGAGCCGCCGCCGTCCATGTTCCAGAGCTTCCTGTGCTCCTGCGCGTCCTCCGCGCCGTCCCGGCCGCCCCTCCGGTCCCTCAGCTGGTAGTACTGCTTCCGGGCAGATTCCTCCGCCGCGGCGCCCTCGTCGGCCGGAGGGGCGTGCTTGGCCTCCCCCGCCGCCGCCACGGGGGCGGCTTTCGGCGGGGATCGGGAGCTGTTGCGCTGCGCCTCGTCGCCCGCCGCCGCCGCCGCCGCCGCCGCAGGGGGGCTGGACTCGGGGTCCTTGCAGAAGGCCATGGGCCGGCGGTAGCCCCAGGAGGCCGGGAGGTCGAAGCCGACGAGGAGGCGATTGTCCCTCGATCGCGACGAGGAAGCGGGGGACGGCGCCGGCATTGCTGACGCGGGCGTCGGCGAGGACTCCATCGGCGCGAGACGACAAGGAGGAGGGAGGGAGGGAGGGAGGAAGGGGATTAAAGGGGGCAGCAAATGTGTTGCGGAGGTTCTAGTCTGGCAATTGCTTGCATGCGCCGTCTATATATAGCAAAACTCCGAGGAGCGAACGCTCGCTGTGGTTTTCTTTTCTTGTGGGTTTGGGCTCGACGCCGGCAGGGGTCCGGGCGCGCGTGTGTGTGGGGGCATGAGCTCTCCCCCCTCGTGATCGAACCGTGGAGGGCCGTTGGATCACAGATCCGACGGCGCGTGTGCGTGGCATGAGTTCCAGATTTACTTAGTATTTCCATATTTATTGTTTTATTTATTGAAAATTAATAATTTGGAGTATATCCGTGTACGTATCTTTGGAAGGTATTTAAGGAATGACTAAATGAATGGGCATAGATATCGAAATATCTAACACAACGTGTGTGGTATCACTCGTAACGCCCACCTGTCCGGCGATGTGCTGGAGGGCCGCGTGTTGGGCCCACAGTTGGCTGCTAGCACGCCACGCCACGCCAGTTGGCTGCCAGGCGATGTGCTGGAGGGCCGCGTGTTGGGCCAACGGCTGGCTGCTGGCACGCCACGCCAACTGGCCGCCAGGCGATGTGCTGGACGGTCAAGCGTTGGGCCAACAGCTGGCTGCTGGCACGTCACGCCATGTCAGCTGGCTGCCTGACCAGGCGATGTGCTGGAGAGCCGCACGTTGGGCGAACGACTCGCTCCTGACACGTCATGCAACGCCAGCTAGCTGCCTGATTTGGCGATGTGGGTCACACGTTTGGCCAACGGATAGCTCCTAGCACGTCACGCAACGTTAGCTGGCTGCCTGATCGGGCAATGTGCTGGAGGGCCGCACGTTGGGTTAACGGTTGGCTCGTGGCACGTCACGCAATGCCAGCTAGCCGCGCTGATCTGACAATGTACTGGAGGCACGCACGTTGGGCCAACGGATGACTCCACACATGTCATGCCATGCCCAGCCGATCGTCTGATCTGGTGATGTGCTGGAGAGAGCTGGCTCAATGCGCCGCACATTGGGCAAATAGACAACTCCAGGTACGTGTCGCAAGGCCCAAGCGATCACCTGATCCGGTGATGTGCTGGAGGGGAGTTGGCCCAATGCACCGCGTGTTGGGCCAATGGACAGCTTCTCGCACGTCACATAACTGATGGAATTAAATATGCCTAGAGGCAATAATAAAATGGTTATTATTATATTTCCTTAATCATGATAAAGATTTATTATTCATGCTATAATTGTATTGACCAGAAACTTAAATACATGTGTGAATACATAAACAAATACCGTGTCCCTAGTGAGCCTCTACTGGACTAGCTCGTTGATCAAAAGATGGTTAAAGTTTCCTAACCATAGACATGAGTTGTCATTTGATAACGGGGTCACATCATTAGGAGAATGATGTGATGGACAAGACCCATCGTTATTAACTTAGCATATGATCGTTCAGTTTATTGCTACTGCTTTCTTAATGTCAAATACATGTTCCTTCGACCAAGAGATCATGCAACTTCCGGATACCGAAGGAATACCTTGTGTGCTATCAAACGTCACAACGTAATTGGGTGATCATAAAGATGCTCTACAGGTATCTCCGAAGGTGTCTATTGAGTTGGCATGAATCGAGATTGGGATTTGTCATTCTGTGTATCAGAGAGGTATCTCTGGGCCCTCTCGGTAATACACATCACAAGAAGTTTGCAAGCAAAGTGACTAAGGAGTTAGTTGCAAGATGATGTATTACGGAACGAGTAAAGAGACTTGCCAGTAACGAGATTGAACTAGGTATAGAGATACAGACGATCGAATCTCGGGCAAGTAACATACCGACAGACAAAGGAATTACGTATGTTGTCATAAAGGTTCAACTGATAAAAGATCTTCATGGAATATGTAGGAATCAATATGGGCATCCATGTCCCGCTATTGGTTATTGACCGGAGAGGTGTATCGGTCATGACTACATAATTCCCGAACCCACAAGGTCGCATGCTTAAGGTTCGTTGACGCTAGAGTAGTATTGGGATATTTGATGAGTGGTAAACCAATGTTGTTCGGAGTCCCGGATGAGATTCTAGACATCACGAGGAGTCTCGGAATGATCAACAGATAAAGATTTATATATGGGAAGTCATATTTTGGGTTCTGGAAAAAAGGTGTAGTTTTTTTGGTATTGTATTGGGAAGCTTCCAGAAGGTTCCGGAGGATTCCGGAGGGGTCCGGAAGTCCACAAGTGGGTCCACCATGACCTAAGGGCTAGCATGGGCTATGGGAAGGCACACCAAGTCCTCAAAAGCCCATGTGGCTAGGGAAGGCAAAAAAGAAAGGAGTCCTAGTAGGAATAGGATTGGACTTGGAGTCCAAGTCCTCTCCCCCTTAGCTGCGCCCTAGGATTTGGAGGAGTTGTTTCCCATTCCCCTCCAACCATATATAGAGGGTAGGGGGCGCCCTAAGAGGATACACCAAGCCCTTGGCGCCCCTCTCTCTCCCGTTACTTCGTAGTTCCACCGCCTCGTCTCGGCGACGCTTAGCGAAGCGTTGTCGGTACTTCACCACCACCATCACCACCACACCATCATGTAGGTTGTGATCCCATCTACTTATCCTCTCCTGCCCGTTGGATCAAGAAGGAGGAGACGTCATCGAGCCGCACGTGTGCTAAAATCGGATGTGCCATCCGTTTGGCACTAAATCGGTTGGATTGTGATCGGATCACAAAGAGTACGACTACATCAACCACATGATAAATGCTTCTGCTTAACGGTCTACGAGGGTACGTAGACACACTCCTCCCTCTCGTTGCTATGCATATCCATAGATAGATCTTGCCTGTCCGTAGACTTTTTTCTGTTTTCCATGCGAAGTTCCCCAACAGTGGTATCAGAGTCAGGTCTATGCGTAGATGATATGCATGAGTAGAACACAAAGAGTTGTGGGCGGTGAGTTTCATACTGCTTACCACCAACGTCTTATTTAGATTCCGCGACATTGTGGGATGAAGCGGTCCGGACCAACCTTACATGTCCACGCACATGAGACCGGTTCCACCGACTGACATGCAACTTGTTTTGTATAAAGGTGGCTGGCGGGTGTCTGTTTCTCCTATTTTTGTTGAATCGAATTTGACTACGGCCGGTCCTTGAAGAAGGTTAAAACAGTAAACTTGATAGTCACCGTTGTGGTTTTGCGTAGGCAAGGACGGTTCTTGCTAGTTGCCCGTAGCAGCCACGTAAAACTTGCAACAACAAAGTAGAGGACGTCTAACTTGTTTTTGCAGGGCATGTTGTGATGTGATATGGTCAAGGCGTGATGTGATATACATTGTTGTATGAGATGATCATGGTTTGTAATATCGACAACCGGCAGGAGCCTTAAGGTTGTTTCTTAATTATTGAATGAAATGCAAACGTCATGTAATTGCTTTACTTTATTGCTATGCGTTAGCAATAGTTGTAGAAGCAATAGTTGGCGAGATGACCCAGACGCAACGATGGAGATCAAGGTGTCGAGCCGGTGATGATAGAGATCATGCCGATGCTTTAGAGATGAAGATCAAAAGCACAAGATGATGATGGCCATATCATGTCATATATTTTGATTGCATGTGATGTTTATACTTTATGCATCTTATTTTGCTTAGAACAGCGGTAGCATTATAAGATGATCCATTCACTAAATTTTAAGATAAAAGTGTTCTCTCCGAGTTTGCACCATTGTCAAAGTTCATCGTTTTGAAGCACCTCGTGATGATCGGGTGTGATAGACTCTACGTTCACATACAACGAGTGTAAGACAGTTTCGCACATGCAGAATACTTGGGTTAAACTTGACGGGCCTAGCATGTACATACATGGTCTCGAAACACTTGAGATCGAAAGGTCAAACATGAGTCATATAGTACATATGATCAACATAGAGATGTTCACCATTGATGACTACCCCATCTCACGTGATGAACGGACATGGGTTAGTTGATTTGGATCATGTATCACTTATAACTTGAGGGATGTTTATTAAGTGGGAGTTCATTAGTAATTTGATTAATTGAACCTAATTTATCATGAACTTAGTCTTAATAGTTTTTGCATATGTATGTTGTAGTTTAATAGCTCGCGATATAGCTCCCATATTTTTGATATGTTTCTAGAGAAAACTAAGTTGAAAGAAGATGGTAGCAATAGTGCGGACTGGGTCCATGATTTGGGGATTATCCTCATTGCTGCACATAAGAATTATGTCCTTAATGCACCGCTAGGTGACAGACCTATTGTAGGAGCAGATGTAGACGTTATGAACATTTGGCAAGCTCGATATGATGACTACTTAATAGTTTAGTGCTCCACACTTTACGGCTTAAAACCGGGACTTCAAAAACGTTTTGAATGTCACGAAGCATATGAGATGTTCCAAGAGCTGAAATTGGTATTTCAGACTCATGCCCATGTCGAGAGGTATGAGACCTCTGACAAGTACTTTGCCTACAAGAAGGAGGAGAATAGCTCAACCAGTGAGCATGTGCTCAGAATGTCTGGGTACTACAATCGTTTGAATCAAGTGGGAGTTAATCTTCCAGATAAGATAGTGATTGACAGAGTTCTCTAGTCACTATCACCCAGCTACTAGAACTTCGCGATGAACTATAATATGCAAGGGATGACGAAAACGATTCCCAGGCTCTTCGCGATGCTGAAATCGGCGAAGGTAGAAATCAAGAAAGAGTGCAAGTGTTGATGGTTAACGAGACCACTAGTTTCAAGGAAAAGGGTAAGGAAATAAATGGGACTTCAAGAAGAATGGCAAGCAAGTTGCCACTCCCGTGAAGAAGCCCAAAGCTAGACCTAAGTATGAAACTAAGTGTTTCTACTGCAAAGGAAATGGTCACTAGAAGCGGAACTTTGGCGGATAAGAAGGATGTCAAAGTGAACAAAGGTATATTTGATATACATGTTATTGATGTGTACCTTACTAGTATTCGTAGTAGCCCCTGGGTATTTGATATTGGTTCAATTGCTAAGATTAATAAATCGAAACAGGAGTTGCATAATAAACAAAGACTAGTTAAGGGCGAGGTGACGATGTGTGTTGGAAATGATTCCAAGGTTGATACGATCACCATCTTACACTCCCTCTATCTTTTGGATTAGTGTTGAACCTAAATAAATACTTGGTGTTTGCGTTGATCATGAATATGATTTGATCATGTTTGTTGCAATACGGTTATTCATTTAAGTCAGAGATCAATTGTTGTTCTGTTTATATGAATAGACCATTTACATTGGGTGTATGACCATAGAAGGTTTTATTCATGTAAATAGAACAACAATTATTCTCTGACTTAAATGGATAACCGTATTGCAATAAACATGATCTAATCTTGTTCATGCTCAACGCAAACACCAAATAACGTTTATTTAGGCTTAACACTAATCTATAAGGTAGAGAGAGAGTGCGATGGTGATCGTATCATCCTTGGAATCACTTCCAACACACATCGTCACCTCGCCCTTAGCTAGTCTTCGTTTATTCTGCAACTCCCATTTCGAGTTACTAATCTTAGCAACTGAACAAGTATCAAATACCCAGGGGCTACTATGAATACTAGTAAGGTACACATCAATAAAATGTTTATCAAATATACCTTTGTTCACTTTGCCATCCTTCTTATCCGCCAAGTATTTGGGGCAGTTCCGCTTCCAGTTACCATTCCCTTTGCATTAGAAGCACTTAGTTCAGGGTTGGGACCAGCTTTGGGCTTCTTCACGTGAGTGGCAACTTTCTTGCCATTTTTCTTGAAGTTCCCTTTCTTTCCCTTGCTTTTTTTCTTGAAACTAGTGGTCTTGTTAACCATCATCACTTGATGCTCCTTCTTGATTTCTACCTCCACCGATTTCAGCATCGCGAAGAGCTCGGGAATCGTTTTCGTCATTCCTTGCATATTATAATTCATCACGAAGTTCTAGTAGCTTGGTGATAGTGATAGAGAATATTCTGTTAATCACTATCTTATCTAGAAGATTAACTCCCACTTGATTCAAGCGATTGTGGTACCCAGACATTCTGAGCACATGCTCACTGGCTGAGCCATTCTCCTCCATCTTGTAGGCAAAGTACTTGTTAGAGGTACCATACCTCTCAACACGGGCATAAGTCTGAAATACCAATTTCGTCTCTTGGAACATCTCATATGTTCCGTGGCGTTCAAAATGTTTTTGAAGTCCCGGTTCTAAGCCGTAAAGCATGGTGCACTAAACTATTAAGTAGTTATCATACCAAGCTTGCCAAACGTTCATAACGGTTGCATCTGCTCCTGCAATAGGTCTGTCACCTAGCGGTGCATCAAGGAAATAATTCTTCTGTGCAGCAATGAGGATAATCCTCAGATCACGGACCCAGTCCGCATCATTGCTACTATCATCTTTCAACTTAGTTTTCTCTGGGAACATATCAAAAAACAGGGGAGTTATATCGCGAGCTATTGATCCTCAACATAGATATGCAAAAACAATTAAGACTAAGCTCATGATAAATTAAGTTCAATTAATCAAATTACTAATAAACTCCCACTTAAATAAACATCCCTCAAGTTATCTAAGTGATACATGACCCAATTTAACTAATCCATGTCCGATCATCACGTGAGATGGGGTAGTTATCAATGGTGAACATCTCCATGTTGATCATATCTACTATATGACTCATGTTCGACCTTTTGGTCTCCAGTGTTCTGAGACCATGTCTCTACATGCTAGTCTCGTCAAGTTTAACCTAAGTATTCCGCATGTGTAAATATGGCTTACACCTGTTGTATGTGAATGTAGAGTCTATCACACCCGATCATCATGAGGTGCTTCAAAACGACGAACTTTGGCCACGGTGCATACTCAGGGAGAACACTTTTATCTTGAAATTAAGTGAGGGGATCATCTTATAATGCTAACGCCGTTCTAAGAAAAATAAGATGCATAAAAGATAAACATCATATGCAATCAAAATATGTGACTTGATATGGCCCTCATCATCTTGTGCTATTGATCTCCATCTCCAAAGCATCCTCATGATCTCCATCATCACTGACTCGACACATTGATCTTCATTGTTGCGTCGGGGTCGTCTCGCCAACTATTGCTTCTACAACTATTGCTAACACATAGCGATAAAGTAAGGGTGTGTTTGGTTGGGGAACGAAGTGGAATGGAATGTCATGGTTCCGTGACATTCGGTTCCACTAGAATGGGTTGATTCCATTCCTATGTTTGGTTGGGGCCAGTAAGTATAATGGAACGGTTCCGTTTTAGTGTTTGGTTGGAGATACGTGATTGAAGTCATTTGGTTCATCCCACCTAATATCATACAAATAAATACTAGTTATTCACTCGTATACATTTCAAAAATCTGTCAAAATATACCCTAAAAACAGTCAAAATACAAGTCATGCATTCATATTCATGTCAAAATACAGGGCATCCATCCATATAGATGTCAAACAATCTGTCAAAAACAAGTCATTTACTCAAAATCGTGCTGATGTGATTTGGAAAAGCCACCAAGATTTAGAACATAATAATGGTCACAAATCGTTGTAGCAACTGCTTATCGTGGCTGCTTGTCGCTACTTGTCCAGGTGTGGCACATGGCTTCTGAGGTGCAGCCTCCCGTGATCCAACTTTGCTTGCGGTCATCCGCAGCCGCCCGACGTGGAGTATCACCGGAGATCCGCAGCGGCCCGATGTGGAGCATCGCCGGAGATCCGGAGCAGCCCGACACGGAGATCAGCAGCAACCTGACGCGGAGCTCATAGGAGAGGGAGATGCATCACCGGAGATGGAGAGATGTCGCTCGAGGGGGAGAGGAGGAGAGGCGGCGCCGGCATAGGAGAGATGAGGGGCACAGATCGAGAGGGAGAGCGAGATGAGGGAGTTGCGACGGCGTGGGAGAGCGAGATGAGGGAGTCGTGGGTAGGTGAGGGACGCGGGGCCGAACCGTTCCGTGTGATTCCTCCGAATCAGAGGTATGAGCGTATTCTGGATCTCAGGGGAATATTCCGCTCATGGGAATCGGTGGGTTCCGTTACCTCGCTGCTACCAAACACAAGAACGAGCCCCAGGCACAGAACGAACCCATTACGTTCCACTCGGTGATCAGAACCAAACACACCCTAAAGCAATTACATGGTGTTTGCATTTCCAATAATAAAGAGACAACCCTAAGGCTCCTACCGGTTGTCAATATTACAAAACATGATCATCTCATACATCAACATATATCACATCATATCTTGACCATATCACATCACAACATGCCCTGCAAAAACAAGTTAGACGTCCTCTACTTTGTTGTTCTAAGTTTTACGTGACTGCTATGGGCTTCTATCAAGAATCGTTCTTACCTATGCAAAAACCACAATGGTGATTCATCAAGTTTGTTGTTTTAATATTCTTCAAGGACCGGCCGTAGTCAAATTCGATTCAACTAAACTAGGAGAAACAAACACCCGCCAGCCACCTTTATGCAAAACTAGTTGCATGTCAGTCGGTGGAACCGGTCTCATGTGTGTTGACATGTAGGGTTGGTCCGGGCCGCTTCATCCCACAATACCGCCAAATCAAAGTAAGACTTTGGTGGTAAGCAGTATGACTATCACCGCCCACAACTTTTTGTGTTTTACTCGTGCATATCATCTACGCATAGACCTCGCTCGGATGCCACTGTTGAGGAACGTTGCATGGAAAACAAAAAAATTCTACACACGCGCGAGAGGAGGAGAGCATCTACATACCCTTGTAGATCGCTAAACGGAAGCGTTTATCACACGGTTGATGTAGTCGTACTCTTCGCGATCCGATCACGATCCAACTGATCTAGTGCCGAACAGACGACACCTTCAAGTTTAGCACACGTGTGGATCGATGACGTCTCCTCCTTCTTGATCCTACAAGAGGGAGAGGAGAAGTAGATGGAATCACAACCAACACGACGGTGTGGTGGTGATGGTGGTTGAGGGAGTCCTGGATTAGGGGGTGTCCGGATAGCCGTACTATAACCTTTGGCCGGACTGTTGGACTATGAAGATACAAGATCGAAGACTTCGTCCCGTGTCCGGATGGGACTTTCCTTGGCGTGGACGGCAAGCTTGGCAATACGGATATGTATATCTCCTCCCATTGTAACCGACTCTGTGTAACCCTAGCCCCCTCCAGTGTCTATATAAACCGGAGGGTTTAGTCCGTAGGAGACAACAACAATCATACCATAGGCTAGCTTCTAGGGTTTAGCCTCTCTGATCTTGTGGTAGATCTACTCTTGTACTACCCATATCATCAATATTAATCAAGCAGGAGTAGGGTTTTAGCTCCATCGAGGGGGCCCGAACCTGGGTGAAAACATTGTGTCCCTTGTCTCCTGTTACCATCTGCCTAGACGCACAGTTCGGGACCCCCTACCCGAGATCCGCCGGTTTTGACACCGACATTGGTGCTTTCATTGAGAGTTCCTCTGTGTCGTCATCTTTAGGCCCGATGGCTCCTCCAATCATCGCTAGCGATGCGGTCTAGGGTGAGACTTTTCTCCCCGGACAGATCTTGGTGTTCGGCGGCTTTGCACTGCGGGCCAATTCGCTTGGCCATCTGGAGCAGATTGAAAGCTACGCCCCTGGCCATCTGGTCAGGTTTGAAAGTTTGAACTACACGGCTGGCATCCACAGAGACTTGATCTTCGACGGATTCGAGCCACTGCCGAGCGCGCCGCACTGTCACGATGGGCATGATTTAGCTCTGCCGCCGAACAATGCCCTGGAGGCCGCACCCGCAACCGCTTCGACCTCAAGCTTGGAGCCAACTGCACCGACCGAGGACGGATGGATAGACCACGCCACGGAGGCTACAGTCTCAGCGGTGATCGAGCCGAACATTAGCCTTATCCCTCGCGAGGCCCGTGACTCCACGGTACTGGACTCCTCTCCGGACTCTAAACCCTCCGCGCCCCTGCCAATCGAACCCGATTGGGCGCCGATCATGGAGTTCACCGCCGCAGATATCTTTCAGCACTCTCCCTTCGGCGACATTATAAATTCACTAACACTACAAAAAAAATACACTTCCGTGATGATACGTGTTTCTCACAGTAGGTCGCTTTTTTTGTCATGCATGTACATCCATGACAAATTTATGACAGAATCAAGATAGTCATACCTGTGCTGTCGTAGAAGTGTTCCATGACATTACCAAAATTATCATCACGGAAGTGTCCACTTCCATGACAATAAATCGCGCGTCACAGAAGTGCTTTTGTCAAGGGTGACCGACACGTGGCATCCACCATAACGAAACGCCGTTAAGCTATCGGGTCGGGTTTTGGATCCGATAACCCGTTAACAGCCCTGACCAATGGGGATATTCCACGTGTAAAATCATCATTGGCTGGAGGAGACACGTGTCAACTCATCCAATGGGCGAGACAAGCCTATGATATGTTGACACGTGGACCGACCCATCAAGTTTAAATGGGCCGGCTCAACTGAAGGCCTACAAGATTTTGTGGACCATAATGGGCCGGCCCAGCTAAAGGCCCAAGAGATTTTGCGGACCATAATGGGCTGGCCCAGCTAAAGGCCCACAAGATTTTGCCGGCCATAATGGGCAGGCCCAGGTAAAGGCCCACAAGATTCTTGTGGATCATAATGGGCCGGCCCAGCTAAAGGCCCACGAGATTTCGCCGACATTAATGGGCCGGCTCAGCTGTAGGCCCACAAGATTTTGAGAACCCTAGTAGGCCGGCCCATTAACTGTCTGCCATGTTTTGGGCCAAATGCCGGCCCATATTTGGTCTAGTCCATTACTGGCCTGCCACGCTCTGGGCCTAATAGTGGCCCATATGAGATCCGGCCCCTTAAAGGCCTACCATGTTCTGGGCCAAATTATGGCCCAGATCAGGTCCGACCCTTTAAGAGGCTTTGGGCTCAAATATGGCCCATATCAGATTCGGCCCGTCAACTGGACACTATGCTTTTGGGCCCACTTGCTAAAGGCCCACTTAGTAATTCGGCCTGATATTAGTTTTGGCCTGTTAAGGGCCCGTTTAACATTTCGGCCCTATATTAATTACAGCCTGTTAAAAGCCCGTCATATAGTTGGGCCTAACTACGGCCCGGTTTGCATCCGGCCTGCTCGCAGCCGATATCTGAATGGGCCAAACAAGGACCGAGACAATTTTTTGGCCTGTTAAAAGCCCGTGATTTGATTCGCACAATCATGGGCCGGGGTTCATTTCGGGCTGCTGCCGGTCCGTGAGCTGATCGGCACGTTTTAGGCCCAACCTACATCGTGATTGCATGACGACACGATTATGTACCGTAATTTTACGGTTTGGCCGGTTTACTGCGAAGACAAGATATATATACAGTAAAATAACTGCAGCATCATGAATAAGAAAAAACCTAGACTATACAATAAAGAAATTACGGCATATTACATCCACTGGGCATCAAAGTTCGCCACTATGATAATAAAGCACAAGCAGATAGCAGATTACATACACTGGGCATCAAAGATCGCCACCAGTGCAAATAAACACGCCGACAAAATAATATACAAAACCGATAACACTTCAATAGAGTTCAAGAAAGGTTAGCCCTGCTGGGGACTGCAGGGCAAGCAGCTGAGCAAGATGATGAGACTGCGCTTGTTCAACACTTGTATCTTCCTCACTTTGAAAGATAAACAAGCAGATAGATGACATGTTTTGCACATAAAAGTAACAATGCTGACAATCCATCACATTTCTTACTGACGAATAAAGTGACACAGTTTAAATTTGCATTAACACAATATGGTATTGTTCAGGTCAAGACATGGCAGGAAATGACACTGTGAAGGAGTTGGTGAAGGAAATATGCCCTAGAGGCAATAATAAAGTTATTATTTATTTCCTTATATCATGATAAATGTTTATTATTCATGCTAGAATTGTATTAACCAGAAACATAATACTTGTGTGAATACATAGACAAACATATTGTCACTAGTATGCCTCTATTTGACTAGCTCGTTAATCAAAGATGGTTATGTTTCCTAACCATAACATGTGTTGTCATTTGATTAAACGGGATCACATCATAAGGAGAATGATGTGATTGACATGACCCATTCCATTAGCTTAGCACCCCATCGTTTAGTATGTTGCTATTGCTATCTTCATGACTTATACATGTTCCTATGACTATGAGATTATGCAACTCCCGTTTGCCGGAGGAACACTTTGTGTGCTACCAAACGTCACAACGTAAGTGGGTGATTATAAAGGAGCTCTACAGGTGTCTCCAAAGGTACATGTTGGGTTGGCGTATTTCGAGATTAGGATTTGTCACTCCGATTGTCCGAGAGGTATCTCTGGGCCCTCTCGGTAATGCACATCACATAAGCCTTGCAAGCATTGCAACTAATGAGTTAGTTGCGAGATGATGTATTACGGAACGTGTAAAGAGACTTGCCGGTAACGAGATTGAACTAGGTATTGAGATACCGACGATCGAATCTCGAGCAAGTAACATACCGATGACAAAGGGAACAATGTATGTTGTTATGCGGTCTGACCGATAGAGATCTTCATAGAATATGTAGGAGCCAATATGAGCATCCCAGTTCCGCTATTGGTTATTGACCGGAGACGTGTCTCGGTCATGTCTACATTGTTCTCGAACCCGTAGGGTCCGCACGCTTAAGTTTACGATGATAGTTTCATTATGAGTTTATATGTTTTGATGTACCGAAGGTTTTTCGGAGTCCCGGATGTGATCACGTACATGACGAGGAGTCTCGAAATGGCCGAGACATCAAGATTGATGTATTGGATGACTATATTCGGACACCGGAAGTGTTCTGGGTGATTTCGGAGAAAACCGGAGTGCCGGAGGGTTACCGGAACCCCCCGAGAGAAGTAATGGGCCTTGTGGGCCTTAGCGGAGAGAGAGAGGGGCGGCCAGGGTGGGCCGCGCGCCCCCTCTCCCTCTGGTCCGAATTGGACTAGGAGAGGGGGGGCGGCGCCCCCCTTTCCTTCTCCCCCTCCTAGTAGGAGTAGGAAAGAGGGGAGTCCTACTCCTACTAGGAGGAGGACTCCTCCTCCTAGCGCGCCCTGCAAGGGCCGGCCGGCCTTCCCTTTTGCTCCTTTATATACAGGGGCAGGGGGGCACCTCTAGACACAACAATTGATCCTTGAGATCTCTTAGCCGTGTGCGGTGCCCCCTCCACCATAATCCTCGATAATATTGTAGCGATGCTTAGGCGAAGCCCTGCGACGGTAGAACATCAAGATCTTCACCATGCCGTCGTGCTGACGGAACTCATCCCCGACACTTTGCTGGATCGGAGTCCAGGGATCGTCATCGAGCTGAACGTGTGCTAGAACTCGGAGGTGCCGTAGTTTCGGTGCTTGATCGGTCGGGCCGTGAAGACGTATGACTACATCAATCGCGTTGTTATAACGCTTCCGCTTTCGGTCTACAAGGGTACGTGGACAACACTCTCCCCTCTCGTTGCTATGCATCACCATGATCTTGCGTGTGCTTAGGAATTTTTTTGAAATTACTACGTTACCCAACAGTGGTATCAGAGCCAAGTTTTGTGTGTTGATGTTATTTGCACGAGTAGAACACAAGTGAGTTGTGGGCGATATAAGTCATACTGCTTAGCAGCATGTCACACTTTGGTTCGGCGGTATTGTTGGATAAAGCGGCCCGGACCGACATTACGCGTACGCTTACGCGAGACTGGTTCTACCGACGTGCTTTGCACACAGGTGGCTGGCGGGTGTCAGTTTCTCCAACTTTAGTTGAACCGAGTGTGGCTACGCCCGGTCCTTGCGAAGGTTAAAACATCACCAACTTGACAAACTATCGTTGTGGTTTTGATGCGTAGGTAAGATTGGTTCTTGCTAAGCCCATAGCAGCCACGTAAAACTTGCAACAACAAAGTAGACGACGTCTAACTTGTTTTTGCAGGGCATGTTGTGATGTGATATGGTCAAGACATGATGCTAAATTTTATTGTATGAGATGATGATGTTTTGTAACTGAGTTATCGGCAACTGGCAGGAGCCATATGGTTGTCGCTTTATTGTATGCAATGCAATCGCCCTGTAATGCTTTACTTTATCACTAAGCGGTAGCGATAGTCATAGAAGCATAAGATTGGCGAGACGACAACGATGCTACGATGGAGATCAAGGTGTCGCGCCGGTGACGATGGTGATCATGACGGTGCTTCGAAGATGGAGATCACAAGCACAAGATGATGATGGCCATATCATATCACTTATATTGATTGCATGTGATGTTTATCTTTTATGCATCTTATCTTGCTTTGATTGACGGTAGTATTATAAGATGATCCCTCACTAAATTATCATAGTAAAAGTGTTCTCCCTGAGTATGCACCATTGCGAAAGTTCTTCGTGCTGAGACACCACGTGATGATTGGGTGTGATAGGCTCTACGTTCAAATACAACGGGTGCAAAACAGTTGCACAAGCAGAATTCTCAGGTTTAACTTGACGAACCTAGCATATAACAGATATGGCCTCGGAACACGGAGACCGAAAGGTCGAGCGTGAATCATATAGTAGATATGATCAACATAGTGATGTTCACCATTGAAACTACTCCATCTCACGTGATGATCGGACATGGTTTAGTTGATTTGGATCACGTGATCACTTAGAGGATTAGAGGGATGTCTATCTAAGTGGGAGTACTTTAGTAATTTGATTAATTGAACTTAAATTTATCATGAACTTAGTACCTAATAGTATCTTGCTTGTTTATGTTTAATTGTAGATAGATGGCCCGTGCTGTTGTTCCGTTGAATTTTAATGCGTTCCTTGAGAAAGCAAAGTTGAAAGATGATGGTAGCAATTACACGGACTGGGTTCGTAACTTGAGGATTATCCTCATTGCTGCACAGAAGAATTACGTCCTGGAAGCACCGCTGGGTGCCAGGCCTGCTGCTGATGCAACTGACGACGTTAAGAACGTCTGGCAGAGCAAAGCTGATGACTACTCGATAGTTCAATGTGCCATGCTTTACGGCTTAGAACCGGGACTTCAACGACGTTTTGAATGTCATGGAGCATATGAGATGTTCCAGGAGTTGAAGTTAATATTTCAAGCAAATGCCTGGATTGAGAGATATGAAGTCTCCAATAAGTTTTATAGCTGCAAGATGGAGGAGAACAGTTCTGTCAGTGAGCATATACTCAAAATGTCTGGGTATAATAATCACTTGATTCAACTTGGAGTTAATCTTCTGGATGATTGCGTCATTGACAGAATTCTCCAATCACTGCCACCAAGCTACAAGAGCTTCGTGATGAACTATAACATGCAAGGGATGGATAAGACGATTCCCGAGCTCTTCACAATGCTAAAAGCTGCGGAGGTAGAAATAAAAAAGGAGCATCAAGTGTTGATGGTCAACAAGACCACTAGTTTCAAGAAAAAGGGCAAAGGGAAGAAGAAGGGGAACTTCAAGAAGAACAACAAGCAAGTTGCTGCTCAGGAGAAGAAACCCAAATCTGGACCTAAGCCTGAAACTGAGTGCTTCTACTGCAAGCAGACTGGTCACTGGAAGCGGAACTGCCCCAAGTATTTGGTGGATAAGAAGGATGGCAAGGTGAACAAAGGTATATGTGATATACATGTTATTGATGTGTACCTTACTAATGCTCACAGTAGCACCTGGGTATTTGATACTGGTTCTGTTGATAATATTTGCAACTCGAAAGAGGGACTACGGATTAAGCGAAGATTGGCAAAGGACGAGGTGACGATGCGCGTAGGAAATGGTTCCAAAGTCGATGTGATCGCAGTCGGCACACTACCTCTACATCTACCTTCGGGATTAGTTTTAGACCTAAATAATTGTTATTTGGTGCCAGCGTTGAGCATGAACATTATATCTGGATCTTGTTTGATGCGAGCCGGTTATTCGTTTAAATCATAGAATAATGGTTGTTCTATTTATATGAGTAATATCTTTTATGGTCATGCACCCTTGAAGAATGGTCTATTTTTGTTGAATCTCGATAGTAGTGATACACATATTCATAATGTTGAAGCCAAAAGATGCAGAGTTGATAATGATAGTGCAACTTATTTGTGGCACTACCGTTTAGGTCATATCGGTGTAAAGCGCATGAAGAAACTCCATACTGGTGGACTTTTGGAACCACTTGATTATGAATCACTTGGTACTTGCGAACCGTGCCTCATGGGCAAGATGACTAAAACACCGTTCTCCGGTACTATGGAGAGAGCAACATATTTGTTGGAAATCATACATACAGATGTATGTGGTCCGATGAATGTTGAGGCTCGTGGCGGATATCGTTATTTTCTCACCTTCACAAATGACTTAAGCAGATATGGGTATATCTACTTAATGAAACATAAGTCTGAAACATTTGAAAAGTTCAAAGAATTTCAGAGTGAAGTTGAAAATCATCATAACAAGAAAATAAAGTTTCTACGATCTGATCATGGAGGAGAATATTTGAGTTACGAGTTTGGTGTACATTTGAAACAATGCGGAATAGTTTCGCAACTCACGCCACCCGGAACACCACAACGTAATGGTGTGTCCGAATGTCGTAATCGTACTTTACAAGATATGGTGCGATCAATGATGTCTCTTACTGATTTACCGCTATCGTTTTGGGGTTATGCTTTAGAGACGGCCGCATTCACGTTAAATAGGGCACCATCGAAATCCGTTGAGACGACACCTTATGAACTGTGGTTTGGCAAAAAACCAAAGTTGTCATTTCTGGAAGTTTGGGGATGTGATGCTTATGTGAAAAAGCTTCAACCTGATAAGCTCGAACCCAAATCGGAGAAATGTGTCTTCATAGGATATCCAAAGAAGACTACTGGATACACCTTCTATCATAGATCCGAAGGCAAGACTTTTGTTGCTAAATTCGGAAACTTTCTAGAGAAGGAGTTTCTCTCGAAAGAAGTGAGTGGGAGGAAAGTAGAACTTGATGACGTAATTGTACCTGCTCCCTTATTGGAAAGTAGTTCATCACAGAAACCGGTTTCTGTGACACCTACACCAATTGGTGAGGAAGTTAATGATGATGATCATGAAACTTCAGATCAAGTTGTTACTGAACCTCGTAGATCAACCAGAGTAAGATCCGCACTAGAGTGGTACGGTAATCCTATTCTGTAAGTCATGCTATTAGATCATGGTGAACCTACGAACTATGAAGAAGCGATGGTAAGCCCAGATTCCGCAAAATGGCTTGAAGCCATGAAATCTGAGATGGGATCCATGTATGAGAACAAAGTGTGGACTTTGGTTGACTTGCCCAATGATCGGCAAGCAATTGAGAACAAATGGATCTTTAAGAAGAAGACTGACGCTGACGGTAATGTTACTGTCTACAAAGCTCGACTTGTCGCAAAAGGTTTTTGACAAGTTCAAGGGATTGACTACGATGAGACCTTCTCACCCGGAGCGATGCTTAAGTCTGTCCGAATCATGTTAGCAATTGCCGCATTTTGTGATTATGAAATTTGGCAGATGGATGTCAAAACTGCATTCCTGAATGGATTTCTGGAAGAAGAGTTGTATATGATGCAGCCGGAAGGTTTTGTCGATCCAAAGGGAGCTAACAAAGTGTGCAAGCTCCAGCGATCCATTTATGGACTGGTGCTAGCCTCTCGGAGTTGGAATAAATGCTTTGATAGTGTGATCAAAGCATTTGGTTTTATACAGACTTTTGGAGAAGCCTGTATTTACAAGAAAGTGAGTGGGAGCTCTGTAGCATTTCTGATATTATATGTGGATGACATATTACTTATTGGAAATGATATAGAATTTCTGGATAGCATAAAGGGATACTTGAATAAGAATTTTTCAATGAAAGACCTCGGTGAAGCTGCTTACATATTGGGCATTAAGATATATAGAGATAGATCAATACGCTTAATTGGACTTTCACAAAGCACATACCTTGACAAAGTTTTGAAGAAGTTCAAAATGGATCAGGCAAAGAAAGGACTCTTGCCTGTGTTACAAGGTGTGAAATTGAGTAAGACTCAATGCCCGACCACTGCAGAAGATAGAGAAAAAATGAAAGAAGTTCCCTATGCTTCAGCCATAGGCTCTATCATGTATGCAATGCTGTGTACCAGACCAGATGTGTGCCTTGCTATAAGTCTAGCAGGGAGGTACCAAAGTAATCCAGGAGTGGATCACTGGACAGCGGTCAAGAACATCCTGAAGTACTTGAAAATGACCAAGGATATGTTTCTCGTATATGGAGGTGACAAAGAGCTCATCGTAAAGGGTTACTTTGATGCAAGCTTTAACACTGATCCGGGCGATTCTAAATCTCAAACCGGATACGTGTTTACATTAAACGGTGGAGCTGTCAGTTGGTGCAGTTCTAAACAAAGCGTCGTGGCGGGATCTACATGTGAAGCGGAGTACATAGCTGCTTCGGAAGCAGCAAACGAAGGAGTCTGGATGAAGGAGTTCATATCCGATCTAGGTGTCATACCTAGTGCATCGGGTCCAATGAAAATCTTTTGTGACAATACTTGTGCAATTGCCTTGGCAAAGGAATCCAGATTTCACAAGAGAACCAAGCACATCAAGAGACGCTTCAATTCCATCCGGGATCTAGTCCAGGTGGGAGACAAAGAGATTTGCAAGATACATACGGATCTGAATGTAGCAGACCCGTTGACTAAGCCTCTTCCACGAGCAAAACATGATCAACACCAAAGCTCCATGGGTGTTAGAATCATTACTGTGTAATCTAGATTATTGACTTTAGTGCAAGTGGGAGACTGAAGGAAATATGCCCTAGAGGCAATAACAAAGTTATTATTTATTTCCTTATATCATGATAAATGTTTATTATTCACGATAGAATTGTATTAACCGGAAACATAATACTTGTGTGAATACATAGACAAACATATTGTCACTAGTATGCCTCTACTTGACTAGCTCGTTAATCAAAGATGGTTATGTTTCCTAACCATAGACATGTGTTGTCATTTGATTAAACGGGATCACATCATTAGGAGAATGATGTGATTGACATGACCCATTCCATTAGCTTAGCACCCCATCGTTTAGTATGTTGCTATTGCTTTCTTCATGACTTATACATGTTCCTATGACTATGAGATTATGCAACTCCCGTTTGCCGGAGGAACACTTTGTGTGCTACCAAACGTCACAACGTAAGTGGGTGATTATAAAGGAGCTCTACATGTGTCTCCAAAGGTACATGTTGGGTTGGCGTATTTCGAGATTAGGATTTGTCACTCCGATTGTCGGAGAGGTATCTCTGGGCCCTCTCGGTAATGCACATCACATAAGCCTTGCAAGCATTGCAACTAATGAGTTAGTTGCGAGATGATGTATTACGGAACGAATAAAGAGACTTGTCGGTAACGAGATTGAACTAGGTATTGAGATACCGACGATCGAATCTCGAGCAAGTAACATACCGATGACAAAGGGAACAACGTATGTTGTTATGATGTCTGACCGATAAAGATCTTCGTAGAATATGTAGGAGCCAATATGAGCATCCAGGTTCCGCTATTGGTTATTGACCGGAGACGTGTCTCGGTCATGTCTACATTGTTCTCGAACCCGTAGGGTCCGCACGCTTAACGTTACGATGATACTTTCATTATGAGTTTATATGTTTTGATGTACTGAAGGTTGTTTGGAGTCCCAGATGTGATCACGGACATGACGAGGAGTCTCGAAATGGTCAAGACATAAAGATTGATATATTGGACGACTATATTCGGACATCGAAAGTGTTCTGGTTGATTTCGGAGAAAACCGGAGTGCCGGAGGGTTACCGGAACCCCCGGGAGAAGTAATGGGCCTTGTGGGCCTTAGTGGAGAGAGAGAGGGGCGGCCAGGGTGGGCCGCGCGCCCCCTCCCCCTCTGGTCTGAATTGGACTAGGAGAGGGGGGGGGGGCGCCCCCTTTCCTTCTCCCTCTTCCCTTTCCTTCCCCCCTCCTAGTAGGAGTAGGAAAGAGGGGAGTCCTACTCCTACTAGGAGGAGGACTCCTCCTCCTGGTGCGCCCTGCAAGGGCCGGCCGACCTTCCCCCTTGCTCCTTTATATACAGGGGCAGGGGGGCACCTCTAGACACAAAAATTGATCCTTGAGATCTTTTAGCCGTGTGCGGTGCCCCCCTCCAACATAATCCTCGATAATATTGTAGCGGTGCTTAGGCGAAGCCCTACGACGGTAGAACATCAAGATCTTCACCACGCCATCGTGCTGACGGAACTCATCCCCGACACTTTGCTGGATCGGAGTTCGGGGATCATCATCGAGCTGAACGTGTGCTAGAACTTGGAGGTACCGTAGTTTCGGTGCTTGATCGGTCGGGTCGTGACGACGTACGACTACATCAACCGCGTTGTTATAATGCTTCTGCTTTCGGTCTACAAGGGTACGTGGACAACACTCTCCCCTCTCGTTGCTATGCATCACCATGATCTTGCGTGTGCGTAGGAATTTTTTTGAAATTACTACGTTACCCAACAGTTGGCAGCTTCACGACACCATTGGATTACAGATCAAGAACTCATAAGTATCAATGGTTAGTGTGCTGTCAATTTATACCATTTCAGATTGGCAAACAAAGAGACGGTTTAAATAATAGCAGAATGATATGACATTGTTCATAGTTAAAACATTGCAGAATATGACATTCTGCTGTAGTGGGTAGGTTCACCACACCACTGGATTACATATGAAGAACATAAGCATACATGCAGTGCAAAAGAAGATCACTTCTCTGTATAGTTTAATTTACATGGTATGAAGAAGGAACTTGGTTGTACAACTGAAAACTTAAATTGAGAAAGGACGAACTTTTGTTTATGAACTACATATAATAAACTTTAAACAAGCAATTTGATGCAAACACCAAAAATAAACAGCTATTGCAGTCATGCCTAACCAAATATATACAACAAAGTTTGAAGGCTTGAGATGGACAAACTTACATTATTGGTGAAGACAGGCTCTATAAAGGCCTTGTCCATGCTGATGGGGGGGGGGCAATTCAAGAAGTTTACCATAGAATCTTCTTCAAAAGCATTGCCTTTATTCTACATTTTATTAAGAGTAAATATAGATGTGATAATATACGAAAAAAATGGAGAATATTTAAGATAAGATGAAGAGTGATGCTACATAACCAAGTAGCTATAAATGTAAGTGCAGCGATACAGGCAAAAGGTACAACCAAGAGCAATGCACAGCTAAACTTCTTCAGTACCAACCTTATGGTAAGAGTAAATATAGATCTGATAGAAAATGGAGGGCAAAGGAAAATAAGCTGGAGAGTGATGGTACATGAACAACTACCTGTCATTATAAGTACACTGATAAAGGACAACATGTACTTACAAGAGCAATGCAGAGCTAAAAAAACATTGGCATTGGATATATTCTACACTAATGTAACCATTCATACAGATCAGATAATTTGGAGCGAACAATTGATAAGCTAGCTATCATGCATACTGCTGTCACATAATGAACCAGGTATGTATGCAAGTATAGTGATACAGGACAACAGGTACTAACAAGAGCAAAGCAGCGGGCAGCATATTCGCGATATCCTGTCGTTCTTGTCAAACTAGAATTCTTCTTCGAGCAGATTTCCTGCAAAAAAGATCCGTAAGGCACATGCGGAAAAGTAGAAGTTCAAATTGTCATGTGATTTCATAGACAGTACCTCATCCTGGGAACGAGACCAGTGCATAATAAGGTTTTTCCATTCAATGTCTTCTAAATTTAGCACAGGAGACTTCACCGGAAATTCGTTTATAGACTTGCCATCAAAGTGTGATTTCCTCAGGTAACACCGATACTGCTGCAATGCTTCCTTGAAAAGCACAAGCAAGCTTTGCTCGTCATGACTATCCAGATTGACCCTCGCCTAGTTACAACAATGTAATGTAAATCATTGATGTGTTCAATCAACAGAAAACAGGAAAATAATAACCATGAATAATAGCACTTACACGTAAGTTGGACAGGAAGATGTGAAAATGGTGTTTGTCTTCACAATAATCTTCCCATGATGGGAATATATGCACGTAGTCCCTAACAACATTGAAACCATTGTCTTTTAAACTGGGAATAAATGGAATGGGGTTCCAATCTGCAGGAATTGGCCGTCTCTACAGTTGGGATAGGTCTTCAGCCGGTGGACTTGCTGTACTTTTTGCTGGAGTGGGATTTTTCTGTGGTACAGTTGGTGCTATGGCAAATGAAATCGGTATACCTTTTGATGGAGTGCAGGTCCTGTGTGGTGGGGCTAGTGGTGTGGCCAGTGAAGTATGGGTACAGTCTGCTGGAGTCGGTCCTACGTTTTGTGTCACTGGTTGTACAACCAATATAAGTGGGGTGCTCTCTGATTTCTCCTACACCACCATGTTTTTCAAGGACTTTGCTGGTGCTCCTTCAGGTTTGGCAATCACCCTCTTCCTTTTTGATGTCTGATGCACCAGAACAACATTTGAGTGGAAAAACATGGTACGATGACAGATGGAATATGTATTGATAATGGATGGGCATGGCATCTCGACATATATCATGAGTAAACTAAGCAGATGGCGGTGCAACAAGTAGAAGAAATGCAAGGCAACATATGCAAGATACGCGCAATCAATAAAACCTTGCCAAATTAGAACATGCACCTTGATGGGTGAACAGGACAGGCCATCTGCCTTTGACTCCTTGTGGTTAGAATAGTCATTAGGATGATATCCTGAACAAGAATCAACAGGTGGGGAGCATATGAGTTTCATTGCTTCCAGAATGGCACTCAATGCCTTGGTGCCAATTTTGTAAGTCATTGCAGTGTTCCACAATATTCTTCTGATGCACGGATTCTGACATTCACTGTAATTGCGTATGATATCTGAGAACCATGAAAACATAAATAGTTGTGAGATTATCTTTGTAATGCAGATGATATTCTAATATAGGGGCGCCCCTGTAAACACTTGTGTGCTATCACTGGATTCTGATGAGAGAGCTCATGTGTGTTGTAATATGGTGCGTGCATTTATATAATCTGGCACAAGTACACAAAAAAATAGGCTCCAGAAGTAAGGATAGCTGGCAGATGATAGGTTCATAATATATTGTATAGAGAGTTTATCGCGAAACCATGATAACAAGAGCACACAACAACTAGGCAGATCATAGTGTACATAACAGGGGTACACCATAACCAGGATATATAAATCGGGAAAGTGGAACTGGCTGGAAATTACGGTGTTGTATTGCCGCTAGTAATTGAAAGCCTATCGATCACGTACAGGCCAACTCTATCAGCTGTTGACTGCAGCTGTCCCTGCTCCCCTTCCTGACAAGGAACATTCTGTGCTTCCCATACAGAACACCGCACGGGCCGCCGGCTGAACCACCGGCCCCACCGCCTGTGTTCCTCCGCCAGCCCCACCCCCACCCCCGCCCCCACCCGCGTCAAGTTTTCTTCGTTCGATGAGGCCCCACCACCGCCCCCAAAACCACCGTCCCCACCCGAGCCCCTTCGATCGCACCGGCGAACTCCGGCGAGCTCTGAAAAATCAGCTGACCCAATTTTGAAATTTAGTCTACTATGATTTAACTAGTGTGGAATATAAAAGGGGAAAACCATGAGCATTGCGAGTATGGTGTTGAGCGTGCCATGGCGGATCTGAAGGTGCAAACCGAACAAAGGCAACTTCGCAACAAAGACAAGAAATCAGAGTAAAGCAGTGGCGATCTATTTTCTTGCTGCGATAAATAAGTTGAGCAGATATGAAAGAGTACCGCCTCTGGTACGGCGCCGTGTACGCATCTACTGAGAATTTGACAGTGCTGCGGTAGCGATGTCTGTCGGCGGCGTGGAAGCAGATCTAGGAGGGTAGACGGTGGCGGCGGGGCACGGTGGACGAGACGGTCGTAGGAGCGGCGCCGGCAAGGTGGACGACGGCGGGGATGAAGCGAAAGGACGGGATGCAAGGATCCCGATCCGAAGACGTGGATGAGAGTGGTCGATCTCTCATAATGGACGGCGGCGTCGGGGTATCAGCTCCGGCATGGTGGAGGAGGACGGCGGTGGATGGGGTGGCGGACGATTGCGGACGGAGGAGGGTGGGGTGGAGAGGGTGTTTTAGCGCCCACGGAGTACGAATGGGGAAAAGGGAGGTAGAGAGGAAGGGGGAACCATGTATTCATGGCGCGCTTGTCTCAAATGCGAGGAAATTTACAAACTTAGCCCCCGTTTCAAATTTCTACTACATGACAGCAACACTAGTCGGTTGGGGATAGGACGGTAATCTCGCATACACCGAATATTTGCCGACGAGAGTTTGTTTTTGGCGCCCACCGTGTATGAATATGAATCGGGGAGGGAGTCGATTTCGGCCGAGGACACACTGTGTTTTGGCGCCCACCGTGTATGAATCCGGGTGAGAGGCGGTTATGTCACGTTTGGGCGAAATTACAAACCTACCCCTATCGAAACCTATAGAAATCCAACATATAGGCTTTGCGTGGCAGGGATAGGCAGTAGTGATTTCCATCTCGCAGATTTTGGTTTCGGGCGGTTACTGCGACTTTCCCCGCTTCGTTCAAATTTTGTAGAGTGGACGTTTACCGTGCCAACTCAATTCGAATCCCGTTTGTATTCTATTTTTTTCGGGCGGGATCCATTTTCAATTGGAATTACATTCTATATACATCATTTTTTTATATATACTTTCAAAAGCACAACACCATTTATACATAAATATGGTTACAAATGGCATGATCTCAGATTCATAAGGTTGTATCCATCAATTTGGATTTTCAAATATTTGAAACCACTTTATGTTGAAATCCAATGTAAGCATTCCTCGCTAACTGTGTTTCATGCGGGTTTTTTTTACTTCTCAAACATGTATAATGTGTTTCACACACGCAACATATAGTGTAATCCCGTTTAGACATTAATTGCATATAAACCATGCATTGTTTGTAATTGAAAAATCTATGGATCACCAATATTGATAAACTATATAACATTACACGTGTGCCCAAATTCAAATGAATATGCATGTTTGATACACCAATTTGCGTTATGATATTATCGATGTCGTGATCTCCAGTTTAAATATTTGAATCCCCTTTAATCCAGATATTCGTCTCATATAGCTATCACTCATGCTTATATAGGACTATCTCTCTGGACCTATACGCGTTCATCGTCTCTTAGGTATCTCTCATGCTACCTGTATGTCGACAATGATCTTTTATCTTCGTAACACACTGATGGTACTCTCTCCCTCGACCTTCATCACTCTATCTCTCTCTAAGTATATCGCGCTCCCTGCTATGTGTCTCTAACTATGATTCTCCATGTGGAATCTCTTTCTCTCACACAAACACAAAACTTTGTCTCCCGGGGTCTCATTTCTCTCTACTATTCCCATGTGTGCGACTCGCGCACCCCTCATACAGAGATGTCTTTCGCTCCTTAGATATGAGAACCTAGGACTCTTCCTCTTCAATATCTCTTTCTCACACACAAACACAAACTCTGTCTCCCAGGGTCTCATATTTCTCCTTTGTTCTCTTATATGTCGCTCACACACACCCTCTCTCCCTAGAGATATCTTGCGTTCCCTCATATGTCTCTCTAGCTATCACTCTCGTTGTGAAATATCTTTCTCTCTCGCAGACACAAAACTCCATCTCTCTGGATCTCATTTCTCTCTGATATCTGTTTGTATGTGACTCACACGCACCCTCTCTCTATCTCTCTCACACCCACACACACATAACCCAACCTTCTGATCCACTATACTCCTATCTCTAACGCACACTAGCTAGCATCTTTATCTTTCTATTTATCTGTTTCTCCATCAACCTTCTTTCTCGCCCTCATTCTTGATTCCTATCACGCACACTACATATGTTTCTCTCGACATGCAGTCAAGTGCCCTCTCACACACATATATAACTTCACCCTTTGATCCACCCGACGGTCATCTCCAACACCCAAACTAGCGGATGTCCCTCTAGCTAGCATCTCCATCTCTGTATCTATCTGTAGTTTCTCCGTCAACATTTCTTTCTTGCACGGAGTCATGCTTCCTATCACCCACACTATACATGTCTCTCCATACATATGCATTTATAGGTTGGTCTCTTTTGCACAATCGTTGCGCCTCACTCCCTCTGCTCGCCATAGATGCATGCTCCAGCCCACGCCACTATCTCTTAAAGACAAAAACACATGCTCAATTGTCAGGACTTCTTCCATGCATTCTCACGTGCATGCATATTGTCATACCGATCCGTCTCTCCCATGTCGTTGATCTTATGACTTATGTCTTCTTTCTTTTATCTCGATCATGCGCGCGCACACACACACACGTCCCACGTATACATGTATACCTCTCACACATGCACGTTCAAGGTCTCTATGTCTCCATACGTAGTTAATTACCCTCAATCCTAACGCCACATCGAATCGTTCTCCTCTTTTGTGCACATAACTTCCGCCTGGATGGGTAAAACACACAATCACACTTAACAATCTCCTTCTAAATACCCCCCGCCTCTCACTCTTCCCATATATCCCTGAAACCAATAAGACCATCCATTAGTTTAATTCCCGCTGAGGGAGTCCTGGATTAGGGGGTGTTCGGATAGCCGGACTATACCTTCGGCCGGACTCCTGGACTATGAAGATACAAGATTGAAGACTTCGTCCCGTGTCCGGAAGGGACTTTCCTTGGCGTGGAAGGCCAGCTTGGCGATACAGATATGTAGATCTCCTACCATTATAACCGACTCTGCATAACCCTAGCCCTCTCCGGTGTCTATATAAACCGGAGGGTTTTAGTCCGTAGGAAGAACAACAATCATACCATAGGCTAGCTTCTAGGGTTTAGCCTCCTTGATCTCGTGGTAGATCTACTCTTGTACTACCCATATCATCAATATTAATCAAGCAGGAGTAGGGTTTTACCTCCATCGAGAGGGCCCGAACCTGGGTAAAAACATCGTGTCCCTTTGTCGGTGTACAAAAAGAGGGGTACACTTTTTGTACCCCTATAACTGTGCACGGGCAGTCCGAGCCACGGGCACCACCATACTGAGCAAGGCAAGGGAGGTGAGCCGAGGTAAGGCCGAAGCTCGAGAGAAGCAAAACGACACCAAGACCAAGACCACAAAGAGCAAAGGGGACGAAGCGGACTCCCCCGACAAGATCCTTGCCGGGAGGCGGTCTTAGCAAACCCGACAAGACCCTTGCTGTGGTAGCTCACCCCACACCTACGGAGCAGGTCACCCTTGAGTCCACTGCCCCATGGGGCAAGGATTTGGGAGGCATCCCCGAGGTGGCATGCAGATCTTTGTGAAGACATTCAAGATCAGATACACACTTTAGAAGATGATGATCCTTGGCGGGATGCCAACAAGGAGGACCACAAGGCCCCCGGCAAGAGCCTTGCCGGGGATGACAGCAGGTGCCACGGCAAGACCCTTGCCATGAACACCCGTAGGGCCACCATCAGGCCCGCGCCAGTCACACCTCCACCATCGTTCGCATGCAGCTGCCGACCCAACCAGCTAGGCAGACACCTGCGTGGCGGCATGTGTTGGGGAACGTAGTAATTTCAAAAAAATTTCCTACGCACACGCAAGATCATGGTGATGCATAGCAACGAGAGGGGAGAGTGTTGTCTACGTACCCTCGTAGACCGAAGCGGAAGCGTTGATACAACATAGAGGAAGTAGTCGTACGTTCTCCTCGCGATCCAACCGATCACAGCACCGTTACTCCGACACCTCCGAGTTCTTGGCACACGTTCAGCTCGATGACGATCCCCGGGCTCCGATCCAGCAAAGCGTCGAGGAAGAGTTCCGTCAGCACGACGGCGTGGTGACGATCTTGATGTGTTACCGGCGCAGGGCTTCGCCTAAGCACTACAACGATATGATCGAGGTGGAATTTGGTGGAAGGGGGCACCGCACACGGCTAAGGAATGATCCGTAGATCAACTTGTGTGTCTTTGGGGTGCCCCCTGCCCCCGTATATAAAGGAGCCAAGGGGGAGGGGCTGGCCGGCCAAGCCTGGCGCGCCAGGAGAGTCCTACTCCCTCTGGGAGTAGGATTCCCCCCCCCAATCCTAGTTGGACTAGGATTCTCCAAGGGGGAGAGAGAGAGAGAGAGGGGGGCGCCCACCTCTCCTAGTCCTAATAGGACTAGGGGAAGGGGGGGAGGCGCGCAGCCCATGAGGGCAGCCCTCTCACCTCTCCTCCAAGGCCCATGTTGGCCCATTATGCTCCTGGGGGGTTCCGGTAACCCTCCCGGTATTCCGGTAAAATCCTGATTTCACCTGGAATGCATCCGATGTCCAAACATAGGCTTCCAATATATCATTCTTTACGTCTCGACCATTTCGAGACTCCTCGTCATGTCCTTGATCACATCCGGGACTCCGAACTCCTTCGGTTCATCAAAATGCATAAACTCATAATAACTGTCATCGTAACGTTAAGCGTGCGGACCCTACGGTTCGAGAACAATGTAGACATGACCGAGACACGTCTCCGGTCAATAACCAACAGCGGGACCTGGATGCCCATATTGGCTCCTACATATTCTACGAAGATCTTTATCGGTCAGACCGCATAACAACATACGTTGTTCCCTTTGTCATTGGTATGTTACTTGCCCGAGATTCGATCGTCGGTATCCAATACCTAGTTCAATCTCGTTACCGGCAAGTCTCTTTACTCGTTCCTTAATACATCATCTCGCAACTAACTCATTGGTTGCAATGCTTGCAAGGCTTTATGTGATGTGCATTACCGAGAAAGGCCCTGAGATACCTCTCCGACAATCGGAGTGACAAATCCTAATCTCGAAATACACCAACCCAATATGTACCTTCGGAGACACCTGTAGAGCACCTTTATAATCACCCAGTTACGTTGTGACGTTTGGTATCACACAAAGTGTTCCTACGGTAAACGGGAGTTGCATAATCTCATAGTTTAAAGGAACATGTATAAGTCATGGATAAAAGCAATAGCAACATACTAAACGATCGGGTGCTATGCTAATGGAATGGGTCATGTCAATCAGATCATTCAACTAATGATGTGATCTCGTTAATCAAATAACAACTCTTTGTTCATGGTTAGGAAACATAACCATCTTTGATTAATGAGCTAGTCAAGTAGAGGCATACTAGTGACATTCTGTTTGTCTATGTATTCACACATGTATTATGTTTCCAGTTAATACAATTCTAGCATGAATAATAAACATTTATCATGATATAAGGAAATAAATAATAACTTTATTATTGCCTCTAGGGCATATTTCCTTCAGTCTCCCACTTGCACTAGAGTCAATAATCTAGTTCACATTGCCATGTGATTTACCAGCAATAGTTCACATCACCATGTGATTAACACCCATAGTTCACATCGATATGTGACCAACACTCAAAGGGTTTACTAGAGTCAGTAATCTAGTTCACATCGCTTATGTGATTAACACCCAAAGAGTACTAAGGTGTGATCATGTTTTGCTTGTGAGATAATTTTAGTCCACGGGTCTGTCACATTCAGATCCGTAAGTATTTTGCAAATTTCTATGTCAACAATACTCTGCACGGAGCTACTTTAGCTAATTGCTCCCACTTTCAATATGTATCTAGATTGAGACTTAGAGTCATCTAGATTTGTGTCAAAACTTGCATCGACGTAACCTTTTACGACGAACCTTTTTGTCACATCCATAATCGAGAAACATATCCTTATTTTACTAAGGATAATTTTGACCGATGTCCAGTGATCTACTTCCTAGATCACTATTGTACTCCCTTGCTTAACACAGTGTAGGGTATACAATAGATCTGGTACATAGCATGGCATACTTTATAGAATCTATGGCTGAGGCATAGGAAATGACTTTCATTCTCTTTCTATCATCTGCCGTGGTCGGGCTTTGAGTCTTACTCAAGTTCACACCTTGTAATACAGGCAAGAACTCTTTCTTTGACTGTTCCATTTTGAACTACTTCAAAATCTTTTCAAGGTATGTACTTATTGAAAAACTTATCAAGCGTCTTGATCTATCTCTATAGATCTTGATGCTCAATATGTAAGCAGCTTCACCGAGGTCCTTCTTCGAAAAACTCCTTTCAAATACTCCTTTATGCTTTACAGAATAATTCTACATTATTTCCGATCAATAATATGTCATTTACACATACTTATCAGAAATGCTGTAGTGCTCCCACTCACTTTCTTGTAAATACAGGCTTCACCGCAAGTCTGTATAAAACTATATGCTTTGATCAACTTATCAAAGCGTATATTCCAACTCCGAGATGCTTGCACCAGTCCATAGATGGATCGCTGGAGCTTGCATATTTTGTTAACACCTTCAGGATTGACAAAACCTTCTAGTTGCATCGTATACAACTCTTCTTTAAGAAATCCATTCAGGAATGCAGTTTTGACATCCATTTGCCAAATTTCATAATCATAAAATGCGGCAACTGCTAACATGATTCGGACAGACTTAAGCATCGCTACGGGTGAGAAAGTCTCATCGTAGTCAATCCCTTGAACTTGTCGAAAACCTTTTGCAACAAGTCGAGCTTTATAGACAGTAACATTACCATCAGCGTCAGTCTTCTTCTTAAAAATCCATTTATTCTCAATTGCTTGCCGATCATCGGGCAAGTCAACCAAAGTCCACACTTTGTTCTCATACATGGATCCCATCTCGGATTTCATGGCCTTAAGCCACTTTGCGGAATCTGGGCTCACCATCGCTTCTTCATAGCTCGTAGGTTCATCATGGTCTAGTAACATGACTTCCAAAATAGGATTACCGTACCACTCTGGTGCGGATCTTACTCTGGTTGATCTACGAAGCTCAGTAGAAACTTGATCTGAAGTTTCATGATTATTATCATTAGCTTCCTCTCTATTTGATGTAGGTGTCACAAGAACAGATTTATGTGATGAACTACTTTCCAATAAGGGAGAAGGTACAATTACCTTATCAAGTTTTCTACTTTCCTCCCACTCACTTCTTTCGAGAGAATCTCCTTCTCTAGAAAGGATCCATTCTCAGCAACGAATATCTTGCCTTCGGATCTGTGATAGAAGGTGTACCCAACAGTCTCCTTTGGGTACCTATGAAGACACATTTCTCCGATTTGGGTTTGAGCTTATCAGGATGAAACTTTTTCACATAAGCATCGTAACCCCAAACTTTAAGAAACGACAACTTTGGTTTCTTGCCAAACCACAGTTAATTTTGTGTCGTCTCAATGGACTTTAGGTGGTGCCCCTTTTAACGTGAATGCAGCTGTCTCTAATGCATGATCCCAAAATGATATTGGTAAATCGGTAAGAAACATCATAGATTGTACTATATCCAATAAAGTACGGTTATGACGTTCGGACACACCATTATGCTGTGGTGTTCCAGGTGGCATGAATTTGTGAAACTATTCCACATTGTTTTAATTGATGACCAAACTCGTAACTCAAATATTTGTCTCCGCGATCAGATCGTAGAAACCTTATTTTCTTGTCATGATGATTTTCACTTCACTCTAAAATTCTTTGAACTTTTAAAACGTTTCAGACTTATGTTTCATCAAGCAGATATACCCATATCTGCTCAAATCATCTGTGAAGGTTAGAAAATAATGATACTTGTCGCGAGCCTTAATATTCATCGGACCATATACATCAGTATGTATGATTTCCAACAAATCTGTTGCTTGCTCCATTGTTCCGGAGAACGGCGTTTTAGTCATCTTGCCCAAGAGGCATGGTTCGCAAGCATCAAGTGATTCATAATCAAGTGATTCCAAAATCCCATCAGCATGGAGTTTCTTCATGCGCTTTACACCAATATGACCTAAACGGCAGTGCCACAAATAGGTTGCACTATCATTATTAACTTCGCATCTTTTTGGTTTCAATATTATGAATATGTGTATCACTACGATCGAGATCCAATGAACTATTTTCATTGGTGTGTATGACCATAGAAGGTTTTATTCATGTAAACAGAACAACAATTGTTCTCTAACTTAAATGAATAACTGTATTGCAATTAACATGATCAAACCATATTCATGCTCAACGCAAACACCAAATAACACTTATTTAGTTTCAACACTAATCCCGAAAGTATAGGGAGTGTGTGATGATGATCATATCAATCTTGGAACCACTTCCAACACACATCGTCACCTTGCCCTTTAACTAGTCTTTGTTCATTCTGCAACTCCCGTTTCGAGTTACTAAATTTTAGCAACTGAACTAGTACCAAATACTGAGGGGTTGCTATGAACACTAGTAAAGTACACATCAATAACATGTATATCAAATATACTTATGTTCACTTTGCCATCCTTCTTATCCGCCAATCACTTGGGGTAGTTCCGCTTCCAGTGACCAGTCCCTTTGCAGTAGAAGCACTTAGTCTCAGGCTTAGGACCAGACTTGGGTTTTTTCACTTGAGCAGCAACTTGCTTGCCGTTCTTCTTGAAGTTCCCCTTCTTTCCTTTTTGCCCTTTTCTTGAAACTAGTGATCTTGTCAACCATCAACACTTGATGTTTTTCTTTGATTTCTACCTTCGCCGATTTTAGCATTGCGAAGAGCTTGGGAATATTTTCCGTTATCCCTTGCATATTATAGTTCATCACGAAGTTCTACTAACTTGGTGATGGTGACTAGAGAATTCTGTCAATCACTATCTGGAAGATTAACTCCCACTTGATTCAAGCGATTGTAGTACCCAGACAATCTGAGCACATGCTCACTAGTTGAGCGATTCTCCTCCATCTTTTAGCTATAGAACTTGTTGGAGACTTCATATCTCTCAACTCGGGTATTTGCTTGAAATATTAACTTCAACTCCTGGAACATCTCATATGGTCCATGATGTTCAAAACGTCTTTGAAGTCCCGATTCTAAGCCGTTAAGCATGGTGCACTAAACTATTAAGTAGTCATCATATTGAGCTAGCAAAACGTTCATAACGTCTGCATCTGCTCCTGCAATAGGTCCGTCACCTAGCGGTGCATCAAGGACATAATTCTTCTGTGCAGCAATGATGATAAACCTCAGATCACGGATCCTATCCGCATCATTGCTACTAACATTTTTCAACACAATTTTCTCTAGGAACATATCAAAATTAACACAGGGATGCAACAATGCGAGCTATTGATCTACAACATAATTTGCAAAATACTATCAGGACTAAGTTCATGATAAATTAAAGTTCAATTAATCATATTACTTAAGAACTCCCACTTAGATAGACATCCCTCTAATCTTCTAAGTGATCACGTGATCCAAATCAACTAAACCATGTCCGATCATCACGTGAGATGGAGTAGTTTCAATGGTGAACATCACTATGTTGATCATATCTACTATATGATTCACGCTCGACCTTTCGGTCTCCGTGTTCCGAGGCCATATCTGTTATATGCTAGGCTCGTCAAGTATAACCTGAGTATTCCGCGTGTGCAACTGTTTTGCACCCGTTGTATTTGAACGTAGAGCCTATCACACCCGATCATCACGTGGTGTCTCAGCACGAAGAACTTTCGCAACGGTGCATACTCAGGGAGAACACTTCTTGATAATTTAGTGAGAGATCATCTTATAATGCTACCGTCAATCAAAGCAAGATAAGATGCATAAAAAGATAAACATCACATGCAATCAATATAAGTGATATGATATGGCCATCATCATCTCGTGCTTGTGATCTCCATCTTCGAAGCACCGTCATGATCACCATCGTCACCGGCGCGACACCTTGATCTACATCGTAGCATCGTTGTCGTCTCGCCAATCTTATGCTTCCACGACTATCACTACCGCTTAGTAATAAAGTAAAGCATTACATCGCGATTGCATTGCATACAATAAAGCGACAACCATATGGCTCCTGCCAGTTGCCGATAACTCGGTTACAAAACATGATCATCTCATACAATAAAATTTAGCATCATGTCTTGACCATATCACATCACAACATGCCCTGCAAAAACAAGTTAGACGTCCTCTACTTTGTTGTTGCAAGTTTTACGTGGCTGCTACGGGCTTAAGCAAGAACTCATCTTACCTACGCACCAAAACCACAACGATAGTTTGTCAAATAGACTCCGTTTTAACCTTCTCAAGGACCGGGCGTAGCCACACTCGGTTCAACTAAAGTTGGAGAGACAGTCTTACGCAAGCCATCTATGTGCAAAGCACGTCGAGGGAACCGGTCTCGCGTAAGCGTACGCGTAAGGTTGGTCCGGATCGTCTCGTCCAACAATACCGCTGAACCAAAGTATGACATGCTGGTAGGCAGTATGACTTGTATCGTCCACAACTCACTTGTGTTCTACTCGTGCAAATAACATCAAACCATAAAAACCTAGGCTCGGATGCCACTGTTGGGGAACGTAGTAATTTCAAAAAAATTTCCTACGCACATGCAAGATCATGGTGATGCATAGCAACGAGAGGGGAGAGTGTTGTCTATGTACCCTCGTAGACCGAAGCAGAAGCGTTGACACAACGTAGAGGAAGTAGTCGTACGTTCTCCTCGCGATCCAACCGATCACAGCACCGTTACTCCGGCACCTCTGAGTTCTTGGCACACGTTCAGCTCGATGACGATCCCCGGGCTCCGATCCAGCAAAGCGTCGAGGAAGAGTTCCGTCAGCACGACGGCGTGGTGACGATCTTGATGTGTTACCGGCGCAGGGCTTCGCCTAAGCACTACAACAATATGATCGAGGTGGAATTTGGTGGAAGGGGGCACCGCACACGGCTAAGGAACGATCCGTAGATCAACTTGCGTGTCTTTGGGGTGCCCCCTGCCCCCGTATATAAAGGAGCCAAGGGGGAGGGGCTGGCCGGCCAAGCCTGGCGCGCCAGGAGAGTCCTACTCCCTCTGGGAGTAGGATTCCCCCCCCCAATCCTAGTTGGACTAGGATTCTCCAAGGGGGAGAGAGAGAGAGGGGGGCGCCCACCTCTCCTAGTCCTAATAGGACTAGGGGAAGGGGGGGGAGGCGCGCAGCCCATGAGGGCAGCCCTCTCACCTCTCCTCCAAGGCCCATGTTGGCCCATTATGCTCCTGGGGGGTTCCGGTAACCCTCCCGGTATTCCGGTAAAATCCTGATTTCACCTGGAATGCATCCAATGTCCAAACATAGGCTTCCAATATATCATTCTTTACGTCTCGACCATTTCGAGACTCCTCGTCATGTCCGTGATCACATCCGGGACTCCGAACTCCTTCGGTTCATCAAAATGCATAAACTCATAATAACTGTCATCGTAACGTTAAGCGTGCGGACCCTACGGTTCGAGAACAATGTAGACATGACCGAGACACGTCTCCGGTCAATAACCAACAGCGGGACCTGGATGCCCATATTGGCTCCTACATATTCTACGAAGATCTTTATCGGTCAGACCGCATAACAACATACGTTGTTCCCTTTGTCATTGGTATGTTACTTGCCCGAGATTCGATCGTCGGTATCCAATACCTAGTTCAATCTCGTTACCGGCAAGTCTCTTTACTCGTTCCGTAATACATCATCTCGCAACTAACTCATTGGTTGCAATGCTTGCAAGGCTTTATGTGATGTGCATTACCGAGAAGGCCCTGAGATACCTCTCCGACAATCGGAGTGACAAATCCTAATCTCGAAATACGCCAACCCAATATGTACCTTCGGAGACACCTGTAGAGCACCTTTATAATCACCCAGTTACGTTGTGACGTTTGGTATCACACAAAGTGTTCCTACGGTAAACGGGAGTTGCATAATCTCATAGTTTAAAGGAACATGTATAAGTCATGGATAAAAGCAATAGCAACATACTAAACGATCGGGTGCTATGCTAATGGAATGGGTCATGTCAATCAGATCATTCAACTAATGATGTGATCTCGTTAATCAAATAACAACTCTTTGTTCATGGTTAGGAAACATAACCATCTTTGATTAATGAGCTAGTCAAGTAGAGGCATACTAGTGACATTCTGTTTGTCTATGTATTCACACATGTATTATGTTTCCAGTTAATACAATTCTAGCATGAATAATAAACATTTATCATGATATAAGGAAATAAATAATAACTTTATTATTGCCTCTAGGGCATATTTCCTTCAGCATGCAGATCTCCGTGGAGACCCACCGCTGCGCCGCCTCAGCTGCCTGCCTGCCTACATGGCACCGCGGGCACCGCTGGCCAGGGCGCGTGTCAACGCAAGAGGAAGCGGCGACAGACGAGACAGGGCTCTCCCCCGTCCCCGACAAAGCAAGGACACCTAAGCAAGACACATTAAATGCGCCTTGTCATGTAATGCGAGGGATAACCCTGCATCGCTGTACCCTTTCCACCTCCTGTGTGCCACTATGGCAACCCCTTTCCCTATAAAAGGAGGCCCAAGGCGACCAGGAAGAGGATTCGGCTTTTTGGGAGCTCCTCACGCCCCATAGCTAGCTCAAGAACATAGATATACAATCCACCAAAGCAGGAGTAGGGTTTTATGCATCCTCGCGGCCCGAACCTGGGTAAAGGAACCGTGTGCTATCTGTTTGACCCGTCTTCTCACGACCCCGCGCCCCGCAACCGTAGTAGGTATTCTTGTGATCCCATAGGTGTCGTTCCCACCGACATCCTTGTCTCCTGCTACCATCCTCCTAGACGCACAATTTGGGACCCCCTACCCGAGATCCGCCGGTTTTGACACCGACATTGGTGCTTTCATTGAGAGTTCCTCTGTGTCGTCACTTTTAGGCCCGATGACTCCTCCGATCATCAGCAGCGATGCGGTCCAGGGTGAGGCTTTTCTCCCCGGACATATCTTCGTATTCGGCGGCTTTGCACTGCGGGCCAATTCGCTTGGCCATCTGGAGCAGATTGAAAGCTACGCCCCTGGCCATCAGGTCAGATTTGGAAGTTTAAACTATACGGCGGACGACCGCGGAGACTTAATCTTCGACGGATCTGAGCCACAGCCGAGCGCGCCGCACTGTCACGATGGGCATGACCTAGCTCTGCCGTCGAACAGCGCCCTGGAGGCCGCGCCTGTGTCCGCTCCGACCCTTAGCTCGGAGCTGACCACACCAATCAAGGAGGGGTGGTTAGACACCGCCTTGGGGGCTGCAATCTCTACGGCGATCAAGCCGAACACCAGGCTTGTCCTGTGCGAAGCCCGTGACTCCAAGGTGCCGGACTCCTCTCTGGACTCCGAGCCCTCCACGCCCCTACCGATCGAATCCGATTGGGCGCCAATTATGGAATTCACCACCGCATGCATATTTCAGCACTCGCCCTTCGGCGACATCCTGAATTCACTCAGGTCTCTCTCTTTGTCAGGAGAGTCCTGGCCGGACTATGACCGGCAGGATTGGGATGTGGATGACGAAGAAATCCGATCCCCACCCACCACCCACTTCGTAGCCACTGTCGATAATTTAAACGAAGTGCTCGAATTCGACTCCGAAGACATCGACGGTATGGACGACGATGTAGGAGACGATCATGAACCAACACCTATAAGGCACTGGACTGCCACCTCATCTCACGATGTATAGACGGTGGACACACCCAAAGGAAGCGACGACGAGGAATACATGGATGCAATGAGGGATCGTTCACTCGAAAAGCAACCAAAGCGGCGACGTAAGCGCTGCTCCAGGACCCGCCTCGACAGAGACAACAGCCATACAGACCCAGCCATAGAGCAGGATGAGCCGGCGGGCAACGAACATGCCTTTGAGCAATTGTCCGAACAGGGCAACTTGGATAAACAAACCGAACAACCCGTCCCTGGCGAAAACAACAGTCCAGACGACCTCACGCCAAATACGCTCATGGAGCAGAAGAACCTGCACAATAGGCTCGTCGCCACTGCGCGTAGCCTGAAAAAGCAGAAGCAGAAGCTCAAAACTGCGGAAGATGCACTCAGAATCAGATGGAGCAAAGTACTCAACACCGCAGACAAACATGGCGCCAGTCGCCGCACAAAAAGCTATCCGAAGCGAAAGCTACTGCCTGAATTTGACGAAGAGGCCTTAGAGCCCCCGCAGTCAAAAAATAAGAAAGCCACCCGGTCGGATAGACGACCCCATGGCCAACATGGAGTGGCAAGCGGCGCCGCACACAAGCCGGCACGCGATCCACTCAAGGATTCGCGTCAAATGGACGGCCCAGCCAGATCTATCTATGGGCCAAGAAAGCAAGCTCTAGTAAGCAACGCAACACAACAAATATCCGAACATCACGGCACACCCAGATACAGGGGTGCCGTACACCCCCTATGTTTCACCGATGAGGTGCTGGACCATGAATTTCCAGCAGGATTCAAGCCCGTAAACATAGAGGCGTACGACAGAACAACAGACCCTAGAGTCTGGATTGAGGATTATATCCTCCATATACACATGGCCAGAGGAGATGACCTCCACGCCATAAAATACTTACCCCTCAAGCTCAAAGGGCCAGCACGGCATTGGCTTAAAAGCCTTCCTAAAAACACCATTGGAAGTTGGGAGGAGCTCGAGGATGCTTTTCGGGCAAATTTTCAAGGGACCTATGTCCGACCTCCGGATGCGGACGATTTGAGGCATATAACTCAACAGCCCGGAGAGTCAGCCCGGAAACTCTGGAACAGATTTCTTACTAAAAAGAATCAGATAGTCGACTGTCCGGACGCCGAAGACTTAGCGGCTTTCAAACATAGCGTTCGAGATGAATGGCTCGCCAGACACCTCGTCCAAGAAAAGCCAAGAACAATGGTTGCATTAACAAGCCTCATGACCCGATTTTGTGCGGGAGAGGACAGCTGGTTGGCAAGATGCAGCACCAGCGACCCAAGTACATCCGAAGTCAGGAATGGAAATGGGAAACCGTGACGTAACAAGGACCAGCGCCGGACTAAGGGAAGCAGTCCGAAGAGCACGACAGTCAATGCCGGATTCAAAAGCTCTAGGCGGAATTAGAGAAAGCTGCCCCTTAAGGATAACAGGGATGAGTTATCTAACCTGAACAAAATCTTGGACAAGATATGTCAAATTCAGAGTACTCCCGGGAAGCCTGCGAACCATACCCACAGAGATTGTTGGGTTTTCAAGCAATCCGGCAAACTCAACGCCAAACACAAGGGGCTCGACACACCAAGTGAGGACGATGACAAACCCCACGAGCAGAGCACCAGGAAACAAAAGGATTTCCCACAAGAAGTCAAAACAGTAAACTTACTTCACGTGATGAACAGAGTGGCGCCAACAGAGATTCGTGCCATACGGCCTATCCCAAAGGAGCCTCGCCAATGGTCGTTAAAACCGATCACCTTCGACCACTGGGATTACTCTGGAGGTATACGGAACGCAGGCTAGACTGCCCTGGTATTAGATCCACTAATCGACGGACTCCACTTTACAAATGTCTTGATGGACGGCGGCAGTGCTTTAAACCTGCTATATCAGGACACAATCCGCAAAATGGGTAGACCCAACAAGAATTCGCCATACTAATACCTCCTTTCAAGGAGTAACACCAGGCCTGGATGCCCATTGCATGGGTTATCTTCGGCTCCCCCGACAACTTCCGCCACGAAAAGCTAACCTTCCATATCGCCCCATTTTCAAGTAACCATCAAGCACTGCTGGGACGAGAAGCTTTCACCCGCTTTAACGCAATACCGCATTATGCATCTCTTACGCTTAAAATGCCCGTGCCATGAGGCGTCATCTCACTAAAGGGCAATATTAAGTGTCCCTCGAGCGCAAAAGAATATGCGGCTGCCTTGACAACCATGCATTAAAACAGCTTCACCAACGAAAGCATCTGCCAGGTTGTCAAGACCACGGGCTCGGCTAGGCGAGTCCGGAGAAAAAATATAATGGATAAAGGTTTAGTAGCCATACACCCCCATACAAGGGGCTCCGCGTATGTAAAATACACGACAATAAGGCTCCATTTCACCCGTCCTAAAATTATACATCGTTTATCTAGTACAACGTACATTCCGCACTACTATTCTTTTTTTGTCATCTAAGTTCCTCTCTTCTACAGATGAACACCATGCTACGCCCGTCCAGGACACGACACAACGGAGACACAGGCGCAGACATGCAACAGGGACCCGTCTCCAGGATTCTTTTTAGATTAAGACCCCGCGTAAACCTTTTTTACTGTATCTTGTTGATACACATCCCCTGGATTCTCTGTACAGCCGAGGAGGAGGCTGGCGTTTTGGCATATGGCCACGTCAGAGTTTTGCACATACCTGGACATCAGGGGCTTATAACCAAGGGCGCTGTTCCGCCCGTTTTCATAAAAGACCGAATACCTTAGGGAGTGTTCGGCGTCGCGAGTTTGGCCTTATATGCATCAGCTCCGAATCATGTCTTTGGTCAAATGTTGGGTTTGCCCGGCTCCTATGTTTTGCTGCCTTACGTTCCGCTCTATCGTCTAAGGCGGTACCAAGAGAACTACTGTGGTTGTGCCCCGGTTCAGCCGGGAGAGCACCTCAGTAGAGAAAGCCGAAAACTGACTGTCATGATACAGCGTGAGACTGGTCAACCACTCGATGACCCGCCGGAATCTTTAGGATTCCTCCGCATTAACGAAGGGCCTTTTCCCGGCCAGGCGCACACGCGCCCCGAATTCGGGTGAGCGCGGCATCACCAGGGGCTGTATAGAAGCCCCACTGTCAAACTCCTATGGCTAAGTGAAAGTGATAAAGCATTATAGCCCGGTTGCCTAGTTCGCTGCGCTACCGCCTCCTTAATAGGACCAAGATGTTGGATCAAGTGTGAAAATGCGCCTTCTATGAACACCCCCGCATTATATGAGTGGGGGCTGAAGCCAAAGACTGCCATCTTTCAGGTTATACACACATATACATTAACGGCCGCACAGGAGGTATCTCAAATCTTGAAGGCACAAGTATAAAAAGCTTTTATATATTATCTCCAAACTTTGTTTTACAATAATACATGTTATTCAAACATAATATCCTTCGAGCACTGCGTCTCTATTAAACGAGCACCCTGCAGAACTTCCTGAAAATAGTGCTCGGCAGGTACTCGGCTCTCATCCGAGTCCGGGGTTGCAACAGCGGTGACCTTCATCTCTGCCCAGTATGTCTTGACACGGGCAAGAGCCATCGCACACCCTCTATGCATGCTGACTTCTTCACTGCATTTATATGCGATACCGCACCAAGGAACTGCTGCACCAAGCTAAAATTGCTCTTCGGCTCAGGCCTTTCCGGCCACAGATGACTCACGACATACTTCATGGCGAGTCCGGATAACCTACTCAGCTCAGCCCATTCGGCCAGACGATCGGTTAACGGAACCGAACGCTCTGGATTGTGGAACTGCGACCAAAAAAGCTTTTCCACTTCGTGATCGTCCTTATCTCGGAAGTGTTCGGCCGTGTCCGCGGCACTCGCTGCCAAATCTAGATAAGTGTCCGCCGTACTCCACAACCGGTCTAGCGAAGCATATTTAGGATCCCCGAACTTCTTCCGCAGCACAAAGGGCTTTCCAGCCACGATATCTCCGGCCTGACGTAGCTCCTCTTTCATAGCTCTCATCATAGAGCGAGCATCCTTGGCCTCGGTAATGGCCTTTTCCAGGTCCGTCCGTTCCGCTTGATCTTCTTTTCAAGAACCTTGCAGCGGTCGGCAGCGCTCTTCAACTTTACAGCCATCTCGGCTATTTCCTTCTTGCTTCGGTAGTGAGCAGCCTGTTCGGCTTTCAGCTCTTCAATTGCCTTTCCGGCAGCCACATCACTTTTCCTGGCTTGCTCCTTGGCTCGGGCAAGTTCCGCCCGAAGATTCTCTACGACAGCAGCACCATCTACATCAAGTGCACACGTTGTAAGATACTGGCATCAAGCTCCTCTTACCAAGTGCCGCCGGAGAAATAACATACCTTGTGCCTCGTCAAGCCGCTTGTTGACAAGCATGATGTCGGCATCTGCCACGTCAAGTTGCCGCTTTAGCTCGGCAAATTCATCAGTCCGGCTGGCCACCGGACACTTCGCCACCTGCATAGGAAAGGCGACATATTATACCTGGGATTATGATCCTCTGCGCGCCGTCATTTTTGACAACGCGCAAAGTCTCAGGGGCTATTATCTGTACAGGACGCATCTTATATACGCGAAACTGTCAAAAGGTACATAATTTTGCGTACCTCAAAACCTGTCAGCAAACTCCTGACAGCCACGTGCAACCCGTTCTCCGCGGATGCAATCCTCTCAATCACCATACCCATCAACGCATGGTGTTCTTCTGAGATAGACGCTCGCCCGAGCAGATCCTTCAGCTCCTCCGCCCGTGCACCAGACTATGCCGGACTCGCCCGATGGCCTTTTTCGAAGGCCGGACAGGGAGGGCTTTGGGGGGCCATACGGCTACCTTCCGGCCCTGCCGGATTCGGAGAAACCCTCCGCGACGACACCTCAGGGTCGCCCGCCTCACAAGGCGGTACGGCGGGGAAGGTGTGCCGCTCTCCATCATCTCCGGAAGAAGATCCCCTGAAGATGAGCTCCGCTGAGAAGGGCTGAGATCCGAACTACAAGGTAAAATTTCGGTTATTTTCCTAAGAAATAAAACAGGGATGTCTCTCATTTTAAACTCCCCTCTTTACTTACGGCTCGGTGGAGGGCTGATCCCCTTGGGGGCACAGTGCGGCCGAGGCATCCTCCAGCGCAGGACCCTCTGATGAAGATTTCTTCCCCCGCTTTGAGACCGTGGTCTCCGGGTCTTCAGAGGCTGTCCTCTTCTTCCCCTGGGTAGAGGAATTCTCGAATCCTCCTTTTCTGACAGCCTCCTTCGGGGAGGCGGTAGCTTCCTTGTTCCCCCTTCGCCTTCTTCCAAAGGCGCGACCTCCAGCATTCTGGTTAACAAGGGATCCGGCGTGGTCTCCGGGAGGGGGGCCGGACACCTGATTAGCTTCGCTTTCGCTATCCACTCCTGCTTAAGGGACAGTTATTTTAAGGACAATTTTATGATAAAAATACGGATTGGGTGTCCGGGTACAGGACTACTTACTTGAGTATCCGGGCGATTGCAACTCAGACCTGCGTCCTCGGTCGAGTCCGGACACATTGCTTGTGATCCGAAGAACAATTTGTACATCTCCATGGGCGTCACGCCCATAAAATGTTGGAGAGCTCGTGGTCCCTCCGGATTGAATTCCCACAGGCGGAGGGGGCGACGTTTGCAGGGCAGGGTCCGGCGAATCAGCATGACCTGCACTACTACGACCAGACTGATGTCTCTTTCAAGGAGATCTTGAATACGGCCCTGCAACAAAGGCACGTCCTTGGATGGCCCACAGTCCAGTCCTTTATTGACCCATGACGCTAGCTGTGGTGGGGGACCCGAGCGAAAGGCGGGTGGCGCCACCCACTTGGTGCCCTGGGAGCGGTGACACTACTAGGGAAAACCTTATACACAGAATCTTAGCAGCAGCGCGGCATAAAAAGAGGCGCTGCTGCTACGTAGTAGCAGCGCGGCCTCGGAAACCTCGCTACAGGTGCAAACTTAGCAGTAGCGCGTGACGTTCAAACCGCGCTGCTACAAAAATCCACGGACAATACACATCGACATTAGTTTACAGGTAGCGTGGCGTCAGGAAGCGCGCTGCTGCTAATGTCATAGTAGTAGCGTGCTTTTTTTCCACCTCGCTGCTGCTAATTTTGAAATTATGCACAAGGTTGGCCCGTTTAGCAGTAGCGTGTGAAAGGGAAGCATGCTGTTGCTACGCTCTTAGCAGCAGCGTGCTTTCTCTCCCGCGCTACTGCTAAGACGCAGCACCTACCTACCACCTTTTTCACCTCCCCCTCCCCATCTCCTCTCCTCCCTTTCCCCTACCTCCCACATCCTCCCTCTCTCCCTCTTCTTCTTCCTCAATACTTCTCCCCCCATTACTCTCCCTCTTCTACCTACCTTTCTCTCTCTTCATTACTCCTAGCTATAACTACACCACCTCCATTAATTCATCTCCTTTCTCTTTTTCCTGCCCCCTCCACTAGTTGAAGTTGTCTCCTCCCAAATTAGCTAGCTAGGTAGATCTAGCATTTAGTTAAGTGACCTATTTGCCCCCTTACTAGATCTTTCTTTGTCAAGAAGAGCTTTGTGCACTTTTGACCTCCCTACATGTTAGTGTTGGTTTGCCCGTTAACAAGCACGATGGGAGGCTCGAAGGAGAAGGTCACTGCAACGGTCGCATGGAACTGCACGTGGCATACTCAGATCGATGCAGCGATTTTGATAGAGTAAACTTGGTAGTGCTACAACACCTAGACGAGGTAGACCCTTTCATGGCACTGCACAAACAAATTATCGCAAAGAAGTATCGTGACCGGGGGGTATGCAGGACGGAAGCCGAAATTACTAGAGAGCACAACTCCACTTTCCTGCATTGGTTCAAAGAGCATATTATTGCTAATCCCCCGGAGGAGGGCTCTAAGGACGGATTGCTCATATACGCCTTAGCACATGGCCCCTCGCCCAACCTCGTAAGCTATCAGGCATATGATATCAACGGATACACGTTCTACACGGAGGCCAAAGATATGGACAATGATGAATATCAGAACTCAGGGGTGACGATGGAATGCATGACCGGCAGCGACAACGGCGCAACTGAATGATTTTATGGAAGGGTCGAGGAGATCTGGGAGCTTGACTACTCTGGACTGCACAACACGACGATGTTCCGTGTCAGATGGGCTAAGAATGTCGAAAGAGAAAGCTGGATTTTCACTACCATGACTATACCCGACGCCAAGAGCGCTACCGTTAACGCTATCGCAAAAAACGAGCCATGGGTACACGCTAAGCACGTGACACAATGCTTCTACATAACCGACCCATGCAATCCCAGTCGTGTTGTCGTGAGGAAAGGCAAAAGAAACATCATTGGAATGGATGGAGTCGCCAACGAGGAAGACTATGGTCAGTACGGCAACCCAATGAGGGAAGATGACGATGATGATGAAGTATACGTCAAAAGAAGAATCAATACTACATTACCAAAGAAAAATCATACTCCATGGAAAAGGCAAAGTCACAATGAGGGGCTCAATTATTCTTCGACGAACAAGAAGGGAAAGAAGCTGACTCAAAAACGAAAACGTCAGCGCTGAGGAATCGGTCAAATGATGTAATATATATATATATATATATATATATATATATATATATATATATGTTCCTATTTTGTATACACACTTAATTAGCCATTATTATGCATCGGTCCAATGATGTAATATATATATGTTCCTATTTTGTATACACATTTAATTAGCCATTATTATGCATGGGTCCAATGATGTAATATATATATGTTCCTATTTTATATACACACTTAGCCATTATTATGCAAGGGTCCAATGATGTAATATATATGTTCCTATTATGCCGAGGAAAAGAAATAAGGGAAACTGGTTATAGCAGTAGCGCTTTAGTGAAAAAGAGCTACAGCTAGTCAAGGTAGCAGTAGCGGTTTTTGCAGAAAATCGCTATAGCTGCGCGTAATAGTAGTAGCGCGTTTGGTGCAAACGCGCTACTGCTACGTCCACTTAACCCAAAATTCTCCCTCTCCCTTCTTCATCCCGCATCTTTTCCCCTAAATCCCCACTCTCTTCCCCGGCCCCGTCGCACCGCCGCGCCCGCCCCCGACCCCGGCGCGCTCGCCCCTGACCCCACCGCCCCCAACCCCGGCGCGCTCGCCCCCGACCCCGCCGCCCCCGACCCAGGCGCGCTCGCCCCCGGCGCCGGCGCTCGCCCCGACCCGTCGGCCCTCGCCTCCCTCCTCTGCTTCCTCCCTTCCCAACCTCGGCCGTCGCCGGGCCTGCCTCCTCGCCCTGCACCCTTTGTAAACCACCCCCTCTCTCTCTACTAGCTAGGGTTAATTTACTTAGGTTTTACTTATGTTTAATTAGGTTATTTATTTAGTTATGAATTTAGGTAGGTCATATGTGGATATGTCATGGGCATGTGATATGTGGTAGGTTATCAATTTGCTGAATTTATATGCAAATTTGAACTGGGCATGCGATATGTGGATATGTCATGTTTTGGACATGTCATGTTTTGTTAAATGATCTGAGTGGCCTATGTTAAATGATCCGACTGGCCTATGTTACGCCGGAATGTTGATTCATTTCCGTTCCGGTGAATTTCAGGCGCTCGATATGTCCATTTTTTAGCAAAGGTCATGCCGAAATTTCCCGTGAATAAAGGCATGATTTGTGCTACATAGTTGGCATATTGAGTGCTGGCACATAGATTTCTTTTTATCTCATTTCTCATTTATTCATACTTTTAGAAATAAATGAGGACACTTAATCATAGGAAACATGTCGAACAACGAAGAAACTGGGCCTTCTGACCAAGATGCAGACGAGATGGACTATGAGGGTGAACAAGCCTACCTCGACTTTTTGACTGCTAAGCAAGGTTTGCAGGTCCGCCTCGATGATGGTACTGACGCCGACACCGACACCGATGGCGGCGCCGAGACCGCTGGGGAAGGTACCGGCGCGGAAGATACCAGCGCCGATGCCGGTACCGAAAAGAGGAAGCATAAGAAGCAGAGGATATGAAAACCTAACAAACTAGGGATTGGACGACTTGTGATGGCACCTGGCAAGTTTGAGCCGTTAGAGCCGGAAGAACCTCGCAAGTGCTATGGGAACCAAGTAGGATGCATCCTACGGGAATGCGCGAGCATCAATGACGATGACTTAAGGAGTAAAGAACAATTGACGCAGTTGCTCCTAACGAAGTTGCACAAGAGATTCAAGTTCCCCGACCGGGATGATAACATACAACTACCGTGGGATGATCCGAAGATGAAAAAGATTAACAATCACGCCATGGGCATGTTCAGCAATGATTTGGCCTCCTGGAAATCGAGGGTGAAACGAGCTATTGAGGCTGAGGAACCCCTGTCCAAGATTCTGGAGGAAAATCCGACACTTACGGAAGAGGAGTTCGAAAAGTTCAAGGACACTTGCGCTATCGAGGACGCCAAGGATAAGGCTGCGAAATTCAAGAGCCTTCAGCAAAGGAACACGCCTGAAGATGCAGCCTCAACACAGGCTCAACTATCCCAGCGCGAGGGTCGTACAGTACTTAGCTCGGGAACACTGGGGCAGGGGTTAAGGAAGGGTCTAGAAGGTGTGCCCAAGAAAAAGGAGAGAAAGAGACCGGGGAAGATAACTGCCTCCAAACAAGCCAGAGCACATAGCAGCCAAATGATGCATTCTGAAGAGCGTGTACACGTGAAAGGTGCGGCCATGTTCCATCTCACGGGTGAGCCGATGCTACCGCCGAAACCGCTGGAGGCACTATCAGGGGATCTCAGGAGACTGCACGACCATGTGCTGTCGACTGAGAAAAGCCTACTAGCCTTAAAGGATCCAGGATATCCGACATACGCGGCTCGTGTGCCTGAGGGGAAGTGCTACGTCGAGACACGGCCTGCGGAGGTGTTCTTCCTATGGTTTGACCATATCTTTGAGATGTTTCTGACAAGGTGGCTCGATTTTACAATCGTCCGCCTTTTTGCGCTACATATGAGCTCCGTCATGAACAGTGAAGAAGTCTCGCAAATCTGTGTGGCGGATCCGTACTACATGCACGAGTCTTTCTTGAGTCTCGGCGACTTTGAGCGTGAAACTGCTAGGGACTACCTCCAAAACATCATGGTACAGAATAAGGACCGGGAAATTGTCCTCGTGCCTTATCATCCAAAGTAAGTCAGTTTCGAACAACCCTTTCATACATTTCAATCATTCCTTCTCTCTCTGTGGGGAATAATTTGAGGTGTCTTTTCCCCGCAGCAACGAGCGCGCCGTCCTTATCGTTCTTTATCCGCAAGTCTCCCACGCCGTGTATTTTGACCCTTCCAGAGACTACGAGAAAAAAGACTACATCCACATAATGAATATTCTAGATGATGCTCTCCAAGGCTTCAACTTTAGAGGTGGCCACATGCAGATCAGGAAAAAAGGAACAAGAAGATGGGTTTCACGCATAAAACTAACTTCTCCTGCATCCAAGTCCCAAAACCAAGCAAAAAGGATGGATTCTACTCCTCCATCTCATGATTCAGTTCAACACGGATCACCAAAAGCTTCGCATGAGAAGCAGAAGTGATGATCATATCCACAAGTGGCTAGAATCTCATGGAGAAGCGGATTATAAACTTAGAGATGACTTCTTTCGCATCCAAAGCGACATTGCGACGATCATCATGAAAGAAGTCATCGATGAGAAGGGGATGTTCCACCACGGCCCTATATCGCGAGCTGACGTCCGAACTCGCATAGGCATGCAACGACTAGACCTCACGCCATTCAAGAAACTAGGGTCCATCCTCGATGATATGGAAGGATGGAACTTCTAGTGATTTATGATGCCGATGATGATGATATGTGTCGGTTGAACTTGTATACTATTTGTAGCGATGCAACTTTGTGATGTCCAGGATCCCTGCCGAACTTGCGTAACGCTACTTTGTTAGTTTGCGTACGATGACCTGCGTACCTCTAGTTAATTAATTTGCATACTGCATGTTGCATCTAGTTGCTAACCCTTTCTTTTTCGGTGTTCTCTAGTATATTCTGTTGCATATATATGATTGTACATCCTCTTCATGAACATGCATCTCTAACAGGTACCTAGTTTCTTGATGGCGAGATGGAACTGCTATGTCGTGTACAAAGGGAAGGTTCCGGGGGTGTACAACGAGTGGCATGAGTGTCAGGCGCAAGTGAATGGGTTCTCGGACGCCAACCATAAAGGCTTCAAAAGCAGACAAGAAGGAGAAGCTAGTTACTTGAGGTTCACGCTAGCGCGAGAGAGGACTCGTAACCGCCATCTCATGTACTGCATAGTTCCGCTCTCACTCATAGTGATAGCTCTTCTCGCGTATACCTTTGTTTAGATGGATGATGTTGTAGTTGCAAGTATTCGAGACTTGCATGTATCGCTATTTTCGAGATGATGACAAGATACCACTTTGTGTTGGATGATGATTATGACGAGACTATTTGTATGTATATGCTATGATTACATTTGTGGTCTCGCAGGCATTTGTATGTGTATCATGATGACATTTGTATGTGCTAAAGATTCTTCTATAAAGCCTGTTCAAATACAAAACAAATATGCCAAAAAAACAAAAAACTACTAAAATTAGCAGTAGCGAGTGGAGAAGAGTTAGCAGCAGCGCAGTTGTATCAGTAGCGCGCACAGGGGAAGCGCGCTATAGCTTTTAGCAGCAGCGGGGTTCCTCTAAGCGCGCTGCTGCAACACTTTTCTAGCAGTAGCGCGGGTGGACCAGCGCTACTGCTATACGTTAGGTGTAGCGCCTTATTAGTAGTGCCGGCCCCCGCGCTACTAAAAGGCCCAAAACCCGCACTGCTGCTAGGCTTTTCCCTAGTAGTGTGATGTAAAACCACTCTCGTTGCCATAAGCTGGACTCCTCTTGAAAAGAGCCCTCGGGCCATGGAGCACCAGCATTTTTGCTTATAAAACACCTCCGCACTCCGCATACCGCCCCTCGATCATCTTCGGCTCTCCTTTAAAAGTCTTGAGCCACAATCCGTAGTGAGGAGAAGTGCGGAGGAAGGATTCGCAAACGACGATGAACGATGAGATGTGGAGGATGGACTCCGGAGCCAAGTCATGAAATTCCAGCCCATAATAAAACATGAGCCCCCTTGCGAAGGGGTCCATGGGGAAGCCTAGCCCCCGAAGGAAGTGAGACACAAACACCACGCTCTCACCAGGCTTGGGAGTGGGAATGACCTGCCCTTGAGCAGGCAACCTATGCGAGATTTCGCCGGTCAAGAACCTGGCCTCTCTCAACTTCAGCACGTCCTCCTCCGTGACGGAGGAGGGCATCCATCGGCCTTGAAGGTCGGAAACGGACATTGTCGGAGGTCCGAAGCGCCTGAAATCTGGAGCCTTGGGTGTTGGAACTCGAGGCGAAGGGCGAACTCGTTTGAGATTGAAAGAAATGAGTAAGGCCTTGGTCTCTTTATAAGAGGTTGAATGCCAAGGGCCCTCCCCGTGACCGTTTGGGACTCGCCTTTGATCGAGAAAACATACCAACGGGCACGACTGGGTTACCCATGTCTGTATTGATGAGGATCCCGGAATAAGGGGACACGATCTCTGCTTCGCCAAGACGTGCCAAGGAAACCGCCTCGCTAAATGCGTTGAGGTGGGACAATAAAACGGTTCGAATAAAGGCTTGGCCGTGGTGTGATGTCATGCTACGGAAAACGTCAGCAGCTTAGATTTGTGTAAATATTATTCTCTCTAGGGCAATATGTGGAAACTTATTTTGCAGAGCCGGACACTACCCTTGTGTTCAAAATCTTCTATGAAGTACGTGGAGGAGGAACCCGCCTTGCAATGCTGAAGACAATCTGCGCGCCGGACTCGTCATCATTGAAGCCTGGTTCAGGGGCTACTGAGGGAGTCCTGGATTAGGGGGTGTTCAGATAGCCGGACTATACCTTCGGCCGGACTCCTGGACTATGAAGATACAAGATTGAAGACTTCGTCCTGTGTCGTAAAGGGACTTTCCTTGGCGTGGAAGGCAAGCTTGGCGATGCAGATATGTGGATCTCCTACCATTGTAACCGACTCTGGGTAACCCTAGCCCTCTCCGGTGTCTATATAAACCAGAGGGTTTTAGTCAGTAGGAAGAACAACAATCATACCATAGGCTAGCTTCTAGGGTTTAGCCTCCTTGATCTCGTGGTAGATCTACTCTTGTACTACCCATATTATCAATATTAATCAAGCAGGAGTAGGGTTTTACCTCCATCGAGAGGGCCCGAACCTGGGTAAAAACATCGTGTCCCTTGTCTCCTGTTACCATCCGCCTAGACGCACAGTTCGAGACCCCCTACCCAAGATCCGCCGGTTTTGACACCGACACCCGCCTACATGCACCATCGATATATAGTAGTCTTCCTCGGTGTCTCTCGAACAAACACGTTCTCTCGAAGTTGACTCATCTCACGCGCACACACCTTCTCTTCCCTCTCTACGGGCATTTTCTCTCTCGCACCCAATCGTTGGTGGCCTTTGCCATACACATCACCTCTCTATGATGAAAGCCATGGACACTTAAATTACATCCGCCACAGAGGACCCCGCGACACACACACACACACATGCACACACGCACCCCCCAACACACACACACACATTAATACTCCATCTCTCTCTCTCACACACACACAAACACACACACACACACACACACACACGCAAGCACGCACGCCCCCCCCACACACTAAGACTCCATCTCTCTCCTTCTCTCTCACACACACAAACTAAGACTCCATCTCTCTCTCTCTCACACACACCCCACACACACACTAAGACTCCATCTCACACACACATGCTCTAGGCGGAGCATTTGTTCCTACCACCCTTCATCCAACCTTACCCGTATGATGAACAATCAGCTTTATTTACTTGCATAACATGGACAAAATCCACTTTACTTTAGTAGTCAGCAAACTTATCATCTGTACCCTTATAAAAAAACGAGTTGGTGGTGATGGTGTGCCTGCCATCTTGTAATACATACCGTATGACCTATATTTGAGGATAGAAAGCAAACTATGATAATTTTACAAAAGATACCCGCACCTCTCTCCACATCATTATCTCCCGCAACCTCATTGCTCAACAATTAAAAAAGGAATAAGTCTCTGGAACAATCTAGCATGCATGGTGGCCGCTGCCGCCTGTCGGCGCCGTCCATCCCCATGCCTCCTCCCATTCTGACTACCAGTTACCACCACGCTCCACTCCTCCTCGCCTTATCTCTCATCTTTCATTTTTTGATGACATTCTCGAGATACCAGTTTTCTGATAAAATTCTCGAGATATCATTAGTTTTTACACATGGGATTACTCCTGCATGGGTCAATCACAATAGGTGCTCTGTAAAAAAAATGCATATTGATGTTCTGTGCAATGCACGAGAATCTTGCTTGTAATTATATAATGCAAATCACGAGCAGGAAGTGACATTTTTCTGACACAACCACGTTAACATGGCCACGTAAATCACTAGCTAAAGTAAATACCATTATACTTATATCCCAATTCAAAAGGTTGAGTACATGTCCGAAGAGTAGAGTCGCACACACGCACACTGTCTCTCGGAATATCTCTCTCACACACACACCAGTTACGTGACGCCCACTTAAGCAGACACGTATGTTACAATTTGTGCACCCGCGGGTACACGTGATGCTGTGCATTTATTTAAGACGGAAGGCGAACCCAAAAAGTTGCTGCATTCATTCCCCTCCCGCCGCCTCTTCTCTAGTCGCCGTGGCCCGGTAGCCATGGGCCGGCCGAAGGTAACAACATACGCCATACTCCCGCCGGAGCGGCGCTTTAATATGGAAATTTTAGTGGCCATGCATGCATCTTTTTGTGCTAGCACTCCTATATAAGGGTTGACCGGTCGCTTCCCGCGGACATGGGCGGGCGGTGGAAGAGGAAGGAGAAGGGAAGCAGGCTGTGGAGTAACGTTTTTTACCACAATTTCCTAGGAAACCGAGTGCAATAATTGAGTAGTTTTGCAAACTACCAGTACTACACCTGAAACGGTTCAAAACCTATACTCCCTTGCCAGCGCGCGCTTCCCGCGTGAAACGGTCAGCGTCGCCCTGGAGCGTCAGTGCCGCATTAATGCTCGGCCAGAGCGGAGGTGACATCTCACTGGCGCCGGCTTTGAAGTGGCGCGACGGCCGACAGAGCGCCGCTTCCCGGTGCACGCGACTGCTCCGCGTCGAGACGAGAGAGCGCCGCTTCCCGGTGCACGCGACTGCTCCGCGTCGAGACTGGCCATAGGCCCTGTTTGGATCGATGGGTTAGAGTTAGTTTGAGCTAGTTGGGGCTCAAATAGCCGTAAACTATCCAAGCATGAGGGTTTAATTTGGAGCAAGTTGCACCGAACCCACCAAAAAAAACTATCCCACCCAAGAGGTGCTAACTGGAGATAGTTCTCATTCAGACCACTGAAAAATCACTTTTCTCTCTCCATGAAGTGCATTTATTGTCAATCTAACCCTGCTACCCAAACACCTCTTTGGCTACAGCTAGTTCAGGGTTAGTCATGAGTTAGTCTAACCTCTAGCTAAGTTAGAGTATCAAACAGGAGCAGTATAGGACATGCAACTTGCTCAAAGCATACATGCAAATTCGTACGTGAAAGGATTTTTTTCTTTTTGAAAACAGAATGTGAAAGGAATTTTTTTTAGAATGCTCTTGGCATGTCGCTAACATGTGATAGTTAACCGACCTCAATAGACGGCAGAAACGCCAGCCCGCTGCACTTTGATAGAGACGAGGAGGGAGAAGCGACACAGGCTACTGGATTACTAGAGATAGGTGTCGCACGGAAGCCAAGAAATATGGTGATAGTGTGGGTTAGCCATGTACTAGTATGATGTAACTACACTTGGCTGCCGTGTTTCATACTCTTCCAGTCCACTGTGGAGATGATTGGTTAATTTTATATCGCTGAATAATATTAAATATTATGAGTGCAGACGCTCCACCACGAGGTTCCTTGCTCCTTCTCGGTCGTCCGGAATCTATGTTCTTCCACTCTATTTTTTACGTGAGCTTTGTTCATCCTTTTGCCAACACGCGAGATATCTAGCATCAAGGTGCACGTGTTATGCAAGGATCGCTCCATCTATATGAAGAACACGTGGGAGTGGAACTACGAGACGAACATGTACCCAGGAGTGGACGTACGAACCTGAGTAATGTAGCGCAGTAAGTGAAGTAGAAAGGCACAAATCGTATGAACATGCGTGGCATATAGGGTGTGTTTGGTTGCGTTCTCGTCTCAGCATAGTTGTTCCCTCTTCAGGCATGTTCAACTCAACATCCCTCTTCATGCATGCTCTCTTCATGCATGCTTCTAGTGTATTTGTGCTAAACTAGTGTGGACTCATGCACCCTCCATACACTCTACCAAACACCCAAAAGTAGGTCGAGAAGGGAACTCTTGGGCGGCATTTGTCTCTTACTACGTACTATCACTAAATGTTGTGCGTGCAATGCACGGTGATGTTATGGAGTACGTGCCTAAGTACTCTACTACTACTATATTAGTTGGAGGCACATATTAACTTTTATATTTGTTTACGTGTATGCCCCGAGACCTTCCAACTAGACGTGTCTTTGTCTCCATTTTTTTGCGGAAAACGTGTCTTTGTCTCCAGGTCACACTTTGTATCGTTCATACCACTAAGTACTACTACGTGTGGTCTCCGACTCAGAAGTGGAAGAAGTGGAGACGCATCTCAATTCCTATAGAGAAAGAGATGCCATTTGATGCTTAGGATAGGAATTTTTCCATTTAGTCTAGGCTAATGTACTGGTAATTTGCTCTAAAAACTACAGTAGTAACTAGTAGTACTGGTACATGCTCGTACACAGACACACACACACACTAACTACTAGTACTACTACTTCTCACATGCTGGCCAGACGTCGTCGTTCACCTTTCCGGCTTTGTCGGCGACACCCCACCGTGCTTGGATCTCCGCCGACCTCTCTGCAGCAGCGCGTGCGTCCTTTTCTTTCTTGCGGCGGTAGGCCTCTCTTTTCTTGAGTGCTTTCTGACTTTTCCGCTCCCTCTGTGGGGCTTTGGCCGCCTCTTGCTCTACCACCCATTCGGCCTTGGCATCTTCAAATTGCTCCCACATAGTTGTGACGTCGAGAGCGGCGATGAACTCGGCACAACGGGATGCCATCGCTTCCCTACCATTTTGTGTGCAGTCGTGGGAGGCGAGGAACTCGGCGCGGCGGGATGCCATCGCTGCCTTACCGGTTAGTGTGCGGCGCGGTGGCATGAATGACGCTTGGTGAGAGCTCTAGGGTGGAGTGGACGGACAACCGTATAGTGCATTGGTTTGTCAAGAGCTCAAGGGCAGAAGACGAAGCAAATTTGGATTCCCCTTCAATCCTGGTCATTTATTACCGAGTAAAATGCATTGGCGGTCATCGAACTTGTCTTGGTAGCTCACTTTGATCATTGTATACGAGATATGGTGATTATACGGTCACTGGCTCAATGTATTGCTCCGTATTTGTCTGGTTGACCAGTCAAGCAGTCCGCATGCGCCCCATCAGCTCATGTTCTTTATCTATCTACGCGGGCCTACCTGTCAATGGAGAAAGAAATACTGTAAAAACCAAAATTATGCTAGAGTCCGGACCGTTTCCGGAGCCCGCTCTCACCGCCCTGGCCCCTCAAGACGCCAGCTGCCCGCCGCATGCATGCATAGCAAGTAGTACTCCTTATGTGTAGGAGAGAGAGGCATTGACAAAGTCAAGGAGTGGGCTCTACAAGAGCCCGTCTCTACATGTGCTCCTAGGTATAAAAAAATAATTCTAAAAAAAGGCATAAAAAACAATTGTGTCTTAAAAAAAGAAAGATAAAAAACATTTGAGAGGAAATAGATAGAGAGAAAGTGAGAAAAAACTGTAACCTGGGCATTACATGAGGAAGGAGGGAGTGGTGCACATGCCAAGTTCACGGGGCTGCCGTGTTTCACACTCCTCCGTCGTAACAGTGGAGACAATAGCTTTCATAAAAAATCTCTACTCTTATAAAAAACAGAGTTGGTGATGATGGTGTGCCTGCCATCCTGCAATATAGGCCGTCCGATTTATATCTGACGGATAGGAAGGAAATTATGACAATTTTTGAAAAAGATACCCACACACTTCTCCATTTCCAAATAAGGTATTTCCTCGTTCATCATTTTTTCTCAAAAGATAAACTACTCATACAAATGCATCTTTATGTTACGTGCAATGCACGGGCATCTTGCTATAAACAATGAATACTCGTTGCTCGTCCTCTATATTGGAAAGAATACTTTCATTCGCCGACATGTGGGACATCGACCATCCTGGTCCACCTGCCATGCACAAAATTATCCTGGTCTACCCCGGTCGTATCGCAGGCCCAACCTTTCCCACTATAAGTTGTTCGGACGAAGGAACCATCATGACTTCGTTGAATTCCGCTTCTTCAAGAAAACTTAGTGTACCCGCAATACTGCTACCACACGCGAAGAATGGACGACACTGTACCACATCATATCACTGAAACCCACTAGGCCAAACTAGCCCGCCTAGGTCATGTATTTTGGAACGGAGGGAGTACGTCTCTGCACTGCTATGATTTTCTGTTGCACGTCATATCACTGAAACCCACTTGGCCAAACTAGCCCGCCTAGGTCATCTATTTTGGAACAGAGGGAGTACGTCTCTGCACTGCTATGATTTTGTGTTGCACGTCATATCACTGAAACCCACTAGGCCAAACTAGCCCGCATAGGTAATCGATCGCTAAGCCTACAATTTTAGGAGCTAGGGCTATTGGTCGATCGACGAGGGATAAGTATATGCGTACCACGAGCTCATCAGCCCCAACGTTTCTCTTCGGTGAGTGTTTTGCAAGTACTATAGCTCGCACAGTAGCTAGCCTACTAACACCAAGAATCATAAAACAAGCCCTGCTGATATGATAAACAATTCAAACTTACATCTAATCATGCCATATATTACATCAAAAGCTGGTGAGGATACATCTGTTTCCATAACTCGGAGAGGGTTCGCATGATTCACTATCAAACAAAAGTAGCAAGATCCGCACACACAAGACAGTGCACTAGCCCTAAGATGGTTTGATAACACACATCGTTCTGGTCATTAAACACAGGGCAATGCAAACTACCCTGAAGGATTAGCGCGACCAACTATTTCTTGTCATCAATCTCTCGGGCAATGACCACAGCACGGACAACGGCATGGGAATCAATTTCTGGGGCGATGTCCGCAGGACTGACCGCGACATCAGAGTTGATCTCTGGGGCGATGTCCACAGGATGAACAGCGACACCAGAATCGATCTCCGGGGCGATGCCAACAGGATGGGCCACGACATCGGAATCATCAAGGACGTCCACCGGCACCTGCACAACCCTAACATATTAGCAAGCACATTGCAAATAATCAAAAACCACAACTATGGTAATAAGCCATTATTTTTTACCTTGTGCAGCTCACCGGGGGATCTCATCCCTCCGGGGGCCATCTCCTCGTCCTCGATGGGGGCCATCACCTTGCCAGGGGAATACTGCTTCTCAACGTCGACTATCTCCTCAAACTCGGTCTTGAGCCTCACATAGGTGGCAATCAGAGTTCCTGGGGTAGGTACGGTGGGGCCATTGCTGTTCTTCCAACTTTCTTTGAGGATTTTGTCCGCCAACATCCTCAACTCTTGGGCCAGTGCTTGTCTCTTGGAGTTCTTCGTCTCCATGGGTTGTCCCGCCAACATGGTCAACTCGTTGGTCGGTGCTCGCTTCTTGGAGATCGCTGTCTCCAGTGGGTTGTCCGCCGGCAACTCTTTGCCTTGTGCTCCAGGATCCATCAATGAACTGACAAACAAAAAGCAATCGAAAGGAAACCACAATCACAATGAAAACGGGAAAAGAATAGGATGTGAGAATCGGTCCGTGCTTCGCAAAAAGAAGATTCTTGGAATGAAAGTGTAGCAGCATAACTGATTCGCCCATCTTTCCTTCATTGGTACAGAAGAAAAATGGCAGAAGTGAGTAGCCTGGAGTCAGGTTTTCTTCAAGAAAGGGAAGAAAGGGCTTGAACGAGCGTTCCAGTGAAATGATGGTTGCTTCGTCCAGTCCAACTTGGAGGCCACCTTACCACTGCGGGTAAAGGTGTGCGTTTTGTGATATGACAAGTCATGACGGCCACACCGGGTTGACAGGTGAGTGTCGACTGTAGCACCTCGCTGTGATTTGGTGAATGGCACGCGGGCCCAGATGCTTTGAAATGTCCCGCATGTAGATAGAGCGGCTAGTCATATACTCCCTCCTTTCCGGTTTATAGGGCTCAATTCAAAAATTTCACCAACCAAGGTAGATGGTGAGTGGTGGAATCCTTTTTGTAATTTGCAAAAGCACCCAATTAATGCTCTTGTTTTCTTCAAAAATGTATGTTTACCAATGTACTAATTGCAATGCATGCATGCATAAAGTACATGCATTGGTCAATTTTCTCTTAATACCTGCATGCAATTATTTAATGCACCTTGGAATCTAAACTTGTGATGGGGAACAACCAAATTGAGCCTTATAAAATAAAAAAAACTAAGATTTTGAGATAAGCCCTATAAACCGGAAAGGAGGGCTCAATATTGTGCACCGCGACCAAGGCGGAGAGGAAAACGAGAGAACTATGTTATTAATGCATGAGTTTAATTAGGGTAGTTTTGTAAAGTACGAGATACATTTCTCCAATCGCAAAATGCCTTGGTTCATGAGATTTGAGATTTGAGCCCTATAAACCGGAAGGGAGGGAGTACTGCACACGGTGTAGTCTAGTCACTTGTTGAAATCTCTAGAAAGGCAAATACTCCTTTCCGGTTTGCAGGGCTATACTACTCCCTCCGTCTAGGTGTGTAAGTCATCTTATGAAAACCAAATACGTAGTCCCAATACACTTAGGCGCGGTGCATTAACTTCTACCTTGTTTCTGGTTTCTTAACATATCAACCAATAAGAGATGAGAGGTGTGCATGCTTTTAATGACTTCCAATGGCTAGTTCATTGCATGCAATGCTATTAATTTGCAAATAAACATTGGTGACCCCAGGAGGAAACGGTGCTAAGCGTGTGGACCTATGTAGAATGAGTATCAACCAATGGATTGAAGGAAATATGCCCTAGAGGCAATAATAAAGTTATTATTTATTTCCTTATATCATGATAAATGTTTATTATTCATGCTAGAATTGTATTAACTGGAAACATAATACATGTGTGAATACATAGACAAACAGAGTGTCACTAGTATGCCTCTACTTGACTAGCTCATTAATCAAAGATGGTTATGTTTCCTAGCCATGAACAAAGAGTTGTTATTTGATTAACGAGATCACATCATTAGTTGAATGATCTGATTGACATGACCCATTACATTAGCATAGCACCCGATCGTTTAGTATGTTGCTATTGCTTTTATCCATGACTTATACATGTTCCTTCAACTATGAGAATATGCAACTCCCATTTACCGTAGGGACACTTTGTGTGCTACCAAACGTCACAACGTAACTGGGTGATTATAAAGGTGCTCTACAAGTGTCTCCGAAGGTACATGTTGAGTTGGCATATTTCGAGATTAGGATTTGTCACTCCGATTGTCGGAGAGGTATCTCAGGGCCTTCTCGGTAATGCACATCACATAAGCCTTGCAAGCATTGCAACCAATGAGTTAGTTGCGAGATGATGTATTACGGAACGAGAAAAGAGACTTGCCGGTAACGAGATTGAACTAGGTATTGGATACCGACGATCGAATCTCGGGCAAGTAACATACCGATGACAAAGGGAACAAACGTATGTTGTTGTGCGGTCTGACCGATAAAAGATCTTCGTAGAATATGTAGGAGCCAATATGGGCATCCAGGTCCCGCTGTTGGTTATTGACCGGAGACGTGTCTCGGTCATGTCTACATTGTTCTCGAACCATAGGGTCCGCACGCTTAACGTTACGATGACAGTTATTATGAGTTTATGCATTTTGATGTACCGAAGGAGTTCGGAGTCCCGGATGTGATCACGGACATGACGAGGAGTCTCGAAATGGTCGAGACGTAAAGAATGATATATTGGAAGCCTATGTTTGGACATCGGATGCATTCCAGGTAAAAACAGGATTTTACCGGAATACCGGGAGGGTTACCGGAACCCCCCGGGAGCATAATGGGCCAACATGGGCCTTGGAGGAGAAGTGAGAGGGCAGCCCTAGGGGTTGCGCGCCTCCCCCCTTTCCCTAGTCCTATTAGGACTAGGAGAGGTGGGCGCCCCCCTCTCTTTCTCTCTCCCCTTGGAGAATCCTAGTCCAACTAGGATTGGGGGGGGGGGGGAATCCTACTCCCAGAGGGAGTAGGACTCCTCCTGCGCCTCCCTCCTTTGGCCGGCCAGCCTCCCCCCCTTCATCCTTTATATACGGGGGCAGGGGACACCCCAAGACACACAAGTTGATCTACGGATCGTTCCTTAGCCGTGTGCGGTGCCCCCTTCCACCAAATTCCACCTCGATCATATCGTTGCAGTGCTTGGGCGAAGCCCTGCGCCGGTAACACATCAAGATCGTCACCACGCCGTCGTGCTGACGGAACTCTTCCTCGACGCTTTGCTGGATCGGAGCCCGGGGATCGTCATCGAGCTGAACGTGTGCCAAGAACTCGGAGGTGCCGGAGTAACGGTGCTGTGATCGGTTGGATCGCGAGGAGAACGTACGACTACTTCCTCTACGTACGACTACTTCCTCTACGTTGTGTCAACGCTTCCGCTTCGGTCTACGAGGGTACGTAGACAAACACTCTCCCCTCTTGTTGCTATGCATCACCATGATCTTGCGTGTGCGTAGGAAATTTTTTGAAATTACTACGTTACCCAACAGTGGCATCCGAGCCTAGGTTTTATGGTTTGATGTTATTTGCACGAGTAGAACACAAGTGAGTTGTGGACGATACAAGTCATACTGCCTACCAGCATGTCATACTTTGGTTCAGCGGTATTGTTGGACGAGACGATCCGGACCAACCTTACGCGTACGCTTACGCGAGACCGGTTCCCTCGACGTGCTTTGCACATAGATGGCTTGCGGAAGACTGTCTCTCCAACTTTAGTTGAACCGAGTGTGGCTACGCCCGGTCCTTGAGAAGGTTAAAACGGAGTCTATTTGACAAACTATCGTTGTGGTTTTGATGCGTAGGTAAGATGAGTTCTTGCTTAAAGCCCGTAGCAGCCACTTAAAACTTGCAACAACAAAGTAGAGGACGTCTAACTTGTTTTTGCAGGGCATGTTGTGATGTGATATGGTCAAGACGTGATGCTAAATTTTATTGTATGAGATGATCATGTTTTGTAACCGAGTTATCGGCAACTGGCAGGAGCCATATGGTTGTCGCTTTATTGTATGCAATGCAATCGCGATGTAATGCTTTACTTTATTGCTAAACGGTAGTGATAGTCGTAGAAGCATAAGATTAGCGAGACGACAACGATGCTGCGATGAAGATCAAGGTGTCGCGCCGGTGACGATGGTGATCATGACGGTGCTTCGAAGATGGAGATCACAAGCACAAGATGATGATGGCCATATCATATCACTTATATTGATTGCATGTGATGTTTATCCTTTTTATGCATCTTATCTTGCTTTGATTGACGGTAGCATTATAAGATGATCTCTCACTAAATTATCAAGAAGTGTTCTCCCTGAGTATGCACCGTTGCGAAAGTTCTTGGTGCTGAGACACCACGTGATGATCGGGTGTGATAGGCTCTACGTTCAAATACAACGGGTGCAAAACAGTTGCACACGCGGAATACTCAGGTTTAACTTGACGAGCCTAGCATATACAGATATGGCCTCGGAACACAGAGACCGAAAGGTCGAGCGTGAATCATATAGTAGATATGATCAACATAAATGATGTTCACCATTGAAACTACTCCATCTCACGTGATGATCGGACATGGTTTAGTTGATTTGGATCACGTGATCACTTAGAGGATTAGAGAGATGTCTATCTAAGTGGGAGTTCTTAAGTAATATGATTAATTGAACTTTAATTTATCATGAACTTAGTCCTGGTAGTATTAGCATATCTATGTTGTAGATCAATAGCTCGCATTGTCGCTTCCCTGTGTTTATTTTGATATGTTCCTAGAGAAAATTGTGTTGAAAAATGTTAGTAGCAATGATTGGATCCGTGATCTGAGGTTTATCCTCATTGCTGCACAGAAGAATTATGTCCTTGATGCACCGCTAGGTGACGGACCTATTGCAGGAGCAGATGCAGACGTTATGAACGTTATGCTAGCTCAATATGATGACTACTTAATAGTTTAGTGCACCATGCTTAAACGGCTTAGAATCGGGACTTCAAAGACGTTTTGAACGTCATGGACCATATGAGATGTTCCAGGAATTGAAGTTAATATTTCAAGCAAATACCCGAGTTGAGAGATATGAAGTCTCCGACAAGTTCTATAGCTAAAAGATGGAGGAGAATCGCTCAACTAGTGAGCATGTGCTCAGATTGTCTGGGTACTACAATCGCTTGAATCAAGTAGGAGTTAATCTTCCAGATAAGATAGTGATTGACAGAATTCTCTAGTCACCATCACCAAGTTAGTAGAACTTCGTGATGAACTATAATATGCAAGGGATAACGGAAAATATTCCCAAGCTCTTCGCGATGCTAAATCAGCGAAGGTAGAAATCAAAAGAAAAACATCAAGTGTTGATGGTTGACAAGATCACTAGTTTCAAGAAAAGGGCAAAAGGAAAGAAGGGGAACTTCAAGAAGAACGGCAAGCAAGTTGCTGCTCAAGTGAAAAATCCCAAGTCTGGTCCTAAGCCTGAGACTAAGTGCTTCTACTGCAAAAGGACCGGTCACTGGAAGCGGAACTACCCCAAGTGATTGGCGGATAAGAAGGATGGCAAAGTGAACATAAGTATATTTGATATACATGTTATTGATGTGTACTTTACTAGTGTTCATAGCAACCCCCTCAGTATTTGGTACTAGTTCAAGTTGCTAAGATTAGTAACTCGAAACGGGAGTTGTAGAATGAACAAAGACTAGTTAAAGGGCAAGGTGACGATGTGTGTTGGAAGTGGTTCCAAGATTGATATGATCATCATCACACACTCCCTATACTTTCGGGATTAGTGTTGAAACTAAATAAGTGTTATTTGGTGTTTGCGTTGAGCATGAATATGATTTGATCATGTTAATTGCAATACAGTTATTCATTTAAGTTAGAGAACAATTGTTGTTCTGTTTACATGAATAAAACCTTCTATGGTCATACACACCAACGAAAATGGTTTGATGGATCTCGATCGCAGTGATACACATATTCATGATATTGAAACCAAAAGGATGCGAAGTTAATAATGATAGTGCAACCTATTTGTGGCACTGCCGTTTAGGTCATATTGGTGTAAAGCGCATGAAGAAACTCCATGCTGATGGGATTTTGGAATCACTTGATTATGAATCACTTGATGCTTGCGAACCATGCCTCTTGGGCAAGATGACTAAAAACGCCGTTCTCCGGAACAATGGAGCAAGCAACAGATTTGTTGGAAATCATACATACTGATGTATATGGTCCGATGAATATTAAGGCTCGCGACAAGTATCATTATTTTCAGAACTTCACAGATGATTTAAGCAGATATGGGTATATCTACTTAATGAAACATAAGTCTGAAACGTTTGAAAAGTTCAAAGAATTTCAGAGTGAAGTGAAAAATCATCGTGACAAGAAAATAAGGTTTCTACGATCTGATCGCGGAGACGAATATTTGAGTTACGAGTTTGGTCTTCAGTTAAAACAATGTGAAATAGTTTCACTACTCACGCCACCTGGAACACCACAGCATAATGGTGTGTCCGAACGTCATAACCGTACTTCATTGGATATCATACAATCTATGATGTTTCTTACCGATTTACCAATATCGTTTTGGGATCATGCATTAGAGACAGCTGCATTCACGTTTAATAGGGCACCATCTAAATCCGTTGAGACGACACCGTATGAACTATGGTTTAGCAATAAACCTAAGCTGTCGTTTCTTAAAGTTTGGAGTTGCGATGCTTATGTGAAAAAGTTTCATCCTGATAAGCTCGAACCCAAATCGGAGAAATGCGTCTTCATAGAATACCCAAAGGAAAATGTTGGGTACACCTTCTATCACAGATCCAAAGGCAAAATAGTTGCTTAAGAATGGATCCTTTCTAGAGAAGAAGTTTTCTTTCGAAAGAAGTGAGTGGGAGGAAAGTAGAAAACTTGATAAGGTAATTGTACCTTCTCCCTTATTGGAAAGTAGTTCATCACAGAAATCTGTTCTTGTGACTACTACACCAATTAGTGAGGAAGCTAATGATGATGATCATGTAACTTCAGATCAAGTAACTACCGAATCTCGTAGGTAAACCAGAGTGAGATCCGCACCAGAGTGGTACGGTAATCCTGTTCTGGAAGTCATGTTACTAGACCATGACGAACTTGCGAACTATGAGGAAGCGATGATGAGCCCAGATTCCGCGAAATGGTTAGAGGCCATGAAATCTGAGATATGATCCATGTATGAGAACAAAGTATGGACTTTGATGGATTTGCCCGGTGATCGGCAAGCCATAGAATATAAATGGATCTTCAAGAGGAAGACGGACACTGATAGTAGTGTTACTATCTACAAAGCTAGAATTGTCGCAAAAGGTTTTCGACAAGTTCAAGGTGTTGACTACGATGAGAGTTTCTCACTCGTGTCTATGCTTAAGTCTGTCCAAATCATGTTAGCAATTGCCGCATTTTATGAAATCCGGCAAATGGATAAACAAAACTACATTCCTTAATGGATTTATTAAAGAAGAGTTGTATACGATGCAACTAGAAGGTTTTGTCGATCCTGAAGGTGTTAACAAAATATGCAAGCTCCAGCGATCCATCTATGGACTGGTGCAAGCATCTCGGAGTTGGAATATACGCTTTGATAAGTTGATCAAAGCATATAGTTTTATACAGACTTGCGGTGAAGCCTGTAATTACAAGAAAGTGAGTGGGAGCACTACAACATTTCTGATAAGTATATGTAAATGACATATTATTGATCGGAAATAATGTAGAATTATTCTGTAAAGCATAAAGGAGTATTTGAAAGGAGTTTTTCGAAGAAGGACCTCGGTGAAGCTGCTTACATATTGAGCATCAAGATCTATAAGAGATAGATCAAGACGCTTGATAAGTTTTTCAATAAATACATACCTTGAAAAGATTTTTGAAGTAGTTCAAAATGGAACAGTCAAAGAAAGAGTTCTTGCCTGTATTACAAGGTGTGAAATTGAGTAAGACTCAAAGCCCGACCACGGCAGAAGATAGAAAGAGAATGAAAGTCATTCCCTATGCCTCAGCCATAGGTTCTATAAAGTATGCCATGCTGTGTACCAGACCTATTGTATACCCTACCCTGAGATTGGCACGGGAGTACAATAGTGATCTAGGAGTAGATCACTGGACGGCGGTCAAAATTATCCTTAGTGGAATAAGGATATGTTTCTCGATTATGGAGGTGACAAAAAGGTTCGTCGTAAAAGGTTACGTCGATGCAAGTTTTGACACTAATCTGGATGACTCTAAGTCTCAATCTAGATACATATTGAAAGTGGGAGCAATTAGCTGAAGTAGCTCCGTGCAGAGCATTGTAGACATAGAAAATTGCAAAATACATAACGGATCTGAATGTGGCAGACCCGTTGACTAAACTTCTCTCACAAGCAAAAGTCACACTGTAGTACTCTTTGGGTGTTAATCACATAGCAATGTGAACTAGATTACTGAATCTAGTAAACCCTTTGGGTGTTGGTCACATATCGATGTGAACTATTGCTGATAAATCACATGGCGATGTGAACTAGATTATTGACTCTAGTGCAAGTGGGAGACTGAAGGAAATATGCCCTAGAGGCAATAATAAAGTTATTATTTATTTCCTTATATCATGATAAATGTTTATTATTCATGCTAGAATTGTATTAACTGGAAACATAATACATGTGTGAATACATAGACAAACAGAGTGTCACTAGTATGCCTCTACTTGACTAGCTCATTAATCAAAGATGGTTATGTTTCCTAGCCATGAACAAAGAGCTGTTATTTGATTAACGAGATCACATCATTAGTTGAATGATCTGATTGACATGACCCATTACATTAGCATAGCACCCGATCGTTTAGTATGTTGCTATTGCTTTTATCCATGACTTATACATGTTCCTTCAACTATGAGAATATGCAACTCCCATTTACCGTAGGGACACTTTGTGTGCTACCAAACGTCACAACGTAACTGGGTGATTATAAAGGTGCTCTACAAGTGTCTCTGAAGGTACATGTTGAGTTGGCATATTTCGAGATTAGGATTTGTCACTCCGATTGTCGGAGAGGTATCTCAGGGCCTTCTCGGTAATGCACATCACATAAGCCTTGCAAGCATTGCAACCAATGAGTTAGTTGCGAGATGATGTATTACGGAACGAGAAAAGAGACTTGCCGGTAACGAGATTGAACTAGGTATTGGATACCGACGATCGAATCTCGGGCAAGTAACATACCGATGACAAAGGGAACAAACGTATGTTGTTGTGCGGTCTGACCGATAAAAGATCTTCGTAGAATATGTAGGAGCCAATATGGGCATCCAGGTCCCGCTGTTGGTTATTGACCGGAGACGTGTCTCGGTCATGTCTACATTGTTCTCGAACCGTAGGGTCCGCACGCTTAACGTTACGATGATAGTTATTATGAGTTTATGCATTTTGATGTACCGAAGGAGTTCGGAGTCCCGGATGTGATCACGGACATGACGAGGAGTCTCGAAATGGTCGAGACGTAAAGAATGATATATTGGAAGCCTATGTTTGGACATCGGATGCATTCCAGGTAAAAACAGGATTTTACCGGAATACCGGGAGGGTTACCGGAACCCCCCGGGAGCATAATGGGCCAACATGGGCCTTGGAGGAGAAGTGAGAGGGCAGCCCTAGGGGCTGCGCGCCTCCCCCCCTTTCCCTAGTCCTATTAGTACTAGGAGAGGTGGGCGCCCCCCTCTCTTTCTCTCTCCCCTTGGAGAATCCTAGTCCAACTAGGATTGGGGGGGGGAATCCTACTCCCAGAGGGAGTAGGACTCCTCCTGCGCCTCCCTCCTTTGGCCGGCCAGCCTCCCCCCTTCATCCTTTATATATGGGGGCAGGGGACACCCCAAGACACACAAGTTGATCTACGGATCGTTCCTTAGCCGTGTGCGGTGCCCCCTTCCACCAAATTCCACCTCGATCATATCGTTGCAGTGCTTGGGCGAAGCCCTGCGCCGGTAACACATCAAGATCGTCACCACGCCGTCGTGCTGACGGAACTCTTCCTCGACGCTTTGCTGGATCGGAGCCCGGGGATCGTCATCGAGCTGAACGTGTGCCAAGAACTCGGAGGTGCCGGAGTAACGGTGCTGTGATCGGTTGGATCGCGAGGAGAACGTACGACTACTTCCTCTACGTACGACTACTTCCTCTACGTTGTGTCAACGCTTCCGCTTCGGTCTACGAGGGTACGTAGACAAACACTCTCCCCTCTTGTTGCTATGCATCACCATGATCTTGCGTGTGCGTAGGAAATTTTTTGAAATTACTACGTTACCCAACATGGATAATGGAGTTTAATTGTTAAACAATAGCAATTTTGTGTCATGCAAGAGACTGGCTAGTATTCCAAGGAACCGCACCACGCGAGCGTTCGCAACTGCCACGTTCGAGTTGCGCTTGGCTCTTCGCCTCTTCGAGAAGACAAACAATGACGTTACTCCTACTTCTACAGTATCGAATCCACTGTTGCATGTCTGTCCACCTCGTACGGGAGTCGGGAGGGATAGCATGTAGAGAAAGCTTCTACTTACTGCTCCTGCCTTTGCGTCTATGACAGGTGGGCCCAACAGGTGGTTGGCCCTCCTGTCATGCAGCCAAAGGCAGGTGCAGTTAAGGCACCGGAGCTCAGTCCGCGAGGGAGAGGGCATTGTAGTAATCAAATTTCTCGGTCTTGTACGAGTTGATGAAGATAGGGGTTGCTTGCTTGCTAGGTTTGCTCACAACGTATATATAGGCAGGAGCCTCCGCGCTTGCTTGCTAGGGTTGCTCTATTCGCACACTCTCATCCTCTCCAGATCTAAATAAGATAGGCGTAGTAACACTGTCTTTCTCCCTTCAAAAAACACTGGCTTTCTATCCTCACCGCTGGTTACAGATCCGGACGTATCCCCCTCCGCCGGTGAAGGGGAGGAGGGGCAGCGTTTAGGCCGTCGTCGACAGCGAGGGAGGAGACCCACTGCCGGCTGCACCGTTATCTCTGGCCGAGCGCCGGCACAGTAGGTCCTCCGATCCCTTCGTCGTTGCCTGTGGGCGGATCCGGCCTCCCGCCGCCCACCCATCCACATCCCGACGACCTTCAGGTATATCTTCGTTCGAAACCGCCTTAGCTCTACTTCTCCAGCTCACTATGTCGCTGCATGTGCATCATTTTCTACCTCTCAGCCCCTCTCGATCGGATGGTCCAACGTCACATATTTTTTTCTTCTATTGTTAGAGGTAAAGCTACTTCATGGAGTCGAATCTTGTACTACTTGGTTCAAACAAGAAATAAAGTGGGGGTGGGGAATAGTATGTACATCGAACTTGGTACAAACAGGAAGGAAAGGGGGTGAAAGTAGTACAGACTGGTCATCCAACCGGTCTCTTGGTCGAAAAGGGAAATACAGGGGTAACACTGTACACAGTGGTATGACCAGGACTAGATTTGCTATCCACACATAGGAGTAGGTGGCTAGAGTGAAAAAAATGGGACCAACCCAGATTTGTTTCTTGGGTGTTTGTTTCTCGGGGCAACAAACTATGAATCACCACTTTATGCCCCTGTTTACGTACATGGTGCTGGACTGCTGGTGCACCCATTGTCCCATGCCCTTATACCAAATATTTAGGCTCCGTTCGGAATAAAGGGGCAGAAAACATAGGTCTTGATGAAAATAGAGGAATAGGAAAGGAATGTAGGTATAAAACTATGGAACAGCGAACCGGAGGAAACTCTCAAGAGAATGTGTTCGGATGGACTACGAAATGTACAGATTTGTTTTTTTAGAGTAGCATGCTTGGCAGTATGAGATGCTATTTGTTTATTCAGCTGCACAGTGACTACTCTTGTCCTCACCTCACGTACCACACATAGGTTGATTTTTTTATTCCGGCAACACAGCAAAGCAACCTATCTAACGCATGGCAGCGAGCGCCTGCCTCGGGCTTCCACCCAAAAAATGAGCAGCGCGTGGATGTTTCTAATCCTATGGAACCAGTACAGACCAGCTTTCCTATGAAACACTATTCACCTTTCCCGTGTACCGAACGGTTGGAAGGGAAAGAATACCGTAGGAATTGTGTTCCTACGAAAATCCTGCACCAAACCTTGTAACTGAACGCAGCCTTAGCTGTTCTTAATATAATGTCCCTGGTAAAAATGAAGCCATGCCACTGTTATATGCCATGACAAGTTTAGCCAAATGTTTTTGCCTGTAATTGTTTGAGACTCTGACTGTTTCCTCTGTGCCTTTTTGTGCAAACGGGGATATCCAATTCACCTGGTTGCTATTGTGACCTTTTGGTGCACTGCACGAAACTCTTCTTAAAAGAAGTGACTTTTGTGTTGTTTAACTGGAATGTCAGAATGAATAGTTGGTTCATTTTGGCGGAACTGCACAAAGGGAGATCTGTGTTCCAATCCTCATCATCCATATTGGCACCATAACCTGTTGGGGAACGTTGCAGAAAATTAAAATTTTTCCTACGGTTTCACCAAGATCCATCTATGAGTTCATCTAGCAACGAATATTCAGATTAGATAGCATCTACATACCACTTTGTAGATCGCAACGGAAGTGTTCGAGTGAACGTGGATGAGGTAGTCGTACTTGTCGTGATCCAATTCACCGATGATCTAGCACCGAACGGACGGCACCTCCGCGTTCAACACACGTACGGGACGGGAGACGTCTCCTCCTTCTTGATCCAACAAGGGGGAAGGAGAGGTTGAGGAAGTTCCAGCACGACGGTGTGGTGGTGGATGCAGCAGAACTCCGGCAGGGCTTCGCTAAGCAACTACGGGAGGAGGAGGAGGTGTTGCAGAGAGGAGGGAGTGCCAGGGCAAAGGGTGCGGCCACCCCTCCCTCCCCTCCCTTTATATAGGCGCATGAGAGGGGGGGAGGGCGCAGCCTTGCCCCTTCCTCCAAGGAAGGGGTGCGGCCAAAGGGGGGGAGGAGTCCATCCTCCCCAAGGCACCTCGGAGGTGCCTTCCCCTCTTTGGACTCTTCCCCTTCCAAGTCTCCTTGGCGCATGGGCCCTTGGGGCTGGTGCCCTTGGCCCATATAGGCCAGGGCGCACCCCCTATAGCCCATGTGCCCCCCCGGGGCAGGTGGACCCCCCCCGGTGGACCTCCGGGACCCCTCCGGTGGTCCCGGTACAATACCGATAACACCGAAACTTGTCCCGATGGCCAAAATAGCACTTCCTATATATAATTCTTTACCTCCGGACCATTCCGGAACTCCTCGTGACATCCGGGATCTCATCCGGGACTCCGAACAACATTCGGGTTACTGCACATACATATCTTCACAACCCTAGCGTCACCGAACCTTAAGTGTGTAGACCCTACGGGTTCGGGAGACATGCAGACATGACCGAGACGGCTCTCGGGCAATAACCAACAGCGGGATCTGGATACCCATGTTGGCTCCCACATGCTCCACGATGATCTCATCGGATGAACCACGATGTCAAGGATTCAATTAATCCCGTATACGATTCCCTTTGTCAATCGGTATTTTACTTGCCCGAGATTCGATCGTCGGTATACCAATACCTCGTTCAATCTCGTTACCGGCAAGTCACTTTTCTCATACCGTAATGCATGATCCTTGTGATCAAACACTTTGATTACCTTGAGCTCATATGATGATGCATTACCGAGAGGGCCCGGTGATACCTCTCCGTCAAGCGGAGTGACAAATCCCAGTCTCGATCCATGTAACCCAACAGACACTTTCAGAGATACCCGTAGTGTACCTTTATAGTCACCCAGTTACGTTGTGATGTTTGGCACACCCAAAGCACTCCTACGGTATCCGGGAGTTACACGATCTCATGGTCTAAGGAAAGGATACTTGACATTGGAAAACTCTAGCAAACGAACTATGCGATCTTATGCTATGTTTAGGATTGGGTCTTGTCCATCACATCATTCTCCTAATGATGTGATCCCGTTATCGATGACATCCAATGTCCATAGTCAGGAAACCATGACTATCTGTCGATTAACGAGCTAGTCAACCAGAGGCTCACTAGGGACATATTGTTGTCTGTTATTCACACATGTATTACGATTTCCGGTTAACACAATTATAGCACGAATAAAGACAATTATCATGAATAAGGAAATATAATAATAATGCTTTTATTATTGCCTCTAGGGCATATTTCCAACATAACCTTCCTTTAGGTAAGAATGATATTTAATGCATGTGTTCATCTCTATTTTCCGACTACCATGACAAAATGATGCTGTTTTTTACTAGTACACTTGTACTTCCTCCCTGACAAAACCAATTCTGAATTAGAAGGCCAATCATGTACTTGGTTTCACCAACTGGTGATGAGAAAGAGAAACAGAGCATGAAGAGGAAGAAGAAGAAGAATAAACAGCGCCAAGGCGATCTTGCTGAAGCCAGAGGCCACAGTCGAGCCCATTCAAGGGCTCCGGCAACGACTACCTTACATGTGAGACGATCCTCCAGGGAGCCCTTCCACTTATGCTGTCTCAAATAATTAATTAGGAGTACTTAAGTGCCACTAATTTATTACTGCCTAATTTTCCTATTGGAGTTAAACAAATCTTTAGTAGGACCCTATGTTGAATCATGTACGTGTATATGTTTGCCTATGGAGGTGAATCATGTGGTGGAGCAGGGAGGGAATATTATTAGTGTCATGACATAATAGTGCTATTGTTTTGCATGTCAATTTATTGCCATTGGTTCAATGAGGCAATGTTTTGCGTATTGTCCATCATGAATTTGATGCTACTGGTTGAGTAATATGCTAATGTCTTCCTATCCTTTCTCACTAAGCTAATGAAGGTTTCACCTTGTTCCTACTTGTGCAAACAGGGATCATGTTGTGCCAATCATACATTAAATGGAACTACACAAGACAATACAATGAAATGTATCCCAGCCAATGCTTTAACTCTGCTGGAAGTTCTTGATAGTCTTTCGATATAATCTCAGCACTGGTAAACAAGAGTGATTTCAACCATACATTTGAAGTGCACAAAAATATAAACTATTGTGTGATTCCAGTGAGTGTTTTATCATCTCTTATGGGACTACATGAATAAGCTTTTTTTTCTCAGGTTGGTACGGGCCTAAGGCCTTCATCCATATTAGTTTGCTATCATCTCTATTCGTATCGTGCTACTGTCATGAGAAACTCCTTTATCTTTGCACGTTAAAGTTTTGCAACCTATGATAAATGGCAATGCTTTGAGTGTTGAGTTGAGCTAATTGGCACTGATTAAATAAACTAATACCTCTCTTTAAGCAAGACTACTATGTTGCTAACTTTACCCATTAAGATAACGAGGGTGCTTCTATTTGTTAGTGTATGTTTCATAAACTAGTCCCACTATTACAGTAATCTCACTCTCTCAATATATGTGCCAACAGGGATGCTTGATTTTGGTGGAACTGCACAAAAACTTTGGGTGCTTCATTGCCTCGACAACTTCCATCCTTTGCTGACAGTCGCTAAACTCCGCATGCTTTCTTCGTTTGCTGTCAGTCGCTTGCCTTATCTCGGCCTCCAATCAAAAGGAAATAGTAATTGATATGCTACCTGACACAAGTTGGTGCTGGTCTTTATCCTGATTATTGTGCCTGTCATATGTATTGATAATTTGGTATTCTGCTACTGTTTGCCGATTTCATAGAGGAGTAATTTGGAGCCTGAACTCGCAGGCAAATCATTACATCGGGTGATTTTAGTAGAACTGCACAAAATGATCAGATGGACAGGTACTTATGCTATTGCTATGTACTCCAAAGTTCACTCAGATAAGCATCGATGTTGACAAGAAGTGCCTATATTCATTCGAGTAGCAACCGGCGTTAACCAATTGTCAAGGCTAAGATTTCAAAGGACAACATGAAATCCACAAAGCACATAAGAAGAAGATTGAAATCTGTCAAAACACCAAGAAACTCCGGAGTAATAGCATTGGATTATATCCAGACAGCTAAGAATCTGGCAGACCCTTTTACGAAAGGGCTATCACGGGCGATGTTGACAAGAAGTGCCTATATTCATTCGAGTATCAACCGGCATAAACCAATTGTCAAACTCCAAGTATTAGGAGAGTGAACGCCAAAAATATTGCTTGGTGCATAGCCCAGAAAAACACAGTCGAGTCTTTGGTCCCAACTTGTGCCTTTTGGTTATTGGCACATATGGTAGCGAACTATATCGCATGGAGACTAAAGATTCCAGACAAGTTGGTTGACGCGTATATTCATCTGGCACTTAATCAGTCTGCACGCCAAGGATGCTCCATTTCAGTTGAACTGCACATTGGGTGGTTCATTTTCTCAACCGCCTCCTTTCTCGTCTGCAATGTAGAATTTTGGCGAGATACAGGACCAAGATGAGCCAGTAAACTGGTTGGATGAAAGTAGTAGCCAAGTTGCTCAAACCTCCCTCGGCACGAGGCCACTATTTGAGGATAAACCTACAAGCAAAGTTTAGATTGTCTGTGCTGCCTCTTATGTACTCGAAAGTTTACTCATACAAGAACTAATTTTAGCAAGAAGTACCTCCGATTGAACACTACTTACCAGTCTGTACCCTAGGTAATTAAAGTTCATCCATGGATCATATTGGCTGTGATCTCAATCATTTGGATGCATAAACATACTGAACATGTGTGTATCTGAATCTTTTTGTAAATTATGTATAAATATTGTCGTGTGATCTATCAATCATTTGGATGCATAGATATGCTGAGCTTGTGTATATATGAATCTTTTGAGTTGTTGATTGTGAATGTTGGCTATGGATATGAACGTGTCCTGTGAACTTGAGTTTGATATGAATGTTTACCTTTTCTGTTGTATTTGTGTGTGAACTTGTTAGTATGCCTACTGTGGGGTATAAAACGCAGGTCTCTTATAAAAGTAATGCCGTGTCCAATTTATGTTTTCCCTTCTAACCACATTATATATATTTATATTATTACTATTATCATGTATTTTATAGAGACTTATATATACATTATAAAAAACATCCCAACTTATAAAAGTAAATGTTAAACGGAAGTTGGCAAGGAAAATCATGGTTGTTTTTGACTCATAGGCAAGGAAAATCCTGGTTGTTTTTGACTCACGGGCAAGGAAAATCCTGGTTGTTTTTGACTCATAGACAAGGAAAATCCTGGTTGTTTTTGACTCACACGCAAGGAAAATCCTGGTGATTGCGAAGATTTTAAGGATCAATTTAATAATAACGTGCTCATTTTTATTTTGAGCAATAACTCGCTAATTTCTTAATTTTATATATATATATATATATATATATATATATATATATAATATGCCTCTCCGGTTTATTCTTTGATATTAATTGCTCCTTCTAACATAATATTATACATATATATAATGAGCCCACCTAATACATGTATTTCAAGAAAGTGCAAATGGGCTGGGATTTCTTAGAAAATATAAATGGGCCTGATTGACGCGAAATTATTTGTTGACCCAGCCCAGCAAATGGACTGTACATTCTAGAAAACATGGGTTAAATATATGCCACATTTTTGCAGGCTGACATGTGGGCCAATAGGTCGAAGCCTACGCAGGGCGTTGTCAACTTGGTCAACAAATGATTATGTCATCCACTGCCATTGGATTTATATCCAACGGCCGGCATGCACCTACAATCTCTCGTCTTCTTCCTCCAGCGTCGCCGGGACCGCCTGGTCCGGCCTCCGGCGGCTAGCGGCTCTGCTTAGCATGCATCGCTGCGAAGTGCTACCCCACCGCCGGCCAGGCTATCTCTCCACCCCTCGACACCTCCTGTTATTCTCCACAGACTACAGCCCCACGCCGCAACAGAACCAGTTATAACCCTTCTCCTCCTCTCAATCTACGACTCCACTGCCGCGTTTTCCCATCTCCGAGTCGTTCCCGTCCGGGGCCTCGCCGTCGTCCACCGCCTCGCTGCGTTTGGTGCGGCCTGGTCAACAAACGAGAGTCATCGTAAGAGGACTTTATGTGCAGAGCCTGACGGCTGGGACCCACGAGGTCCATGGTCGCACGCAAGGAAATTTCCTCCTTATTAAGCTGAAAAAAAATGTTTCCTCCACCTGACAGCTAGGACCCACTGTACAATCAGTAGTATATTTCGTCTGTTTGCTGCTGCTGTTTTTTTCAATGTACAATCAGTAGTATATTTCGTCTGTCGGTTGAATTAATGTGTTGTTAGAACGACAAACACAATGTTTTGGAAGTCGTTGCACGGTTCGATCCTTTAGTGCCCCGTACCGTACGTAGCGCATACTATTTATCGTACGGAACACATTTTTTTTGAAACTCGGAACACATTTTCCACTTGTTGATAACATGCAGCCCACTGATGAAGGCCCAATACAGAAGCCCATAATTAACTGGAAGGGAGGCTCTCACATGAATCCGGCCCAGGTACATGCTCATGGTCCCCTAAGCATAAATAAGTAAATAAATAAATAAAGCTAAATGCTCATGCACCAGTTCTTTGGGAAAATAGCTAGCCCAGTATTTCTTTTTGAAGAATACCCAAGCTAGGCCTATTTGTTTTCTCCGAATTACTTGGATGCAAATCTTTCAAGTCGAGGAGGGATGCATTCCGGCCTGGCTTAAGAGTATGGTCAATGTCTGTTAAAAGTAATATCAAAAGGGGTTAAAAATTCCAAAAAATTATAGCAAATGGGATATAAGTTTCTTTTTTTGTTTTTGTTCATCACTGATATCTTATACGTATTTCATTGGATTTAACATGACATAGTACTAATTTATTTTTAAATTTGTTTTTACTATGGCTATTAATTTTTGGATTAAGGATATTTCGTTCCCCAGCAAAAATTTGCGAATTTTCAAAATTTCCCACATATTGAGTTAATTTTTTTTAGCCTGGTACTGACCAGAAAATGGCCAGCAATTTTAAAAATGGAAAACGGGCTGCAATAAATTCCATATGAATTAGAAGTTGAGTAAAAATTATAAAAATAATAGCAAATGGGCTGTACACGCCACGGATTTCGAGGCTAACTTGTTTACGCAAGGCTTTGTCAGTGAACACACGATTCTAGCAACAGTTAGTGTTGGATGTCAATCCAACGGCCGACGTGCTTCTTTAATCTCTGATCTTCCTGCTCCAGCCGCCTAAACTAGCACCGGCGGGACTGCCTGCTCCCTCTTCTTGTGGCCCACTGTGATGCCGCGCAGGCTTCCCCGGCCCACCCTACTCCCTCCGCTGGCCTGGCCGCACGTAATCAACTGCCTCCTTATTACGTGAAAAAAATGATTCCTCCCACTGACAACTGGGGCACACCGGTTGGGAGGCTGACCTGTGGGCCTACTAAGTTGACGCGTACGCAGGGCTTGTCAACTTAGTCAACAAACGATTCTAGCAGCAGTAACCGTTGGATTTGAATCGAACGGTCCTGCTGCTTCTTCAATTGCTACTCTTCTTGCACCAGCCGCCCAAACCAGCGCCGGGGAGACCGCCTGCTCCTGCCTCCAATGGTCGGCTTTGCTGCCGATGAGGCCTCGTCGCCCCTACTACTCCCACCGCTAGCCAGGCCCTGCGGCGACGGCAGCCTCACACCCGCAGCCGAACCAATGAACCCTCGTACTCCTCTCCGCATGGGCATCCACTGCCGCGTCTTCCCCGGCTCCGCGTCGTCCCCTTCCTAGGCCTCACCGTCGTCCACTGCCTTGGTTCTCTCGGCGCGGCGTGGTCAACGTGGTCAACGATATTCCATCAGAAGAGTACTGTACGTGGAGAGGCTGACAACTGGGTCCATGGCCACAGCCCAGTTTTTGTGTGATTTGCCAAGTAAGTCACTTTGTGAGGCCTGTTGGGCTGCAAATCTTTCAAGACGAGGAGGAGAGCTTTCATTCGGCTGGTCGAGAAAATGGCCCATCAGTAATGAGAAATGGGCTGTACATTTTTAAAACACATCAAACCGGCAATTAGTTTCAAATATCTTTTTTTCATTTCGAGATTTGAAATTACATTAATTTTTATGCATGCAGAATTTGTTGGATTTTATATTGATATACATATATTTTAAAATCAGTTTGAATGTGAGTCAAAATTTCGGGATTAAAAACAGTTCGGACCGCACCGAAATATGCAAAATTTCGTATAATTTTTTAACCGTGGCCACAATATGGGCTGTAATGCTAACAAAAAGAATATGGGCTCAAAAAAACATTAATAATTAGCAAATGGGCTGTAAATTATTAGAAATAATGGCAGATGGGTTGTATGCTATTTCCCATAGATTTGAGGCTTTCCTATAAAAAAAAGGTTGACGCACAAGCAGTGACTGTTGGATGGCCATCCAACGGCCGTCGTGCTTCTTCAATCTCTGCTCTTCCTGCTCCAGCCGCTCAAACAGGCACCGGCGGGACTGCATGCTCCCTCCCCGCGGCCGGCTCTGGTGCCGTGCAGGCCTCACCGCCCAACTGTACTCCTATCGTTGGCCTAGCCATCTCTCGGCGAGGCCTCATACAGTCATACTCCCCTCCGCGTGGGAAACAACTGCCGAGTCTTCCCTGCCTCCATGTCGTTCCCTTCCTAGGCCTTGCCGTCGTCCACCACCCTGGTGCTCTCGGCGCGACATGGTCAACATGGTCAACGACCGACATGCATCTGAAGTGGACTTTAGGTGGAGAGGCCGACAACTGGGTCCACGGCCGCACGCAAGGAAATGCCTCCTTATTACGCGCAAAATAATGATTCCTCCACCTGACATTTGGGACCCACCGAAAGGGCCTCTGTATTTCGCGAAAAAAGTTTACCGCCGCTGACAGCTCGGACCCACCAGCTATATCTTCGCACGCAAGGAAGTGCCTCCTTATCACGCACAAAAAATGAATACTCCCCCTGTTAGCTGGGACCCAGTATAGTGGCAGGCTGACTTGTGGGCCTAGTAAGTTGACGAGGATGGAGGGCTTTGTCAACTTAGTCAATATGCACGATTCTAGCTCCAGTGACCGCATGATGTCCATCCAACGGTCGTAGTGCTTCTTCAACCTCTGGTCTTCTTGCTCCAGCCGCCCAAACCAGCGCCGGTCGTGCCTCGTGCTCCTGCCTCCCATGGCCGGCTGCGATGCGGCGGAGGCCTCACCCCCCCTACTACTCCCACCGCTGGCCAGACCATCCCTCTACTCACCCACACCCACTGTTACTCTGCGGCGACGGCAGCCTCACACCGCAGCGAACCAGTGCCCGCGTACTCCTCTACGCGTGGGCATCCACTGCCGCGTCTTCCCCGGCTCCGCATCGTCCCCTTCCTAGGTCTCGCCGTCGTCCACCGCCCTGGTGCTCTCGGCGCGGCGTGGTCAAGGAACGGCTTCCATCGGACGTGGACTGTATGTGGAGAGGCTGACAGTTGGGTCCACGACCGCAGCAAGTAAGTGCCTCCTTATTACATGCAAAATAATTATTCCTCCACCTGCCAGCGGGGACCCACCGGACGGGCCACCATATTTCGCCCCTTGACTGCTAGGACCCACCAGCTACATCTTCGCAGGCAAGGAAGTGCCTGACAGTCGGGACCCACCTGGTCAAAGCGTACGTAGCGTTGTCATTCTGGTCACGAACGTGTACGTACATATATACTGGTGGATGTAGAGGCGCGCACGTGTCGTAGTAGAGGCGCCTAGGGTGCAAGAAAGAAAATACGACCAATATGTGTACATACGGGCGGGGTCTCGAACGCCTACTCGCGCATACGTATGGCGAGGGCTCGTGTACATGGCTGGGTCGGAACGGAGAAACAACATCGTCGTCGTGTTCATGGGTCGGAACGGAATGCGTGGTTGTGTTCATCGGGAGGGCTTGGACGGAAGAGGCAATGGAAACGAGGCCTGGCGTACCGCACAACGGAGGAAACAGACCTCCTACGGTCGAAACGGGGGTCCTGTTGATCAGGAGGGGTGTGGCGTACCGCACAACAGAGGAAACGGACCGTCGAAACGGGGGTCCTGTTGATCGGGAGGGGTGTGGCGTACCGCAAAACGGAGGAAACGGACTTGTGTTGGAGCGCTACGGTCGAAACGGGGGTCCTGTTCATCGGGAGGGGTGTGGCGTATCGCAAACGGGACTCCACGGGATACTGTTCATCTCCACCGTCGACCCCCTCCAGCCTCCACGAGCTATTGTTCATCCACCATCGACCTCCTACAGCCTCCACGGGCTCCTGTTCATCCAGCCTCCACCGCGCGCTACTCCACCGGCTACTGTTCAACCACCCCTCCACCGTCTACTGTTCATCCAGCCCTCCACACCACGCAGTCCTGTTCAACCATCCCTCCACGGGCACCCCTCCACCGTCTACTGTTCATCCTGCCCTCCACGGGGTGGTCCTGTTCATCCAGCCCTCCATGGGGTCCTGTTCATCCAGCCCCAACCGGCTCAATCGATCGGGGTCCTGTTCATCCAGAGGCAACACCACGGGGTCCTGTTCATCCACCCCCACCGGGAACTGTTCATCCAAACGCCCCCGCAACGCTCATTGTTCATCCAGAGGCAGCATCGATCGGCTTCAGTTAGCAGCAGTAGCCAAGGAATCGCTCGATTGGGTTCAGTTAACAGCCATCGATCGATCGCTCGGGTTCAGTAACGCGTAGCCTGCAGTGCAATCGCTCGGGTTCAGTTAGAGCCCAACGCCTCGCTCGGGTTCATTTAGAGCCAACGCCTCGCACACACGCGCGTACGTGTACGAGAGAAACGCACATCACTCGGCCCCCGACCTCCCACCGTAACCGGGAACTCCCCAAAATTTTCCTCCCCCTCGCTTCTACCACGGTTTTTTCGTCATGGACGGCCCAAAGAATGTCATGCAGTTGCGTCTCCGGCCCGCCCAGGACGGAAAGCCCATTTTCTGTCATGATTTTTTGTCATAGAAGTAGGACCCCACCACATCTATGATGATACCGGATTTTGTCACAATTATCATCATAGAAGTGTCATATGTATGACAGAAAAAAATTTCGTTCGGCCCAAAATGTCACGGATGTGTCTTTTTTTGTAGTGTAAAGTTTCTCTCTTTGTCAGAAGAGCCCTGGCCGGATTATGACCGGCAGTATCGGGATGCGGACGACGAAGAAATTCGACGCCCACCCACCACCCACTTCATAGCCACTGTCGATGACTTGACCGACATGCTTGACTTCGACTCCGAAGATATTGACGGTATGGACGATGATACAGGAGACGAACAGGAACCAGCGCCCACAGGGCACTGGAGAGCCACCTCATTCAAGGTAATATGCCCTAGAGGCAATAATAAAGTTATTATTTATTTCCTTATATCATGATAAATGTTTATTATTCATGCTAGAATTGTATTAACTGGAAACATGATACATGTGTGAATACATAGACAAACAGAATGTCACTAGTATGCCTCTACTTGACTAGCTCATTAATCAAAGATGGTTATGTTCCCTAGCCATGAACAAAGAGTTGTTATTTGATTAACGAGATCACATCATTAGTTGAATGATCTGATTGACATGACCCATTCCATTAGCATAGCACCCGATCGTTTAGTGTGTTGCTATTGCTTTTATCCATGACTTATACATGTTCCTTTAACTATGAGATTATGCAACTCCCATTTACCGTAGGAACACTTTGTGTGCTACCAAACGTCACAACGTAACTGGGTGATTATAAAGGTGCTCTACAGGTGTCTCCGAAGGTACATATTGGGTTGGCGTATTTCGAGATTAGGATTTGTCACTCCGATTGTCGGAGAGGTATCTCAGGGCCTTCTCGGTAATGCACATCACATAAAGCCTTGCAAGCATTGCAACCAATGAGTTAGTTGCGAGATGATGTATTACAGAACGAGTAAAGAGACTTGCCGGTAACGAGATTGAACTAGGTATTGGATACCGACGATCGAATCTCGGGCAAGTAACATACCGATGACAAAGGGAACAACGTATGTTGTTATGCGGTCTGACCGATAAAGATCTTCGTAGAATATGTAGGAACCAATATGGGCATCCAGTTCCCGCTGTTGGTTATTGACCGGAGACATGTCTCGGTCATGTCTACATTGTTCTCGAACCGTAGGGTCCGCACGCTTAGCGTTACGATGACAGTTATTATGAGTTTATGCATTTTGATGTACCGAAGGAGTTCGGAGTCCCGGATGTGATCACGGACGTGACGAGGAGTCTCGAAATGGTCGAGACATAAAGAATTATATATTGTAAGCCTATGTTTGGACATCGGATGCATTCCAGGTGAAATCAGGATTTTACCGAAATACCGGGAGGGTTACCGGAACCCCCCGGGAGCATAATGGGCCAACATGGGCCTTGGAGGAGAGGTGAGAGGGCTGCCCTAGGGGCTGCGCGCCTCCCCCCTTCCCCTAGTCCTATTAGGACTAGGAGAGGTGGGCGCCCCCCTCTCCCTCTCTCTCCCCCTTGGAGAATCCTAGTCCAACTAGGATTGGGGGGGGGGGGAATCCTACTCCCAGAGGGAGTAGGACTGTCTGGCGCGCCAAGGCTTGGCCGGCCAGCCCCTCCCCCTTGGCTGCTTTATATACGGGGGCAGGGGGCACCCCAAAGACACACAATTTGATCTACGGATCGTTCCTTAGCCGTGTGCGGTGCCCCCTTCCACCAAATTCCACCTCGATCATATCGTTGCAGTGCTTAGGCGAAGCCCTGCGCCGGTAACACATCAAGATCGTCACCACGCCGTCGTGCTGACGGAACTCTTCCTCGACGCTTTGCTGGATCGGAGCCCGGGGATCGTCATCGAGCTGAACGTGTGCCAAGAACTCGGAGGTGCCGGAGTAACGGTGATGTGATCGGTTGGATCGCGAGGAGAACGTACGACTACTTCCTCTATGTTGTGTCAACGCTTCCGCTTCGGTCTACGAGGGTACGTAGATAACACTCTCCCCTCTCGTTGCTATGCATCACCATGATCTTGCGTGTGCGTAGGAAATTTTTTGAAATTACTACGTTCCCCAACAGTGGCATCCGAGCCTAGGTTTTATGGTTTGATGTTATTTGCACGAGTAGAACACAAGTGAGTTGTGGACGATACAAGTCATACTGCCTACCAGCATGTCATACTTTGGTTCAGCGGTATTGTTGGACGAGACGATCCGGACCAACCTTACGCGTACGCTTACGCGAGACCGGTTCCCTCGACGTGCTTTGCACATAGATGGCTTGCGGAAGACTGTCTCTCCAACTTTAGTTGAACCGAGTGTGGCTACGCCCGGTCCTTGAGAAGGTTAAAACGGAGTCTATTTGACAAACTATCGTTGTGGTTTTGATGCGTAGGTAAGATGAGTTCTTGCTTAAAGCCCGTAGCAGCCACGTAAAAACTTGCAACAACAAAGTAGAGGACGTCTAACTTGTTTTTGCAGGGCATGTTGTGATGTGATATGGTCAAGACGTGATGCTAAATTTTATTGTATGAGATGATCATGTTTTGTAACCGAGTTATCGGCAACTGGCAGGAGCCATATGGTTGTCGCTTTATTGTATGCAATGCAATCGTGATGTAATGCTTTACTTTATTACTAAGCGGTAGTGATAGTCGTAGAAGCATAAGATTGGCGAGACGACAACGATGCTGCGATGAAGATCAAGGTGTCGCGCCGGTGACGATGGTGATCATGACGGTGCTTCGAAGATGGAGATCACAAGCACAAGATGATGATGGCCATATCATATCACTTATATTGATTGCATGTGATGTTTATCCTTTTATGCATCTTATCTTGCTTTGATTGACGGTAGCATTATAAGATGATCTCTCACTAAATTATCAAGAAGTGTTCTCCCTGAGTATGCACCGTTGCGAAAGTTCTTCGTGCTGAGACACCACGTGATGATCGGGTGTGATAGGCTCTACGTTCAAATACAACGGGTGCAAAACAGTTGCACACGCGGAATACTCAGGTTTAACTTGACGAGCCTAGCATATAACAGATATGGCCTCGGAACACGGAGACCGAAAGGTCGAGCGTGAATCATATAGTAGATATGATCAACATAGTGATGTTCACCATTGAAACTACTCCATCTCACGTGATGATCGGACATGGTTTAGTTGATTTGGATCACGTGATCACTTAGAGGACTAGAGGGATGTCTATCTAAGTGGGAGTTCTTAAGTAATATGATTAATTGAACTTAAATTTATCATGAACTTAGTACCTGATAGTATCTTGCTTGTCTATGTTGTGTAGATAGATGGCTCGTGCTGTTGTTCCGTTGAATTTTAATGCGTTCCTTGAGAAAGCAAAGTTGAAAGATGATGGTAGCAATTACACGGACTGGGTCCGTAACTTGAGGATTATCCTCATTGCTGCACAGAAGAATTACGTCCTGGAAGCACCGCTGGGTGCCAGGCCTGGTGCAAGAGCTACGCCAGATGTTGTGAACGTCTGGCAAAGCAAAGCTAATGACTACTCTATAGTTCAGTGTGCCATGCTTTACGGCTTAGAACTGGGACTTCAACGATGTTTTGAACACCATGGAGCATATGAGATGTTCCAGGAGTTGAAGTTAATATTTCAAGCAAATGCCCGGATTGAGAGATATGAAGTCTCCAATAAGTTCTATATCTGTAAAATGGAGGAGAACGGTTCTGTCAGTGAGCATATACTCAGAATGTCTGGGTATAACAATCACTTGATTCAACTGGGAGTTAATCTTCCGGATGATTGCGTCATTGACAGAATTCTCCAATCACTGCCACCAAGCTACACGAGCTTCGTGACGAACTATAATATGCAAGGGATGACCAAAACTATGCCCGAGCTCTTCGTGATGCTAAAAGCCGCGGAGGTAGAAATCAAAAAGGAGCATCAAGTGTTGATGGTTAACAAAACCACTAGTTTCAAGAAAAAGGGCAAAGGGAAGAAAAAGGGGAACTTCAAAAAGAACAGCAAGCAAGTTGCTACTCAAGAGAAGAAACCCAAGTCTGGACCTAAGCCTGAAACTGAGTGCTTCTATTGCAAGCAGACTGGTCACTGGAAGCGGAACTGCCCCAAGTATTTGGCGGATAAGAAGGATGGCAAGGTTAACAAAGGTATATATGATATACATGTTATTGATGTGTACCTTACTAATTCTCGCAGTAGCACCTGGGTATTTGATATTGGTTCTGTTGCTAATATTTGCAACTCAAAACAGGGGCTACGGATTAAGCGAAGATTGGCTAAGGACGAGGTGACGATGCGCGTGGGAAATGGTTCCAAAGTCGATGTGATCGCGGTCGGCACGCTACCTCTACATCTACCTTCGGGATTAATATTAGATCTAAATAATTGTTATTTAGTACCAGCGTTGAGCATGAACATTATATCTGGATCTTGTTTGATGCGAGACGGTTATTCATTTAAATCAGAGAATAATGGTTGTTCTATTTATATGAGTAATATCTTTTATGGTCATGCGCCATTAAAGAGTGGTTTGTTCTTACTTAATCTCGATAGTAGTAACACACATATTCATAATGTTGAAGCCAAAAGATGAAGAGTTGATAATGATAGTGCAACTTATTTGTGGCACTGCCGTTTAGGTCATATCGGTGTAAAGCGCATGAAGAAACTCCATACTGATGGACTTTTGGAGTCACTTGATTATGAATCACTTGGCACTTGCGAACCGTGCCTTATGGGCAAGATGACTAAAACACCGTTCTCCGGTACTGTGGAGAGAGCAACAGATTTATTGGAAATCATACATACTGATGTATGTGGTCCAATGAATGTTGAGGCTCGTGGCGGATATCGTTATTTTCTCACCTTCACTGATGATTTAAGCAGATATGGGTATATCTACTTAATGAAACACAAGTCTGAAACATTTGAAAAGTTCAAAGAATTTCAGAGTGAAGTGGAAAATCATCGTAACAAGAAAATAAAGTTTCTACGATCTGATCGTGGAGGAGAATATTTGAGTTACGAGTTTGGTCTACATTTGAAACAATGCGGAATAGTTTCGCAACTCACGCCACCCGGAACACCACAACGTAATGGTGTGTCCGAACGTCGTAATCGTACTTTACTGGATATGGTGCGATCTATGATGTCTCTTACCGATTTACCGCTATCTTTTTGGGGTTATGCTCTAGAGACGGCCGCATTCACGTTAAATAGGGCACCATCAAAATCCGTTGAGACGACGCCTTATGAACTGTGGTTTGGCAAGAAACCAAAGTTGTCGTTTCTTAAAGTTTGGGGCTGCGATGCTTATGTGAAAAAGCTTCAACCTGATAAGCTCGAACCCAAATCGGAGAAATGTGTCTTCATAGGATACCCAAAGGAGACTATTGGGTATACCTTCTATCACAGATCCGAAGGCAAAATTTTTGTTGCTAAAGTCGGAAACTTTCTAGAGAAGGAGTTTCTCTCGAAAGAAGTGAGTGGGAGGAAAGTAGAACTTGATGAGATAACAGTATCTGCTCCCTTATTGAGAAGTAGTACATCACAGAAATCTGTTTCTGTGACACCTACATCAAATAGGGAGGAAGCTAATGATAATGATCATGAAACTTCAGATCAAGTTTCTACTGAACTTCGTAGATCAACCAGAGTAAGATCCGCACCAGAGTGGTACGGTAATCCTATTTTGGAAGTCATGTTACTAGACCATGATGAACCTACGAACTATGAAGAAGCGATGGTGAGCCCAGATTCCGCAAAATGGCTTGAGGCCATGAAATCTGAGATGGGATCCATGTATGATAACAAAGTGTGGACTTTGGTTGACTTGCCCGATGATCGGCAAGCAATAGAGAATAAATGGATTTTTAAGAAGAAGACTGACGCTGATGGTAATGTTACTGTCTATAAAGCTCGACTTGTTGCAAAAGGTTTTCGACAAGTTCAAGGGATTGACTACGATGAGACTTTCTCACCCGTAGCGATGCTTAAGTCTGTCCGAATCATGTTAGCAGTTGCCGCATTTTATGATTATGAAATTTGGCAAATGGATGTCAAAACTGAATTCCTGAATGGATTTCTGGAAGAAGAGTTGTATATGATGCAACCAGAAGGTTTTGTCGATCCGAAGGGAGCTAACAAAGTGTGCAAGCTCCAGCGATCCATTTATGGACTGGTGCAAGCCTCTCGGAGTTGGAATAAACGCTTTGATAGTGTGATCAAAGCATTTGGTTTTATACAGACTTTTGGAGAAGCCTGTATTTACAAGAAAGTGAGTGGGAGCTCTGTAGCATTTCTGATATTATATGTGGATGACATATTACTGATCGGAAATAATATAGAATTTCTGGATAGCATAAAGGGATACTTGAATAAGAGTTTTTCAATGAAAGACCTCGGTGAAGCTGCTTACATATTGGGCATTAAGATCTATAGAGATAGATCAAGACGCTTAATAGGACTTTCACAAAGCACATACCTTGACAAAGTTTTGAAAAAGTTCAAAATGGATCAGGCAAAGAAAGGGTTCTTGCCTGTGGCACAAGGTGTGAAGTTGAGTAAGACTCAATGCCCGACCACCGCAGAAGATAGAGAGAAAATGAAAAATGTTCCCTATGCTTCAGCCATAGGCTCTATCATGTATGCAATGCTGTGTACCAGACCTGATGTGTGCCTTGCTGTAAGTTTAGCAGGCAGGTACCAAAGTAATCCAGGAGTGGATCACTGGACAGCGGTCAAGAACATCCTTAAGTACTTGAGAAGGACTAAGGATATGTTTCTCATTTATGGAGGTGACAAAGAGCTCGTCGTAAACGGTTACGTCGATGCAAGCTTTGACACTGATCCGGACGATTCCAAATCGCAAACCGGATACGTATTTACATTAAACGGTGGAGCTGTCAGTTGGTGCAGTTCTAAACAAAGCGTCGTGGCGGGATCTACATGTGAAGCTGAGTACATAGCCGCTTCGGAAGCAGCTAATGAAGGAGTCTGGATGAAGGAGTTCATAACCGATCTAGGTGTTGTACCTAGCGTATCGGGTCCAATGAAAATCTTTTGTGACAATACTGGTGCAATTGCCTTGGCAAAGGAATCCAGATTTCACAAAAGAACCAAACACATCAAAAGACGCTTCAACTCCATCCGGGATTTGGTCCAGGTGGGAGACATAGAGATATGCAAGATACATACGGATCTGAATGTTGCAGACCCGTTGACTAAGCCTCTTCCACGAGCAAAACATGATCAGCACCAAAACTCCATGGGTGTTAGAATCATTACTTTGTAATCTAGATTATTGACTCTTGTGCAAGTGGGAGACTGAAGGAAATATGCCCTAGAGGCAATAATAAAGTTATTATTTATTTCCTTATATCATGATAAATGTTTATTATTCATGCTATAATTGTATTAACTGGAAACATAATACATGTGTGAATACATAGACAAACAGAGTGTCACTAGTATGCCTCTACTTGACTAGCTCATTAATCAAAGATGGTTATGTTTCCTAGCCATGAACAAAGAGTTGTTATTTGATTAACGAGATCACATCATTAGTTGAAAGATCTGATTGACATGACCCATTCCATTAGCATAGCACCCGATCGTTTAGTGTGTTGCTATTGCTTTTATCCATGACTTATACACGTTCCTTTAACTATGAGATAATGCAACTCCCATTTACCGTAGGAACACTTTGTGTGCTACCAAACGTCACAACGTAACTGGGTGATTATAAAGGTGCTCTACAGGTGTCTCCGAAGGTACATATTGGGTTGGCGTATTTCGAGATTAGGATTTGTCACTCCGATTGTCGGAGAGGTATCTCAGGGCCTTCTCGGTAATGCACATCACATAAAGCCTTGCAAGCATTGCAACCAATGAGTTAGTTGCGAGATGATGTATTACAGAACGAGTAAAGAGACTTGCCGGTAACGATATTGAACTAGGTATTGGATACCGACGATCGAATCTCGGGCAAGTAACATACCGATGACAAAGGGAACAACGTATGTTGTTATGCGGTCTGACCGATAAAGATCTTTGTAGAATATGTAGGAACCAATATGGGCATCCAGGTCCCGCTGTTGGTTATTGACCGGAGACGTGTCTCGGTCATGTCTACATTGTTCTCGAACCGTAGGGTCCGCACGCTTAACGTTACGATGACAGTTATTATGAGTTTATGCATTTTGATGTACCGAAGGAGTTCGGAGTCCCGGATGTGATCACGGACGTGACGAGGAGTCTCGAAATGGTCGAGACATAAAGAATTATATATTGGAAGCCTATGTTTGGACATCGTATGCATTCCAGGTGAAATCAAGATTTTACCCGAATACCGGGAGGGTTACCGGAACCCCCCGGGAGCATAATGGGCCAACATGGGCCTTGGAGGAGAGGTGAGAGGGCTGCCCTAGGGGCTGCGCGCCTCCCCCCTTCCCCTAGTCCTATTAGGACTAGGAGAGGTGGGCGCCCCCCTCTCCCTCTCTCTCCCCCTTGGAGAATCCTAGTCCAACTAGGATTGGGGGGGGGGGGGGAATCCTACTCCCAGAGGGAGTAGGACTCTCTGGCGCGCCAAGGCTTGGCCGGCCAGCCCCTCCCCCTTGGCTCCTTTATATACGGGGGCAGGGGGCACCCCAAAGACACACAAGTTGATCTACGGATCGTTCCTTAGCCGTGTGCGGTGCCCCCTTCCACCAAATTCCACCTCGATCATATCGTTGCAGTGCTTAGGCGAAGCCCTGCGCCGGTAACACATCAAGATCGTCACCACGCCGTCGTGCTGACGGAACTCTTCCTCGACGCTTTGCTGGATCGGAGCCCGGGGATCGTCATCGAGCTGAACGTGTGCCAAGAACTCGGAGGTGCCGGAGTAACGGTGCTGTGATCGGTTGGATCGCGAGGAGAACGTACGACTACTTCCTCTACGTTGTGTCAACGCTTCCGCTTCGGTCTACGAGGGTACGTAGATAACACTCTCCCCTCTCGTTGCTATGCATCACCATGATCTTGCGTGTGCGTAGGAATTTTTTTGAAATTACTACGTTCCCCAACACTCATCATACGATGTATACATGGTGGACACACCCAAGGGAAACGACGACGAGGAACGGGAGGACGCAATGAAGGATCGTTCCTTCGAAAAGCAATCAAAGCGGCGGCGTAAGTGCCACTCCAAACCCCGCCTCAACAGAGACAGCGGTCATACAGACCCAGCCACAAAGCAGGGCGAGCCAGCGGACGATGAACATGACATCGAGCAACCGTCCGAACAAAGCAACCTGGATAACTAACCCGTCCCCGGCGAAGATAACAGTCCGGACGACCTCACGCCGAACAAGTTCCTGGAGCAGAAGAACCTCCACAAAAGGCTCGTCGCAACTGCACTTAGCCTGAAAAAGCAAAAGCAGAAGCTCGAAACTGCGAAAGATGCACTCAGAATCAGATGGAGCAAAGTACTCAACACCGCAGACAAATATGGCGGCAGTCGCCACACAAAGAGCTACCCAAAGCGAAAGCTGCTGCCTGAATTTGATGAGGAGGCCTTAGAGCCCCCACAATCAAAAAACAAAGAAGCCACCCGCACACAAGCCAACACACGATCCACACGAGGATTCGCATCAAAAAGATGGCCCAGCCAGATCTACGGGCCAAGAAAGTAAGCTCTAGTAAGCAATGCAAAGCAACAAATATCCGAACACCACCGCACAACCAAATACAGGGGTGCCGCACACCCCCTATGTTTCACCGATGAGGTGCTGGACCATGAATTTCCAGCGGTATTCAAACCCGTAAACATAGAGGCATACGACGGAATGACATACCCTGGAGTCTGGATTGAGGACTATATCCTCCATATCCACATGGCCAGAGGAGACGACCTCCACGCCATAAAATACCTACCCCTCAAGCTCAAAGGGCCAGCCCGGCATTGGCTTAAAGGCCTTCCCAAAAACACCATTGGAAGCTAGGAAGAGCTCGAGGACGCTTTTCGGGCAAATTTTCAAGGGACTTATGTCCGACCACCGGATGCAGACGATTTAAGTCATATAACTCAACAACCCGGAGAGTCAGCCCGGAAGCTCTGGAACAGATTTCTTACTAAAAAGAACCAGATAGTCGACTGTCCGGACGCCGAAGCCTTAGCAGCTTTCAAGCACAACGTTCGAGATGAATGGCTTGCCAGACACCTCGGCCAAGAAAAGCCAAGAACAATGGCCGCATTAACAAGCCTCATGACTCGCTTCTGCGCGGGAGAGGACAGCTGGTTGGCAAGATGCAGCACCAGCGACCCAAGCACATCTGAAGTCAGGGATGGAAACGGGAAGCCACGACGCAGCAAAGACCGGCGCCCGAATAAGGAAAACAGCCCGAAGTGCACGGCAGTCAACGCCGGATTGAAAAACTCTCAGAGGGTCAGCAAAAACTGCCCCTTAAAGATAACAGGGACGAACTCTCTAATCTAAACAAAATCCTAGTCAAGATATGTCAAATCCACAGCACCCCCGGCAAGCCCGCAAATCATTCCCATAGAGAATGTTGGGTCTTTAAGAAATCCGGCAAACTCAATGCCGAACACAAGGGGCTGGATACACCAAGTGAGGACGATGATGAATCCCACAAACAGAGCACTGGGAAACAAAGGAATTTCCCACAAGTAGTCAAAACAGTAAATTTAATTCACGTGACAAAAGGGAAAAACGAAGTGGCGCCTATAGAGATATGCGCCATGTGGCCTATCACAAAGGAGTCTCGCCACTGGTTGTTAAAACCGGTCACCTTCGACCATCAGGATTACTCCGGAAGTATCCGTCACGCAGGCTGGGCTGCATTGGTATTAGATCCGATAATTGACGGATTCCACTTTACACGAGTCCTAATGGACGGCGGCAGTAGTTTAAACCTGCTATATCAGGACACAGTCCGCAAAATGGGGATGGACCCAACAAAAATTTTCCATAGCAACACTTCCTTTAAAGGAGTAGCGCCAGGCCAGATGCCCATTACACGGGTTCCCTCCTACTAGAAGTTATGTTCGATTCCCCCGATAACTTCCATAGTGAAAAGCTAACCTTCCACATCGCCCCATTTTCAAGTGGCTATCAAGCACTACTGGGACGCGAAGCGTTCGCCTGCTTTAACGCAATACCACATTATGCGTCTCTCATGCTTAAGATGCCCGGTCCACGAGGCATCATGTCACTAAAGGGAAATATTGAGTGTTCCTCCCGCGCGGAAGACTGTGCGGCTGCCTTGACAGCCACACACTAAAACGGCTTCACCAATCAAAGCACCTAAACAGGTCGTTAAGACCACGGACGTGGCTAGACGAGTCTGGCGTAAACATACAATTGATAAAGGCTTAATAGCCGTATACCCCTGTACAAGGGGCTCTACGCATGTAAAACAAGAGACAATAAGGATCAATTTTACCCATTTTGAATTATACTTTGTTTATTTAGTATAACGTACATTTCGCACAACCTTTAAAGTTCCTCTCTTTTTCAGATGAACACCATGCTATACCCGTCCAGGACACGGCACAACGGAGACACGGGCGCAGACGTGGAGCAGGGACCCGTTCCAAGGATTCTTTTTAGATTAAGACCCTGCGTAAACCTTTTTTACTGTCTCCTGTTGATACACATCCCCCGGATTCTCAGTATAACCGAGGAGGAGGCTGGCGTCTTGGCATGTGGCCACGTCAGAATTTTGCGCGTGCCTGGACACCAGGGGCTTATTACCAAGGGCACTGTTCAGCCCGTTTTCATAAAGACCAAATACCTTAGGGAGTGTTCGGCGTCGCGAGTTTGGCCTTATATGCATCAGCTCCGAATCATGTCTTTGGTCAAATGTTGGGTTTGCCCGGCTCCTGTGTTTTGCTGCCTTACATTCCGCTCTATTGGCTAAGGCGGCACCAGGAGAACTACTGCGATTGTGCCCCGGTTCAGCCAGGCGAGCACCTCAGTAGAGAAAGCCGAAAACTGACTTTCATGATATAGCGTGAGACTGGTCAACCACTCGATGACCTATCGGAATCTTCGGGATTCCTCCGCATTAACGAAGGGTCGTTTCCCGGCCAGGCACACACGCGCCCCGAGTTCGGGCGAGCGCGGCGCCACCAGGGGCTGTATAGTAGCCTCACTGTCAAACTCCTATGGCTAAGTGAAAGTGATAAAGCATTATAGTCGGATTGCCTAGTTCGCTACGCTATCACCTCCTTCATGGACCAAGACGTTGGATCAAGTATGAAAATGCGCCTTCCGCGAACACCCCCGCATTATATGCGTGGGGGCTGAAGCCGACGACTGCCATCTTTCAGATTATATACACATATACCTTAACGATCGCACAGGAGGCATTATAATTCTTGTAGGCACAAGTATAAAAAGCTTCTACAATTCATCAAAATATTGTTTTACAATAATACATGTTATTCGAACATAATATCCTTCGAGCACTGCGTCTCAATTAAACGAGCGCCTTGCAGAACTTCCTGAAAATAGTGCTCGGCAGGTACTCGGCTTCCGTCCGAGTCTTGGGATGCAACAGCAGTGGCCTCCATCTTTGCCCAGTATGTCTTGACACGGGCAAGGGCCATCTGCGCATCCTCTATGCATGCTGACCTCTTCATCGTGTTGATATACGGCACTGCACCCAGGAACTGCTGCACCAAGCTAAACTAATTGTACGGCTTTGGCCTTTCCGGCCACAGATGACCCACGACATACTTCATGGCGAGTCCGGGTAACCTATTCAGCTCGGCCCATTCGGCCAAACGATCGGTTAATGGAAGCGGACGCTCTGGATTGTGGAACAGCGACCAGAAGAGCTTTTTCACTTCGCGATCCTTCTTATCTCGGAAGTGTTCGGCCGCATCAGCGGCACTCGCCGCTAAATCCAGATACGCGTCCGCCGAACTCCACATCCGGTCCAACGGAGCATATTTAGGATCCTCGAACTTCATCCGCAGCATAAAGGGCTTTCCAGCCGCGATATCTCTAGCTTGACGTAGCTCCTCCTTCATCGCTCTCATCGCAGAACGAGCATCCTTGGCCGCTATAGTGGCCTTCTCCAGGTCCGTCCATTCCGCCCGATCTTCTTTTTCAAGAAGCTTGCAACGGTCAGCAGCGCTCTTCAACTTCACAGCCATCTCGACCATTTCCTTCTTGCTTCGGCAGTGAGCAGCCTGTTCGGCTTTAAGCTCTTCAACCGCCTTTAAGGCAGCCGCATCACTTTTTCTGTCTTGCTCCTTGGCTCGGGCAAGTTCCGCCCGAAGGTCCTCCACGGCGGCAGCTCCATCTGCATCAAGCGCACCATTGTAAGATACTGGCGTCAAGCCCCTCTTACCAGGTGTCACCTAAGAAACTATATACCTTGTGCCTCGTCAAGCTGCTTGTTGACAAGCGCGATGTCGGCATCTGCCACGTCAAGTTGGCGCTTTAGCTCGGCCAATTCATCGGTCCGGCTAGCCACCGGACACTTCGCCACCTACACAGGAAGGCGATAAAATTATGCCTGGGACTATGATCCTCTGCGTACTGTCGTCTTCGACAGCACACAGAGTCTCAGGGGCTACTATCTACACAGGGCGCATCCTAAATATGCGGGACTGTCAAAAGGTACATCATCTCGCATACCTCAAAATCGGTCAATAGACTCCTGACTGCTTCATGCAACCCGCTCTCCGCGAACGAAATCCTTTCAATTACCGTACCCATGAACGTACGGTGCTTGTTGTGGAATTGTCACGGCAGATGTCCTAGGCTGAGGACTTAGTCATGAGGCCAACGCATCTATGTGGTAGCTTGAGAGGGGTTGAGCGGAATCGAGAGACACAACACAAGACAGGGATTTAGACAGCTTCGGGCCCCGGGAAACATCATCCGGTAACAACCCTACATGTTGTTTGAGGCTAGGTCTCATTATCATCACGAGGGAGTCGCCATAAACCGGCTCTCCTCTTTGTGTCTAGCCCTAAGATTGTTTCTTCTTGCTTGTAGCTTTTTCTCTCTCCTTTTTGGGGAGCCCTGCCCCTCCTTATATATGTTGAAGGGGCGGTTTACATGTGGAGTCCTATTAGGATTAGGACTAGTCTATCTCTAATACAAACCGGATATAAGTCCAGGTCTTAACTCCTTGTAAGACAAATATTCCTCATGCCTTTCCTCTTAAACCGGCCCACCATTAAACGTGAACCGGCCTTCTGGGCCTTGGGCCTTGTCATCCGTCTGTCCAGCACGCCGGATCACCAGTGAGTCATAATGACCAGGTGGGCTGCTTGTAAACCGCCAGGTCAGGGCGGGTCGCCAGTAACTCGCCAAGTATCAGCGGGGTCTTCAGATAAACTGCCAAGTCCGGCCGAGTTAACTTCCGGCCGGTTTACACCGCAGGGTATATCCCCGACATTAGCCCCCAGTTTAATTTGGATTTATCCATGTTAAACTGATCCTGTAAAACAAATACAAGAACAAATTTGATAGATTATGCTCCAGGTTAAGAATTCTTGTAAACCGGCATCTGATCATCCTTAATTCCTTGCCATTTCCTTCTTCTAGAAAATCCAGGTCAATAAGCCAGCTTCATACTCAATTTGCTGACATTAGTTTCTCACAGAGAAATATTATGAAGAATAATCCACTTGAGTCGGCTTCCAAAGCGCCAGTTTAAGAAATATGGGTCTTGAAATACTCATCTGATATTCAGCCGGTTTGAAGATGTAAAACTTCCCGGTTTATCATTGCCAAAAATGCCGGGTCATAAAAACTGATAATTCCGGGTCATGATTGTTTCCAATGTCGGTTCATGATTGCTGCCAACGCCGGTTCATGATGATTGGTGATGCCGAGTCAATCTAGTTTGCTCAAAACTGAAAATCGGAAGATATTTCTCACTTATACCCATATACCTATAGCCCCCGAGTCTTGAACAGAACAAAGTGATGATTTGAGACTTGTTTCCATATAATTACTGCCACTTTGAAGAAATCCATGTTGTTCATCTCAGTCACTAGTAAAAACTGAATACTCCATATATGTAGCCCCAAAGTGCCAGGTTGTCATGCTTGCAGCAACCTGGGACTTGAAATTGCCTTGTGCTTATAAAAACTTCAACCAGTGTAGCCCCCAAGGGCCGGGTCATTATGCAATAATGAACAAGGACTTTATAAATATAATCATGTAGATTTGAGCAGTGATGTGTAGCCCCCAAGGGCCAGCTCAGTAAGATAATATTGAGCTGGGACTTTATATATACTTCATTGAGAATAACATTATATTATGTAACTCCCATCATGGGGCTTGAACCCATATCCACAAGGTTGAGAGCTTTGTGCTTTACCAACTGAGCAATGGGTCCTTCAATAATAGATGAAAATGTCTGTACCTTGAATTGTTGACAGGAGCAATTGGTAGCCCCTAAGGGCCGGCTCATTATGATGTGATGAGTCGGGTCTTCAATAAGATTAATAAAAATGACTTTGCATTAGCCCCCAAGTGTCATGGTGCATGCATGCAGCGACATGAGACTTGCATATTTGATATAATCTTAAGTTGAATAATGTAGCCCCCAAGTGCCGGGTCATAAGGCTGCAGCGACTTGGGACTATTCCTTCAATTGTAAAATAAATCATATCCATTGATAATATAATAGCCATTGCACTAAAGCGACTTTGAAAACCTCAATAATACCGGTTATTAATAACCATAATAAAATCCAGCCATGTTGGCTATTCAAGATAATATAATCCGGTATGAAAACCTTATTCATTCAATATCATAATGAAAATTCAGCCAAGTTTGGCTATTTGAATAATATAACCCAATGATTTATAAGCGCATGATTTCAATGGCGCAATCCAAATATATACAGGCGACTTATAGTCCAAAGCCAGGCCGGTTTAATAAACACCAGATAATTTCTCATCATCTACTAGCGACTTATCGTCTTAAAACCAGACCGGTTTAATAAACATCGGATAATTTACCATCATACTGACAACTTATAGTCGAAAGCCAGGCCGGTTTAATAAACACCGGATAATTTATCATCATACGTTATTCAACCTGTTTCTGCATACAACAAGTTTAAAGTGTCCTCGCGGTTTATCGCTGGACGGGTCATAATGCCCAACATATAACCCGGGTATATAACCAAGGCTGCACTTAAGAATAATGAAATATGAAATATATCATACCTGTGATATTGAATCACATCGTTGGCTTACGAACTTTTGTAGTAAGGGTGATAACCCAAATCTTGAGTACTGATAACTCCTTCCATATTTTTCCAGTTTATGATAAAACTGTACCGGGTTGTGATAAACACCGGTTTACTCCATAATAAGATGGTAACAGAAAATCAGACCGGGCAGATAGTCTCCGGATTAAGATTTGAACGTGTTCCATCAATTTGTAATTGACCATCGAACTGGATTAACAATGTCGGTTTAAAACACAACAAAAGAAAAGAATTTAAGCAAAGGCAAAGATAAAACCATTTGCAAATGAGGCTTTGAGCCGATCAAGAGGCATTACCATGGTCGGACACGACCAAGCCCCCAAAAGGCGTAGCTATGGTTCGAGTTAGCCCGGTCCCCAAATGATGCGTTGGCATTATGCCGATCAAGAGGTGTAGCGATGGTTCGGGTTCAACCAAAACTCCCAAGTGATGCTGTGGCACTAGGCCGATCAAGAGGCGTGACTATGGTTCAGACTTGACCAAGTCCCCAAGTGATGTTGTGGCTTTTCGCCTATCAAAAGGTGTTGCTATGGTTCGGACACGACCAAAGCCCCCAAGTGATATTGTGGCATTGCGCCGATCAAGAGGTGTAGCTATGGTTCGGACACGACCAAAGCCCCCAAGTCATCAATAATATGATAAGCCAATAAGGCAGGATACCCATGTTTGAACCGCGCACCATGGCAGCAGGTCCTCTTCGGCAACTTTATATTTTTGCAAGAGATAAATTCTTCTTGAACCAGGATATTGAACCGGATATTGAGAGCTTCAAAGCTTTGTGGGAGACATCTTTCCCTTGAACCGGATTGTAAACCGGAATCTTATTTTTCAGCCAGAAATTTTCTGACGACCTTTCAACTCGAACTTGCGAGAAGTTAATTCCTTTTTGAACCGGACACTTTTAAACCGGATTTGAGAGCTTCAGAGCTTTGTGGGAGAACAGATTTCTCTTGAACCGGATATTAAACCGGCATTCTTCATGTTTCCGGGACCGTGTTATCTTTCCCTCCAGCGTCCTGGGGTTTTTGACTTCACTGACAAACCGGCAACCTTTGCTGAGTCATATCATTGTAGCCCTCGAGTCTCAAGGTGACTCGAAGAGTTGGCTTGAGATTCTCCATATTTGACCGTGATATAAACCGGCATAACTTGTATAGCATTAGTGTTGATAGCATGATGTGAATCCACAGAAGGTTGAGGTGAATGCGGCGGGTTATAAATGATCTGTATAAGTCGTGTCAACAACTCGGCCAATGGTTCCTTCCAACTGGCTATTTGAAATTAACCAAACTGTAGTGGCGACGACTTGCGTGCCTGCCCATTGATCCATCCAGTGCAGACGGTGGTTAATGGTATTGATAATCTGCCTCCATTTTGTTGAAAGACAATCGGGCTACCCAAGTTGTGACTTGCTCATACTCAATAAACAGCTCATGCAAATAGGTGCGGCCCTGTGTGTTGATGTAGACCAGGCCGCGAGAGACGGACGGTAAAGACGACCACAATATTAGAGGCAACTCGGATAGATGAGTCGACCGCGGCATTGTAAGCCGGCGCAGACGAGCGAGTTAGTTCGCAGGGACGATCCCGATGGGTTGAAGTAGTCCGGGCTGCAAGGGCGGCTTTTGAACCGGATTGTGTTTAGGCCGAAAATAATCCGCCATGAAGTTGATTATCACCGGATGAAGCTGAAATTAATCACGGTTGAACTGGCCGCAGTGTGGTAATCCGGTATGGACGGGTGAGTCGGCCGTGACATTTGTAAGTCGGTGCGGATGGAGAGAATCGTCCGCGGCGTTGTAAGCTGGCGCGGACGGGCGAGTCAATCGCCGGTGCGGTAAGCCGGGCGAGTCAACCACGTCGTGTTGATGTAGTGAACAATTGTCCTGCATCAAAAACATCGCAAACCAGAGTAACTGTTCTTTGAAAAAAACAATGTATGCTAACAAATTTAAACGGATAGATATCACCTGATTGTTCGGACGACGGATGATCTTTTTGCGAGGAACAGAATTTAACCATGCTCTCTGTTCCATCAAAAAATTTGTTGTAATACTCTGAACGTATTGTTTCCAACTTGAAAACTGTGCTTGATAGTCTGTCTCCTTTTAAGCAAAGTTTACCAATCCCTTAAAAGGAATGAAGCTCACTAGCAAACTGCGCATTTATCTTCAGCGTGAGATTCTCTATCAGATCTCATTTCACACGAGCATTCATCCAGTCCTCAACCTCCCGACAAGTATCAACTTTGGATCAACAGAGGCGACACAAGGCCGAGCTCGAGGCCGCAGCGATTCTTGGGAGAGGCGGAAGGCAGGGCCGGCTCAGAAGCGACGGCTCAAGGTCATGGCAGAAACCAGCAGAAGGAGGCGAGGCACGCTCGGATGGGCGACAGCTCGGAATCGAGACTGGGGCGTCATGGCAACCAGGACCACGGCGACTCAGGTCAGATTCGAGGCGGAAACGCCTGGCGACTTGTGACCCGTGGTGGCGGAAAAGTCCGGGGTGGTTGACCATGGGGGCGGGCTGCGGTGACGACAGTAGCCAGTGGCTCAACGAAGCGGAATAAGGGGGGCCGCTCGAGGCCATGGATTCAGAGGCGGAGTCCGGGGCGGCTCAGCACGAGGTCGGAGGTGTGAAGCGGCGCCCGGCGAGGAAAAAGGCACAGCGGCTACTCCAGCCAGCAACAACGGCTTGATACTTTGACACTGGAGGCGAGTAGCAGGAGCGGCGGGTTGTCGACGCCAGAGGAGGTCCGGCGACGGCGAGTCCGAGTCGTGAGTCCGAGTATCTGTTTTCGGCTCGTAGACCCCCTTTTTCTTTTTCTTCATCGGTTTGATTGTACATTGACGTAGTACGGATCCAGACCCTGCAGCTCGTGTATAGCGACAGAACACCTCGGGACCTGGCACGCCGGTGAAAACATGCTGCAATAGTAGAAGAAAGTTTTAAATAGCGCGCTAAGTGTTGGGGATATTACTACTGGGCATAAACCGCCCTATCTGGGCCGAGTTAACGTCGTGAGTAGTTCAAGGGTGCTAAAGCCCAAGGAGGAAGACAAGGGCCCAAGGCCTGTAGTCGGTTTAAGACCTGTAGCTGTAAACCGGCTTGGTATGTAAACTTGTGCTGTAAGATAGGAATAAGGATAGACCAACCCGGATACGAGTATGAACCGGTGTTGGGACTCTGTGGACCGACAGGCGTCACCCGTGTATATAAGGGGATGACCCAGCGGCAGTTCAGAGACAGACAACCACAACTCGAGACTTAGGCGAAGTTTGTTTGCTCCCTAGTCATCGAAACCCCATCAATTCCATCACAACTAGACGTAGGCTTTCACCTTCACCGAAGGGACCGAACTAGTATAAACTCTTTGCGTCCCTGTGTCTGCTTTAACCCCTTCAAACTAACCCGTCGCGATGGCTTCACGACTAAGTCCTTTCTCCAGGACATCTGCCATGACAAAATCACGACAGTTGGCGCCCACCGTGGGGCTATCGCACGATGGTTTCAAGTTCTTGGAGGGCCGCTTTGAAGGACTCGAGGGCTATGCTGTGGGCCGGATGACTAAGAGTCATCGCGGCAAGCTCTACATCGACGATGCAGGGTTGGGCCCCGAGGCCGGCTCAATTGAGTACGGATACCGGGTCCCCTTTGGTGGCATACACGTTTTCATCGGCAAGATCGGTGAACCGGGCCCTGAGCCAGACATCTGCACCGACCTCGTCGAGACGGCTCAGCGCGCGCGATCCGCCCAGGTCAAACCGGCCGTGAAGCGTGCCTTCGTGGGAGTCATCCATGGAGGAAGTTATGAGGACGGATCGGAATCTGGTGGCGAGACTGTCGTTTACTCTGGCGACGAGTCATCAACCGGAGAAACCGAATCTCTGTATCAACTGCAAGATGGCCGGATTGGGGGTTGTTCCGATGGCGACAGTATTCCAGATCCCTCTGATCTGCCCAACCGGGTTGGAATATTCATGGCTGGTACACAAGCAGTGCTTCATTCTTCGACCGATGCGGCAATGATCTCCGGTTCAGTAGCAGGGATGGCTGCCGGGGCAGGAGGCCATGTGCGCCCGCCGGCTCAGGTTTTATCGGATCTATTTGACGCGTTGGCTGCACTCATGGCAGAGGCTAACCTAGCGGACCAGGACGCTCACAACGCGGAGATGGCAACAGTGAGGGAACAGATCACCCAGGCCAAAGCAGACCTAGCAGCTGAAAATACCAGGATGGCTGCAGAACGGGCCGCTTTGGATGCGCAAGCTTACAGGCTCATGTTGGATCAGAACGCATCTCATGAAGTCATGAAGAGGAAATACAGATCCCGTTTGCCTTCGGTCTTTGAAGCCAGAGATCTCTTCAATACCCCAGGGGCAGGAACCAGTAATCCGCCAATGGTAAACCGGACGAAAGCACCTGGGACGGGCGCGCCGGTTCAGCCCCGTTTGATAGATCTACCTCGCCATAACATTGTTGTACCTCAGGCTGTTTCAACACCCCCGGGCTACTACTCCAACCCGATGGACAATCTCGTTGCTGCTGCGGGACGGCTGGAGGCCATTCCAATTGAAGGTGATTCGCCGCAGGCGGTAGAGACGCGTCGGGTCAAGGAGCTCCTTAGGACAGCTTTGGTCCAACAGGAAGCGTATTCGTATAGGCGCGATCGGATCCATTCTACCCCTCGTCTAAGCCGGAGCTATAGCAGGCATATGGATGAACCGGCCGTGTCAAGTAATGCACAACGTGGAGCGCCCCATGATAACAACCCGGCAGGTGGTGTCGATAATGCTCAGGAAGTGGTGGACCGGGCCCGAGCGCGCAGGGAGGCCGAGTTAGCGGCACAGTACCAAGCTCGTCAGCTTACGCCGGTTCATCCAACTACCGCGGTCGAGCCTGGAGTTACCTCTAGTTCTTTGGGGGTGCCTTGCCTTGTCCCCGCTTTACGCAATGTGCGCCTGCCCAAGGATTTCAAGGGCCCGCGCAAGGTACCAAATTATACGGCGGATCAACCTCCAGAGACATGGGTGGAGAGCTATGAGATGGCCATGGAGATGCTTGATGTGGACTATGCGGCATGTGCAAAGTATTTCACCATGATGCTTGAAGGAACGGCCCGTACTTGGTTAAAGAGCTTACCGGCCAATTCTATCAGTTCATGGGCCCAGTTACGAGCCCGGTTTATCAGTAATTTCAAAGACACGTGTAAGCAGCCTATGTCGATAGTGGATCTAGCTGCCTGTGTCTAGGAGGAAGGAGAATCAATGACTCATTGGGTGCGCCGGGTCTCGCAAGTTCTGCATTCATCAGACCGCATCAACACTGACACCATGGTTATAACCCTGGAAGGCAATTGCCGGTTTGGGCCCCTAAAATTGAAGTTAGGGCGGATGAAGCGCCACTGCACTGACATGGGGACTCTCACGGCCGCTTTGGTAAAGTATGCTGATTCTGATAGTACCAAGGATCCCGATTCTGATGATGACAAGACAGGGAAGGGAAAGAAGAACGGCAACTCCAAAGGTCAGCAACATCACTCGACAGGTAATGGTGGCGGAGGCAAACGTAAAGTGGATGGCAACATGGACTTCGTGGCTAATACCAACGCGCGGGACAAGGGCCAGCGACGCAAGGGTAAACCGCCGAATCGCAGTGGAGCGCCCAACCCTAACCCGGACCGCTTAAACTATCTATTGAACCAGCCCTGTCCAAAGCATGGGACGAAGGAGGTGCCTGCAAACCACCTTTGGAAGGATTGCTACATTATGCAGGAGTTCAAAAATTCTAATGCTTTCCGGTATGATCACGGCTCTGGCGGTGGCTCAGGACCCGGGCCGAGTTACGGTGGAGGAAATTCCGGTTCAGGATTTAACGGTAATCCGGGTGGACATAACAATCAAAATAATCAGAATAACCAGGGTGGTTACAACCAGCAACAGCAGCAGTCGCGTTACCAAAGCAACCCAAAGCAGTTGAATAGTGGGCAGTATCATGTATTCACCACTAAGCTTGGACAAGCGAGACCGAAAGGTTCAGAAGCGGGCAGCCAACTCGGTTGAACCGGCCGTGCCCCGTTATCTGCGCTGGTCGAAGCAGCCAATCATATGGAGCAGAGAGGATCACCCTCCCCGGGTTGACAATCCAGGTCAATTGGCTCTGGTGGTGGCACCTCAGGTGGGAGGTTACAAATTCACCAAGGTGCTCATGGACGGAGGGAGCAGCATTAATATCTTGTACTACAAGACCTTCCGTCGTATGGGACTAACAGATAAAAATCTCAAACCGTCCAATACGGTGTTCCATGGTGTGGTACCTGGCAAATCAGCATATCCTGTTGGTAAGATAGCTCTGGAAGTGGCCTTCGGAGATGATTATGATTCCAAATCGGAGACATTGACGTTTGAAGTGGTAAAATTCCAAAGTCCATATCACGCCCTGTTTGGGCGACCGGCCTACGCCAAATTTATGGCACGGCCCTGTTATGTGTACTTGCAGCTTAAGATGCCGGGTCACAAGGGGACAATAACGGTTCACAGAAGCCGTAAAGTCGCTTTGGAGTGCGAGGAAGGAGATGCGGCTTATGCAGAGTCGGTTTGTGCCACTGAGGAGCTGACGTATTATAAGGACAATGTTGATCCGGCAGACATGACTCCATTGAAGAAGCCAACTACGGAGCATGATCCGGCCCTGAAATTCAAATCGTCAGCCGAGACTAAGCTGGTTGACTTCGTACCTGGCAATTCGTCCAAGCAGTTCAGCATCAGTACCAACCTGGATCCGAAATAGGAAGGCGCGCTCATCGAGTTCATCCGTGAGAATCGGGACATTTTTGCATGGAAGCCTTCTGACATGCCAGGTGTACTGAGGCAACTCGCTGAGTACACTCTTAATGTGGATCCTAAGTACAAACCAGTGAAACAGTTCCTCCGCCGGTTTAACGAGGAAAGGCGCAAGGCTATTGGAGAAGAAGTGGCCAGGCTCTTAGCAGCTGGCTTTATTGTTGAAGTTTTTCACCCAGAGTGGCTTGCTAATCCGGTGCTGGTTCTTAAGAAAAACGGCACCTGGCCTATGTGTGTGGATTACACAGACCTTAATAAGGCCTGTCCAGCAGATCATTTTGCCCTCCCCCGTATTGATCAAATCATTGATGCTACGACGGGTTGCGAGCGTTTGAGTTTTTTAGATGCATATTCTAGTTATCATCAGATCAAAATGGCGGTTAAGGACCAGGAGAAGACGGCGTTCATCACTCCCTTTGGAGCCTTCTGCTATGTGTCTATGCCTTTTGGGCTCAAGAGTGCCCAGGCAACCTATCAGCGGTGTGTACAAAATTGCCTTCACAAGCAGATTGGCCGTAATGTACATGCTTACGTGGATGATATTGTGGTTAAGTCAAGGAAGAAGGAGACTCTGGTTGACGATTTGAAGGAAACCTTTGATAACCTGCGGACGTACAAGATGATGCTCAATCCGGCCAAATGTGTTTTTGGTGTACCGGCAGGCAAGTTATTGGGTTTTCTGGTGTCCAACAGGGGAATTGAGGCTAATCCGAAGAAGATCACAGCCATCACCTCCCTGCCTAAACCAAAGTGTATCAATGACGTTCAACATTTGGCTGGCCGGATTGCCGCGTTGAGCCGGTTTATCAGCCGCCTTGGTGAGAAGGCAATTCCTTTGTATCATGTGTTGAAGAAGACGGATCAGTTCGTCTCGAGTTCCGCTGCTGATAAGGCATTTGAGGACTTAAAGCGGCAATTGGCCAATCCGCCTGTGCTTGCCGCTCCCATTGACAAGGAGCCGCTACTGCTATATGTCGCTGCTAACGCTCGCGCAGTCAGTGTGGCTATTGTGGTAGAGCGGAAGGAGGCAGGCAAGGAGCATCCAGTTCAGCGTCCGGATTACTATATCAGCGAGGTACTTATTGAATCCAAGCAAAGGTATCCACATTGGCAGAAGCTGGTATATGGAGTTTTCATGGCAAGCCGGAAGCTGAAGCAGTATTTCCAAGGTCACCCCATCACAGTGGTCAGTTCTGCTCCCTTAGGCGATATCATCCAGAACCGGGAAGCGACTGGCCGGATTGCCAAATGGGCTATAGAGCTTGGGCCGCACGGGTTGAAGTACGTACCTCGAACGACGGTGAAGTCTCAAGCCCTTGTTGATTTCATCAATGATTGGACGGAGTTGCAAGCACCTGAAGAGAAGCCGGATCACACATATTGGACCATCCATTTTGACAGATCCAGGCAATTCGAGGGCTCGGGGGCTGGAGTCGTATTAACTTCCCCACGAGGTGACAAGTTCTGTTATGTTCTCCGCTTAATGTTCCCCTGTACTAACAATGCAGCTGAGTATGAAGCCTTGCTCCATGGTCTCCGGATGGCTAAGGAGATGAATCTAAGCCGGGTTAAGTGCTTCGGTGACTCAGACCTAGTGGCTCAATAGGTGTCCGGCACTTGGGATTCCAAGGACCCACTCATGGCTGCATACCGTCGTGAGGTGGATATTGTTGCAGGTCACTTCAAGGGCTATCAGGTGGACCACGTGGACCGTTGGAAGAATGAAGCGGCGGACGCTTTAAGCCGGTTGGGCTCTCAATGTAAACCGGTCCCGCCTAATGTTTTTCTTGATGTGCTGCACAACCCGTCGGTCAAGCTCCCTGGTGAAGCGGATTTGGCTATTCCTGATCCGGAGGCTCAATTGGTGGCAGCTCTACACGTCATTCCAGATTGGACACTTCCTTATCTTGCGTACATGAACCGGGGCGAGCTACCAGAGGATGAAACCTTGGCCCGACAGATAATCCGGTGATCCAAGTCTATGACTATTGTTAATGGCGAATTGCATCATTGCAGTGTGTCAGGGGCGTTTCAACGTTGTGTGTCTCCTGAGGAAGGCTGTGAAATTTTGCGTGAGATCCACGAAGGAGATTGTGGTCATCACGCCGGTTCAAAATCTTTGGTGGCTAAAGCGTTCCTCCATGGTTTCTATTGGCTAACTGCTCATGCTGATGCGGAGGATCTGGTCAGACGATGTGACGGTTGCCAAAAGTTTTCAAGACGCGCTCATGTGCCGGCTCAAGAATTGAGGATGATTCCAATCACTTGGTCGTTTGCAACTTGGGGGCTGGATATGGTTGGGCCTTTCAAAAGGTCCAAGGATAAGAAAACCCACCTCCTGGTGGCGGTTGACAAGTTTACAAAGTGGGTGGAGGCAGAACATGTTAGCAAGTGTGATGCGGCCACGGCGGTTCAGTTCATCAAAAAGGTGATTTTTCGGTTTGGCTTTCCACATAGTATCATCACAGATAATGGTACCAATTTGTCCAAGGGGGCCATGAAGGAGTTCTGCGAACGTGAGCACATCCGGCTTGACGTTTCATCAGTAGCCCACCCACAGTCCAATGGTCAAGCAGAAAGAGCTAATAAAGAGATTTTGAGAGGCATCAAACCCCGGCTTATGGTTCCTTTGCAGAGGACACCGGGTTGTTGGGTAGAAGAGCTACCATCTATGTTATGGAGTATCAATACTACGCCCAACAGATCCACAGGATACACACCGTTCTTCATGATCTACGGAGCGGAGGCGTTTCTCCCCAGTGATATTCGTCATGACTCACCTCGTGTGGCGGCTTATGTTGAAGCAGACAACGAGATGGCACGACAAGATGATTTGGACCTGTTGGATGAGGAGCCTGACATAGCAGCTGCCCGCTCGGCGATTTACCAACAGGATCTTCGTCGTTATCACAGCCGCCGAGTCAGAACCAGAACCTTTCAAGAAGGAGATTTGGTGCTTCGGCTCATCCAAGATCAGACTGATATGCATAAGTTATCCCCATCTTGGGAGGGACCTTTCATGGTCAGCAAGAATCTGCACAACGGGTCATACTATCTGATCGATATTCGAGAGCATAAAGACTCACGTACATCAGAGGAGGAGACCAACAGGCCGTGGAACATAGCTCATCTTCGGCCTTACTATACCTGAGCCATCGGCTCTACTTATGTACATATTATGACAGTGTATATATTATGATTAATATAATAAACCGGAGCCTCGGCTAAAGCGGGGTATCTGTTCTTTTACATCATGCGTGGTTACATAGAGTTGTTCTGTCTTAAAGCGGCCTCCGGTTTACCCCTTGAAAGTTTTATAAACATCACTTGGGGGCTTGGTCGTGTCCGAACCAATGCAACACCTTTTGATAGGTGAAAGCAACCAAATCACTTGGGGACATGGTCAAGTCTTAACTAGTCACGCCTCTTGATTGGCCTAAGGCCATAGAATCACTTGGGGGCTTGGTCGAACCCGAACCATTGCCACGCCTCTTGATCGGCATAATGCCACGGTTTCATTTGGGGACCTGGCTGACTTGAACCATAGCTACACCTATCGGGAGCTTGGTCGTGTCCGACCATGGTAACACCATCTGATCGGCTCAATACAGCCTCTTTTTGCAAAACGATTTTATCATTGCCTTGGTTTCAATATTTTTCTTAAATAGCTATTGCTTTATTTTTTGCGTTTTTTAAACCGACAATGTTTTAAACCGGTTCAAACTATCAATTGACGGAACACGGTCCATGTTTAATCCGGAGATTATTGGCCCGGTTTGACTTTTTTCTGTTAACATCCCATTATGGAGTAACAGGGTGTTTATCATAAACCGGCACGGTTTACATGGTAAACCGACATTATATACACAGGAGCTGTTTTCTCCTTTGACAGTATAGGTTTATAAACCTCCGCTTCAAGATTGGCTAAGCCAACTTCATGCCAGCGATGGCAGTTTAGGATTTTGTGATTGCAGGAAATATAGATTGAAGGTTTCGATCTTTCAAGCAAAGGTATCAGCACCGATGCACGAAGGCATCTCAGAAGCAAGAGTATTGGCTACCCTATTACAAGGCAACATGGTGCCCAAATAAGATCATTGTTTTCAGCAGAATATAAAAGACCCTCCATTTAAACCGGCCTCTGGTTCAAGCTTGGTCGCCAGCTCGGTCTGATGGTTGCGGGTCATCCTACGTCGCTTCGGCTTCTGCTTCTCTACCCAGTGGCTGGAAATCAACAGTTGCCCAGTCGATTCCTAAAGACAGCTTCCTCATGGATCAGCAATGACGGATCAATATCAGGAGCATAAGTATGCTTACGGATTGGAGGGGTCAGATTCTCCGCTTCAGGAATTGGCGCAGCCACTCGTTTGCTCTGATTGTCATATTGGGCTTGGTAATGAGACAAGTCTGCTTCTTCCACCAATTGACAAGCTAGAGGGCGCACCTCCCGGTTTATCGCCCTCAAGTCCTCCTCATTGAATTCTGAACCATCTTCCTTTAAGTGAGGGTAGCCTTGCGCCGCTTCAACAGGGTCAAAACCTGGCACCCACGCTTTTGCCCGGATTAAGGCATTGATAGCACCGATTCGAGCAGCGGATTTCTTCATCTCTTCAACCCGGGCAGGGAGCATCGACAATCTCTTCAGAGTGTCTTGGATCAAGGTAGGTGTCGGGTTGTTATGGGATGCAGTTGATATGATACGCTGCGCACCAGTATACAATTGTTCTATCAGTGTATAGGTAGCCTTCAACTTCTTCCGCACATCTGACCCCAAGTGACCAATGCGTGTACCTGCAACATTACAACATGTTCACAAACCGGACCTATCATAGGAAGGTTAAATGATTACAGAAGTCAAAAGAAGCTTACCAAAGATGGCGGCAGTCATGGCATGCACTTGCCGCTTTACGCTGGTCAGCTCATCTACCACCGGTTTAAGGGCGGCTTCAGCAGTTTCAACTTTCTTCGTCAAAGCGGCCTTCTCAGTGGCCCAATCCGCCCGCTCTTTCTTAAAGCCCTCCTTTAGCTGTTCCATGACGCTTAAAGCGCTGGTCAACTCCTCTTTTGCCTTTGAGTTTTCAGCTTGTTGGGATTTCAAATTTTCTTGAAGATCGGCGAGTTGGCTTTCTATGGTCTTCAGCTCAGCCTGCATACATACAGTCATATGATTTAACAAATGGTACAAGATTTAAGTACCAACCACATAACAAGTTATGCACTTGGCACTTGGGGGCTAATGCATATTTGATCTTCATCTTTCAATTGATTGGAAAGTCCCAAGTTCCATACAAGTATTCAATTTGGCACTTGGGGGATAATGACTATTTTCTCAAATGAGTTCTGATGCTACTATGTTAATTACTAAAGTCCCAGTTTAACTACATTAAGTTGAACCGGCCCTTTGGGGCTACATCAGTGAATTTTGAAGCATTCAGATTTATATTAATAAGCCCCGGTTTGAAAGAAGATTACAAATCGGCCCTTGGGGGCTAGGAGAGTTAATAAATATTGCAATATCCAGGCAGGAAAAAGCACATGGAAGTTACCTCAAAATTTTCTTTCATCATATTCACCAGACCGGCTTCATAGTCACGGCTGGTATACAGCCGGTTCAGATAGCCGGAATGAAGATCTTGGGCATTCAGAGCAGCATATGTCGCCAGATCAACATTCCACTTGCCTTTGCCAATGGCAGCAAATTCTTCTTTGGCAGAATGCTTGGATAAGGTGACTGGATTACTTGGTTCAGTACGGCCAATGCCAGTAATCACAACATCATCATCCTTGGCATCACCGGTTTGACCAGTGGCAGTTGGTTTGTCGGCAGGCCGGATTGGACTGGTGGATTTCTCAATCCAGATGGGTCTTCCGGGCTGGTCAGCAGGGCTTGAGGTATCTACAGGCCTTTCTTCGGCAATAACGTCATCACCTTGTAGTGGGGGGTCGTTGGGTATATCTTCGCGAATGGCCGCTTCAAGATCTGGTGTTTTATCCAGTTCAGGAACGGCATCCTCCTCGACCGCTTTATCCAGGCGGGCCTTCTTGCTTGGCCTAGGCTTGGCCCTAGAAGGAGTAATCAAAATCAAATACAGCATATGTTCCAACGTGATGTATCAGAAATATTATGATAAGTATAGCTTACCCAGGCACCATTTTGAGCGGTGGCAGCTGAGTAGCCGATGACTCGCCGGATGATGAGTGGGAAGTAACCTGATAATCGGAGTCAGATGGATTAAGAGGTTGACGAAAACAGCCCGCTTTAGGACAAGCACTGACAAGCAAATTAGAGACCTCTGAACGGCGTTTCTGAACCGGGCTGTTCGGTAAACCGGCGGAGGTAACTACCTGGCCGCTGTGCCGAGTTGTGCGACGAGCTCCGTGTTGTTGGTGTTGGGGAACGTTGCAGAAAATTAAAAATTTTCCTACGGTTTCACCAAGATCCATCTATGAGTTCATCTAGCAACGAGTCATGGGAGAGAGATTGCATCTACATACCACTTTGTAGATCGCGAGCGGAAGCGTTCAACGAACGGGGATGAGGTAGTCGTACACGACTTGATCCAAATCACCGGAGATCCTAGCACCGAAAGCACGGCACCTCCGCGTTCAACACACGTACGGTCAGCGTAACGTCTCCTTCTTCTTGATCCAGCAAGGCAAAGGAGAGGTTGGGGAAGATGGCTCCAGCAGCAGCACGACGGCGTGGTGAGGGTGGAACTACAGTACTCCGGCAGGGCTTCGCCGTGCTCAACGGAGGAGGAGGAGGTGTTGGAGAGGGGGAGGGAGGTGCCAGGAGCAAGGGGTGCGCAGCCCTCCCCTCACCCCTCTATTTATAGGGGAAGGGGCAAGGGGGGCCAGCCCCTCTAGATGGGATCTAGAGGGGGCGCCGGCCAGGGAGGGGGAACTTGCCCCCCAAGCAAGGGGGCGCCCCCTTTAGGGTTCCCCCCAACCCTAGGCGCATGGGCCCTTGGGGGGGAGGTTCACCAGCCCACTTTGGGCTGGTTCCCTTCCTCATACAGCCCATGAGGCCCTCCGGGAGAGGTGGCCCCTCCCGGTGGACCCCCAGAACCCCTCCGGTGGCACCGGTACAATACCGATATGCCCCCGAAACTTCCCGGTGTCCGTATGACGACTTCCCATATATAAATCTTTACCTCCGGACCATTCCGAAACTCCTCGTGACGTCCGGGATCTCATTCGGGACTCCGAACAACATTCGGGTTACTGCATATACATATCTTCACAACCCTAGCGTCACCGAACCTTAAGTGTGTAGACCCTACGGGTTCGGGAGACATGTAGACATGACCGAGACGGCTCTCGGGCAATAACCAACAGCGGGATCTGGATACCCATGTTGGCTCCCACATGCTCCACGATGATCTCATCGGATGAACCACGATGTCGAGGATTCAATTAATCCCGTATACGATTCCCTTTGTCAATCGGTATTTTACTTGCCCGAGATTCGATCGTCGGTATCCCAATACCTCGTTCAATCTCGTTACCGGCAAGTCACTTTACTCGTACCATAATGCATGATCCCGTGATCAAACACTTTGATCACATTGAGCTCATTATGATGATGCATTACCGAGAGGGCCCGGTGATACCTCTCCGTCAAGCGGAGTGACAAATCCCAGTCTCAATCCGTGTCAACCCAACAGACACTTTCGGAGATACCCGTAGTATACCTTTATAGTCACCCAGTTACGTTGTGACGTTTGGCATACCCAAAGCACTCCTACGGTATCCGGGAGTTACACGATCTCATGGTCTAAGGAAAGGATACTTGACATTGGAAAACTCTAGCAAACGAACTATGCGATCTTATGCTATGTTTAGGATTGGGTCTCGTCCATCACATCGTTCTCCTAATGATGTGATCTCGTTATCAATGACATCCAATGTCCATAGTCAGGAAACCATGACTATCTATCGATCAACGAGCTAGTCAACTAGAGGCTTAGTAGGGACATGTTGTTGTCTGTTATTCACACATGTATTACCATTTCCGGATAACACAATTATAGCACGAATAAAGACAATTATCATGAATAAGGAAATATAATAATAATGCTTTTATTATTGCCTCTAGGGCATATTTCCAACAGTCTCCCACTTGCACTAGAGTCAATAATCTAGTTACATTGTGATGAATCGAACACCCATCGAGTTCTGGTGCTGATCATGTTTTGCCTTAGGGAGAGGTTTAGTCAACGGATCTGCAACATTCAGATCCGTGTGCACTTTACAAATTTCTATGTCTCCATCTTGAACATTTTCACGAATGGAGTTGAAGCGACGCTTGATGTGCCTGGTCTTCTTGTGAAACCTGGGCTCCTTTGCAAGTGCAATAGCTCCAGTGTTGTCACATAAGAGTTTGATTGGCCCCGACGCATTGGGTATGACTCCGAGGTCGGTGATGAACTCCTTCACCGATATTGCTTCATGTGCTGCCTCCGAGGCTGCCATGTACTCCGCTTCACATGTAGATCCCGCCACGACGCTCTGCTTGCAACCGCACCAACTTACTGCCCCACCATTCAAAAATATACACGTATCCGGTTTGTGACTTAGAGTCATCCAGATCTGTGTCGAAGCTAGCGTCGACGTAACCCTTTGCGACGAGCTCTTCGTCACCTCCATAAACGAGAAACATTTCCTTAGTCCTTTTCAGGTACTTCAGGATATTCTTGACCGTTGTCCAGTGTTCCTTGCCGGGATTACTTTGGTACCTTCCTACCAAACTTACGGCAAGGTTTACATCAGGTCTGGTACACAGCATGGCATACATAATAGAACCTATGGCTGAGGCATAGGGGATGACACTCATCTCTTCTATATCTTCTGCCGTGGTTGGACATTGAGCTGAGCTCAATTTCACACCTTGTAACACAGGTAAGAACCCCTTCTTGGATTGATCCATATTGAACTTCATCAATATCTTATCAAGGTATGTGCTTTGTGAAAGACCTATGAGGCGTCTCGATCTATCCCTATAGATCTTGATGCCTAATATATAAGTAGCTTCTCCAAGGTCCTTCATTGAAAAACTTTTATTCAAGTAGGCCTTAATGCTGTCCAAGAGTTATATATCATTTCCCATCAAAAGTATGTCATCTACATATAGTATGAGAAATGCTACAGAGCTCCCACTCACTTTCTTGTAAACGCAGGCTTCTCCATAAGTCTGCGTAAACCCAAACGCTTTGATCATCTCATCAAAGCGAATGTTCCAACTCCGAGATGCTTGCACCAGCCCATAAATCGAGCGTTGGAGCTTGCACACCTTGTCAGCATTCTTAGGATCGACAAAACCTTCCGGCTGTATCATATACAATTTTTCCTTAAGGAAACCATTAAGGAATGCCGTTTTGACGTCCATTTGCCATATTTCATAATCGTAGAATGCGGCAATTGCTAACATGATTCGGACGGACTTCAGCTTCGCTACCGGTGAGAAAGTCTCATCGTAGTCAATTCCTTGAACTTGTCGATAACCCTTAGCGACAAGCCGAGCTTTATAGATGGTCACATTACCATCCGCGTCTGTCTTCTTAAAGATCCATTTATTTTCTATGGCTCGCCGTTCAACGGGCAAGTCAGTCAAAGTCCATACTTCGTTTTCATACATGAATCCTATCTCGGATTTCATGGCTTCCAGCCATTTGTCGGAATCCGGGCCCGCCATTGCTTCCTCATAGTTCGAAGGTTCACTGTTGTCTATCAACATGATTTCCAAGACAGGGTTGCCGTACCACTCTGGTGCGGAACGTGTCCTTGTGGATCTTCGAATTTTAGTAGGAGCTTGATTAGAAGTATCTTGATCATTATCATTATTTTCCTCTCTAGTCGGTGCAGGCACCTCAGGAACGTTTTCATGAGTTTCGCCATTTTCCGGTTCAAGAGGTAACACTTCATCAAGTTCTACTTTCCTCCCACTTACTTCTTTCGAGAGAAACTCTTTCTCTAGAAAGGATCCATTCTTCGCAACAAAGATCTTGCCTTCAGATCTGAGGTAGAATGTATACCCAATAGTTTCTTTAGGGTATCCTATGAAGACGCATTTTTCCGACTTGGGTTCGAGCTTTTCAGGTTGAAGTTTCTTCACATAAGCATCGCATCCCCAAACTTTTAGAAACGACAGCTTAGGTTTCTTCCCAAACCATAATTCATACAGTGTCGTTTCAACGGATTTCGACGGAGCCCTATTTAAAGTGAATGCGGCAGTCTCTAAAGCATAGCCCCAAAAAGATAGCGGTAAATCGGTAAGAGACATCATAGATCGTACCATATCTAATAGAGTGCGATTATGACGTTCGGACACACCATTACACTGAGGTGTTCCAGGCGGCGTGAGTTGTGAAACTATTCCACATTTTCTTAAGTGTGTGCCAAATTCGTGACTCAAGTATTCTCCTCCACGATCTGATCGTAGAAACTTGATCTTTCTATCACGTTGATTTTCAACCTCACTCTGAAATTCCTTGAACTTTTCAAAGGTCTCAAACTTGTGTTTCATTAAGTAGATATACCCATATCTACTCAAGTCATCAGTGAGGGTGAGAACATAACGATAGCCACCGCGAGCCTCAACACTCATTGGACCGCACACATCGGTATGTATGATTTCCAATAAGTTGGTTGCTCGCTCCATTGTTCCTGAGAACGCAGTCTTGGTCATTTTACCCATGAGGCATGGTTCGCACGTGTCAAATGATTCATAATCAAGAGACTCTAAAAGTCCATCTGCATGGAGCTTCTTCATGCGTTTGACACCTATGTGACCAAGGCGGCAATGCCACAAATATGTGGGACTATTGTTATCAATTTTAACTCTTTTGGTATTCACACTATGAATATGTGTATCATCACGTACGAGATTCATTAAGAATAAACCATTAACCATCGGAGCATGACCATAAAACATATCTCTCATATAAATAGAACAAACATTATTCTCAGATTTAAATGAGTAGCCATCTCGAATTAAATGAGATCCAGACACAATGTTCATGCTCAAACTTGGCACTAAATAACAATTATTGAGGTTTAAAACTAATCCCGTAGGTAAATGTAGAGGTAGCGTGCCGACGGCGATCACATCGACCTTGGAACCATTCCCAACGCGCATCGTCACCTCGTCCTTTGCCAGTCTCCGTTTATTCCGCAGCTCCTGTTTTGAGTTACAAATGTGAGCAACTGCACCGGTATCAAATACCCAAGAGCTACTACGAGTACTGGTAAGGTACACATCAATTACATGTATATCACATATACCTTTTGTTTTGCCGGCCTTCTTGTCCGCTAAGTATTTGGGGCAGTTCCGCTTCCAGTGACCACTTCCCTTGCAATAAAAGCACTCAGTCTCGGGCTTGGGTCCATTCTTTGGCTTCTTCCCGACAACTTGCTTACCGGGCGCGGCAACTTCCTTGCCGTCCTTCTTGAAGTTCTTTTTACCCTTGCCCTTCTTGAACTTAGTGGTTTTATTCACCATCAACACTTGATGTTCCTTCTTGATTTCTACCTCTGCTGATTTCAGCATAGCATATACCTCAGGAATGGTCTTTACCATCCCCTGCATATTGTAGTTCATCACAAAGCTCTTGTAGCTAGGTGGAAGCGACTGGAGGATTCTATCATATGACCGCTTCATCCGGGAGATTAACTTCCAGTTGAGTCAAGCGGTTGTGCAACCCAGACATCTTGAGTATGTGTCCACTGACAGAGCTATTTTCCTCCATCTTACAGCTAAAAAATTTGTCAGAGACTTCATATCTCTCGACCCGGGCATAAGCTTGGAAAACCATTTTCAGCTCTTCGAACATCTCATATGCTCCATGTCTCTCAAAACGCTTTTGGAGCCCCGGCTCTAAGCTGTAAAGCATGCCGCACTGAATGAGGGAGTAATCATCGGAACGTGACTGCCAAGCGTTCATAACGTCTTGTTCAGCAGGGAGAACATGTGCGTCACCCAGCGGTGCTCGTAGGACATAATCTTTCTTGGCAGCTATGAGGATGGTCCTCAGGTTCCGGACCCAGTCCGTATAGTTGCTGCCATCGTCTTTCAGCTTGGTTTTCTCTAGGAACGCGTTGAAGTTGAGGACTACGTTGGCCATTTGATCTACAAGACATATTGTAAATATTTTAGACTAAGTTCATGATAATAAAGTTCATCTAATCAAATTATTTAATGAACTCCCACTTAGATAGACATCCCTCTTCTAGTCATCTAAGTATTACATGATCCGAGTCAACTAGGCCGTGTCCGATCATCACGTGAGACGGACTAGTCAACATCGGTGAACATCTTCATGTTGATCGTATCTTCTATACGACTCATGCTCGACCTTTCGGTCTTCTGTGTTCCGAGGCCATGTCTGTACATGCTAGGCTCGTCAAGTCAACCTAAGTGTTTGCATGTGTAAATCTGTCTTACACCCGTTGTATGTGAACGTTAGAATCTATCACACCCGATCATCACGTGGTGCTTCGAAACAACGAACTGTCGCAACGGTGCACAGTTAGGGGGAACACTTCTTGAAATTATTATGAGGGATCATCTTATTTACTATCGTCGTTCTAAGTAAACAAGATGCAAAACATGATAAACATCACATGCAATCAAATAATAAACGTGACATGATATGGCCAATATCACATAGCTCCTTTGATCTCCATCTTGGGGCTCCATGATCATCTTGTCACCGGCTTGACACCATGATCTTCATCATCATCATCGTGTCTCCATGAAGTTGCTCGCCAACTATTACTTCTACTACTATGGCTAACGCATTTAGCAATAAAGTAAAGTAATTTACATGGCGTTTCTCAATGACACGCAGGTCATACAAAAAATAAAGACAACTCCTATGGCTCCTGCCGGTTGTCATACTCATCGACATGCAAGTCGTGATTCCTATTACAATAGCATGAACATCTCATACATCACATATAGATCATTCATCATTCATCACAACTTTGGCCATATCATATCACAAAGCACTTGCTACAAAAACAAGTTAGACGTCCTCTAATTGTTGTTGCAAGTCTTACGTGGCTGAATTAGGGTTCTAGCAAGAACGTTTTCTTACCTACATAAAAGCCACAACGTGATTTGTCAACTTCTATTTACCCTTCATAAGGACCCTTTTCATCGAATCCGCTCCAACTAAAGTGGGAGAGATAGACACCCGCCAGCCACCTTATGCAACTAGTGCATGTTAGTCGGTGGAACCGGTCTCACGTAAGCGTACGTGTAAGGTTGGTCCGGGCCGCTTCATCCCACAATACCACTGAAGCAAGATAAGACTAGTAGCGGCAAGAAAGTTGACAACATCTACGCCCACAACAAATTGTGTTCTACTCGTGCAATAGAGAACTACGCATAAACCTGGCTCTGATACCACTGTTGGGGAACGTTGCAGAAAATTAAAATTTTTCCTACGGTTTCACCAAGATCCATCTATGAGTTCATCTAGCAACGAGTCATGGGAGAGTGATTGCATCTACATACCACTTTGTAGATCGCGAGCGGAAGCGTTCAACGAACGGGGATGAGGTAGTCGTACACGACGTGATCCAAATCACCGGAGATCCTAGCACCGAAAGCACGGCACCTCCGCGTTCAACACATGTATGGTCAGCGTAACGTCTCCTTCTTCTTGATCCAGCAAGGCAAAGGAGAGGTTGGGGAAGATGGCTCCAGCAGCAGCACGACGGCGTGGTGATGGTGGAACTACAGTACTCCGGCAGGGCTTCGCCGTGCTCAACGGAGGAGGAGGAGGTGTTGGAGAGGGGGAGGGAGGCGCCAGGAGCAAGGGGTGCGCAGCCCTCCCCTCACCCCTCTATTTATAGGGGAAGGGGCAAGGGGGGCCAGCCCCTCTAGATGGGATCTAGAGGGGGCGGCGGCCAGGGAGGGGGAACTTGCCCCCCAAGCAAGGGGGGCGCCCCCTTTAGGGTTCCCCCCCAACCCTAGGCGCATGGGCCCTTGGGGCGGGAGGCGCACCAGCCCACTTTGGGCTGGTTCCCTTCCTCATACAGCCCATGAGGCCCTCCGGAAGAGGTGGCCCCTCCCGGTGGACCCCCAGAACCCCTCCGGTGGCCCCGGTACAATACCGATATGCCCCCGAAACTTCCCGGTGTCCGTATGACGACTTCCCATATATAAATCTTTACCTCCGGACCATTCCGAAACTCCTCGTGACGTCCGGGATCTCATCCGGGACTCCGAACAACATTCGGGTTACTGCATATACATATCTTCACAACCCTAGCGTCACCGAACCTTAAGTGTGTAGACCCTACGGGTTCGGGAGACATGTAGACATGACCGAGACGGCTCTCGGGCAATAACCAACAGCGGGATCTGGATACCCATGTTGGCTCCCACATGCTCCACGATGATCTCATCGGATGAACCATGATGTCGAGGATTCAATTAATCCCGTATACGATTCCCTTTGTCAATCGGTATTTTACTTGCCCGAGATTCGATCGTCGGTATCCCAATACCTCGTTCAATCTCGTTACCGGCAAGTTACTTTACTCGTACCGTAATGCATGATCCCATGATCAAACACTTTGATCACATTGAGCTCATTATGATGATGCATTACCGAGAGGGCCCGGTGATACCTCTCCGTCAAGCGGAGTGACAAATCCCAGTCTCGATCCGTGTCAACCCAACAGACACTTTCGGAGATACCCGTAGTATACCTTTATAGTCACCCAGTTACGTTGTGACGTTTGGCATACCCAAAGCACTCCTACGGTATCCGGGAGTTACACGATCTCATGGTCTAAGGAAAGGATACTTGACATTGGAAAACTCTAGCAAACGAACTATGCGATCTTATGCTATGTTTAGGATCGGGTCTCGTCCATCACATCATTCTCCTAATGATGTGATCTCGTTATCAATGACATCCAATGTCCATAGTCAGGAAACCATGACTATCTATCGATCAACGAGCTAGTCAACTAGAGGCTTACTAGGGACATGTTGTTGTCTGTTATTCACACATGTATTACGATTTCCGGATAACACAATTATAGCACGAATAAAGACAATTATCATGAATAAGGAAATATAATAATAATGCTTTTATTATTGCCTCTAGGGCATATTTCCAACAGTTGGGTCTTCATAAGAAATTTGGATCCAAGTAAGCAAGAGGATGAGAAAATTTAACTTTCTGGTTTGCCTGACGGGTTTTTAGTGAAGGCAAAAGTTCTGAATCAGAAGAGAGAATAATTACCTCTGCAGCATCAACATGACTAGCTTCGGCATCATCCTGACAAATATTATCATCAATAAGGCATGTGAAAAGTAAGCCTAGTGAATCAAGTTCTACCTCAAGGTCCGGATTACCCACATCGTCATCAGCGGGCGGATGAGAGGATGCAGTGGTTTTCCTCTTATGAGTAGGCCTTTTAATGACTTTGGTTTTTGGACGGATTGTTCTTTCCGGTTTATCTGTTTTTTCTGGTTTCTCCTGAGAAAGCTTCTTGCTCCAAAACGGATCATCGCCCTGTTTAAAGCAACAGTTGATGTTAAAGAATATACAGAAATAGCAATGACATGTTCAGTAAAAAGTACAGTCAAAATCTTACAGCTGGCAGTTTGTTGGTAGCACAGAAGGGGAGCAGGCCGGTTCGAGCGCAGAGGTATTCCGGTTCGTTCAACATTTTCTTCACAGCCTCTGTGACCTCGTCATCTATGAGCTGGATGTTAACATGTCGGAGTGGGTCATCGACACTACCGGTATACTCGCACATCAAACCGGAGCGCTGGCTGAGGGGCAATATGCTCCATGATATCCAACAGCGTGCGAGATCAATTCCTGTTAAACCGTTGGCCATGAAGGCTCTGAGCTTGGATAGTTGAGGAGCATATTTACTTCTCTCCTTGGCAGTCAACCTTTGTCGAAAGGGGTGTGTATTGCTAAGTCGCTCCGGACGAAAGCCAGGCAAAGGATTTTCATTAGCAGGGGAGGTGTCTTTGCAATAGAACCATGATTGATTCCACTCCTTGGGGTGGCTGTGCAGTTTGGCGTGAGGGCAAGTGACCTCCTTTCTTTTCTGAATTGCCACACCACCCAGTTCCGTATTGGAACCATCAGTGAATTTTGTCCGGCGGTTTAGATGAAAGAAGTCTCTAAACAACTCAACTGTGGGTTCCTCTTGAAATTATGCCTCACAGAGCACTTGGAAGTGACATATGTTGGTAACAGAGTTGGGGCCAGTGTCTTGCGGGCGGAGTTGAAAATTGCCTAAGACATCCCGGTAAAATTTAGAGCCGGGCGGGTTAAAACCCCGGGCTAAGTGATCTGCGAAGACGACAACCTCTCCCTCTTGAGGTGTGGGAGGACATTCGCTACCAGGGACCGTCCAATGGATAGTATTTTTGCTGCTTAAGGCGCCGGTCAAGACTAAGTTGTTCAGTTGAGTTTCTGTGACGCGAGAAGGAACCCAGTTGCACTCATATACTTGTTTGGCCATGGTGAAGTCTACAAAATAAGTGATTCCGGTTCAAGAATGTGTTGGGTAAAAGAATACACAGGTATGAACAATGTTAAACCGGAGACAACTATATCTAAACCGGAGTTCTATGAAGCGGTGTCATACGGCTAAAGGAGTTCTGGCGGTTCAACAAGGGGACTAATGGTATATACCGGTTTATTAACTTTTTCTATATTAAGTTAAACCGCCTGATCTAAACATTGAAAGCAATTGAGGTTGCGGATGTCTAAGTATGCAGAAACAGGTTTCACAAGGTCTCATTACAGCAATGGATCTGAAGCAAGTTCAGAAAAGAAGAAAAAATATTCAAAGACTTAAAGCAGAGCGGAAGTGAATCAATGGGCAGATATATAGATGAGATCTACGGACTCGAGCATGAAACTACAGGCCGATGCTAAAAGCTACTGCTAATCAGAGCAGGCTTTCACAGATCTATCCAGGAGCCTGGGTACGAGCACGAACAAATGATGAACACGGCAAGAACACGAAACCCTAGAATAAGATCTATGTTAAGAAGAACAGAAGGCTTACCGGAATCGAGGAAGATGCAGAAAGCTACCGCAGTGCTCTGGTGCGTTCAGGTTGATGCAGCGGCCCAAGACGGTGCAGAGGTCAACGGCGGCGGCGGAGCTCCGAGGCTGGCGACGCGAGGAAGACGAAGAGAAAGGGGACGAAGGGGAGAAAAGAAATGACCTTTCGGTCCTATTTATAAGGCAAGAAACATGTGTTAGGCGCGTGAATCAAGGAACCACAAATCTTGGAAGCGGAGCTGTCGCCTCGGTTATCGCGGATCTATTAAACAAAGAAGATATCATGAATGGTGTCTTTATGATGACGTCATGCCGGTTTACAGCAACCAGAGAAGGTGACATCACGGCGGTTCAACAAAACAAGAAGACATTGAAGACGAAGATTTTTTGCTAAGGATTTACATGAACCAGTTCAAATCAATCTGGGGCCTAATGTTGGGGATATTACTACTGGGCGTAAACCGGCCTATCTGGGCCGGGTTAACGTCGTCAGTAGTTCAAGGGTGCTAAAGCCAAAGGAGGAAGACAAGTGCCCAAGGCCTGTAGTCGGTTTAAGACCTGTAGCTGTAAACCGGCTTGGTATGTAAACTTGTGTTGTAAGATAGGAATAAGGAGAGACCAACCCGGATACGAGTATGAACCGGTGTTGGGACTCTGTGGACCGACGGGCGTCACCCGTGTATATAAGGGGACGACCCGGCGGCGGTTCAGAGACAGACAACCACAACTCGAGACTTAGGCGAAGCTTGTTTGCTCCCTAGTCATCGAAACCCCATCAATTCCATCACAACTAGACGTAGGCTTTTACCTTCACCGAAGGGGCCGAACTAGTATAAACTCTTTGCGTCCCTGTGTCCGCTTTAACCCCTTCAAGCTAACCCGTCGTGATGGCTCCACGACTAAGTCCTTTCTCCAGGACATCTGCCGTGACAAAACCACGACACTAAGCATCCTAGCGGCGGACCTCTTCCAAATGCTATAGCGGAGCTATAGCGCGCTATTTAAAATGTTTGTTCATTTGTTTGGACCAAAGTCTCTTAGCGCAAGACCTTTTGTAAACGCTATAACATGCTATAGAGGGCTATTTAAAACAGTGAGTAGAACAGGTCTTGGCGACTTACGATTTCACCGCTCCCCAACCACACAAACCACACAACACGCTGCAAAAATTTCCTATTGATCCCTGCGACATGATCCTTGCATTGATGGATCATGAATACGTCTTTAACTTGCCACGGCGACAGCGCACCCGACGCAATCTCAATCTTCTTGAAATCAAACCTTCATCAGTCTAAATGCGAGCTCCTTGATCCCTGAAGAGATCCCTCCAAAACTCAATACCACCATGCGCCGGCCCCATGGTGGGCGCCAACTGTCGTGGAATTGTCACGGCAGATGTCCTAGGATGAGGACTTAGTCGTGAGGCCAACGCATCTATGTGGTAGCTTGAGAGGGGTTGAGCGGAATCGAGAGACGCAACACAAGACAGGGATTTAGACAGCTTCGGGCCCCGGGAAACATCGTCTGGTAACAACCCTACATGCTGTTTGAGGCTAGGTCTCATTATCATCACGAGGGAGTCGCCGTAAACCGGCTCTCCTCTTTGTGTCTAGCCCTAAGATTGTTTCTTCTTGCTTGTAGCTTTCTCTCTCTCCTTTTTGGGGAGCCCTGCCCTTCCTTATATATGTTGAAGGGGCGGCTTACATGTGGAGTCCTATTAGGATTAGGACTAGTCTATCTCTAATACAAACCGGATATAAGTCCAGGTCTTAACTCCTTGTAAGACAAATATTCCTCATGCCTTTCCTCTTAAACCGGCCCACCATTAAACGTGAACCGGCCTTCTGGACCTTAGGCCTTGTCATCCGTCTATCCAGCACGCCGGATCACCAGTGAGTCATAATGACCAGGTGCGTTGCTTGTAAACCGCCAGGTCAGGGCGGGTCACCAGTAACTCGCCAAGTGTCAGCGGGGTCTTCAGATAAACCGCCAAGTTCGGTCGGGTTAACTTCCGGCCGGTTTACACCGCGGGGTATATCCCCGACAGTGCTCCTCTGAGATAGGCGCTCGCCCTAGCAGATCCTTCAGTGCCTCCGACCGTGCACCAGGCGGTGCCGGACTCGTCCGATTGCCTTTTACGAAAGCCGGACACGGAGGGCTTCTGGAGGGCATATGACTGCCTCCCGGCCCTGCCGGATTAGGGGAAACCCTCCGTGACGATACCTCGGGGTCACCCGCCTCATAAGGTGGCGCGGCAGGGGGAGGCGTCCCGCTCTCCATCATTTCCAGAAGAAGGTCCCTCGAAGACAAGCTCTGCTGAGAAGGGCTGAAATTCGAACTACAAGGTAAATTTTCGGTTATTTTCCTCAGAAATAAAACAAGGATTTCTCTCATTTTAAACCACCCCTCTCTACTTACGGCTTGAAGGAGGGCTGATCCCCTTGAGGGCATAGTACGGTCGAGGTATCCCCCGGCAGAGGACCCTCTGGCGAAGATTTCTTCCCCCACTTTGAGACCATGGTCTCCGGGTCTTCAGAGGCGGTCCTCTTCTTCCCCTGAGTAGAGAAATTTTGATTCCTCCTTTCTGGACAGCCTCCTTCAAGGAGGCAGTAACTTCCTTGTCCCCCTTCGCTTTCTTCTGAAGGCGCGATCTCCAGCATCCTGGTCAACACGGAATCCGGCGAGGTCTCAGGAAGGGGGGACGGACACCTGATTAACCTCGCCTTCGCTATCCACTCCTGTTTCAAGGACAACTCTGTTAAGGGCGATGTTGTGATAAATGTACGGATGGCGTGTCAGGGCACAGGGCTACTTACTTGAGTATCCGGACGATTGCAGCTCAGACCCGCGTCCTCAGTAGAGTCCGGGCACGCTGCTTGTGGCCCGAAGAACAACTTGTACATCTCCACGGGCGTCGCACCCATAAAATTTTGGAGAGCTCGTGGTCCCTCCGGATTGAACTCCCACAGGCGGAGGGGGCGACGTTTGCAGGGCAGGGTTTGGCGAATCAACATGACCTGCGTCACCACGACCAGACTGACGTCTCTTTCCAGGAGATCTCGGATGCGGCCCTGCAGCAGGGGCACGTCCTTTGCTGGCCCCCAGTCCAGCCCCTTATTAACCCATGACACTAGTCGGGGCGGGGGACCCGAGCAAAAAGCAGGCGCCGCCACCCACTTGGTACCCCTGGGAGCTGTGATATAAAACCACTCTTGTTTCCATAAGCTGGACTCCTCTTGAAAACAGCCCTCGGGCCATGGAGCGTCGGCATTCTTGCGTATTACAGCGCCTCCGTACTCTGCATGCTGACCCTCGATCATCTTCGGCTCTACTTTAAAGGTCTTGAGCCACAGTCCGAAGTGAGGGGTAATGCGGAGGAAAGCTTCGCACACGACGATGAACGATGATATGTGGAGGATGGACTCCGGAGCTAAATCGTGAAATTCCAGCCCATAATAGAACATGAGCCCCCTCACGAAGGGATCTGTCCCGAAGCCTAGCCCTCGGAGGAAGTGAGACATGAACACCACGCTCTCGCCGGGCTCGGGAGTGGGAATAACCTGCCCTGGAGCAGGCAGCCTATGCGAGATTTCACCAGTCAAATACCTGGCCTTTCTCAGCTTTAACACGTCTTCCTCCGTGACGGAGGAAGGCATCCATCGACCTCAAAGGTCAGGCCCGGACATCATCGAAGGTCCGAAGCGCATAAATCTGGAGCCCTGGGTGTTGGAACTCGAGGCAAGAGGCGGATTCGATTGAGATCGAAAGGAAGGAGTAAAGCTTTGGTCTCTTTATAAGAGGTTGAATACCAAGAGCCCTCCTTGTGACCATTTGGAACTTACCTTTGATCGAGGAGACATACCAACGGGCGCGACTGGGTTACCCACGTCCGTGTTGATGAGAATCCCGTAAATAAAGGGGACACGACCTCTGCTTCGACAAGACGTGCCAAGGAAACCGCCTCGCAAAACGCGCTGAGGTGGGACAGTAAAAACGATTCAAATAAAGGCTTGGCTGTGGTGTGATGTCACGCTACGGAATACGTCAGCAGATTAGCTTTGTGAAAATATTACTCTCTACGGTGGTATGTGGAACTTGTTTTGCAGAGTCGGATACTATCCTTGTATTCAAAATCTTCTATGAAGTATTTGGGGGAGGAACCCGCCTTGCAATGCCGAAGACAATCTGCACGCCGGACCCGTCGTCATTGAAGCCTAGTTCAGGGGCTACTGAGGGAGTCCTGGATTAGGGGGTGTCCGAATAGCCGGACTATAACCTTTGGCCGGACTGTTGGACTATGAAGATACAAGATTGAAGACTTCGTCCCGTGTCCGGATGGGACTTTCCTTGGCGTGGAAGGCAAGCTTGGCAATACGGATATGTAGATCTCCTCCCATTGTAACCGACTCTGTGTAACCCTAGACCCTCCGGTGTCTATATAAACCGGAGGTTTTAGTCCGTAGGAGACAACAACAATCATACCATAGGCTAGCTTCTAGGGCTTAGCCTCTCTGATCTCGTGGAAGATCTACTCTTGTACTACCCATATCATCAATATTAATCAAGCAGGAGTAGGGTTTTACCTCCATCAAGAGGGCCCGAACCTGGGTAAAAACATTGTGTCACTTGTCTCCTGTTACCATCCGCCTAGACGCACAGTTCGGGACCCCCTACCCGAGATCCGCCGGTTTTGACACCGACAGTGGTGGTGGAGCACCGATAGCGCTTCACTAAGTGTCACCCGGACGAGGCGCTGAAACTACAGAGTGATGGGAGGGGCGCCAAGGGCTTGGTGTATCCTCTTGGGGCGCCCCTCCCCTCTATATATAGGTGGGGGGGCGTGGGACACAATCCCTTCAAATCCTAGGGCGTAGGTAAGGGGGAGAGGACTTGGACTCCAAGTCCAGTCCTATTCCTATTAGGACTCCTTCTTTTGCCTTCCCTAGGCACATGAGCTTTTCTTGGTGCGCCTAACCCAATAAGGCCAGGGCGCTCCCCGCAGCCCATGCTAGACCTTGGGTGGTGGTGAACCCACTTGTGGACTTCCGGACCCCCCCCCCCTCCCCCGCGGAATCTTCTGAAACCTTATAGAAGCTTCCCGGTACAATACCGAAAAAGCTGCACATTTTTCCGGAACCCAAAATATGACTTCCCATATATAGATCTTTACCTATCGACCATTTCGAGACTCCTCGTGATGTCTGGGATCTCATCCGGGACTCCGAACAACATTTTGGGTCCCCACAGAAAAAAAAGTTTAAATTTGGATGGTTGCCTAGATTCATTTGTATGGACTTTTGTTTTGGATGTCTTGGAGAAGCTAGCATTAGTAATACTGGATGTGAATTTATATTGATGTATTGGCATTAGTAATACTACTGATTGTACCATCCATTGTTGTTAGATGTTTCCACTTCATCTATTGAGTAATTAGTACTTTCATATGTTGAACAATTCCAAATTATGATCCTAAATCAAAAAATTCAAGTTAAGATCAATTATATGGTTCTATGATGCTATTCCTATTTCCATGCTTTATCTTTTATATATGATTGATGTGCATTATTGGTCCCTAAACTATTTCAGGGATGTCATATAGCTCCTCAAACTACGAAAATCGGCATCCAGGTCCTCAAAGTGCAGTAAATGTGTCATTCAGATTCAAAATCTGCCGACCCCGCCTGACTGGCTAGCTCACGCCGTTGACCCGTGACATGTCGGACCAGAGACCCCGCAAGGTAACGGCCGGTGACGGAATTACGCAAATAAATTCAAATAAATTTCAGGGAACACATTTTCAAAATTGTCGTTCACGACTTTCAATGATCATTAATTTGCGGTTTGCGAACACATTTTCAAAATTCTCGTTCGAAACATTTTTTAAAGTTGTAACTTTTATGAAACCTTGAACATTTAAATTAATGATCATTTTGTTAATTCATAAACATATTATCAAATTCATGAACATTTTCTCAACTCCGAGCATTTTTGTAAATCCGTGAAAATTTGTAAATTCACAAAAATATAAAAATCACTATTTTTTAAAACAATAATGAACATTTATGAAATTTGTGCATTTGTTTTCAAATTCATCATTGACGAACATTTTTTTCCATATTCACGAACATACTTTGTGGTTCGTGAACATCTTTGAAAATTATCATTCACAAACAAAATTGGTAGTTTGCGAACATATTTTCTTTTCTTTTAAAATTTATCGTTTGCAAACTTTTTTTAAATCACGAATATTTTTTCCAAATTCATTGTTCGCAAAGATTTTTTAAATTCTCCGCTCGGCAACATTTTTTTAAGTTGTGAACATTTTTCCCACATTCACAAACAATATTGTGGTTCGCGAACATATTTGAAAATTTATTGTTCATAAATATTTTTTAAAAGTTGCGAACATATTTTCTTTTCTAATTTATTGTTGTTCGCAAACATATTTTCAAATTTATTGTTTGTGAACATATTTTATTTTCTAATAAAATTTATTGTTCGCAAAAAAACTCTTAAGGTCGTGAACATTTTTCTTTCAAATTCATTGTTCGTGATTTTTTTTCAAATTCATCATTCGTAATGTTTTTAAAGTCCCATTTTTTCGATATTCAAACATTTTTATAAACTAATGAACATTTTACAAAACTCGTGAAGATTTCTCCATATTCACCAACATTTTTTGAAACCATGAATTTGAATTTATTTGCATATTTCCATCACCAGTCGTTACATTGAGGGCCCCCTTCTAACATGCCACGGGTCAATGGCGTAGCTGGGTGGTCAGGTGAGGTCGGATAGATTTTGGGCGTGAATGACACACTTACTGCACTCCGAGGACCGGGATGCCGATTTTCATAGTTTGAAGACCTACATGACACCCCTGAAATAGTTCAGGAACCTACAATGCACTTCACTCTTTATATATTATACAATTCGTATAAGACGGTGTTATCATTCATTTATACATGCCAAAAACAAGGGGGTGTCAAAAAATTATAAGCTCTTAAGATTTTGAATACACACTCTTAAAATCCTGGGCCCCTGCCACCGAGAGTATGCTCTAGTGAATACTACCCCTAAGGCAGGAAATACACTTTGGTTCATGGTTGTATATGCACCTATATGGGGATTTTTTTTAACATTTTTAAAAAAAGTCAAAATAGGTAAGAACTATTTTGAAAAAACACTTGACTTACTTTTGCACTGATATATAATTCTCAACGAAAAAAAAACAAAATTTGACCTCACAGCAAAAAAGACAAAATTTATTTGCTATTATAGGTCACTGTTCACACTATTTTAGCCAAAAATTTGTCTTTTTTGAAAAGAAGTCAAAAGGATATTTTTTTTTGTGAATTTTATTTCTCACGAGTACAATAGAAGGTCAAGTTTATTTCAAAAATATTTTCAAGAATTTTTGACTTTTTGTTGAATTACTATTTTTTTTCCATATAGGGTGCATATGTCCCCATAGACCAAAAATTCAGACCGTCTGTTACACCACAGTTGTCTAAACTTGGTAAGAAAATTCACTCTGGTGCTGAAACTTGTGGCGTACAGACATGTGGTGACAGAACTTGGCTTCGTGGTTCATATACGGTCAGAATCGTGTCTGCATACGTACTAGGTGCTGACGAGGCACGGGACCCTTTGTCAGTGGCTGGAAGGCGCGGGCAGAGGCGTGTGGCATGTTTATTTGCGGCGTAACCGCTAGAAGTTTTATTTTTGATACGAAAAAGACCCTCCGGCCACATATTCCCCTATTCCAGAGCACAACGCTAACTGAAGATTGCTGAATGTGCTAAGAAGCGACACTGTGCCTTTTTAGTAAGTACCTTCTCAACATCCTACTGGTAACATGCGTAAGGTTTGCACTAGCAGATCATTGGTTTGAATCCCAGTCGTCCCCCAATCTTTTGTGTATGCAGTTTTGGCAACAAAAAATCAGTTTTCGTCACTATAAATTCAGAGAAAAGCATAGGCATCAGTTTGTTCTGGAGATGTTATATGCAGTTTTTGACAGCAAAAAAACAGTTTTACTCAGTACAATTTCAGAGAAAAGCATAAGCATAATTTTGTTCTCCAGATTGCACATACAGTTTTTGATAGCAAAAATTCAGAAAATGCATTTTTGTTAGTAACACATGAAACAAAACACAATCAGTTTTTTCAAGAGAATTTCAAACTTGATAGCAGCGGAACATCATTCTGTCCTACCTCAGGTTACTTCATAGAAGTCTAATTAAATAGAGCAGCAAAACACATGTTCAGATCCTCACATTACAACATAAACAAAAGGGAAATTAGTCTTATGACATGTCTTATGAGAAAAGTGCATGCATGAACTTGTACTACCATCCAGTTCATCCATGACCCTCCGGCCACATATTCCCCTGCGCCTCTGTTCGCGCCTTCCAGCCACTGATAGAGGGCCCCGCGCCATGCTGGTGCACCTCGTCGGCACCGGTACGTATGCAAACGCGATTCTGACCGTATATGAACCACAAAGTCAAGTTCTGTCACCACATATCTGTACGCCACGAGTTTCAGCATCAAAGTGAATTTTCTTGCCAAGTTTAGACACCTGTGGTGCAATTGACTCATAAGTGAAATAGAAGCTGCAGTCATGCAGAGTTGTTCGATGGTCCGAGAACCCGAACCCGATCGAGAAAATGCAAAACCTGTAAACTGCTAGTCTGTCGTGGTCGTGGGTATCAGCCTCTGGGTCAAGGAACCGACAGGGGATTCTTCGTCTTGGTGGTGGGCACGAACCGCACTTGATTCACTGTCATCGTCTTCCTCTGATGCCATGAGGTTCACGGTGTCTCTGTCCCGGGGGTAAGTGCAGTACAAGAGGCCATATGTCAAAGAGCAGATGGCCATGGGCACCGCCAGCTCCACGTACATCGCCTTGGCCAACGCAGCCGCGTTCCCTCTGTCCATGTCCACGCTCGACTCGGAGGACACCGGCTTGTACCCGAACACGCGCTCCGCTAGAATGCCCACCACCGGCGGCGCGAAGGAGGCGAACACCGACTCGAAGCACTTGTCCAGCGCGTACACCGTCGTCCTCGCCTTCGCCGGCACGATCTCCGCGAAGATGGGGCTGCAAATTAAGAGACATTGATTTGGAGTAAGATGATGTTTGTTGTTGCAGGATTGATTGGGGGAAGAAATGGCTGGTTTCTGACTGACTTGTTTGTGGACGCGGCGTTCCAGGAAATGGCGAAGCCCATGACGAAGAAGACGGCGGCGTGCGCCACGCCGGTGGACGGGTCGTTGGGCAGGCCGAGCAGCAGGACGGCGCCGAGCGGGAGCGCGGACGCGGAGCTGATCTGCGCCAGCGCGATCCTTCCGGCGTCGGGGAACCGCCGCGAGACGGCGTCGCCGACGACGCCCCCGAAGAGCGCGCCGAGGGCGGTGGCGAGCAGGTAGAGCCCCGTGATGACGCTGGTCTCCCAGTGCGTGAACCCCATGAGCTCCAGCCACATGGTGGCGAAGTTGAGCCCCGACCAGGCGATGAGGCCGGCGACGCCCTGCGCGACGATGACCTGGAACGTGGGCACCGCGACGACGGCCCTGGCGTCCCGGAGCAGCTCCCGGGCCTCCTCCCTCGCCGACGCCGCGTTCTTGGACTTGGAGTGCGGGTCGGCGGCGAGCAGCCACATGAGGATCCCCAGCGCGACGCTGATGATGCCCACGATGTGGAACGCGAGCCGCCAGCCGGGGACGCCGAGGAAGGTGACCGGCGCGAGGAGCACGCCGAAGGAGCCCCCCACGATGGACCCGAGGTTGCAGGTCATCTGCAGCCACCCGAACGCGGCGCCCCTGGTGTGGTCGTCCGTGTAGTCGGCGACCAGCGAGTTGATGGCCGGAATGACCAGCGCGAGGCCGATGCCGTTCAGCCCCCGCGAGATGGCCATCTGCGCACCACAAATTCAGTTTCATTCAGTTCAGTTCTTGCGGACACCAATGGCGCAAATCGTCGGCCGGCGCCGTCGCAATTCGCAGCTCGCAAAAGAAAAGAAAGTTGACTTCGCCGGTCATGGCAGTTTAATTTCATTCATTTCACGGAAAACAGAGGGGATAATAACCTCCCTCCATTCGGCGGAAGGTAGCTGCGGGCAAAACTGAAAAGGAACCTGGAGGTAGGTGCGGGAGACGGCGACGAGGAAGGTGGCGGCGGCCCAGAGGAAGGCGCCGACGGCGACGACTTTGGCGCGGTCGTGGCGCGCGGAGGCGTAGGCGGCGAGCGGGAAGGAGAGGGCCTGGACCAGCGCGCGGCAGAGGGTGAGGGAGCCGAGCGCCGTGGGGGAGGCGGCCAGCGCGGCGCCCACCTCCCGGTACACCGCCGGCAGCAGCACCTCGTCCGCCTTCTCCAGCATCGACGTCAGGTTCACCAGCACCAGCGTCCGCCGCCGCGTCGACGCCGCCTCCCTCATCCCTCCGCCGCCTGGCTAGCTAGCTGATTTGGCCGGCGAAGAGAAAGAGGCGTCTCCCCCACTCGTCCCTTGTCTGCTGCTACGCGGAGGAGGAGCAGAGTTTGCAGATCGGAAGCGACATTGACCCCGGGCGGTGGGAGCAGCTGAGCTGGAGATATAATCCATGCCATGTGTGTGGGTGTGGATATTCAAGTCAAGAATGCTGTTTGGTGGTTGCACGTTCCATCCAATCTATCCAGGTATATTCGGTATGGAAGTTTTTTTTCTTCTTTTTTAGGATAGCGGCTTTTTTTTTTGGATGGTCCGGAAGAACCGGTTTTCATCAGAAAATCTAAAAAAATTCAGCTTTGTTTGTCCAAAAACATTCAAGTGAATTATGAATCCAACAAATTTTGGTGTAAAAATGATAAACCAAAATTATGAACATGAAGGAGTTGATCCAGCGACAACGCGGTAGTAGAGCGCCATTCCGCCAGGCCAGGGATCGCGGTATGTATACAGACCATACTTGATATCTCTTTGGACTTTTAAATTAAATAACTATGATAACTGCTACATGTGTGTGCGAATCAACCTGTGGTTGAGTTGGTTAGGTGAACAGTGGTATCCCCAACCCAGCGATGCGCTTTCAGTGGGAGGAGACGTGCTCATAGGGGTAGGGTGTGCGTGTGTGCGTTCATAGGGGTGAGTGTATGCGCGTGTATATGAGCGCTTGTGCTAAAAAAAACTGCTGCATGTGTGCCAGTTAGCAATATTACCGAATGATATGCATGGCCTCCTTGGATCGCTACCCTCGCCCCCTTCGTTCGATCGCTAACGTTGTCTGCTCTCCCTTGATCGTCCACCGATTTTCTTCTTTCTGGTTTTTATTTTCACACCGGTTCCAGATTTTTTTTGATCTCTTCCGGTTTTATGCCAGTTAGTCTAGATGGATGAAAAAAGAAATAAACTGCTTAGAAGAGGATTTGAACCCAAGTTATCAAATCTATAGTCCGTATATTATCATGATATTTACACAAAAGTTACCGGACGTATGTTTTTCGATGACTTTTTCCCCTTTGCCACAAAATATACCGCGGAGTTTACACGTAAGTTATCATGTATGTGCTTCATATATTAACTTGTTATTTTCACATGGCTTGCCGAGGCAATATTTTTCAACAACTTTTCTCCTTTGGTCAAAGTTACCATGGTATTTGTACGTAAGTTATCGGGTATGCGGTTTGTATATTACCATACTATTTTCACATAAGTTACAGAGAATAAGTTTTTCAGCAACTTTTTTTTCCTCTTGATCAAAGTTACAACGATGCTTGTATATAAGTTATCGGGTAAGTGGTTTATATATTACCGTGTTATTTACATAAGTTAGCAAGGTATGTTTTTCAACCTTTTCCCCGGGTAAAAATGTTACCACGGTTTTTGTATGTAAGTTATTAGTTATGCGGTCCTTATATTACCATGTTAATTACATAGAAACCCCCACCCCACCCTCACCCCCATGTGCGCGTTCAAAGTTACTGTAATGTTTGCACGCACGTTATCAAGTCCGCGAAGCATCAATTATCATGTTATTTACACATAAATTAATTGGGTTATGTTTTTCTACAATTTTTTTCCGTGCGTGAGTTGTATGTAAGTTATCGGGGTTGCAGTACGTATATTACCACGCTATTTACATAAGAAAAATGGATGAAAAAAAGAAAAATATTGATATCACTTTACATAGAAATACAAAAAGTACTGAACCTCAATCTAAACACAAACTCTTTTTTGCGGTAAATAGAGAGATTTATCCAATGTTCATAGGGTTACAATCGGGCAGCACAATATTAGAAATAAAATTTGGACCACGTTGCAATCAACAAGCGGTGCTATGGGTTGTACAGGCATAATTAGCCAGACAATGTGCTACTTTATTTTGATCTCTAAAAGTCTTCTGAGGTTTAAATTCCCTAAGTACTAAGAAATTCTTGAACCTTTAACTAAGTTGCCAGCTTCAGATTGCACGAAAATGGGTAGGCTTGACCATTGAAGAGTAAGGTTCACCCCGAGCATAATTGCTTGGATTTCGGCCTCCAGGATGTTGTTACATTAGAACAGTACTTGGCACGCAGCAAAGATTACTGCTCCTGCGAATCAAACTGTGGTTGAGTTGGTTAGGTGGACAGTGGTATCCCAACCCATCAGGGTTCAAATCCTGGTGCTCGCATTATTCCTGGATTTATTTCAGGATTTCCGGCGATGCGCTTTTAGTGGGAGGAGACGTTCCCGTCGACGACGAGGCGCCTACGGTGACTTCGTAAATCTCAAGATGATATGCCGGCTCAGCCTCTCGGAGGTGCTCATAGGGGTAGGGTGTGCGAGTGTTCATAAGGGTGAGTGTATGCGCATGTATATGAGCGCTTGTGTCTGTACTGATGCTCAAAAAAAAAGATTACTGCTCCTGCTTCATCTCTTCGAACCATCCATGCACCAGCCGAACCATTCTCAGTGTTTGTAGGAGCCATCAACTGAAAGGGCCAACCAGTCAGCCATCAACACAAACTTAATCTACCCCTAAGTGGTTAGAACAACTCCAACGCGCCGATCCATTTCGTTCGCGCGCGTCTGTTTGGGTCGTGGCGGATAGAAAAATCGGTCTAACGCACCGACCCAAACGGACGCGCGTCCGCTTTTTGTCCGTCTGCCGACCCATTCCTGACCCATTTTTAAGCCACACTTGCATCGGCGCGGACACGAGACGAACACGCGCCAACTACTCCCCCTAGCCCGCCGGTCGGTGGCAGCCTCCATTGTTTCCCTCCACTTTCCCCAAAACCCTCCCGCCCGCGCGCTCTCCCGCTGCTCGCCATGGACGACGACCTCGATGCCGCCGCCGGCCTCGCCTCCCTCGCCTCGTCCGGCTTCACGACCGCCATCTCCGGCAAAGGCAAGCCCCACGCCTCCGCAAGACCGCCACCGCACCCAAGCCTAAGAAGAAGCTGACGCCCGAGGAGCGGGCCAGGGAGTCAACAAAGAGAAAAAGTCGGAGGCACGCGGCGGACGCAAAGGGGCGAAGCAGCGGTCGCGGCTGCCATCGCCGCCGCCGCGCAGTAGGAGGCCACCAACGCCCGCGTCGCGGCGGCAATAAGGGAGACGCTGATGTACCTAGGGTTAAACACTGGCCAGCACGGTCTCGTCAACGCCGCTGTGGCCATGGCCAGCACCGGCTCTTCTGCATTTCTTCGGATGGTGCTGCCCGAGTCGCCCCGCGCGTCGGCGCCTCAGCCGATTCCTGGCTTCCACGTCTGCCCGCAAGCCTCCCGACTCTCCGAGGAATGCTCGCCCGAGGTGAGCGTGGTGGCGCCTTCCACGCCCGCGCCCACGCCCATCGACCTCAACGCCACATCGATGGCCGCTAGCTCGTCATCCGGAGGGGCGAGAAACGCGCGCGGCAGATGCCAACCGACGTGCTCTACGTGTTTGGCCAACAGATGGCTCCTGACACATCACACTACTCCTGGTTGAATGTCTACTCCGGCAATACGCTGGTTCAATGCATCGCGTGTTATATCAATAGACGACTCTGGACCCATTATGTGACGCCCAATTGGTTGTCTCATCTAGTAATGCGCCAGATGGAGCTAGCTCAATGCGATGAGATTGTGACGGTCCTAGATCTCTTTCTCAATATAGATGTATCAATACATTACATATCCGGGATACAAATGGGGAATTTGGTAGTAGCAAGAAGGGGATCGGGAGATGAGAGCCGGGGTGGGAGAGAGGAACACGCCATAGGCGGCCGGTTCGAGGGTCAGTTCTTCCGTGCCTTCCCTTCCCTTCACTCGCTAGTTATATAGCTAGGCCACTTGTTCCAAACTGGGCCTGCATATCGGTCATTGGGCTTCCTGGTGCGCTTGGGCCGTTCCTGGGCTGGGCCTTGGGTAGTTCTCATGTCATTTCCTCCCCCTTTAGATTTGGCTTGACCCCAAGACAATGCTCTCGGGAACCGGGTCTTGAGAGCGATGACATCCTCCCACGAGGCCAGTGACGCCGTGAAGCCAGACCAGTGCACCAATGCTTGCTCTACTTGACGCGTACCTCTTTGCACCACGCGACGCTGTAGAATCGCTTCAGGAACTTGATACGGCAGCAGCTCTTCATCCAAACGGGGCAGCTCCGGCAGGACAGGGGTGGATGGAGGCACAGCCGCCCTTAACTAAGACACGTGCACCACCGGGTGAATCTTCGCGTGCTCCGGCAAGGCCAGCTTGTAGGCCACCTCGCCGACTCGCTGCAGAACCTGAAACGAACCAAAGTAGCGGAAAGCAAGTTTGTGGTTAGCTCGTGCAGCCACCGAGGACTAAGCATACGGCTGTAGCTTCAAGTACACCCAATCATCGACTGCAAAAGCTTCTGTCAGAACGGTGGCGATCAGCCTTATCCTTCATCCACTGCCTCGCCCTGTTCAGGTTCTGTCGAAGAGATGCCAGCATCAAGGCTCTTTCTTCAGTCCAAGCCGCCAGGTCTGTTACCTTTGCATCAGCCACATTGGTTATGCCAAAGAAGCGCGGCTTGTGCCCATATAAAACTTCAAACGGAGTAGACTTGAGGGTGGAGTGGTAAGACGTATTGTACCAAAACTCGGCCAAGGATATCCAGTCCACCCACTTACTTGGGCAGTTGTGGACAAAGCACCTCAAGTAAAGTTCCATGCACTAGTTCACTTGCTCCATGGTGCCATCTGTCTGAGGATGCCGAGCGGATGACATGTTCAGGGTGATGTGGGTTAACTTACACAGCTCCTGCCAGACCTTACTGGTGAATATATAGTCGCGGTCCAAGACCATTGCATCTGGAGGACCGTGGAGTTTGAACACGTTATCCATGTACGCTTTTGCCACTTGCATTGCTGAGAAGGGATGGCGTAATGGGATGAAGTGCGCGTAGCGCGTCAGCTTGTCCACCACAACCATAATAGAGTTGTACCCTTTGGATGTGAGCAACCCTTCCACGAAGTCTAGTGTTACCATTTCCCAAGCTTGCGATGGGACCGAAAGTGGTTGAAGCAGCCCTGGGTATCGCACATGTTCTGGTTTCGCTTGCTTGCACACGACACACTGTGTCACATAAGCTTTCACTGTGCGTTTGAGCTGCGGCCACGCAAAGTGTTGCTTGACCCTGTTGTATGTTGCCTGAACTTCGGAGTGTCCACCCATCGCGCCCGAATGCATCTCTTGGAGCATGCAATGTTGCACGGTGTTGTTGTTCCTGATCCATATCCGTCCCTTATAGCGAATCAGACCCTCAGACAATGTATGTGGTCCATCAGCAGCCTCCTATCCTGGTGGGTTTGCCAAAATCTTCACACACTGAGGATCTTTGAGATATCCTTGCTTCACCTCCTCCAACCAACTAGGTACACAGACTGTCACAGCACAAACCGAAGCTTCAGGCCGACGCGATAAGGCATCGGCAGCCTGATTCAATGCCCCTTTTCAGTACTCGATGCGGTACTGCAACCCTAGCATCTTCATCATCGCCTTCTACTGCCACAGCGTGGTCAGCCGTTGTTCGTCCAAGCAGGCCAAGCTCCTGTGATCCGTTCATATCACGAACTCTGAAGTCATCAGATACGAGCGCCAACGGTCTACTGCCATCAGTATCGCCATGCTTTCCTTCTCATAGGTTGAGAGTGTCCGAAGCCGTGGACCCAAAGTCTGGCTCAGAAAGGCAATGGGGTGTTGGTCTTGCATCAATACAACACCAATTCCCCCATCCGATGCATCAGTTTCCACCACGAACGGCTTCGCAAAGTTGGGCAGAGCAAGAACAGGTGATGTGGTCAGTGCGGTCTTCAGAGCTTGGAAGGACTCCTCCTATATAGTTGTCCAGCGAAAGACCACTCCTTTTTTGAGCAATTCTGTCATCGGCCGACTGATGATGCCAAAGTGCCTCACAAACTTCCGGTAGTACCCTGCCAACCCTAAGAACTGACGCACCTCCTTCACATTCTTGGGGCTGGGCCAATTCTGCACCTTGTCGATGTTTGTTGGATCCGTTTGCACACCTTCCTCACTGATGATATGCCCGAGGTATTTCAACTTCTGCGTAGCGAAGGTACACTTGCTCTGTTTCACTTTCAGCTGATTGTCTGCCAGAATTTTGAACACTTCCCGAAGCAGCTTCACATGGGCTTCCAAGGTCTTGCTGTAAATAAGATATCATCCATGAATGCAAGCACCCCATGTCTGAGCAAAGGAGCGAACATGGTGTTCATGACCTCTTGGAAAGTACTGGGTCCCCCTGTGACTCCATAATGCATAACCTTGAATTCGAAGTGGCCGTGATGCGTCCTAAAAGCTGTTTTTGCCTCATCTGATGGTTTCATGCATATCTGGTGGTACCCGGACCGCAAATCAAGGCTTGTGAACCACTTCGGCCCTTGCAACTCATCTAGTAGTTCATCGATGATTGGAAGTGGATATCTATTCTTGACCGTGATAGCATTCATGTGTCGAAAGTCAATGCAAAAACGCCACTCTCCATCCTTCTTTTGAACCAGCAGCACCGGTGCGGCAAACGGGCTGCGGCTGATCTGGGTAATTCCTTGCGCCAACATATCAGCCACCTGAGCTTCGATCTCATCCTTTTGCGCCGGATTGTATCGGTACGGTCGAATGTTGACTGGGGTAGCACCCGGTATCAGGTCAATCGCATGGTCGAACGATCGTTGAGGAGGTAAACCCCTTGGCTTATCAAACAGGGTAGAGAACTCCTTGATTAGAGCCTCCACTGCTGCCGGAACAGCTCCTTGTTCCGCATCGTCCTTGACAGCACACAAGTGTATCAAGTGCAACACCGATTCCTGAACTTGCAACAGCTGCAGTTGGATGGAAGAGATATTTGGGCAGTCCTGAACAGAAGCTGACACCCCTTGCAATTGCACAAACTTCCTGTGGTGCTTGAAAACCATATATTTGCTGCCCAGTTCACAGTCATCAATCCCCTATACTCCAACCAGTCCATTCCCAGAATCATATCATAACTCACAAGTGGAAACAACTTCAAGGTGGATCGGAACTTGTGTCCTTGTATCTCGTACTCGCAGACCGGCACCTCTGTGTCACACACTGTTACTCCTCCGTCAGCCACCTTCACTCGAATTGGCCGTGCCATTGGTTGCACGGACGACCATTTTTTTGCAATATCAGAGTTGATAAAACTGTGAGATGATCCTGAGTCCACTAGCATCAACAGTGCTTTTCCCTTTGCCATGCCAAGCATTCAGAATGCTTTTGGTGCCTCTGTCCCCGTAGTAGCAGCCGCTGACAGCAAGCAGAGATCATCTTCGTCTGCAGACTCCGGTGACACCGCAGATTCAGGGGACGCTGGGACTGAAAGTGAAGGAAATATGCCCCAGAGGCAATAATAAAGTTATTATTTATTTCCTTATATCATGATAAATGTTTATTATTCATGCTAGTATAGTATTAAGCGGAAACATAATACATGTGTGAATATATAGACAAACAGAGTGTCACTAGTATGCCTCTACTTGACTAGCTTGTTAATCAAAGATGGTTATGTTTCCTAACCATGGACAAAGAGTTGTTATTTGATTAACGGGATCACATCATTAGTTAATGATCTGATTGACATGACCCATTCCGTTAGCTTAGCACCCGATCGTTTAGTATGTTGCTATTGCTTTCTTCATGACTTATACATGTTCCTATGACTATGAGATTATGCAACTCCCGTTTACCGGAGGAACACTTTGTGTGCTACCAAACGTCACAACGTAACTCGGTGATTATAAAGGTGCTCTACAGGTGTCTCCAAAGGTACTTGTTGGGTTGGCGTATTTCGAGATTAGGATTTGTCACTCCGAATGTCGGAGAGGTACCTCTGGGCCCTCTCGGTAATGCACATCACTTAAGCCTTGCAAGCATTGCAACTAATGAGTTAGTTGCAGGATGATGTATTACGGAACGAGTAAAGAGACTTGCCGGTAACGAGATTGAACTAGGTATTGGATACCGACGATCGAATCTCGGGCAAGTAACATACCGATGACAAAGGGAACAACGTATGTTGTTATGCGGTCTGACCGATAAAGATCTTCGTAGAATATGTAGGAACCAATATGGGCATCCAGGTCCCACTATTGGTTATTGACCGGAGACGTGTCTCGGTCATGTCTACATTGTTCTCGAACCGTAGGGTCCGCACGCTTAACGTTACGATGACAATTATTATGAGTTTATGTATTTTGATGTACCGAAGGTTGTTCGAAGCCCCGGATGTGATCATGGACATGACGAGGAGTCTCGAAATGATCGATACATAAAGATCGATATATTGGAAGCCTATATTTGGACATCGAAATCGTTTCGGGTGAAATCGGCATTTTACTGGAGTACCGGGGGTTACCGGAATCCCCCCGGGGGTTATTGGGCCTTCATGGGCCATAAGGGAGAAGAGGAGGGCCGGCCAGGGCAGGCCACGCGCCCCCTCCCCCCTAGTCCAAATAGGACAAGGAAGGGGGGGCGCCCCCTTTCCTCTTCCCCTTCCCCCTTTCCTTCTCCAACAAGGCAAGAGGGGGGAGTCCTACTCCCGGTGGGAGTAGGACTCCTGCAGGCGCACCCCAAGGGGCCCGGCCGCACCTCCCCCTCCCTCCTTTATAAAAGGGGGCAGGGGGGCACCCTAGGACACACAAGTTGATCTTCGTGATCGTTCCTTAGCCGTGTGCGGTGCCCCCCTCCACGATATTACACCTCAGTCATATTGTAGCGGTGCGTAGGCGAAGCCCTGCGACAGTTGAACATCAAGATCGTCACCACGCCGTCGTGCTGACAGAACTCCTCCCCGAAGCTTTGCTGGATCGAAGCCCGGGGAGCGTCATCGAGCTGAACGTGTGCCAAGAACTCGGAGGTGCTGGAGTAATGGTGCTTGGATCGGTTGGACCGGGAAGACGTACGACTACTTCCTCTACGTTGCATCAACGCTTACGCTTCGGTCTACGAGGGTACGTAGACAACACTCTCCCCTCTCGTTGCTATGCATCACCATGATCTTGCGTGTGCATAGGAAATTTTTTGAAATTACTATGTTCCCCAACAGTGGCATCCGAGCCAGGTTTTATGGTTTGATGTTATATGCACGAGTAGAACACAAGTGAGTTGTGGGCGATATAAGTCATACTTCTTACCAGCATGTCATACTTTGGTTCGGCGGTATTATTGGATGAAGCGGCCCGGACCGACATTACGCGTACGCTTACGTGAGACTGGTTCTACCGCCGTGCTTTGCACACAGGTGGTTGGCGGGTGTCAGTTTCTCCAACTTTAGTTGAACCGAGTGTGGCTACGCCCGGTCCTTGCGAAGGTTAAAACAGCACCAACTTGACAAACTATCGCTGTGGTTTTGATGCGTAGGTGAGATTGGTTGTTGCTTAAGCCCGTAGCAGCCACGTAAAACTTGCAACAACAAAGTAGAGGACGTCTAACTTGTTATTGCAGGGCATGTTGTGATATGGTCAAGACATGATGCTAAATTATATTGTATGAGATGATCATGTTTTGTAACCGAGTTATCGGCAACTGGCAGGAGCCATATGGTTGTCGCTTTATTGTATGCAATGCAATCGCTCAGTAATGCTTTACTTTATCACTAAGCGGTAGCGATAGTCGTAGAAGCATAAGATTGGCGAGACGACAACGATGCTACGATGGAGATCAAGGTGTCGCGCCGGTGATGATGGTGATCATGACGGTGCTTCGGAGATGGAGATCACAAGCACAAGATGATGATGGCCATATCATATCACTTATATTGATTGCATGTGATGTTTATCTTTTATGCATCTTATCTTGCTTTGATTGACGGTAGCATTTTAAGATGATCTCTCACTAATTATCAAGAAGTGTTCTCCCTGAGTATGCACCGTTGCCAAAGTTCGTCGTGCCCAGACACCACGTGATGATCGGGTGTGATAAGCTCTACGTCCATCTACAATGGGTGCAAGCCAGTTTTGCACACGCAGAATACTCAGGTTAAACTTGACGAGCCTAGCATATGCAGATATGGCCTCGGAACACGGAGACCGAAAGGTCGAGCATGAATCATATAGTAGATATGATCAACATAATGATGTTCACCATTGAAAACTAATCCATTTCACGTGATGATCGGTTATGGTTTAGTTGATTTGGATCACGTTGTGACGCCCCCGATTCAATCGTACACTAATCATGCACGCAAATGTGTACGATCAAGATCAGGGACTCACGGGAAGATATCACAACACAACTCTATAAATAAAATAAGTCATACAAGCATCATAATACAAGCCAGGGGCCTCGAAGGCTCGAATTCAAGTGCTCGATCATAGACGAGTCAGCGGAAGCAACAATATCTGAGTACAGACATAAGTTAAACATGGTGCCATAAGATGGCTAGCACAAACTGGGATACAATCGAAAGAGGCGCAGGCCTCCTGCCTGGAATCCTCCTAACTACTCCTGGTCGTCGTCAGCGGGCTGCACGTAGTAGTAGGCACCTCCAGTGTAGAAGGAGTCGTCGTCGATGGTGGCGTCTGGATCCTGGGCTCCATCGTCTGGTTGCAGCAATCGGGTAGAGAGATGGGGAAAAGGGGGAAACAAAGCAACCATGAGTACTCATCCAAAGTACTCGCAAGCAAGGAGCTACACTACATATGCATGGATATATGTGTAAGGGGCCATATCAGTGGACTGGACTGCAGAATGCCAGAATAAGAGGGGGATATCTAATCCTGCTGAAGACTACGCTTCTAGCAGCCTCTGTCTTGCAGCATGTAAAAGAGAGTAGACTGAAGTCCTCCAAGTAGCATCGCATAGCATAATCCTACCCGGCAATCCCCTCCTCGATGCCCTGTTAGAGAGCGATCACCGGGTTGTATCTGGCACTTGGAAGGGTGTGTTTTATTAAGTATCCGGTTCTAGTTGTCATAAGGTCAAGGTACAACTCTGGGTCGTCCTTTTACCGAGGGACACGGCTATTCGAATAGATTAACTTCTCTGCAGGGGTGCACCTCATAGCCCAACATGCTTGACCCCATTTGACCGTACACACTTTTCTGAGTCATGCCCGGCATCGGAAGATCAACACGTCGCAGCCCCACCTAGGCACAACAGAGAGGTCAGCACGCCGGTCTAAACCTAAGCGCGCAGGGGTCTGGGCCCATCGCCCTGAGCACACCTGCACATTGCGAGGGCGGCCGAAAGCAGACCTAGCCTAGTGGCGTTCCAGTCCAGTCCGGCGAGCCCCGTCACCTCTGTACGCCACCGCAACGGCTGCCGCTGCCGCCGAAGCCCTTCGATGCAACCGTCGCAGCTACCTCCGCCCGCTGCCGCGCTCCACTGCTACCGTCACTGCTGCTGCCCGTCGTGCCTGGTCCGCGCGTGCCTCCGACTGCCGCTGCTCTGCTGCTCCGTTGGTTGTTGCTCGCTGCACCACTGCTACTCTGCCTGTATTGCTAAGCTACAGTAACTTTTAGTTACTGTAGCGCTAGCTAGCTTTACTGCTATTATGCCGACTGGCCCTCTGTACAGCCCCTAAACGACAACTAAACAAATGTTAGCATGAATAAAAGTTATATGGACAGAAAGTATACATGACAAACTCCATTTTATCCCATTGGACCAAATCCTTTTGATGATTAAATTAAATCCTACAAAAATCACAAAATGACATCTCATGTTAATAACTCCTAGCCTACTAACTTGTGTGTGCTGTGTGTGTGTCGTGCACGTGGCCGGAGTAGTGGCCGGCCCTTGCTTAGACTAGTACTACTAGGTATTAATTAATGGCTAGAATAGTCTATGTACAGATGACATGTGGCCTCTTTTATTTAAAAGCCTTATTAATAGTTTATGCCAATGACAAGTAGGGCCCAATGCACTGTTCATTGGTTGACTAGTAAAGGTGTTGACTGAGTCAACCCAGCTCCTTGACCGCACATGTCATTGAGTGTGACTAGCCCCTGCTGAGTTAAAAAAAACATTTCACTATTTATAATTCGAATTAAATAAATTAAAAAAATTCTATTAACTTTAGAAATTTATAGAAAATAAACTGTAGCTCGGATGGAAAAACTTTGTACATGAAAGTTGCTCAGAACGACGAGACGAATCCGGATACGCAGCCCGTTCGTCCGCCTCGCGTCCCTAGCATAGCAAACCTGCAATCTTCCCCCTCCGGTTCATCTATTCGAAAACCTGAAACACCGGGGATACTTTCCCGGATGTTTCCCCCCTTCTCCGGTATCACCTATCCCTGCGTTAGATCACCTCTAGCACCGCGTTGTCATGTTATGTTTTGATTGCTCTGTTATTTATTGTGTTCCCCCTCCATTACTTTTTCCGGTAGACCCCGAGACCGCTGCCGGTTTCCCTGTGATCGACTACGGTGTTGACGACCCCTTCTTGCCAGAGCAACCAGGCAAGCCCCCCCTTGATCACCAGATATCGCCTATTCTCTTCTATACTGCTTGCATTAGAGTAGTGTAGCATGTTACTGCTTTCAGTTAATCCTATACTGCTGCATAGCCTGTCCTTGCTACTACTGTTGTTACCTTTACCTGCTATCCTACTGCTTAGTATAGGATGCTAGTGTCCCATCAGTGGCCCTACACTCTTGTCCGTCTACCATGCTATACTACTGGGCCGTGATCACTTCGGGAAGTGATCGCGGGCATATACTATATACTTTACACTGTTACATTACCTGTGATACTGTTCGGAGTTGGGGGCTGAAGGGGCAGGTGGTTCCACCCAGGTAGTGGTGGGCCTGGGTTCCCGATGGCCCCTGACTGTTACTTTGTGGCAGAGCGACAGGGCAGGTTGGAGACCACCCAGGAGAGAGGTGGGCCTGGCCCTGGTCGGCGTTCGCGATCACTTAGAGGATTAGAGGGATGTCTATCTAAGTGGGAGTTCTTAAGTAATATGATTAATTGAACTTAAATTTATCATGAACTTAGTACCTGATAGTATCTTGCTTGTCTATGTTGATTGTAGATAGATGGCCCGTGCTGTTGTTTCGTTGAATTTTAATGCGTTCCTTGAGAAAGCAAAGTTGAAAGATGATGGTAGCAACTACGCGGACTGGGTCCGTAACTTGACGATTATCCTCATTGCTGCATAGAAAAGTTACGTCCTGGAAGCACCGCTGGGTGCCAGGCCTGCTGCTGATGCGACTGACGACGTTAAGAACGTCAGGCAGAGCAAAGCTGATGACTACTCGATAGTTCAATGTGCCATGCTTTACGGCTTAGAACCGGGACTTCAACGACGTTTTGAACGTCATGGAGCATATGAGATGTTCCAGGAGTTGAAGTTAATATTCCAGAAGAATGCCCGGATTGAGAGATATGAAGTCTCCAATAAGTTCTATAGCTGCAAGATGGAGGAGAATAGTTCTGTCAGTGAGCATATACTCAAGATGTCTGGGTATTGTAATCACTTGATTCAACTGGGAGTTACTCTTCCGGATGATAGCGTCATTGACAGAATTCTCCAATCACTTCCACCAAGCTACAAGAGCTTCGTGATGAACTATAATATGCAAGGGATGGATAAGACAATTCCCGAGCTCTTCGCAATGCTAAAAGCTGCGGAGGTAGAAATCAAGAAGGAGCATCAAGTGTTGATGGTCAACAAGACCACTAGTTTCAAGAAAAAGGGTAAATGGAAGAAGAAGGGGAACTTCAAGAAGAACAGCAAGCAAGTTGCTGCTCAAGAGAAGAAACCCAAGTCTGGACCTAAGCCTGAAACTGAGTGCTTCTACTGCAAGCAGACTGGTCACTGGAAGCGGAACTGCCCCAAGTATTTGGCGGATAAGAAGGATGGCAAGATGAACAAAGGTATATGTGATATACATTTTATTGATGTGTACCTTACTAGAGCTCGCAGTAGCACCTGGGTATTTGATACTGGTTCTGTTGCTAATATTTGCAACTCGAAACAGGGACTACGGATTAAGCGAACACTGGCAAAGGACGAGGTGACGATGCGCGTGGGAAATGGTTCCAAAGTCGATGTGATCGCGGTCGGCATGCTACCTGTACATCTACCTTCGGGATTAGTATTAGACCTAAATAATTGTTATTTGGTGCCAGCGTTGAGCATGAACCTTATATCTGGATCTTGTTTGATGCGAGACGGTTATTCATTTAAATCAGAGAATAATGGTTGTTCTATTTATATGAGTAATATCTTTTATGGTCATGCACCCTTGAAGAGTGATCTATTTTTTATGAATCTCGATAGTAGTGATACACATATTCATAATGTTGAAGCCAAAAGATGCAGAGTTGATAATGATAGTGCAACTTATTTGTGGCACTGCCGTTTAGGTCATATCGGTGTAAAAGCGCATGAAGAAACTCCATACTGATGGACTTTTGGAACCACTTGATTATGAATCACTTGGTACTTGTGAACCGTGCCTCATGGGCAAGATGACTAAAAGGCCGTTCTCCGGTACTATGGAGAGAGCAACAGATTTGTTGGAAATCATACATACAGATGTATGTGGTCCAATGAATGTTGAGGCTCGTGGCGGATATCGTTATTTTCTCACCTTGACAGATGATTTAAGCAGATATGGGTATATCTACTTAATGAAGCATAAGTCTGAAACATTTGAAAAGTTCAAAGAATTTCAGAGTGAAGTTGAAAATCATCGTAACAAAAAAATAAAGTTTCTACGATCTGATCGTGGAGGAGAATATTTGAGTTACGAGTTTGGTCTACATTTGAAACAATGAGGAATAGTTTCGCAACTCACGCCACCCGGAACACCACAGCGTAATGGTGTATCCGAACGTCGTAATCGTACTTTACTTGATATGGTGCGATCTATGATGTCTCTTACAGATTTACCGCTATCGTTTTGGGGTTATGCTTTAGAGACAGCCACATTCACATTAAATAGGGCACCATCAAAATCCGTTGAGACGACACCTTATGAACTGTGGTTTGGCAAAAAACCAAAGTTGTCGTTTCTTAAAGTTTGGGGCTGCGATGCTTATGTGAAAAAGCTTCTACCTGATAAGCTCGAACCCAAATCGGAGAAATGTGTCTTCATAGGATACCCAAAGGAGACTGTTGGGTACACCTTCTATCACAGATCCGAAGGCAAGACATTCGTTGCTAAGAATGGATCCTTTCTAGAGAAGGAGTTTCTCTCGAAAGAAGTGAGTGGGAGGAAAGTAGAACTTGATGAGGTAACTGTACCTGCTCCCTTGTTGGAAAATAGTACATCGCAGGAACCGGTTTCTGTGACGTCAAAACCAACTAGTGAGGAAGTTGATGACGATGATCATAGAACTTCAGATCAAGTTGCTACAGAACCTCGTAGGTCAAACAGAGTAAGATCCGCACCAGAGTGGTACGGTAATCCTATTCTGGAAGTCATGCTACTAGATCATGATGAACCTATGAACTATGAAGAAGCGATGGTGAGCCCAGATTCCGCAAAATGGCTTGAAGCCATGAAATCTGAGATGGGATCCATGTATGAGAACAAAGTATGGACTTTGGTTGACTTGCCCAATGGTCGGCAAGCAATTGAGAATAAATGGATCTTCAAGAAGAAGACTGACGCTGATGGTAATGTAACTGTTTACAAAGCTCGACTTGTTGCAAAAGGTTTTCAACAAGTTCAAGGGATTGACTACGATGAGACCTTCTCACCCGTAGCGATGCTTAAGTCTGTCCTAATCATGTTAGCAATTGCTGCATTTTATGATTATGAAATTTGGCAAATGGATGTCAAAACTGCATTCCTGAATGGATTCCTGGAAGAATAGTTGTATATGATGCAACCAGAAGGTTTTTTCGATCCAAAGGGAGCTAACAAAGTGTGCAAGCTCCAGCGATCCATTTATGGACTGGTGCAAGCCTCTCGGAGTTGGAATAAACGCTTTGATAGTGTGATCAAAGCATTTGGGTTTGTACAGACTTTTGGAGAAGCCTGTATTTACAAGAAAGTGAGTGGGAGCTCTGTAGCATTTCTAATATTATATGTGGATGACATATTATTGATTGGAAATGATATAGAATTTTTGGATAGCATAAAGGGATACTTGAATAAGAGTTTTTCAATGAAAGACCTCGGTGAAGCTGCTTACATATTGGGCATTAAGATCTATAGAGATAGATCAAGACGCTTAATTGGACTTTCACAAAGCACATACCTTGACAAAGTTTTGAAGAAGTTCAAAATGGATCAAGCAAAGAAAGGGTTCTTGCCTGTATTGCAAGGTGTGAAGTTGAGTAAGACTCAATGCCCGACCACCGCAGAAGATAGAGAGAAAATGAAAGATGTTCCCTATGCAACAGCCATAGGATCTATCATGTATGCAATGCTATGTACCAGACCTGATGTGTGCCTTGCTATAAGTTTAGCAGGTAGGTACCAAAGTAATCCAGGAGTGGATCACTGGACAGCGGTCAAGAACATCCTAAAGTACCTGAAAAGGACTAAGGATATGTTTCTCGTATATGGAGGTGACAAAGAGCTCATCGTAAATGGTTACGTTGATGCAAGCTTTGACACTGATCCGGACGATTCTAAATCGCAAACCAGATACGTGTTTACATTAAACGGTGGAGCTGTCAGTTGGAGCAGTTCTAAACAAAGCGTCGTGGCGGGATCTACGTGTGAAGCGGAATACATAGCTGCTTCGGAAGCAGCTAATGAAGGAGTCTGGATGAAGGAGTTCATATCCGATCTAGGTGTCATACCTAGTGCATCGGGTCCAATGAAAATCTTTTGTGACAATACTGGAGCAATTGCCTTAGCGAAGGAATCCAGATTTCACAAGAGAACCAAGCACATCAAGAGGCGCTTCAATTCCATCCGGGATCTAGTCCAGGTGGGAGACATAGAGATTTGCAAGATACATACGGATCTGAATGTTGCAGACCCGTTGACTAAGCCTCTTTCACGAGCAAAACATGATCAGCACCAAGACTCCATGGGTGTTAGAATCATTACTGTGTAATCTAGATTATTGACTCTAGTGCAAGTGGGAGACTGAAGGAAATATGCCCTAGAGGCAATAATAAAGTTATTATTTATTTCCTTATATCATGATAAATGTTTATTATTCATGCTAGAATTGTATTAAGCGGAAACATAATACATGTGTGAATATATAGACAAACAGAGTGTCACTAGTATGCCTCTACTTGACTAGCTTGTTAATCAAAGAATGGTTATGTTTCCTAACCATGGACAAAGAGTTGTTATTTGATTAACGGGATCACATCATTAGTTGAATGATCTGATTGACATGACCCATTCCGTTAGCTTAGCACCCGATCGTTTAGTATGTTGCTATTGCTTTCTTCATGACTTATACATGTTCCTATGACTATGAGATTATGCAACTCCCGTTTACCGGAGGAACACTTTGTGTGCTACCAAACGTCACAACGTAACTGGGTGATTATAAAGGTGCTCTACAGGTGTCTCCAAAGGTACTTGTTGGGTTGGCGTATTTCGAGATTAGGATTTGTCACTCCGAATGTCGGAGAGGTATCTCTGGGCCCTCTCCGTAATGCACATCACTTAAGCCTTGCAAGCATTGCAACTAATGAGTTAGTTGCAGGATGATGTATTACGGAACGAGCAAAGAGACTTGCCGGTAACGAGATTGAACTAGGTATTGGATACCGACGATCGAATCTCGGGCAAGTAACATACCGATGACAAAGGGAACAACGTATGTTGTTATGCGGTCTGACCGATAAAGATCTTCGTAGAATATGTAGGAACCAATATGGGCATCCAGGTCCCACTATTGGTTATTGACCGGAGACGTGTCTCGGTCATGTCTACATTGTTCTCGAACCGTAGGGTCCGCACGCTTAACGTTACGATGACAGTTATTATGAGTTTATGTATTTTGATGTACCGAAGGTTGTTCGGAGTCCCGGATGTGATCATGGACATGACGAGGAGTTTTGAAATGGTCGAGACATAAAGATTGATATATTGGAAGCCTATATTTGGACATCGAAATCGTTCCGGGTGAAATCGGCATTTTACTGGAGTACAGGGGGTTACCGGAATCCCCCGCGGGGGTTATTGGGACTTCATGGGCCATAAGGGAGAAGAGGAGGGCCGACAAGGGCAGGCCGCGCGCCCCCTCCCCCCTAGTCCGAATAGGACAAGGAAGGGGGGGCGGCGCCCCCCTTTCCTCTTCCCCTTCCCCCTTTCCTGCTCCAACAAGGCAAGAGGGGGGGAGTCCTACTCCCGGTGGGAGTAGGACTCCTCCAGGCGCACCCCAAGGGGGCCGGCCGCACCTCCCCCTCCCTCCTTTATATACGGGGGCAGGGGGCACCCTAGGACACACAAGTTGATCTTCGTGATCGTTCCTTAGCCGTGTGCGGTGCCCCCTCCACGATATTACACCTCGGTCATATTGTAGCGGTGCTTAGGCGAAGCCCTGCGAAAGTTGAACATCAAGATCGTCACCACGCCGTCGTGCTGACGGAACTCCTCCCCGAAGCTTTGCTGGATCGGAGCCTAGGGAGCGTCATCGAGCTGAACGTGTGCCAAGAACTCAGAGGTGCCGGAGTAACGGTGCTTGGATCGGTTGGACCGGGAAGACGTACGACTACTTCCTCTACGTTGCATCAACGCTTCCACTTCGGTCTACGAGGGTACGTAGACAACACTCTCCCCTCTTGTTGGTATGCATCACCATGATCTTGCGTGTGCGTAGGAATTTTTTTGAAATTACTACGTTCCCCAACAGAAAGCAGTCCCACGAGCTCCTCCACCACGTGAAGCGGCACCGTTGCAGAGCACCCATGCCCTTGGCCCCATCGCTCCCCGCAAGTGAATCAAAGTTCTCGTGCTTGTTGATACGCCCGCAGCGACGAAGCTTTTCATCCACCGACGGATTGCCGATGAGAATCCGCGCACTGTCCGGACTGCGTCGGCCCCCTGGTGTCGTCACACTTGGTGATGTAGGAGTGCCCTTGGGGCCACCGGAAGGAGGGGAGACCATCATCGGCAAAGGAGGCCGCGATGAGTATCGTCCCCCACGAGTCGACTCCAACGGCCCACGTGCCGACGGTGAGCCTCGTGCTCTTGTCGGACCATATCCACCACCTCTTCCTGCAATTCAGCAAGAGCCACAGCAGTCTCCAAATCTTTTGGACGATGAGGCATAACAGCAATTTTGATTTCATGATCCAATCCATCTATGAACAGGGTTGTAAAAAATAGGGGATCCCAACTGATATGATGTGCCAGTAAGCTATGCATAACAAGGTTGAACTGTTCAGCATACTCTAACACAGACCCAAACTGCTTAAGCTTTGAAAATTTTCGAAGCAGCTGTTGAAATTCAGTTCTCCCAAATTTCTCTAACACCGAAGCCACGAACTGTTCCCAATTCGGGCACCTCACATGAGCTTGGGACCATTCCAACCATAAAGCCGCGGCCCCCGTGAAATTAACCACATCCGTATCGACCCACACAGCCGGATCGACCGCCCCAATCCGGAAAGAAGCTTCACAACGAAATTTCCATCCCGTGGGATTTTCTCCATCAAACTCTGGGCATTTTACTCGGGAGACGCCCAGTCGACCATACGATGCTCCACTACCACTACTGGCGTCCAATGGATTGGGCAATGGAACCTTAGGGAACCGAGTACGAAACGTACCATTGGCCGGGGTCGGCACTGGGAGGAGGCCCCCCCAACGTCGAGGCCCGTGTAGGTGATGCTGCGTGGTGGCTCGTTGGCCCATGGTCGTCGCCATATGCGACGGGCTCGAGGGATGGCGCATCCGCCATCGTCGATGATGAAGGCCCTGTCGCCTTCCCCATTGCGGTCACCGCACTTGTACCGAGCGCCATCTTCGTGAGATGCGCTCGAATATCACTTAAATCAGCCTGAAGACGCCCGACCGCCTCGTCGAAGCCGGGGCGCCACTCCGACAGGTCGTTGACCACGGGCTCAAGCGATTGGAGCACCGGCTCCATCTTGGACACCGCGGGCTCCATCTTGTCAAGGGACCGCTGGATCCCGAGGAGGGCCTTCGCGATGCTACTTCTCTCCTGAGCCGCTTCCTCCATCTTCTTCTGCAGATCAAGATCTGCCATGATCTGCTGGAGACTGCGGGTCTTGGATTTCCCCAGATCTACGCAACTAATTGGCATGGGTGGTGGGATTTGTGGCTCTGATACCAGATGTGACGGTCCTAGATCTCTCTCAATATAGATGTATCAATACATTACATATCTGGGATACAAATGGGGAATTTGGTAGCAGCAAGAAGGGGACCGGAAGATGAGAGTCGGGGGTGGGAGAGAGGAACACGCCACAGGCGGCCGGTTCGAGGGTCAGTTCTTCCGTGCCTTCCCTTCCCTTCACTCGCTGGTTATATAGCTAGGTCACTTGCTCCAAACTGGGCCTGCATATCGGTCATTGGGCTTCCTGGTGCGCTTGGGCCGTTCCTGGGCTGGGCCTTGAGTAGTTCTCGTGTCAGAGATTTGGGCGAACGGACGGTTCCTCACACGTCACACGATGCCTTGCTCTCTGATCCGACAATGCGCTAGAGGGGTTCTCTTGGTGCACCGTTGGGCCAACGGATGACCCGTGACAAGTCTCGCGTCCGCACAACTGTATGAACGTTCATGCAAGATTGTATCTCAATAGATTTTTGTGTTCATAAAGAAATTATGATGCTTACTTATTTTCTGTATTTTGGCTGCTGACTGAATCATGAATGGTTGTTGGATTGCCATCTGACGGTTTGCCCAAACCAAAAGGGACTTTATTTTTCTTTTCTTCATCTTTTTTTAATGTTGCCTATGAGAAATCTTTTGGATGAAGAAATAATTGGAAATACATTTGCGCAATCTTGTAACGCATAAGAGTATACTTTGGAAATTTTGTAGGGACCAAATAAATCAATGAAAATATATTCGTTTGCAAAGAATGCAAGAGAGTTGATTATTTGCAACCTATAAGGGTCTGATTTTTTTTACAAGCATGGATGTTAATATTGCTTTCAGCATGAACGGCTAATACACAACACTAATTTTCTCAAGCTATGACATGAATTCTGCTTGTTGTGCCTCTATGTGTTTGGTGTACTCCTGACTTTCCGGCAAAACCCCTTAATAGAACAATCTACCGTGATTGTTGGCACCATTTGTTACGGTTTTGGCATTCTAAATCGGTTGGTTGCCATAGTTCGAACCTTGTAAACCCAAATTTATTTCCTTTTCCTTTAACCATGTCGTGCGTCGAGGTTAAATAGCCTAACGTTGTTTCCTGCATTGCACCATGTGGTTAATTAAGATGGAATTAATGCAGTGGTGCAAAAGGTAAGCTAATTAATGTGATTGAGGGGCGTACGGGAAGGTGCAGTCAAATATGATGTGGTGAAAAATAAACCAGTTGGAAAAAAATCAATGAAGGAACACGATGGGAGGAGGGGAACCAATTGACAAAGAGTTTTGCCTAGCAGAAAAATGAACCTACATATGTATTATGAGGTATATATATCTATATCTATCTATACCTCTCTCTACATCGAATCATGTTAATCCAACGACTTAGATTGTTTAAATAGCGAGTGCTCAACATGTTTATCGTACAATTAATATCATACCAAATCAGTATCATACAATTCATATCATACCAAATCAGTACTGATCCCTCCGTTTCTTTTCAGTCTGCATATAAGATTTGGTCAAAGTCAATTTTTGTAAAGTTTGACTAGCTTTATAGGGAAAAATCTCAACATCTACAATACTAAATTTATATGTTATGAAAATTAATTTCATCATGCATCTAATAATATTGATTTCGTAGTGTGAATGTTGATATCTTTTCCTACAAACTTAGTCAACTTTACAAAATTTAACTTTGACCAAATCTTATATGCAGACTAAAAAGAAACGGTGGGAGTATGAGCGATAGTCACATAGTATGATTAGCATGATATTAATATCCTGCTTAACATCAACATGCAATTAATACTCTACCAAATTTATTAATATATAGTAGAGATAGACACTAGAACGCTACTCCCTCCTTTTCGGTTTATAAGGCTCAATTCAAAATTCTCACCAACCAAGGTAGATGGTAAGTGGTGGAATACTTTTTGTAGTTTGCAAAAGCACCAAATTAATGCTCTTGTTTTCCTCAAAAAAGTATGTTTACCACTGCATTAATTGTAATGCATGCATGCATAAATTACATGCATTGGTCAATTTTCTCTTAGTACTTGCATGCAATGATTTAATGCACCTTGGAATCTGAACATGTGATGGAAAACAACCAAATTGAGCCTTATAAAATGGAAAAACTAAAATTTTAAGATAGGCCCTATAAACCGGAAAGGAGGGAGTAGTTTTTTTCTACGGGTACTATATACTAGTAGTATGGTACTAACTAGTAGTAATTGTGTATGTGGAATGCACTTTAATATTTCTTCCAGAATATTAATTGCATTGTACAATATTACTATTATTGCATCGTATTGTACATTAATATTAGGCAAGTTATACATTGTTTTTGATATTAGGTATGAGATAATTACTTGGTTAATGCTACCCATCTGGTTCTAAATATAAGACTTTTTAGACATATTTAGACTATAGATTCACTTATTTTGCTTCATATGTAGTCCACACTGAAATCTCTAAAAGGTCTTATATTTGGAAACGAAGGAAGTACATTGATATTAAGCATGATATTCATTAATGAAGGATGCTAAACATGTTTAGTGCTAAACATCATAGCGATGCATACCACTCCCTTCGTCCGACAATATAAGATGCTTTTGGAAGCTAAACGCGTGTTTAGCTTCCAAAAGCATCTTCTATTGTGGAAAGGAGGGAGTATTTGATAGATGCGATTGAACGAGTGAGATTTCTTGAAACAACTTGCTCTTTTTAAAATAATATAGATATAAATATACTTGAGGAAAAAAGGTAGCCTTATGATTGAAGGCATCAACCCAACCCAAGACAAAGACCGATGAGCCAGGGGCGACAAAAACACTCATGTTGCGGTAAAACCGCGAGAGCGATGTGTCAGGCGCATGAAAACAGCAGGTAGGGCTAGCGACATTGACTCTCCACCCGAACTCGCACCAAATCCACCCAAGCCTTGAGTACGGCGAGCAGCGCGCACTTTCCACCTCTGAGCCCACTGTTGTGAGTTATCAGTACTCACAAATCACACATTCAAAAGGCTGTGAATCGTCAAAACTATTTATACATATCATGAGACCAGGGAGTAAAATATGGACGCTTCACCGGGTAGCTTATTGGATCGTGCGGCACACAAGGATTCTGACGTGTGAGTTCATCACGGGGTTAGTACCATTGGTGGACCTAAAGGGCAGGGCGGGTGGGTCGTGGCCCACCCAGAATTTGTCACAATTTTTTGTCACAATTTGGCTATTTCAGCCAACAACCCACAACCCTAACAACCCAATAGCCCAACGCACCGTCTATTTCCTCTCGGTATGTAAGAGAGCGTGACCTAAATAGGGCGGCCGCCGCTTGACCAGACACTCCCCTCACCGGCTCACCCCGCCGCCACCCCCTCCTCTCGTCGCCGCCACCCCCTCCGCTCAAGGGCCACAATCAGTGCACGCCATCGCTTCGCCGCTCTCCTCCCCTCCGCCGCTGTCGATTTGTTGCGAGACTTGACCGAACTACTTATGCTGTTCTTTTGCAAAATATCGTACTATGGCATTTGGATTATGCAGATATTTTTGAGTGTGCAGTGCACACCCTTCATGCCATGGGACGGGAGTCGCAAACCCAACGGCGCGTGCGAGCCCGGCCGTGGCGAGAGAGAAACCGCGCGAGCGACGACGCGCGCCGCACCGGAACCGATCGGATCGCACTCGGCGGCCGAGTTCTGGTGGGAGGGAGGCGGAGAGACCGGGAATCCAGGGGCAAAGCTGCTCTTTTCCTTTTCAAAAACCTCGCCCTTCCCTTGCCCTGGTTCGTCTTCCCCTGCCCCCTTGCCGCGCCGCGCGACTCTCGTCAATCATCCATGGTTCTCATGGCGGCCGACTCCGACGACCATCGCCACCACGAGCATCACCACCACCGCCACCACCGCCGCCGCCATCGCGCGGCGAAACGCTCGCCGACTCCACCCCCTCCCCAGCCCCAGCCCGAGTCCCCGTCCCCAGCCCCCCTCGATTGCTTCTCCTTCACCTGGGGCGTGCGCCGCCTCCTCCGCTGCTCCAAGGACGGCGCCCCCGTCGTCGCGACCGCGTCGCCGTCTCCTCCACAGCACCCGGCCACCCCGTCGCCGGACAAGGAGAAGCCGCCCCAGGGCGACGCCGCCGCCGGCTCCTCCTCCCGGCCGCAGCGGTCCCGGCACCTCCGCCCGCTCCGCTACCCCGCGACGCATCCCGCGTCCAGATCAACGGACGCTGGCGCGGGGCAGGCGCTCCACTCGCCCGCCTCCGCGCCCCCGCCGCCGCTGACGGAGCCGCAGCAGCCTAGGAAGAGGGGATTCGCCGTCGCCCTCACCAAACAGGAGATCGCCCGGGACTTCGCCGCCGTCCGCTGCAAGCGCCCGCCGCGCCGCGGCAAGAAGCGGTCCAAAGCCCAGCAGGCCAAGATCGACGTAAGCATCCAACCCTCAACTCACCTGCGATTCCTTCCTTTCTTCCTTCCTCACGCCCGATCTTGGGTACGGTAGTCCGCCTCGGTGTTTAATTATGAGATTCTCGCTCCTTGGGTTGATTGGAACTGCAGGCGCTGTGCCCCGGATTCTTCCTCTCGACGGTCGACCTGGACAACTACAAGATCGATGATAATAATAATGTAAGATGCTGATCCATCAGTTATGCTTCTGTTACCAACAAAGTTGGTTCTTGTTCTTCATTTGCGTTTGTTTTCCTCTTGCAGAGGTGATTCATGGCTGCCGTGATGATGCTTCAGACGGGAGCAACTTCTCAATTGCTCCCATCTCTTTCTTCCTGTGATGGCTAACATGCCCTGATGCCCATTACTGAATGGTGTTGGTTCTTCTGAGGTAGAGGACAGCAAATTGGGTCTAGTTAGGTTCCTTGAGTGGTTTTGTATACAGATTTCCCGTTTAGAAGAGCTGCCAGAACGATGGGAAACTTTATGCTTCAGGGTGCTAAACTGCTAGCTATGTTGGTTTGGAGTATAGTTCCTGCAGCTTGTAAGAAATGATAATATTCTTATATAATGGGAAGCAGCCATGTTTTGTACATTGTTTAAATTATCAAATAGTGTTGGACATGGCTAATTGGAAGTGAAAGTAATAGGTGCTTCATACTTGTGATATAATAATGCCTGACTAACCATGGCCTCTCTATTTTTCAGCAATAAGTGTAAATCAGGCAAGAATACAAGCAAATTATCAGACAAAGTTTGCATCTTGTCTTATCTCCTTCTATGTGTAATGTCTCTGAAAGTTTTCTTTCACAATTATTAATCCGTTTTCCTTCTATTCGTTTTTCTGTTCACCTTTTCAAGCATTTTCTCATATATATTTCTGCATGACATTCTTACCTTCAGAATGCCTATACTTGTAAATGTGGTGTTACATTTGTTGTTTCTCTGATTTGCATTCTTGTTTTATGGAGGAGGTGACATGCTCACCCGCCATCACCCTGTTTTACAGTGGTTGGTTCAGACAAATAATTCTTGAGTATGACAAAGCATTCTGGTTATGAAGTGTTCTTGAGGTTGTTTACAACTTTACATGTTTCTTGAGATCGCTGTCAGGATTTAATGTTGGTAGATAGATACTCGCTATCGTTAGCTCTTAGCTGCATAGCATGACTCTTTGGCAGGCATCTCCCTGGCCCAATTTAGCTCGAGACCTGGTTGTATTATATTGATCTCCTGCTTATCTGTGTTATGTGTACAAAAATATCTCCATAGTTATCCATTCATTTCCTTTTTCTTATTTCACTTCTCTTGTTCATGATTTCTTGTATTTTTTAATATATGAGGAAGCTGGTGCATGCCATTATTGCTTTCATTGTAACAATGTTATGTCAGAGTTTTCATAACGCTATTCTGTTTTGCAGAGGAGCTGCCATGTTCAGCAGTCATCACATTTTTGTAACAGTGTTTATTCGTTTGACTGAACCTATATTCATTCAGTTGAACACAAATTGATTCCTAGTCTTCAAGAGTACATTGCCGCTTGTAGTTTTTTTTTTCTTCTATATGTGTTTGCACATTTACTCATTCAGCAATTCGACATGTTATCAAATCTGTTTCTGATGAATAATTTGATGAGCTTTGTGTTGATAAGGTCTTTAATCATGTTTTTGATGGATTGTGATGGGAGACAGTGAGTGTTTTTTGGTTTTGAGAACCATATCCTGGTATTCAGACGATGCAGATGAGCCTGGGAATTTCCGTTTTGTACCTCTTGGTTTATAATCGGCCCTTTTACGAGAGATTGTTCCCATGATCGACCTGACGATAATGCTTCATGTTGCAGTATGTTGAATTCTTGACCCCCATGTTGTGTTGTGTTGTGGTTCCTGCGAGTTTGCCCATCATGTTACGTTACTGTGCTGCAGTTGTGGTTCCTGTGATTTTATCCATCATGTTATGCTACTGTGCTGCAGTTCTCTTGAAATGCCACACTGCACCTGTTCAAGAAGCAGCCTGAAAGCTGCTGCCGTGTCAACCTGTTGACAGCATTCATCAGGCCGTACATGGTTTGTCGCCCATCATGTCCTACTCCCAGGTCAAGGCCATCTGAACTGGTTAACAGTTGGTTGTGTACTTCTGTTCAACGGTTGTGCGACTCCGACATTGACCGCGGCTCAGTGAGGTGATCGAGAGGAACAGCGTGCTGTGGCTGGGCCCCGTCGAGCTCAACTATATCGGCCCTACTTGCCTACATTGGCTCATGTTCGTCAGGATTAGAGGACAAGCATCACCAGATCAACCTGTATCCACCTCCTAAGCCAAACCTCAGAAAATGATAAAAGAACTGTCTGTTAGTGCACAATTTGTCTTCAGGGTGATTGTGCTTAGCGAGTAAAAAAGATAATGACGCTAATTGACACCTTGCGAAGTCTATCAATACCAATCATCACATACTCCGCCCCTAAAGATAAATGGCAAAAGGGCAGTGGAAGGAAAATAAAAATAAAAAATGAGACCAACCCAAGGACTAATTCTCGCTGGCATTTTTTATAGGAGAAATTCCACAGGCGCTGCGCACCAGAGCCGAGGCTCGAACGCGGGCGGGCTAGCAGCAACCCCAACTGCCCAGCCAACGGGTCGACGTCCCCTTCTCAGGCAGTGGCAGGAGAAATGACTAAACCCATACCCAGATGCCAAGAGCTGATTAAAGACCAGACTTCACAATAAAATTTCACCCAAACAGTATATACAGTAAAATACTTCCACGTGTACTGCTGAGCACCAGCTTGGGACAACTGAATGTCGTTGACCTGGACCAGGCGCTTCATTGTACGACGCCAGATGATACGCCAGCTTCAATATTACTCGGGCAGGAGACACATCAGATATAAAATTGGTAATGACTAATAGGTGCTTCATACTTGTGATAGAATTATGGCCGACTAACCGTGCCCTCTCTATTTTTCAGCAGCAAGTGTAAATCAGGGACGAATCCGTGCAAATTATCAGATAAAGTTTGCATCTTGTCTTAATCTCCTTTTATGTGTAATGTTTCTGAAAGTTCTCTTCTACAGATATTCATCCATTTTTCTTGTCTTTCTTACTTTTCATGTTCACATTTTCAAGCATTTTTTTGGTATATTAAGAAAATTTGTTGCCTGCCTTTCTCGCTTTCAGAATGCTTATGCATTTTTGCTTTACGGAGGAGGTGGATGTTCAGTAGCCATCGCCCTGTTTAACAGTGTTTGGTTCAGACAAAAAGTTCTTGAGTATGACAAAGCATTGTGGTTATAAATTGTTATTGAGGATGTTTACATGTTCCTTGAGGTTGCTTTCGGGATTTACTGATGGAAGATGGATGGTTAGCTGCATTGCACGAGTCCTTGGCTGGCCTGTCCCTGGACCAACTTATCTCTGCCCTGCTGGAGACCAGGTTGTATTATCTTCTGCTTCTTTGTGTATTGTGTACAAAAGTATGGCAATAATTATCCATGCCTTTCCTGTCTATTATTCCACTTTTCTTCATTTTTTTGTTGCTTTCATGACATGAATACTGATTACTGTGATGTTAGAGTTGTAATTTCTCTGATCTGTCATTCTGCTTTGCCAAGGAGCTGCAATGTTCAGCAGCCATCACATTTTTGACAGTGTTTATTTGTTAACTGAACTTATGCCCATTCTTTTCCTGGAGCTGAACACAAATTGATTATTGGTGTTCAAGAGTACATTGCTGCTTCGGTTTTTTCTTCTCTATGTTTGCGCATTTAGCGATTTGACATCTTATCAAATGCAATTCAAGAGTACATTGCTGGTTCAGATTATCACATTTGATTATATATAGGTCCTTTTAAAGATTGTTTCCATGGTTGACGTGACGACAATGCTTCATATTGCAACTGATTGATTCCCATGTTGTGCTGTGGTTGCTGTGAGTATCATCAAGTTATGTTGCGGTGCTGCAATTGCGCTTGCTCAGAAATGTCATACTGCACTTGTCCACGGCATTCAGAAGTCTTGTTTTCATAACGCTAATACTGATCACAATGTGATGTTACAATTATTATTTCTTTGATCTTCCATTCTGATTTGCAGAGGAGCTGCAATGTTAAGCTGCCAGCACACTAAATAGCAGTGTTTATTTGTTAACTGAACTTATGCCCATCCTTTTACTGGAGCTGAAGGCAAACTGATTATATTCTCCAGAACACCCAAAAGGCTTGAGTGTCATTATATCGAGTGAAAGGAGAGATATACACAAGAGGGAGAGTACACTGACAACACCAAAAACATCACCGCTTACATACCAACGCCCTACTCAACCTGTTTCTCTGAAAACCCTGCCTCTGCTTGCCTGCCATCTAGCGAAAAGTCTGCACGAATCTTATTTGCCACTTCTGAAGCCAAGCTCTATCATCTTTGATCCATTATTAGTCGCAGTTTGTCATGTGCACCCGTTGAAGTGATTTAGAAGTTACATAGTTGGACTGCTAATCGAAACCCATTTGGTGAATCTGTTGTAGGACAGCTGCTGCTGCTGCTGTCGAGGCCAGAGACGAGTCTGAAATTCCCAGGTAGGTCATCCATGACTATACCAGGCTTACCTGTAGCTGTGGACTGAAAATCTAATGGACACGCATGAAACGGGGTCATCCACTATGCTGTGTTGAGCCATTGCACACCCAAAAAGAAAGGATCACAGGGGAGGGGGTACCACTCACTCAACAACAACAACAGTCACCAAATTATGATAGCCTCTGCTGTGTTGAGCAAGAAACGTACAAGGATCCCTCCAAAAAAAAACGTACAAGGATGCTCATCCTATATTACCTGAATGCTGTCACAGGACAGGAAGAAGTGCAATTTGACATTTCAAAAGAGGAAATAGACAGCACAACTGCAGCACCGTAACATAACTGATGAATGCTCACGTAAACCACAGCACAACAAGGGCAACCAATGAAGTCTCATTTGCAACATGAAGACTTAAGAAAGGGTAAATAAATGTGGCAGTGATAAATCATGCAGATAATCATGTGAGGAATCAATATTAAATGGGTGTAAATAAATGTGGCAGTGATACAGTGGTAAAAAGTGAAAAGAAACAAATTAGTCTTATTTGAATTGATCGCTCTCAAAGAGAAGAAAACATAGAAGACCAAAATCAACGCCTTACAGTTTATATGAATTTGTAGCAAGTCCACTAACGTTTTTGGCCGACATTTGAAAATGCTTGAGGCCGTGAAGATGGGATCATGGAACCTAATGCAAACGAAACTCATCAAACTGACATGATCGATGGAACATCATCCATACACACATTGAGGTGCTTGCAAATAATATTTTAGAGACGATATACCTAGTAATCATTTCTCGACTTCTTGTGAACTAGTTCATCTTTAATACTGTATAAGAACTTTAAACAAATCAACACCACCATCTCATATATATGTATATATAGTAGTAGGATGAAGGCATATTAACTCTACATCAGGCCACGAGGTAAGCATCTGGCATCACTGGATGACCCAAAGATAGTAACATCAGCCTTGACGACGCAGTTCGATTCTATAAGATAACCTCTGGACAGATCCTGGAGTTCCTTGAGTGGCAAGAAGTCGGACCACGACCAGCCTTGACTAAAACACACCAAGAGACCTGCCATCACCAGAAAAGTAAGATGAATTGTAATTATCAGGGGGTTACAAACAGTAATTCACACACTGCACTGGTAGTTGCTAAGGACAAGTTAACCTGAAGTTCTTGTGAAGTATTTCCCATTCTTTTGGTCCAGGATGGACAGACTCATTTGAAGCACCTTCCTAGACTCGATAAAGAGCTCATCCGAGGACTCCGGGTACAAACCCAAGGCGAGACAATCAGTGCTGCTCTTGTCACCACGCGGATACATGCCCATGTACCTGTTGACAAGAATGGGAAGTGATACTTCATATACAATTGGATACCCGCGGAAATTTATTTGAAGAATGTGGTTAGTGATGAAATCAGAAAGTTGTGGCTGAGCTTGGGTGTAGGCAGGTACACCGTATACCCATTAACTTTGAACACGACTTGGTGGCATTACAATTAGGGTCTTACAATTATACAAAAAATCTGAGCAAAACATGACTACAGGACAATTTAATAATAACGTTACTGTAAATATACTAGAAGAAGTATAGTTATTTGGTTCCATGCTTAAAGATCAAACTAAAAATAGACCTTGCTGCCTTGCACAAAGACATGACCGTCGGCTATCGGTAATGTCCATTGACACAAAGCAGTAAAAAATGCTTCTGTCCACTGTGAAGTAACTACTAACAAGGTATGGTAAGCTAAAACATATGTATAAGCAACAATGTCGGATAACACATGCATAGTATTTATAGAGAGAGAATTTGTGATGCAACTGGTGACAGGTGAATACCATTTATGCCCGCAAACTTCAAATGTAGGAGAACGGACAAAGTGCTGAGAGTCCAATTCTAGGAAATTGTTCATGGTCCAAGTGTATGTCCCTTTGATGAATCCCTTCTTCTGGACAAAGAGGTTCTGAACTGTGGTAGCCTTTTTCTGAACCACGGCAGACTTCATTTCGGGAGAAGAGACGTCAATTTTTAATATCTCCACACCAAAGACACAACTATCATCAACTAGAAAAGCAGATGATTTCAGTAGCTCCTCAAGAGGAATCAAGCATTCCTTGTTCGAGTAGATATTCTTGACATCGAAGTTGTAGCTAGCTGTGTTTAGGTAAAAGTTGAAAATTAGAGAAATAAACACTTGAAATATCCAAAATAACAAATAATCAACCTTTTCGAGCAAAAAGAATACAATCAACTGAGTTCAAAGTAGAGAAATCCATCTAAATAATGATTCTCAAAAAGCGAACATGCATATGTACTCTCGAAGGTTGTCCCAATCAAAAAGAGTCTCAAGTGTGACACACAGTACAGAAGGTCGATGGATAAACTTAACAGCGAAGAAAATATGAAACGACTTGTTAATGGGCAAAGTAATTGATCATGTTACGACATTGATAGGTATTGATTTCTAATGATGGAATCTATAGCTCTAACTGGTGATGCAGTCAAGACTATGTACTCCCAGCTCAGATGATGGATGTATTAGTTCTGAGGGGAAATAGGATGGATGTACTTGAACAAACACATTCACGAGTCTACCTTTGCATCCACGATACATTCCTTTCGAATGGTTGAATATTGACAACTCAAACACTGCATGCACCGTGTGACCTGGCTCCAAGCCTTCCCGGAATACCATAAGAGAAAGAGCAACATATGGATTTCCTTCATCATCTTGTTTGCGATTTGGAGACACTTGAGCATCTTGATTGTGCTTTGGAGTCACTTGCAGGCACCTGCGAAGGGAATTGAAGAAAAACGAAGTAAGCCTAGAAGTCATAACTGAATGAGCATAAGCCTAATTTCTTCACTTGATGCATCCTCAAGCTTCATTGTCCGGCTGTTTTCATGGGTTCACGTGATTGTGATTGATATTTCAACCTGACTGAAACATGACCGTATGATATTTACACATCTAATACGTTAATTTTGCAAAGTTCCTTTTGAGTTATGATGCGTACCACTTGTACCCAGAGCAGTGAAAAAAAGAAGATATCGCCGAGGTAGCTTTCGTCTCAAGCAGCGCTGAGAAGTCATGCACCTTCCATTCTAAATGTGGAACATGGGTCTTCTTTCCTAGACGCGCGGGAGCTGAAATTTGACAAGTGCATAAATCAAAATTATACAACAGAGAAAAAAAAGGGTAGCAAATTTATGTGCAGGTTTGCGGTTCCAGATAAACAAGTTGCAATATTCACCATGGGGAGAATAGAAGGGTGCAGAATAGTTCTCTATGTTCAGGTTATATGGATGAAAATCTTGCATACAGATACATTACATGCGTTTTTCTCTTCTTTTTTGCTTGGTTTGAAGAGGCCACTTTTCTCATATGTATAAACTAATAGTGGTAAAGTGGCAGGAGTTCAGGTTGTTGAATCTGCCCACCTAACCACCGGTGTTCGAATCCTCCCCATGGGGAGTCCGCTAGGGTACTATCCGAGTTTATTCGCGGAGAGATCTCACTTCTACCTAAGAAAGTTAAGGGAGAGATCTCACCGCGTACTTACAAGGGATTAATTGTTGTGAATTTCGTGTCTGACTTTTCGTTTATAGCAGAAACAATCTGAGGTTCAATTGGGCGGGCGAACATACCTGTGCTGCCGGAGTTGCCCATAGCTCCGCCCCTTCCTCTTCTCCTGCAAGTGAAATTTATCATCGGGGGCCATAGTAGTAAGGGCCCAATGAAGAAGACATCTAATCTTGATAATGATGCCTCATAGCAATAGCTTGATCACACAGTTACTAGGGCATACAAAAATTATTCATATTGCCGGCCGCAATGCAGAGGTACAAGATGAACCTGAAAATAACCTAAACCCGATTTCTTTTGAAGCACGAAGACGATCACCAAGAAAGTCAATACAGTACTTACTAATTAAGTCGCACTGCCAAGCCCTGAAAGTCGAAACCCTTCAATGTAAAAGGCGAAAGCAAAAGTGGGATAGAGGAGGAAGACCTGGCTAGACTTGGGCGTGGATTGCACAATGGCTTGGTTTCCTTGGACGGACGGCGTCTTGTTAGGGCTGCGTGCTCAGGGAGAGGGGGGTGGGATTTATGGAGGCTGCCTGTGCTCCGTATTCTACAGTTTGGGATTCTAACCAACTCGGGGATATATATATCACGACGTAGGAGTAGTTTCCGGTAACCAGACGATTCCGGGATTTAAAACCACTCTGGGCACGACAGTGCACAGACGAAATCTGGACAATGTCCATCTCAAACGCTGCTGATTTGTGAAAAGATTGCAATCATGATTTGATTCACCGTCCTTAATCCTTACAGCACTGCTTGTTTAGTAGCAGGCCCACGGCGTCAGCGTCCCGTTCCGCGGCTTGGGTAGGACTCCGCGCGGACCCTACATCCCCCTTATTGCGATATTTTTTTTTACTTCTGTAAGCCGTGTCCGGCGCCGTCCGATCCCACACATATCGTGTGGCGTGAAACGCTCCCCACGCGAAGGTAGCCCACCTTCGTGAGTTCGTAATATGTACTAGCAGCGTTCCGTGTATGCATTTTAACACTATACAATCGAAATCGCTCACATACATGAGCATACACTTATCCACATGACTGCACGCATGCACATCCTATCAGGGGCGAATCTACTGTACAGGCTTTAACAGGCTTGAGCCTGCCCTCCAACCGGATCAATTAGGCCTTTACTGCTCATGATACAGGGCTCAGCCCAGTAAATCGACTGCATTTTGGCCCATCTCAGTGCCTCCCGCTTGTTTGAGCCTGCCCTACAATTAAGTTCTAGATTCGCTGCTGCATCCTACCCATATGAGCACCTCTGAGAGACTGAGCCGGCATAACATCTTGAGATTTTACAAACTCATCATAGCGTCTCGCAGTCGACGAGAACGTTTCCTCCTACTGAACGAACATTGCTGGAAGCTTAAAATGAATCGAGGAATAATGCGAGCACCAATGTCAAGTTTAGTACTTGAACTAGTGTGCTGGGAATACCACTGTCCTCCCAATCATCCAATCATATGTTGGTTCGTGTCACACAATGCTTTTGCCAGGTAGCACGCCATCATTGCTTTTGTGCACTTCATTGGCACCGTCGACGAGCACCCAAAAGGACATCCACTCCATGCTACTCCTTGTGCTATGGGAGATTGGAAGCATAAAAACGATGTGGTGTTCAATGCGGCCACACCTTCTTTTAGTCAAGGAAGACGCCACACCGCAGCCGCCGCACGCCGGCAGGATCCCAGGTTGCCGCTGCACTGATGCCGCGCCACCGAGCCCCGCGCCAGCGCAACGCCTCCTTGTACTGCACCGGCAGCCAACCGCAAAGAAGAGGAAAAGATCCCCGAGGCCAGCCAGGCTTTGCCCGACAGCAGCGCGGGGGGGGGGGGGGGAGGGGGAAGGAAGAGGGAGACGAGGAGAGGCGGGCGGCGGCGCTCTAGGGTTTTCCCCAAGGACGCTCGCGGGAGCGACTCGGGGGGGGGGGGGGGTGAGGGAGTCCTCGGGGCGTCCGGCCTGTTAGCCATGGGCCGGACTGATGAGCTGTGAAGATGCGAAGACCGAAGACTGCACCCGTGTCTGGATGGGACTCTCCGTGGCATGGAAGGCAAACTTGGCAGCCAAATATGTAGATTCCTTCTCTGTAACCAACCTTGTGTAACCCTAGATCCTCCCGGTGTCTATATAAACCGGAGAACTTAGTCCGGAGGAGGGAGATAGACATTACCATAGTCATACAGGCTAGGCTTTTATGGTTTAGCCATTACGATCTCGTGGTAGATCAACTCTTGTAATACTCATATTCATCAAGATTAATCAAGCAGGAAATAGGGTATTACCTCTATAGAGAGGGACCGAACCTGGGTAAACACCGTGTCCCCTGTCTCCTGTTACCATCGACCTTAGATGCACAGTTTGGGACCCCCTACCCGCGATCCGCCGGTTTTGACACCGACAGGGGGGGGGGGGAATTAAAATAGATTTAATATTTAATTAAGTACAAGGTTGTTTGAGAGAGACCATCTTCATATTACACCTCCCACGGATTGATGAATCTTGGGTCATCCACTTGAGAGAAATTTGGTGTTGTCCTACAAAACTCTACGCTTGGATGCTCAAGAAAGTCTACAAGAATAAGGTTGCGTAATAGACATCAAGCTATTTCTGGCTCTGTTGCCGGGGAGGTGAGTGCTTGAAGGTATAACTTTAGATTTTGCAATTGAATTTTTTAGTTTCTTGTTTATTTGCTAGTTTAGTTTATAAAAGGAAGCTACAAAAAATGTTAAGTAAACTTGCATCAAATTCTTTATCTTCATGAAGCTTTAAAAAAATATGAATTCCAATAATTGTGATAAAGTGGTAAAACAAGAATTTAACACAGTGTTCGGAGTAAGTTTCTTGAATGTGAATCCGGCCGTAAAACACCTGAGAACCATCACCCAAGCATTAGTACACCATACCGGCAGTTAAACAACACACTATGTAACATTACATAGGAATTTCAGGCTCGTCTATAGCCTCGACAACAACAGCACCACTAGAAGTCCAGAAGCAGTCTTACAACAGATTGATCAAATGAGAGGATGCTTGGATCCAAGGGACTTATTTTAGTCTGACTAAAAATAATCTCTTTAAGAGGCTAAAGTTCCAAACACCCCTGACTAAAGAGGGGCTAAAACTAGTCTTGAGACTAAAAAATTTAGTCAGGGATACCCCTACTAAAATGTGGATTAGTCCTCTCTCTCCTCATTTAACTCCTCTCCTTTAATACAGGCGAGTTCTGGATTGGAGGGTTTGGAGGATAATAAATGCTCATTAACTTGATTTTAGTCTCTTTAGCATTTGGATCCAAGCATGGATAAGGCTAGCAAGTTTTAGTCCCACTACTTTTAGTCATGAGACTAAAACGTATCCAAGCACCCTCTGAGCATCGATTAGCAGTCCTACTATGTGTAACCAAGTGAAGAAGACACATGACTTTCCGATTCACACTGTGAATAATAATACATCAAAAGCGGGGAGAAAGCCTTTTTCGGTAATAATAATACATCAATGATGGTAGACTAACAACCAGGCTGATCCGACTTCAATAAGTGTCAACTGATTTTTTAAGAGCAAACAAAAACTTGCACATTAATAAGAGCAATCGGTTCCCATGCGTTCTTCACCTCCTCCCTGATACTTGAAACCCCCCTGCAGTCGGTTCCCTATGCGTTCTTCACCTCCTCCCTGATACTTGAAACCCCCCTGCAATCGGTTCCCTATGCGTTCTTCACCTCCTCCCCATTCGTCGAGCAGAATAATTATCCATGCATTTCCTTTGTATTATCTCACTTTTCTTGCACTTTTTTTTTGCATATACAAGGAAGCTGGTGCCTGCCATTCTTGCTTTTATAACATTAATGCCGACCACAGTGTGATGTTACAATTGTTATTTCTCTGATCTGCCATTCTGCTTTGCCGTGGAGCTGCACTGTTCAGCAGCCATCACACTTTGAGCAGTGCTTATTTGTTAACTGAACCTTTGCCCATCCCTTTACTGGAGCTGAAGACAAATTGATTGATTATTGGTGTCCAAGAGTAGATTGGTTTTTCCATTTTCTATGTTTGAACATTTAGCAATTTGACATCTTATGAGTATGTCCTTGATGAATAGTTTGATTAGTGTTACGCCGATAAATCTTTGATCAATTGCAATGGGAGATGGTGGCAGTGTTTTTACTTATTTATTTTTAGTTTTGAGAAGTAGATCCTGGTATTCTAACAATGTAGTTGATCCTGGGAATTCACATTTTGTTCTTCTTGTTTATAATCGAAGACGTGAGGCAACAAAAACCACAGAAAAGGTTTGTGATGGAAGTCCACAGGTCACACTTGACAGCTAACGCTTTTCATTTTTCCCGGAACAGGAGCCTGTTGGGGGCCGTCCTACCAGAGGCTACTATAGCCTATAGTACTGGCTGATGGCTACTATAGCCTATATATAGTACTGGCTGTACTACTTGGTTCATCCCATCGCTGGCCAAAGAGCTCATCTCTCCCTCCCCGGTACACAGACGCTTCTTCTTCTCTAAACAACTTTCTCTGGACGGGCACGACATGGTCCGTCAATCACAACATGTATGTAGTTGCATGAGCTAGAAGGTTAGTGGTCCCCTCAATCACAACATCCCCATCTGTAAAGGATTGGATCGTATTTTTTCTCTTTTTGCCATTAGCCACTCTGTGGTAAAAGGCTGTGTTTCGATCTCCTTTTAAGAGCCAGCGCTCATTCGACTGCTGCAGCCGGTACATCTCATCTTTGAACAAAATCTCGTTGAGTTCTACCTGAAGCGTAGTTTTCCTCTTGTATAACTCAGGGTCGAGAGGCCCTTCCTCTTCTTTACTCTCTATATCTTCTAGCTCCCTCTTAATTTCTTTTTTTCTCTTCTTGGCATGGCCAAATATGTTCGAGCCCCATCCTTTAAAGTATTTTTTGAGACGTTTCAGCTTGATATTAAGAATATCAATAGGATCGTCAGATCGTACAGGTTGCTCCCAAATCTCCTTGGCAATGTGGTAAAAACTTTCATCACACAGCCAGCTAAGCTCGAATCTGAACTCGTGTGACTTAGGTTTATTTTGTCTCTCCTCTCTCGAGGACAAAAGGAGTGGATTGTGGTCCGAAACATCCCTCACTAGTTTGCGAACCGTAACCAAAGGAAACTTGTCCTCCCAATCAAAGCTCGTCAAGACTCTATCAAGTTTTTCCAAAGTAGGGTGCTTTTGGTTATTAGTCCACGTATACTTGCCACCCCCCATATAAATCTCTCGAAGGTTTAAAGAGTTTATGATGGAGTTGAATTTATCCACATAAGGAGATCTATTCAAGGTTTTGTTTTTATCACAAGCCTCTCTAAGGATATTGAAATCCCCCCCACTATGTACGGGACATGAGTGTGGGCACACGTCGCGGCTAGTTCAGTCAGGAAATCGTCTTTACTGTCATCATGGGCTGCACCATACACAAGAATGAGAGCCCAAACAAATTTACGGTTAACATCATAAAGGTTAGCCTGCAAACAAAATCTACCAGGAATCCAAGAAACAACTTCTAGGGTCTCCTTTTTAGCACCACAAAGGATCCCCCCCGCTTTGCCAATTGATGGAATCCAGTTCCAATCAAAATGATCCGCGGGGTCTATTTTCCTAAGATTCTTAGGAAGGAACCTCTTCTTCATAGTCTCCTGAATGCAAAGGAAATCTAGGGAGTGATCTTTTATCATGTCAGAGAAGCAGACACTCCTCCCTTTTTTTGCCTGCTCCCCTGCAATTCCAAAAGATACCATTCATTTAATCACATTGGATTTTCTCCCTCTTTTGGCATTCCTACCAGGGGGCATGGTAGGGCTATCATTTTATCGTACAGGAGCTTTCTTACCATTCTGACTTCTAGTAACAGGTCTAGATATAGTAACATTCACCTTTCTCTTCTTCTTTTTCCTAGACCGAACTACAGTAAAAGATTCCTCCTCCAACTCATTTTCCTCACTCCATTTCATGTCCAGAGGGGTTTGGTATTCTTTTCCATTAGTTAACATCAGGATTCTACTGCTATCCTCTTTATTAATATCTTTATCATCCCAGAAATCTCTATTTCTGGATCTTTCTAGCTCTCTTAAAATATCTATATTAGCAAAGTTTGCATCAGGTATATCCACCCCCATCTTAATAGCCCTAAGCATAAGCACTGGATCTGACAAGGTATCAAATGAGTTATGCTTTGAATAGTTACCTTCCATGTTCCTTTTCTTTGTTGCAGCTGCAGCCTTGTCCTTCACACGCTCCAGTTTACTCTGCACATTTCTCAAGCTGAAGCGTAAGTTTTCCTCAGTGACCAAAGGAGGGGTGGGAATCACCTCAATATTATCAGGAGACTCCACCCTATATTCATTGACCACTTTTAGAGATGAGTCATGATGCCCCACCACCTCCACAACCTGTGGTAAGGATTTAACCACATCAGAATAAGATTTCACAATTTCCTTATATTCAATATTCTTTTTTATAGGAGTCTGTTGGGTAAGGGTACTTACTTTCTCTTTCATTCTCTGCTCATGTTCATATTTCATGGTTTCAATGAGCAGTGAAGTGTGAAGGGAGTCATCAGATTCCACACTTTCTTGAGATTCCCGCATCAGGTCAGGTACTACATGCTGGGGAATGGGAGGAGATTTCCCCCCAAGCCCAGATGAAGTACTGCCCATCTGCAAACCAGGATTCGTAGTATGATTATTCTTTTCAGTTTTCCCTCCATCATCACTCGTAGGCATCCGTATCTCATTGTGTTCACGGTTAGGGTCCCTGATCAACACCTGCTCTACCCTGTGTTTTGATTTTCGGCCAGAAAAAACAAATTTCGGCCGAATTTCGGCCATCTTGGCTGGGCCCGGAATATGTAGCTATCGGTCAAAAAATTCGGCCCAATTTGAATTTCTGGCCTGGCCCAACAACGGGAGGGTTTCACTATCATGGGCTGAAGACAAAACCACGACCTGTATGCCCTAACCCTAAACTTATCAATTCCTCCCGATGTTTCTGCGTGCGGCGCCGCCGGTGCGCAACACACGGAGACGAGTTCCTCCGGTGGCTATGGCGCTCACCTGGCGCCTTCCCACGCCCGTCCCGAGCTCCTCCGGCGAGGAATCCGCACGCCGTCGCTGCCGCATCAAGCCGCCGCACCTCCCGTCTGCTTGATTCCGTCCGAGCGCGTGGACGCGCTGCCTGCGTCGTGGGCCGCCTCGCGCCTCGCGCCTCCTCCACCCCATCCAGGTCCTTCTTCCTTGCTTCTTCAAGGCCACGACATGGTGCTTGATCGATGTGGCAGTGAGGGTTATGTTCAACGGATGCACATGGCACTTTCTTCTCTGTTGTTTTTTTGCTTCTTCGTTGCTTATTCAAGATCTTACTCCTGAGGGTCATTGGGTTGCACTTCTCCTCTGCTTGATTCAAATTTTTGTCCAATTTCGGCCAAATTTCGGTCAAATTTTATTCAAAAATTCAAGTTTTGTTTTTGTAATTTCGTCCGAGATTTTGCCGAAATTTTTGAAATGGCCGAAATTCGGCCATCTCGTTCAGGGGCGAAAAAAAAGGCAAACCGAAAATCAAAACACAGGCTCTACCTCATAAGCGAAATCATAGAAATGCCCTCCCAAGACAGACTCAGCTATCCCATGCATGCATCGGTTGGGAACTTGGGATGGATGCGTGTTGAAGGCGACGAGGAAGCGACTGGGGTCGAGATGTGAAACTGCCGAAGGAGTTGTTCGGTGGAGAGAGGCATGTCGACGCGTGAAGGCGATGTAGATCGGATCATGGTAGTCTCCTGAGACGCGCACTGGCCCACGGGGAGTCAGGAGGTCGGTAGTGTCCATCGTCTGCGCGGGCTGCAGAGGGAGGAGCGTGGTCCTGCTGCGCGCTGCGGCGGAAAGAGTGCATGTCGATCGTCCGGGAGATGTCAGGCTGATGCGCTCGTCCCGCCTGAAGTCGTGGGTGGCTCGAAGTGAAGGGGGGCGTCGCTCTTGGCTGGCCCTCCTGGTCTGGGTGTGTGGCGTCCGCTCTTGAAGCCGGGCGCATGGAGCAGCGCCTTGTGTCGCATAGGCGTAGCCGCGCATACGCTTGATTGGATCCAAGTCCATGACTGCCTGCACGCGCTGGACGGATGATGATGGAGAGTGCCTGACCGCGCTACCTGTTGTGCGTCGCTGGATCGAAGCAGCTCTAGGCATGCTCGAACCATCGGCCTCGGGTGGATCGATGTCGACCGACGCTTGGGTTAGATGCCGTGCATCTGTCGATGTTGTGTCGGAGTTGCTTTCCGCCGTCGGGAGATCCGCGCACTCGTACGCGACGCAATCGAGGTCGCCGCGGGAGCTACGCCCTCCCGTGATCGGGCGTGCGTTTCCTTTTCCAGCTACTCGCGAGGGTCGTCGTGGTCCTTCTCCTCGCTTGAGGGAGAGGCCGCAGTAGATCGGTGACTGCATCCCCGTGCTTGTCACCGGATAGAGGTCGTCTAATTATTTGGTGGCTAAACAAAAATTCTACTAGATGGAATTTTGAGATTGATCTTGTAGAGAATATTGGATGATTGAATATTGATCTAATCTAAACTATGAACCGATCTAATCTTTGATCGATCGGGTACCGTGCCCCCGGAAAAAGAAGATTAATCTCCCTAGAGGCGGCGCGTTGCGTTAGTGGTAAAGGAATCTAGGATCAGCGTCGCGAGACTAACCGCTCTAATATCATGTAGAAAATATTGGATGGCTAATATTGTGTTATTCTATGTTGTATTGATCTGACCCTTGTAGGGGTATATATAGAGCGGGAGATATATTTGGAATAAAGGGCAAGGCGTACATGGTTTGAACCTATCCTATCTCTAACTACACATATGTATTTCGAACAAAACCATTTTTCATGCCGCCAGTTTCTAGTTTCTGTTGGATAGATTGTTTCCGTCCATCTTTGCTTACGATATGTGTCCGAGTTTATTCTATTAATTGTATATCATGTATTGCCTTGCACATATACAACATACCATCTTCTCTCTCATTCAATCCATCTACCTTCCTTACCCCGCTCTATAACATGTGGGACAGCTAGCTTGGAGGTTCCACGGCAAAGTGATTAATGGGTAGTATGTTTGAAGTCAAAAGGTAGTATTGCATGCATCCCACACTAGACCAAAAGGTTTTTTAGAACACACTAGACCAAAAGGTAGCATTGCATCCCATTATACATACCTAGGCATGGTCAGCCTGGCCCGATGACCTGAACCTGAACCCCAACAATCGGCCGGGCTAGCTTGGGCTCCACTTTTGGGCTTTTGGCCCGATTCAAAAGGCTAAAATCCCAAAATACATTAAAAATAGGGTTTTAATAGAAATATAGTAATAATATTTATTACTTGATACAAAAAAACACTTTATATCTACATACCACCCACCCATGCTTTTCAATTTGATTGTGTAGTTCTTTTTTTTTTGAGGCAAATGTGCAAAGCTTTATTGATTCTGTCACATTATTTACAAGGACGAAGTAAAGATCGTTGGGTTGACCTAACAAGACATGGTGGCCAACCCCTGAAGCTAATGCATGCCTACCAAGATTATGACCCTCGACGTTGGAGGTTCAAAATTCATGTCTAAAAGAGCAAGAAGAAAATGCAGAAGAATGATGTGTTATTCATGTATCACAACCCCATATGTAGGCGAGCTTCCCTCCTTAATAGCATCAACAATCACCTTGCAATCCAAAGCTACAGAGATCCTATTGATGTAGAGATCATCTGCCAATGCTAATGCATCACGGACAACCAATGCTTCCAGTGTAGTTGGATCAAGTGTTGTTGAACACGATACCCGAAGCACCTGGAAGGCGCAATGCTAGTCTCAGCATACTGCCCCTACAGCTCCAAACCCACCAACCCTTGCCACCGATGCATCAACATTGATCTTGGCATCATCATCTAAAAGGGGGATCCACTGATTCATCCTAGTGGCTCTGACTACATCCATAGTTGCCTTAGGCTTTTGTAACAATTCAATTTCTCTTAGGAAAGAAGTCACAAAACAGTGAGTAGCAAAAGGGCTCTGGTAAATATCTGCATGGATACACTAGTAGAAAAGTGTTGGGGAACGTAGTAATTTCAAAAAATTTCCTACGCACACGCAAGATCATGTTGATGCATAGCAATGAGAGGGGAGAGTGTTGTCTACGTACCCTCGTAGACCGAAGCGGAAGCGTTGACACAACGTAGAGGAAGTAGTCGTACGTCTTCCCGATCCGACCGATCCAAGCACCGAAACTACGGTGCCTCTGAGTTCTAGCACATGTTCAGCTCGATGACGATCCCCGAGCTCCGATCCAGCAAAGCGTCGGGGAAGAGTTCCGTCAGCACGACGGCGTGGTGACGATCTTGATGTTCTACCGTCGCAGGGCTTCGCCTAAGCACCACTACAATATTATCGAGGATTATGGTGGAGGGGGGCACCGCACACGGCTAAGAGATCAATGATTAATTGTTGTGTCTATGGGGTGCCCCCCTGCCCCCGTATATAAAGGAGCAAGGGGGGAGGCGGCCAGCCTAGGAGGAGGGCGTGCCAAGGGAAGAGTCCTACTCCCATTGGGAGTAGGACTCCTCCTTCCCTTGTTGGAGTAGGTGAGAAGGAAAGAGGGGGAGAGGAACAAGGAAAAGGGGGCTGAACCCCTTGTCCAATTCGGACCAGAGGGGGGGGGGTCTCCTTCCTTTTGGCCTCTCTCCTCTATTCCTGTATGGCCCAATAAGGCCCATATACTCCCCGGCGAATTCCCGTAACTCTCCGGTACTCCGAAAAATACCCGAATCACTCGGAACCTTTCCGATGTCCGAATATAGTCGTCCAATATATCGATCTTTACGTCTCGACCATTTCGAGACTCCTCCTCATGCTCCCGATCTCATCCAGGACTCCGAACTCCTTTGGTACATAAAAACTCATAAACTCATAAACTCATAATATAACTGTCATCGAAACCTTAAGCGTGCGGACCCTACGGGTTCGAGAACAATGTAGACATGACCGAGACACGTCTCTGGTCAATAACCAATAGCGGAACCTGGATGCTCATATTGGCTCCTACATATTCTACAAAGATCTTTATCGGTAAGACCGCATAACAACATACGTTGTTCCCTTTGTCATCGGTATGTTACCTGCCCTAGATTCGATCGTCGGTATCTCAATACCTAGTTCAATCTCGTTACCGGCAAGTCTCTTTACTCGTTCTGTAATACATCATCCCGCAACTAACTCATTAGTTGCAATGCTTGCAAGGCTTAAGTGATGTGCATTACCGAGAGGGCCCAGAGATACCTCTCCGACAATCGGAGTGACAAATCCTAATCTCGAAATACGCCAACCCAACAAGTACCTTCGGAGACACCTGTAGAGCACCTTTATAATCATTCAGTTACGTTTTGACGTTTGGTAGCACATAAAGTGTTCCTCCGGTAAACGGGAGTTGCATAATCTCATAGTCATAGGAACATGTATAAGTCATCCAATAGCAACATACTAAACAATCGAGTGCTAAGCTAACAGAATGGGTCAAGTCAATCATGTGATCCCGTTAATCAAATGACAACTCATGTCTATGGTCAGGGAACATAACCATCTTTAATTAACGAGCTAGTCAAGTAGAGGCATACTAGTGACACTCTGTTTGTCTATGTATTCACACATGTATTGTGTTTTCGGTTAATACAATTCTAGCATGAATAATAAATATTTATCATGAAATAAGGAAATAAATAATAACTTTATTATTGCCTCTAGGGCATATTTCCTTCAGTCTCCCACTTGCACTAGAGTCAATAATCTAGTTCACATCATCATGTGATTTAACATCAATAGTTCACATCACCATGTGATTAACACCCATAGTTCACATCGTCATGTGACCAACACCCAAAGGGTTTACTAGAGTCAATAATCTAGTTCACATCGCTTTGTGATTAACACCCAAAGAGTACTAAGGTGTGATCATGTTTTGCTTGTGAGAGAAGTTTAGTCAACGGGTCTGCCACATTCAGATCCGTATATATTTTGCAAATTTCTATGTCAACAATGCTCTGCATGGAGCTAGTCTAGCTAATTGCTCCCACTTTCAATATGTATCCAGATTGAGATTTAGAGTCATCTAGATCAGTTTCAAAACTTGCATCGACGTAACCCTTTACGACGAACCTTTTGTCACTTTCATAATCGAGAAACATATCCTTATTTCACTAAGGATAATTTTGACCGCTGTCCAGTGATCTACTCCTAGATCATTATTATACTCCCTTGCCAAAATCAGTGTAGGGTATACAATAGATCTAGTACACAGCATGGCATACTTTATAGAACCTATGGTTGAGGCATAGGGAATGACTTTCATTCTCTTTCTATCTTCTGGCGTGGTCCGGCTTTGAGTCTTACTCAATTTCACACCTTGTAACACAGGCAAGAACTTTTTCTTTGACTGTTCCATTTTGAACTACTTCAAAATCTTGTCAAGGTATGTACTCATCGAAAAACTTATCAAGCGTCTTGATCTATCTCTATAGATCTTGATGCTCAATATGTAAGCAGCTTCACCAAGGTCTTTCTTTGAAAAACTCCTTTCAAACACTCCTTTATGCTTTGCAGAATAATTCTGCATTATTTCTGATCAACAATATGTCATTCACATATACTTATCAGAAATGTTGTAGTGCTTGTTGGAAATATGCCCTAGAGGCAATAATAAAAGCATTATTATTATATTTCCTTATTCATGATAATTGTCTTTGTTCGTGCTATAATTGTGTTAACCGGAAATCGTAATACATGTGTGAATAACAGACAACAACATGTCCCTAGTGAGCCTCTAGTTGACTAGCTCGTTGATCGACAGATAGTCATGGTTTCCTGACTATGGACATTGGATGTCATCGATAACGGGATCACATCATTAGGAGAATGATGTGATGGACAAGACCCAATCCTAAACATAGCATAAGATCGCATAGTTTGTTTGCTAGAGTTTTCCAATGTCAAGTATCCTTTCCTTAGACCATGAGATCATGTAACTCCCGGATACCGTAGGAGTGCTTTGGGTGTGCCAAACGTCACAACGTAACTGGGTGACTATAAAGGTATGCTACGGGTATCTCTGAAAGTGTCTGTTGGGTTGACATGGA